>LR738712.1:318830729-319088420 GCA_902687465.1 Secale cereale | reverse complement strand
CCCCCACACCACTAGCTGGGGTAGACGCTGTCGAGAAGAAGCTCTCCACGCCCACCTTCCCTCTTTATAAGCGGATTGGGTCGGGGGCTAGCTCCTCCCCCTGGAGGCCGCCGCCCCACTCCACTAATCTGGCTCCTCTGCACTACTAACAGTGCGCAGATTCCATACCGCCCATCTGCGACAATCCACTGCGCCCCGCTTTCCGCCATCACCCACCTTCCTGTGTCCGGTATTTCTACCACCAACCCTGCACAATGCATCTGGCATACGTGGTGGAAACGGCAGGAGTAGCATATGAGAAAGGAGGTAGTTACTATCTCGTGTGCATGGGACGTGGTCAATCGGCGGGTCGTGGCCCAAAGGTCTCCCCACAACGTCTCACACGACGAGTGGGAAAAGCGTAAACCGTCCTCATTCAAGAACAGGTTAATGAAGAAGCAAGGAAAATATCAAAACCGAGCTACTACAAGACCTTTGCTTGTGTACTGGATAGGGCCTACCCGTGTGACGCTTGGTCGCGCGTTCGAGCCAGGCCCCGGGGCTTCTATCGGTGCAACAAACCTTGGTATGTTGCCCAGACTATACACAAGCATGAAGATAAGATTACAACAGCAAGACAAGGTCAAGCTAAAGATTTAGCTATTTGTGAAGTCAAAGGGCGGATCAAGAATACCACGACAAGTCAAAGGAACAAGATATCACTAAAGACAAAACTCCCTTGCCGAGCAGGCAAGCCCAGCCATGTCGAGGCTGTGCCAAGGAAAATCTCAAGACTCCCCTGGCAGGCTTGCCAGGACGCCAAGGGCAGGTCAACCCACCAAGACCACATTGCTCCACCACACAGAGACTCGTCACTTATCAGTGCGGTGTCGAGCCCTCAAATAATTAAGTGGCATCCACCAAGCATGTGGCAGCCACCGAGGAGATGTTTTTCCTCCAAATGACACCCGTCCATTGGCGTGTCACGTAGACATAGTGAAAGACTGATAAAGTGGCACGACAAGGCTTGTCAGGCTACTCCACGACATTATATTAAGCGGCGCATTTAATGCGCCATATCCTATCTGCAGAGTTAGGTAGGATAGCACTGTTGGCTATCTAATCAACCAACAGTGATCACGTCGCCACTTTGGATTCCCCTTGGACTATAAAAGGAGGACTGAGGCGAGCTTAGAAGGGATTCAGACCATTGTATACTCATACTCACGTAGTCACTCTCCCCGAGGCCAC
This sequence comes from Secale cereale, assembly GCA_902687465.1. Lineage (NCBI taxonomy): Eukaryota > Viridiplantae > Streptophyta > Magnoliopsida > Poales > Poaceae > Secale > Secale cereale. The sequence continues at coordinate 319,087,190 of LR738712.1, read as the reverse complement.
CTTGTTGGGCTATAGGGCTACGTGCTCCTCACACTACCTCATCAAATCCACCAAAGCAGGAGTAGGGTTTTAAGCTTCAAAACGGCCCGAACTTGGGTAAAAACCACCGTGTCACCATTGTCACGCTGCCCGTGTGGCCTCCGCTCTTTGCGCAACATGCCCTTCCCCCTCGCTGAACCACGAAGGGGCCGACGGTCCCATAGGTTATCATGTTTTCTCAAGACAACCTATCTTTGTTTCCGATCAGGATTATGGATTCTCTGTCGACCCAGAGTTAATTACTTTGGTTCAATCTGATCGTTTCCATGGCTATGCAACTGAAACTGTAGTAGAACATCTTACTAAACTGAATGATATATCCACCCTTTTTGCTCATGATGAGAAAATCCGCTACTACTATATGCTCAAATTATTTATGTTATCATTAAAGGTTGATGTTATTGCATGGTACAATATTATTGCTCCTGGTTGTGTGTGTAGTCCCCAGGATATGATTTACTATTTCTCTGAAAAATATTTTCCTGCTCATAAGAAACAAGCTGCCTTATAGGAAATATTTAACTTTGTGCAAATTGAAGAAGAGAGTCTCCCACAAGCTTGGGGGAGGTTTATCCAATTGCACAATGCTTTGCCTGAATATCCACTTAAGAAAAATGAAATACTTGATATATTCTATAATGGACTAACTGATGCTTCTAGGGACTTCCTAGATAGTTGTGCTGGTTGTGTTTTCAGGGAACGAACTGTTGAACAAGCTGAGAAATTATTGAACAATATATTGAGAAATTACGATGATTGGACTCTTCTTGAACCACCACCTAAACTCACTCCAAAGAAGAGGGGTATCTTATTTCTCAGTCCCGAAGATATACAAGAGGCAAAGAAATGCATGATGGAAAGGGGTATTAAAGCTGAGAATGTTAAGAATTTACCACCTATTGAAGAAATACATCGACTTGATACAGCACCATCGGTGGTAGAGGTAAATTCTCTATTAAAGTTTGATGAAGGTGACATCCCATACAATAAACATCCTAGTCAATGCTTATATGAGTTTGATAATTACATTAGAAAACAAGATCACTTCAATGCAAATATTGTGAAACAACTGAAATACAACTCTGATATGATTGCTTCTTGAGTGACCTATTATTTAGAATAACTAAAGATGTTAGAGGTGTAGGAAAACATTCCTCTATGGTTCAAACCGAGTTAGTTGTTCAATCTCAAAGATAATTGCTAAATTAAATGAATAATATTATGAAAGATTTTGTTGTTTGAGTAGCAACTAGAGGAGGAAAAATGACTTAGGAACCACTTTATCCTGAGGGACACCCTAAAAGAATTGAACAAGACTCTCGGAGAACTAACATTGATGCCCCTAGTCCTTCTAAAAGCAAAAAGAAGAAGAAAAATGATAGGACCTTGCATGCCCCTAGTGAACCTAAGAAAGAAAACCCTCCGGAAGATAACAATGATGCATGTATTTCTGATGTTGAAACTCAATCTTGTAATGAACATTCACCTAGTGATAACAAAAAAGATAATGACGATGTTCATTAAGACACTTCACTAGACAATAATAAAGAACCAGATAATGATGTTGAAATAGAACCTGCGGTTGATCTTGATAATCCACAACATAAAAATAAAAGATTTTGTTGCTAGAAAACATGGTAAGGAAAGAGAGCCATGGGTTCAGAAACTCATGCCCTTTGCACCTATTCCATCTAATAAAAAGATGATGAAGAATTTGAACGCTTTGCTGAAATGCTTAGGCCAGTATTTTTGCACAGTCGATTGACTAATATTTTAAAGATGGCCCCTAATGCAAAGTATATGAAAGACATCCTCACCAATAAAATAAAGATACTTGAAGCTGAAATCTCCACCATGCTTGGTAATTATTCTTTCAAGGATGAAGTACCTAAAATACTTCGAGACCCTGGAACACCAACTATACCTTGCTCCATCAAAGAAAACTGTGTCAAAACTGCTTTATGTGATTTAGGAGCTGGTGTTAGTGTTATGCCTTTCTCTCTATATAAAATACTTGATTTAAATAAACTCACTCCTACTGAAATAGCTTTGAAAATGGCTAACAAATCAACTGCCATATGATGCGGAGCATCCTACGACTATCTCCATGTACACCGTCATAGCACCTCAAGCCCCAAGCGAACCTACCGGACTAAAGGTGAACCCACTCCTCTTAGAGATTTACATGAATATCCTTTGGACTTGGTCACTACCTCACCACGGACATTGTGCATTCTTAGGTACTTCGGAGATCGTCACGAGGAAGCACGGAGGAATCACCAAGTTCACTAGAGACCCAAGAGGAAGGAGAGGGAGAAGAGCACGAAACTTCGGAGGCCCCTGGACACTCCGGGTGCCCGTACGTGGACATCCCCGGGTGCCAGGACAACTGGCCCCGGGTTCCCGACCCCTGCGCTAGGAGCTGCTGCATCCGCCTACGTGCCCGGCCCTCCCCTTCGGCCACCTGCCTGGGCCTCTCCTGCCGGCCCATGGTGCCCGGCCCACTGGCCCCAGGTGCCCAGCCCATCGTCTGGCACTGTCCCAGCCACCCCGCTGGTGCCCGGCCTGGAGCCCCGGGTGCCCAGCCACTTGGCCCAGCCGCGCCCGGGCTGCACCCCGGGTGCCCGGCCCTTCTTCCCTGGGTGCCTGGGCCACCTACATCCGCGAACCTCCTGGTTCCTGGACCCATGCCCCAGGGTGCCCGGACCTCTCCGAAATATCTGCGTTTTAGGGTCATTTTGGACCTTGGTATCCCTCTCTCCCCCCCAATTCGTCCCTAGCCTTTATATACTCTTCCCCTAGCTCATTTGTAATTATAGCAAAGTAGATATGAGTCATTTGAGAGCTTTGCTCCTTCCCTCTTGTGGATCAAGACCCCTTTAGGGAAGAATCCTTGTGGATTATCAAGACCCCTATTAGGGAAGGATCCCCATCATAGGATCATCAAGACCTCTCTCCACATAGGATTGGGATGAACTCTATGGTGTATCCATATTCCCCTTGTTGTTCTTGTACCTTTGTGGATCTTGTGTGTATGTGAGTCTAGTGGATGTGTTATTTGGGCTTGTTCTAGAGTGTTTCTCTTGTGTTCTTCCCTTTGTGCTCATCTTGTTCTTGCGGATTCACCTCCAATTAGTTAAAGATCTCCTCTTAGTGTTCCACCCTACAACATCATGGTATCTAGAGCTATGGTTTCTCATGAAATTGGAGCCGCTCTTATTGTTTTCAAGCCTAATTTTGTTGTGTTCTTGCCCAATTTAGAAAATCCCCACAAAAATAGCCCCAAAAAATTTCTTGCAATTTGTTGGTTCTTGTGAGATTTGTTGTGTTTGATCCTCGATTTGGATGTTTGGCAACTAGATCTAGCTTTCCCCCATCTATCCCCACCCTTCCCACCACAAAATCCACCAATTTCTTGCTTTTCCCGAAAAGTTTCGACCAAATCCGACACCGCCGGGTGCCCGCACGTCCGGGCCGGTTTTCCTTGACCACCCCGGGTGCCCGCACCCCGAACCCCCGGGCACCCGCACCCCCCTGAATCAACCCAACTACACTACGGTTTTGGCCGTAACTTTCACATCCGGAATCGGTTTTTCGTGTTCCTTAGCTCGTTGAGTAGCTATTAACATCCCCCATCATCATAGATAGGTTCCAACACCATTTGACTCCATAAAAATTTGACCATTTTGACAAGTGTGTTTAGACCATCCACCATATCACCCACCATACCACCATAGCTTTCCGCAACATAACCCAATTTCGACCCATGTAGCATTTGCGGTTGTTTGAGTGGTTACTTGTCTCCTAAGGTGTTTCGGCTACTTAGGGATGAGTGCTTCCTCATCAACCACCACTAGCACTTCGGCATTGCCATCTACGAAACCACCACCACCGCATGTCCGCTACCACCATTTGACGTTTGTCCTTGAGATTTTGAGTTGTGTTTTTTCCGTTTCCCAGGGTGTTTCGGCTAACTAGGGACGGTTCTGCATCAAGAACACCGCCTCTCATCATCATCATGGGACGGTAACTTTGACGACACCATTGTACATATTCCTTGCCATTGCATTGTTAACCCTTAGCCCATTTTGCATCACTTTCCTATCAAGACTAGCCATTGAGTATTGTTGGCAACATTACTTGTGCACATTAGTGATAATCGATCTACACCTTCCATTACATACATACCACATCATCTTGGTATCATAGTACCATCCTTTGTGTCACAAGATTGTTTCCGCATATACACAATTGCTATCTTGGTTTGTGCATTTTGCATAAGTGGCCATATAAAAAATCTTTTAAGCAAAAGAGGAAAAACAAAGAGCTTGTAAGAAATAGCCATAGCATTCCACATCGCATCACATACAACCATATTGATAATCTTGGATCATTGTGTGCGAAACACCGGAACATCATACACATATAGCGTACTTGGGATACAAAGTTGATACACTTTGCATGTCATAGGTTGTTCACAAGTGTTGTATCCGCCTATAGAGCAATCATGCTAGCGTCTCTCTTGAGTTGTGCAACACGAGCATTTTCCGAGGATTCCACATTTTGTGCTCATTCCTTGGTTGCACGACCCATTTATCTATCTGTGTGTGTGTTTCCGTGTACCATTCTTTGCTATTGATCTATTTGCTTTACATTGCAATTTTGTGAATCTTTCTCAACATTTTCGATATCTTGGACTAATATTTGCTTGAATTTTGTGCCACTTGTCCTAGCCAAGCCACTTGATAAGCTTTACTTTGTAGGTGTGAGTGAACAAGTCCGGTACCAATTCCACTATTCTCTAATATCGCATTGAGTGAAAAGGGATAGACTCTCAACTTTGGGAAACATTATCTTGGTATTGTTTATCTCATTTCCTACTCACCCTCTACTCGAGTCTTGTGATGGATAGGCAAAGCACATCATCTCTGGTCTTCGACATCGACGACGCGAACAACTACATCCACGCGCAAACCATCGGATTACAACGAGCAATGCAAGAGCGCCTCGACAACATCGTTATCAACTTCCGACACATGGTGGCCGACTACAAGTCTTCTTCCGCTTCGTCATCTTCTCGGCGACAATGTTCAAGTCTCAAGTCTTCAGAGCGCAAACACAATCGGAGCCTTCTACAACAAGACGGCGACAAGATGATCGAGCATGGGATTTTCCCTTCGGTCATGGAGGAGAGTGATGATGTGCCATCTTCGGCCTTCATCCATGACGATGGTGACGAGATGATCGAGCATGGGATTTTCCCTTCGGTCATGGAGGCGAGTGATGATGTGCCATCTTCGGCCTTCATCCATGACGACGGTGACGAGATGGTTAAGCATGGGATTATCCCTTCGACCACGGTGGCGTATGGTGATGAGTTGAGTGACTTGTGCCACCATATTGAGAGTGAGAGTGACATCACCACTAGCACCATATATGATGAGATGCCCCATTTCACATGTGAGGAGAGCCACCACCACCACTGGAGTGAAATGAGTGACTCCACCATACGTGACTATGAGTGCACCTACCTTGAGGGAGTGAGTGAGCCACCAACACATAGAGAGAGTGAGATAGTTGACGGGTCATGTGAGGCCACTTTAAACACTAACGACTTGACCTCTACCTCTATTGTGTCTTCTCATTTGGTGCTAGGTCCCAGTTATGATGACGCGCCGATCCGCGACGACTTCTTCCTTCCTATAGGCAAGACATTGGCCATGGTGGACTATGATGTACCCCCCACATGGTTGCATCAATATGAAGATGATGACCACCATTTGATCTTTCCCACCTCACCTACACCACATGAGTGGAATGATAAAGGTAAAATAGGTGAAGGTGATGCTCTAGTCCCACTAGTGGACATTCTTGACATTGATTGCTTGCATGATGTTGATCCACCTATTACCATGCTTCATGCTAGTATGATTTCCCCATGCGATGATTTACCCGTTTATGATGAGTAGGATGATTGCCATGTGGAGTCTATTAGTTGTGATGCCATGTTACATAGGATTTCTTGTGAAAATTCTCTAGGTCACATCATGTTTGACAATTCGCTTGACTTGTCATATGCTATGCATGAGATCACTTGTATGTCATATTTGCAATGTCATCATAGTAACTATGCATATGCCATTAAGATAAACCCAATTTGCACTTATGGCATAGATGACAAGCCCATGGTTATTGGCATTTGTTTTTCTTGTGATGATATTGACATGCTTCCTTTGCATCATATCCATCATATGCCAAGCCATGACCACCTAGCTTGGAATATGCTTTGTTTTGGATGTTATCAATATTCTCCATGTGTTGTTTCTACTCATGCTCATGAGGAGACCCCCATAGTTTCCTCATACTTACTAGGAGACCTTGATGCATGCCATACCTTGCATGATTGCCATGATTGTGTGCACCATATGCATTCCATGAATAACAATGCTCTACATATATCTCGTGATGCATTACACAATTTGAGTCCCCATCGTGTTATACATAACAACTATTCATTCGTGATAGATGACATGTTTCTATATCACACATCTCATTTATTTGAGCATTGGCTATTGTGCGCTAACTAACACACACACGTGCGCATCATGATGGATGATGTGTACATATACCACACACACATAAATTTTTCTTTCTCTTTCTTTTGAGTCGGTACTTACCAATACTTGTCAACCTCACAATCCCATGAGTTGACAAAACGAGCTCTTGAGAGCAACGACGATTTGGGATCCCGTGGATTGTCCCTACCACCGTTCTCTTCGCGCAACCTATACGCGCATCTCTTTTACTTGACTCTCACACGACTATGGGCTATTTACCACTTGTCATCTTATGCCCATTCTATCATGTTCACTTTGCATGTTATGCCTCTTGCTATGACTTTGCCATGCAATTGTGACCCTTGCTTACATTTGCTCATGATTCATCATTCTACTACTATTATGTGTATTTGAATGCTTGGTGGGGATACTTGTTGCTATTTCCATGTTTACATTGTGCCCCGTGCTATTCTTGATTGTTGTGTTGGGAGAGTCATGATGATAAATTGCTATTTACTTATGACTTCTCGCCACCATAATGATGAGACCTTGCTCATAGCTTGCTTTCATGTGTGTGCTATGCCTTGTGAATTATTCATGCATATGCCTATTATTTCATCACACGACATGCTTGCCATGATTACTTCTAGTATGTTGCATCTTCGCACTACTAGCTTGCTTGACTTGATCACTATGATTGCTTGCTATATTGCATCACCCATGTTCCACTATTACCAGCTTTCTTGGGTTAATGACATATATGGTCATGCATTTCACATGATATATCTTGATCATTGTCACTTTTCTCCAATAGTTACATCTCTCATATTCACTTGTTCTGAGTGCAACCATGCTATACTTGTTGAATTCGGAGACTTAGACACCTTACTTGTGATGCATGCTTGCTTGTTTGAGCCTAATGTATTTGGTTGTTATCGCATCATATGCTTCCATACAATGCCATGTCCCCTTGTCATTTCTTATGATAAGAATGATGAAAATACTTGTTGGGTGACTCACCATACAAATAGGTTTTGCATCTTCGCTAACCTCATTTTTTTCTGAGTGTTTGTCATGTTCTTTCATTTTGAAGGATTCACAAGGCGGTACCATCACGAGGCATCTTGGGTATGTGAAGGCATACACGTTGCGCGACAACAACATTTTCGACATCCTCATCAAGGTGCATTCCTTCCTTGTGAGCCATCCTCACATATGCTTGGATTTCATGGATGCACCACCGGTCTACCACTCTTGCCACGACATTGACCATTGGTATATCAACACTCCTTTGGCACATTGCACCCAAACATTCATATTTGTTGATTGTGTGCCCACATGCCATGCTCCATGGTCATATCATACCCATAACAAATTTGCATCTTATGCATTGATTAATGCACATTATGATTGCCTTGTTGCATCTTGTATTCCCATGTCATCCATGATGTATGATCTTATGCATTTCCTTAGAAAATTTGTTGTGATCTTTCTTAATGGACTCTTCATACATATTGATCACATTGCCAATCATTAATTGCATGATCACATACTCACACTGAGCATCATTTACCATGTTCATGCTTTTGATACACAATCCCATTACGACATCATATTACACAACGGTAGCATTTGCCACTTCTTGCACCATGAGCTTGATCACATGAATGCACTGTATGCCATGCTCTTTCATTTTGCTACAATTCATGCTCATTGGCACTACCGACTTCATTCGATGGACACATGCTTAAATGATGGACACCTTGCGTCCGCCAACCATTGTATTTCCAAGTGTCTCTTGTGTTTGCTCTTTTTGCATGTCTACCATTCCGACGACATCTTGGTGTACTTTGCTCGTGGCGTGACATACACCTCGTCCAACAACAAGTCCATTGGGGAGAGGTTCTCCCCCTGGTCTTTGGCCTTCATGGCGATAAAGGCCCCTCTGGGATCCTCCTCCATGGCCTCCCGTGATGATGGCCCCCTCCGACAGGGTGCTAGAGAGGGTTTAGATTGATTTCTCGTGGGTTACAGAGGCTTGCGGCGGCGGAACTTGCGATCTAGGTTATTATCTGGAGGTTTCTTAATTTTTAGGAATTTTTGTTGTCGGTCTCACGTCCAGGGGGTCTCCGAGTCGTCCACGAGATAGGGGCCCACGCCCAGGGGGGGTGGGCGCGCCCCCCAGCCTCGTGGACAGCCCGGGAGTCTTCTGGCCAACTCTTTTACTCCAGCGGCTTCTTTTGGTCCATAAAAAATCATCAAAAATTGGCACGTCAATTGGACTCCGTTTGGTATTCCTTTTCTGTAAAACTCAAAAAGAAGGAAAAAAACAGAAACTGGCACTGGGCTCTAGGTTAATAGGTTAGTCCCAAAAATCATATAAAATAGCATATAAATGTATGTAAAACATCTAAGATGGATAATATAATAGCATGAATACTTCAAAAATTATAGATACGTTGGAGACGTATCAGCATCCCCAAGCTTAATTCCTGATCGTCCTCGAGTAGGTAAATGTTAAAAGAAATAATTTATGAATTCTGAATGCTAGCAGATGCACATGTTTGATCAATGATAATTTCAATCACCTTTTATAGCATCATTATGTATCATAACATTATCTCATCTCATAACACTTTTCATGATCAAGTAAGAAGCTAATCACATGCTAAAGTATAAATTATAAACTTTCTTGAAAACTAACAAACAGTGCTCTTAGTCATCAAACAATTGCAATTCATCTTATTTTCGGGATGAGCCTATGTAAGAGCTTTGATTCAGCAAACTCCACATACTCAACTATCATTTAATCTTTCATAATAGCTAACACTCATGTGATATTTATGGGTTCAAAATTTTAATCGGATACAGAGAAAGATAGGGGCTTATAGTTTCGCCTCCTAACCTTTTACCTCAAGGGTAATGTCAACAATAATAATTTATGAAAACCTACATACAAGTGGATATATATATCCGGATCTCTCCAACACAAAGTGATTGCCAAATGAAAAAGTGTAAAAAGGAAAGGTGATGATCACCACGACTCTTGTATAAGGGTAGAAGATAAAACTAAAAGATAGGCCCTTCGTAGAGGGAAGCAGAGGTTGTCATGCGCTTTTATGGTTGGATGCACACAATCTTAATGCAAAAGAACATCACTTTATATTGCCGCTTGTGATAAAGACCTTTATTATGCAGTCCATCACTTTTATTTCTTCCCTATCACAAGTTCGTATAAAGCTTATTTTCTTCGCACTAATAGATCATACATATTTAGAACCCAATTTTTATTGCATGCACCGATGATAACTTACTTGAAGGATCTTACTCAATCCTTAGGTAGGTATGATGGACTCTCATGGCAAAACTGGTTTAAGGGATGTTTGGAAGCACAAGTAGTATTTCTACTTGGTGCAAAGAATTTGGCTAGCATGAGAGGGAAAGGCAAGCCCAACATGTTGGATGAACCAAGACAATATAACATTTCAGATATAGGAAAACATAACCCATTAAGTTTTCTTCCTTTTCCAACATCAACCTTTTAGCATGTCATATTTTAATGAGTGCTCACAATTACAAAGATGTTCAAGATAGTATATTTATATGTGAAATCTCTCTTCCTTTAATATTCTTTCATGAATTGTTCAAGTGACCAATTCTGCGTTTACTAACTTTCAATAAGTTTACTACCTATACTTATTCTGTGTGAAGTCATTACTCCCCATGGTATAAGCATATGAAACATATATAAATTCAGATTTATGATATTCAATTCATTCAACCATTTACTCATAGGATGTACGTGAAGCACATGAGTAAATGACAAACTACTCCAAAAGATATAAGTGAAGGACACTGAGTAGTCAAATAATTAACTAGCCATGGGAGGATTCTTTTTCATTCAAGATTTCAGATCCAATGATTTTATTCAAACATCAAGTAAAATTGAAAATACGCTCCAAGCAAAATACATATCATGTGACGAATAAAAATATAGCTCCGAGTAAGGTATACCGATAGTTTTGAAGACCAAAGAGGGGATGCCTTCCGGGGCATCCCCAAGCCTAGGCGCTTGAGTCTTCCTTGAATATGACCTTGGGGTCCCTTGGGCATCCCGAAGCTTAGGGTCTTTCCACTCCTTATTCTCCTCATATCGATATCTCACCCAAAGCTTGAAAACTTCAACCACACAAAACAGAGTAAACCATTCACTTTGGTACTGTCAAAGACAAGTTTCATAATTGTTATCACATAATGCCTACTGTACCATATCATTTTTACAATTTATATGGAGAAATATAAGCCATAGAAACTAGAAAACAAGCAAACTATGCAATGAGAACAGAATCTATGAGAAACTGAACAGTCTGTAATGATCTGAACAACGACTATACTTCTGCTACTCTAAAAATTATGAAATAAATTGGTGGACGTGAGTAATTTGTCTATTAATCTTTTACAAAAAGAATCAACTCAAAATCACTCTTCTGTAAAAAATGGCACCTAATCCCGTGAGCACAAAGTTTCTGTTTTTTTTACAGCAAGATCACATTAACTTTCACCCAAGTCTTCCCAAAGGTCTTACTTGGCACTTTATTGAAACAAAATCTATAAAACATGATTACTATAGTAGCTTAATCATGTAAACACACAAAAACAGTAAGGTTAAATATTAGGTTGTCTCCCAACAAGCGCTTTTCTTTAATGCCTATTAGCTAGGCATAATGATTTCAACGATGCTCACATAAAAGATAAGAATTAAAACATAAAGAGAGCATCATGAAGCATATGACTAGCATATTTAAATCTAACCCACTTCCTATGCCTAGGGATTCTATGATCACATAATTTATAGGAACAAGAATCAACTAGCATAGAAAGGCAAGACAAGTATAACTTCAAAACTTTAGGCACATAGAGAGGAAACTTATATTATTGCAACTTCTACAAGCATGTATTCCTCCTTCATAAAAAAATCCAGTAGCATCATGAATGGGTTCAACAATATAACCATCACATAAAGCATTCTTTTCATGATCTATAAGCATAGAAATTTTACTACTCTCTACATAAGCAAAATTCTTCTCATTCAGAATAGTGGGAGCAAACTCCAAATAGTGGAATCATTACTAACTAAAGTTGACACTCTTCCAAATCCACTTTAGATGATAGTATTATTCATACTCCAAAAGATATAAGTGAAGTTCATGGAGTATTCTAGGATTAATATCGACTAGCAAATATCCAAGCTCAAAATATATAAGTGAAGCACACGAAGTATTCTATAAAACCGTACTCAAAAGATTTAAGTGAAGCACAAAGATTATTCTATAAGATCATACTCAAAAGATATAAGTGAAGCACATCAAGAATTCTATAAATAAACGAAGGGATATCTCATACTAGCATGGTTCTTAAATAAAAAAAGAAAAACACAAGGGACACAAATAATGTGAACAAAACAAAAACCGAGGTATAGCGATAATTGATGAAGAAGAAAGATGGGATGCCAACCGGGGCATCCCCAAGCTTAGATGCTTGAGTATCCTTGAAATACTTACTTGGGGTGACTTGGAAATCCCCAAGCTTGAACTCTTGCCTCTCTTTATTCTTCTCATATTGATAGCTCCTCGATCTTCGAACACTTCAACCACACAAAACTTTAACAAAAACTTTGTGAGATCCGTTAGTATAATAAAGCAAATCACTACCTTTAGGTACTGTTGCAAACTTATTCCATTTTCATATTAGCACTTTATCTACTGTATTCCAACTTCACCATGGTTCATACCCCCCGATACTACCAATAGATTCATCAAAATAAGCGATCAACACATAGAAAACATAATCTATCAAAAACAGGACAGTATGTAGTAATTTGGAAGTTTAGTAAACTTCTGTAACTCTAATTTTTTTAAAATATGAAAATTTGAAAAATTTGTAGAGAAGTAATGTGCAAACAGTTTCAGACCCATTTGACCTTCCAGTAAAAAAAATTAAAATCACGCGCTACAGCCAAAGTTTCTGTTTTTTGCTCTACAAATAGAAAACAAGGAATCTAATCATCCTAAAACCAAAGATTGGCACATTATTTTTATAATACAATGGATATATACAAGGGGATAATTATTTGCAGAGAAACTTCCATGAAAAATTCTACATTGTTTCCGTGAGCATGAACACAAGTGCTCAAGGTTGACCCTCACTTGTCCAATGCATAACTTTCCAATCACTTCTCTTTTTGAAAAAAAATTAGGCATAAGAGGCAAGTGTTTTTTTGTATTTTCATTCTTTTAATTTTTTTTGTATGTTTCACACACAACTAAACATAAACAAAAAGGAAAAACAAAATCTACTTAGTGAAGAAAGAAAACAAGCACACACGCTATTGCTCCCCGGCAACGGTGCCAGAAAAGAGCTTGATGGTCCCCAAGTGTAGGTAATCATCGTAGCAATTCCCAATGGTGGAAGTGATAAGTATGGAGTATCGAACCCACAAGGAGCTAAAGGTAAGATCAACATTTTCTCAAGTCCTATCTGCCACTAATACGACTCTACGTACACCGAACGTTTGCTTCCAACTAGAACGAGAAATAAAACTACATTGTGGGTATGAAGAGGATAACTTTGCATGATATCGGAGAGCTAAAATATAAAAGTAGGTGATGTTATCATAAAGTTAGAATATATTACTAAATATTATAAATAGCGAGTGTGGAATAATGATGGATCGATGTGTGGAATCGTCCTAGGCAATTGTTAACAACACCGGTAGTCGTTATTGCAATTTCATATGAGGGAGAGGCATAAGCTAACATACTTTCTCTTCTTGGATCATATGCAATTATGATTGGAACTCTAGCAAGCATCCGCAACTACTAAAGATCATTAATGTAAAACCCAACCATAGCATTAAAGAATCAAGTCCCCTTTATCCCATACGCAACAATCCCCTTACTCGGGTTTATGCTTCTGTCACTCAAGCAACCCACCATAAGTGAATCATGAACGTATTGCAACACCCTACACCAGGAATCCCTCACGCTTGCACGACACGGAGGGCACCATAGGATATCACCAAAATAAAACATACAACTCATACCAATCTAGATCATTAATCAACCCAAAGACAAAGGATTACAGCGGGGTGCGGGAGAGTGGACCGCGTAAAAGAGATGAGGATAGTGATGATGATGGTAATGTCGATGAAGACGATCACCGTGGCGATGATTCCCCTCCGGATGGCACTCCAACGCCACCGAGAGAGAGGAGGAGAGGTTCTCCCCCTTGTGCTTCCTCCTCCATGGCTTCCCCCCTAGATGGAGAGAGGTTCTCCCTCTGGTCCTTGGCCTTCATGACGATGATGGCCCCTCCAGGATCCTCCTCCATGGCCTCCGGTGATGATGGCCCCCTCCGGAAGAATGCCAGAGAGGGCCTAGGTTGACTTCTCGTGGTTACAGAGGCTTGCGGCGGCGGAACTTGTGATCTAGGTTATTTTCTTGAGGTTTCTCTATTTATGGGAATTTTTGGTGTCGGTCTCACGTCCAGGGGGTCTCCGAGTCGTCCAATAGATAGGGGGCCACGCCCAGGGGGGTGGGCGCGCCCTCACCCTCGTGGACAGCCTGGGACTCTTCTGGCCCAACTCTTTTACTCCAGGGGCCTCTTTTGGACTCCGTTTGGTATTCCTTTTCTGTAAAACTCAAAAAATAAGGAAAAAACAGAAACTGGCAGTGGGCTCTAGGGTAATAGGTTAGTCCCAAAAATCATATAAAATAGCATATAAATGTATATAAAACATATAAGATGGATAATATAATAGCATGAATACTTCATAAATTATAGATACGTTGGAGACGTATCACCGTACTAAGCAAAATAAGAAGCATAATAAGATAAACATCACATGCAATCAAAAATGTGACATGATATGGCCATAATCATCTTGTGCTTTTGATCTCCATCTCCAAAGCATCGTCATGATCTCCATCATCACCGGCTAGACATCATGATCTTCATCATAGCGTCGTGGTCGTCTCGCCAACTATTGCTACTACTACTATCGCTAACTCATAGTGATGAAGTAAAGCAATTACATGGCCTTCAAAATTTATACAATAAAGAGACAACCATAAGGCTCATGCCGGTTCCCGTTAATTCACAAAACATGATCATCTCATACGATAACGTATAACTCATCACGTCTTCACCATATCACATCACAACATGCCCTGCAAAAACAAGTTAGCCGTCCTCGACTTTGTTGTTGCAAGTTTTACGTAGCTGCTACGGGCTTAGCAAGAACCGTTCTTACCTACGCATACAAAAAACCACAATGATTTTTCGTCAAGTGTGCTATTTTAACCTTCACAAGGACCGGGCGTAGCCACACTTGATTCAACTAAAGTGAGAGTGATAGACACCCACCAGTCACCTTTAAGCAACAATTGCTCGTAACGGTGAAACCAGTCTCGCGTAAGCATATGCGTAATATCGGTGTGGGCCGCTTCATCTCACAATACCGCCGAATCTAAGTATGGCATGTTGGTAAGAAGTATGACTATTATCGTTTACAACTCATTGTGTTCTACTCGTGCATATCATCTACGCATAAACCTGGCTCGGATGCCACTGTTGAGGAACGTAGTGTTTCAAAAAAATTCCTAGGATCACGCAAGATCTATCTAGGAGAAGCATAGCAACGAGTGGGAGAATGTGTCTAAGTACCCTCATATACCGAAAGCGGAAGCGTCTAGTGACGCGGTTGATGTAGTCGAACATCTTCGCAATCCAACCGATCCAAGCATCGAACGTACGGTACCTCCGCGTTCAGCACACGTTCAACTCGATGACGTCCCACGAGCTCTTGATCCAGTTGAGCATCACGGGAGAATTTTGTCAGCACGATAGTGTGGTGACGATGATGATGAAGCTACCAGCGCAGGGATTCGCCTAAGCACTGCGACGATATGATCGAGGTGTGTAACTATGGGGTGGGGCACCGCACACGGCTAAAATCAACTTGTGTGTCTATGGGGTGCCCCCTCCCCACGTATATAAAGGAGGGAGGAGAGGAGGAGGTGCGCCCTATGGGGGGCGATCCTACTCCAAGTAGGATCCCCCCTTTCCTAGTCCTAGTAGAACAGGGGGAAGGAAGGGGAGGAGAAGAAGAACGAAAGGGGGGCCGTCCCCCTAGTCCAATTCGGTTTTGATCTAGTGGGGACGCGCGCCCCTAGCTGGTCGCACCTCCTCTTCCTCCACTTGGTCCCATGTGGCCCAATAACCCCCCGGGAGGTTCCGGTAACCTCCCAGTACTCTAGTATTTATCCGATAACTCCCGAAACTCATCCGGTGTCCGAATATAACCTTTCAATATAGGAATCTTTATGTCTCAGACTTTCCAAGTCTCCTCGTCATGTCCGTAATCACATCCGGGACTCCGAACTACCTTCGGTACATCAAAACACATAAACTCATAATATCGATCGTCCTCGAACGTTAAGCGTGCGGACCCTACGGGTTCGAATACTATGTAGACATGAACTAGACTCATCTCTGGTCAATAACCAATGGTGGAACCTGGATGCTCATATTGGTTCCTACATATTCTACCAAGATCTTTATCGGTCAAACCACATAACAACATACGTTGTTCCCTTTGTCATCGATATGTTACTTGCCCGAGATTCGATCGTCGGTATCATTATACCTAGTTAAATCTCATTACCGGCAAGTCTCTTTACTCATTTCATAATACATCATCTCGTGACTGACTTATTAGTCATTTGCTTGCAAGGCTTATTATGATTTGTATTACCGAGAGGGCCTAGAGATACCTCACCGACACTAGAAGTGACAAATCATATTCTCGATCTATGCCAACACCACAAACACCTTCAAAGATAGCTATAGAGCATATTTATAATCACCCAGTTATGGTGTGACATTTGATAGCACATAAGATGTTCCTATGGTATTCAGGAGTTGCATAATCTCATAGTCAGAGGAACATGTATAAGTCATGAAGAAAGCAATAGCAGTAAAACTAAACGATGAAGTTGCTAAGCTAACGGATGTGTCTTGTCCATCACATAATTATCCTAATGATGTGATCTCGTTGATCAAATGACAACTCATATCTATGGTTAGGAAACATAACCATCTTTGATCAGTGAGCTAGTCTAGTAGATGCATACTAGGGACACTCTGTTTTGTCTATGTATTCACACATGTACTAAGTTTCTGGTTAATACAATTCTAGCATGAATAATAAACATTTATCATCATATAAGGAAATACAAATAACAACTTTATTATTGCCTCTAGGGCATATTTCCTTCATGAGTCTGGTCCGAAATGTGGGGAGATGCCGCTGTAGGGGCATCCAGGACGTGGGAGGTGTTGAGTGCTGCCCGGAAGGTGGAGCACTTTCTTCCTTCACCTGGGTCAGCCGCTTGATGAGAGATGTCGGCTTCTGCCGTGAATCACCGGTACTTGTCGCCCCAGTGATGAGGCCTCTGGGGTTTCAGGTGCCATCCTGTGGTGAAGTGCTCGGGGCCATATATGTCACCATCACTGCTCCTTCTAGCGGAGCTGGGGCTGATGCTTAAGATGGCGGCATCTTCCTGCCGCCGAGGTGGGTGGCAGTGCCCCGCAAGTGTTACGGGTGACACCACTACCGTTTGCGGCTTCTTCGGTAGAGGTGACGGGTCATACGTCCCACCTTGTGCGGCTCCTGAGTGCACGCCATCCGCATGCCATAGCGAGTGCTCGACCCTTGTCGTGCCCTTCCTGGGTGGCGGTGACGGAAAGATGGTGAGGGAGGGTGGAGGAGACGAGAAGCAGTCCGTTAGGTTGGAGTACGACGGCACTAGAGCTTTTTCCCCGACCTGCAGCCTATTGTCTCATCTTCCATCCCTCCCATCTTCCTTGGCGCTTCCGCCTTTCTTCAGCAGTCCACCGGTGGGACTCCCGGCAGGTCTTCTCATGGCTTCCGGCTTTGTTCGCGCTACCGGTCCTAGTGGTGATGATTGGGGAGTCATTCACAGAGCTCCCTTCATTACCTCCTTTTCCCAAGCACTCCTTTTGTCCCCTTCCCCTCTTACTGCCATATCTGGGAAAGGAGGAGTAGAGAAAAGGATTATGGGACACTTGTCTTTTTTTCAATCTTAAACTTGTAGGTATTTTCCAAACTTTAATTCAAATAAATGTACCCTCCTTTATCCATGTTTGTGTTCTGTAAGATTTGTATTTGTCGATCAGCATATTAATAAAAAAAGATAAATCATGCCGGGGACTTGTGCATATAACGTGTCCATGCAGAGGTGGGATGCCTCTATACTTCCAAGTAAACAAGTTTTCCCCCAGCAGGCTACCTTGGCGGTACCATGAGCCTTGCTACCGCGGAACCAAGCTTGCCAGGGATAAGATGACGTGAAGAGGGACTAGCCCCCCGCCAACCCTTTTCAACAAAGGCCAATGTGAACATTTTGACTGAAGCAGCGTTCGAGTCAAAAGATGGGAGCAACTAAGTTTAGAAAGGTAGCGAGGTTTTCTTATGCACAAGTTCTTACACAACATGTATGGATAAAAGCGAAGAACTTATCTGTTTCGCTTGCGATAGGTTGCAATGTTGGCTTCTCTTCTCATCTTATCTTGGGGACCTGAGTCCACGACAGGAATCTGTGGTTTATAAAATTGGGTTGCCACCCAACAAGCGCTATCGTTTTACGCCCCTAGCTAGGCACGACACATGGATAATTCTAGCTATTGCCATAATGATACGACATGTCGCGAAAGCTCATCTCATATTCCCTACGTTCAGCAGCAAGTTTCCTTTGTGGCAAGCAAAAGAAATCAAAAGGGCTAAATTTAATGGGACAAAAGTCCCCCACATCAATCTCGGTAGGAATAGGTTCCTCTTTTGGCCCTTTGTAATGAACAACCAATTCATCACTATAGGCGTTCTTTTGGCAGAAGGTCATAAGCCTTCGCACAAGGGAGAAGCCGAACCCATTGTTTTGAATAGAAAAATCATCATTCATCTCAGAAATTGTATCAACCAAGATATCGGTAGGAACATTTTTTCTAAGGTTTTCATTAAAAGCAACATGATCAGGAGATCGCAACCGCATTATGTCTTCTTGATTGAACAAGGTAGCTTCTATGGGAGGTCGACAGTCATCTACTCCATAATGAGCAAAGATTTCTTTGGCCTCTTTCATGATAAATCTAAATTCATGAGCCAAAAAGATAGTAGCTGCACGCTTAACAGAGGAATGATCAATGTTTGAAAACTCCAAAAATATTCTCTGAATACAGAGATGCATATGGATAAATTGCCTTTCAATTTCTACTATAAGCATAGATACAACATCCGCAAGGCTACTAGTTCTGTGAAGAATAGAGCCAATCATAGTGGGCAAAGCACCGGCACGAGTAAAGAAGTCTTGAAGAACTCCTTTGCCAATGATATTACCAGTACCAACCCGGAACTTCTTAATATGTAAAGTGGTAGCTTTGTCCGGGGGGTCAACATAGACGTTTCCCTCGACATTAGTACCCTTTTCGATAAAATCGTCCCTCATCTCAGACATGAGGGCAAGCAAGCAAGCAACACACACCAGCAAACAAGAAGCAACCGAACGATAAACAGACGACAGACCAAGGGCAAATAAAACGGCAAGGGTGAAGTGGGGGAGAGGAAAACGAGAAACAAAAATGTAATGTGAAGGATAAGGGCTTGTGATAAGTACTTGGTATATAACTTTTGTGTAAGCCTCCCCGGCAACGGTGCCAGAAATTCTTTTTGATACTTCTCGAGCTTGCATTGTATTCCCACGAAGAGGGAAGGGAGATGCAGCACAGTAGTGCAAGTACTTCCCTCAGTTTTTGAGAACCAAGGTATCAATCCAGTAGGAGACCACGCGCGAGTCCCTCGCACCTCCACAAACAAATAAGAACTTTGCAGCCAACGCGATAAGGGGTTGTTAATCCCTTTATGGTCACTTACGAAAGTGAGATCTGATAGAGATGATAGTTTATATTTTTGGTATTTTTGATTATAAGAACAGAATGTAAAAGCGGAAAAAGTTAAGTAGATGTAGATTGATATGTTGAGAATAGACCCGGGGGCCATAGTGTCTCTAGTGGCTTCTCTCATGATAGCGATATTCTATGGCAGGTAAACAAATTACTGTCGAGCAATTGATAGAAAAGCGAATAATTATGAGACTATCTAGGCATGATCATTGTATATACGCATCACGTCCGAGACAAGTAGACTGACTCCTGCCTGCATATACTACTATTACTCCACACATCGACCGCTATCCAGCATGCATCCAGTGTATTGAGTTTATAAGAACAGAGTAATGCCTTAAGCA
This sequence comes from Secale cereale, assembly GCA_902687465.1. Classification (NCBI taxonomy): domain Eukaryota; kingdom Viridiplantae; phylum Streptophyta; class Magnoliopsida; order Poales; family Poaceae; genus Secale; species Secale cereale. The sequence goes on along the minus strand of LR738712.1, from coordinate 319,067,212 downwards.
AGATGACATGATGTAGAGGGATAAACACAAGCAATATGATATAAACTCCATCTTTTTATCCTTGATGGAAACAATACAATACGTGCCTTGCTACCCCTACTATCACTAGGAAAGGACACCACAAGATTGAACCCAAAGCCAAGCACTTCTCCCATTGCAAGAACTATAGATCTAGTAGGCCAAACAAAACCAATAATTCGAAGAGACTTGCAAGGATATTATAAGCACACATAAAGAGTTCAGAAAAGAACCAAATATTTCTCATAGATAATCTTAATCATAAACCCACAATTCATCGAATCTCGACAAACACACCACAAAAAGAGATTACATCGAATAGATCTCCTCGAAGACCAAGGAGAACTTTGTATTGAGATCCAAAGAGAGAGAAGAAGCCATCTAGATACTAGCTATGGACGCGAAGGTCTATGGTAAACTACTCACAACTCATGGTGAGGCGATGATGATGATGTAGAAGCACTCCGTGATGGATCCCCCCTCCGACGGAGCTCCGGAACAGGCTTCAAGATGGGATCTCACGGGAATAGATGGTTACGACGGTGGAATTAGGGTTTTCTCTCCTCCTCTGATGGTTTCGGTGTATGTAGATATATATAGGAAGAAGGAGGGCACTGGGGGCCTCACGTGGGACCCACGAGGCAGGAGGGCGCGCCCTGGGGGGGCACCCCCAGCGTCGTGTGCACCACGTGGCCCCTACTCAGTGTTTCTCAAGTCTCCCGTGCGTGATTTTCTCCAAAAATATATCTCCCAAAGGTTTCATTCTGTTTGGACTCCGTTCGATATTCCTTTTCCGTAAAACCCTGAAACAGGCAAAAAACAACAATCTGGACTGGGCATTTGGGTTGGTAGGTTAGTCCCAAAAATAATATAAAAGTGTATGACAAAGCCCATTAAACCTCCAAAACATCATAAATTATAGCATGGAACAATAAAAAATTATAGATACGTTGGAGACGTATCAAGCATCCCCAAGCTTAATTCCTGCTCGTCCTGGAGTAGGAAATGATAAAAACAGAATTTTTGATGTGGAATGCTAACCAACATAGTTTTTCAATGTAATTCTTTTAATTGTGGCATGAATATTCAGATCAGAAAGATTCAAGACAAAAGTCTATATTGACATAAGAAATAATAATACTTCAAGCATACTAACAAAGCAATCATGTCTTCTCATAATACTATGGCTAAAGAAAGTTATCCCTACAAAATCATATAGTCTGGCTATGCTCCCTCTTCATCACAAAAAATATTCATATCATGCACAACCCCGATTTTAGCCAAGAACTTGTTTTCATACTCTATTGTTTCAAACCTTTCAATTTTCACGCAATACATGAGCGTGAGCCATGGACAAAGCACTATGTGTGGAATAGAGAGGTGGTTGTGGAGAAGACAAAAAGGAGGGAGATAGTCTCACATCGACTAGGCGTATCAATGGGTTATGGAGATGCCCGTCAATAGATATCAATGTGAGTGAGTAGGGATTGCCATGCAACGGATACACTAGAGCTAAATATGTATGAAAGCTCAACAAAAGAAACTATTGGGTGTGCATCCAACTTGCTTGCTTACGAAGACCTAGGGCATTTGAGGAAGCCCATCGTTGGAATATACAAGCCAAGTTCTATAATGAAAATTCCCACTAGTATATGAAAGTGACTAAACATGAGACTCTCTATCATGAAGAACATGGTGCTACTTTGAAGCACAAGTGTGGAAAAAGAGATAGTAGCAATTGTCCCCCTTTTTTTCTTTTTCTCCTTTTTTTGGGCCTTTCTTTTTTCTTTGGCCTTTCCCCTTTTTTTTGTGGAGGGGCTTTATTGATTTAGCCTTTCCTCCCATGGGACAATGCTCCAATAATGATGATCATCACACTTTCATTACAACTCGATATTACACCTCGATACTACAACAAAGTATGACTCTATATGAACCTCCGGCGGTGTACCAGGATGTGCAATGAATCAAGAGTGACATGTATGAAAAATTATGCATGGTGTCTTTGCCACAAATACGATGTCAACTACATGATCATGTGGCAATATGACAATATGATGCATGTCATATGAAAGGAACAGTGGTAAGTTGCATGGCAATATATCTCGGAATGGCTATGGAAATGCCATGATAGGTAGGTATGGTGGCTGTTTTGAGGAATATATATATATGGTGACTGTTTTGAGGAAGGATATATAGTGGGTGTATGGTACTAGCGAAAGTTGCGCGATACAAGAGAGGCTAGCAATGGTGGAAGGGTGAGAGTGCGTATAATCCATGGACTCAACATTAGTCAAAAGAACTCATATACTTAATGCAAAAATGTACGAGTCATCAAAACAAAGCAATCAACGCATGCTCCTAGGGGGGATGTTGGTAGGAGTTAACCATCGCGCGCCCCCGACCTCCACACAAAGGTTGACACTTTACAAAAACCTCATGCTCTAACTTCGTCACATAGCGGTTCACCATACGTGCATGCTACGGGAATCACTATCCTTAACACAAGTATTTCTCAATTTCATAATAACTCCACTAGCATGACTTTAATATCACTATCCTCATATCTAAAAACAAATATCAAGCATCCAACTTCTCATCATATTCAATGCACTTAGTGTGAATGTTTTTACTACATTGATATTGGATGTCTATCATGTGAATACTAGTTTTATAGCCTAAACACATTACCATGCTGTTTATTAGACTCTCAAATGGATGTAAGTGAAGCATGAGAGTTCAACAATTTCTTCAAAATATTACCACCACTGTGCTCTAAAAGATATAAGTGAATTACTAGAGCAAAACTATTCAACTCAAAAGATATAAGTGAAGCACATAGAGCGTTCTAACAATTCCTAGGCCATATTTAAGTCTCTCAAATAGGTGTGTCCAGCAAGGATAATTCTGGCAAACTAACAAGCAAAGACTCAAATTATACAAGACGCTCCAAGCAAAACACATATCATGTGATGAATAAAAATATAGCTCCGAGTATAGTTACCGATAGATGAAGACGAAAGAGGGGATGCCTTCCCGGGGCATACCCAAGCTTAGGCTTTTCGTTGTCTTGAAGTTTACTTGGGGTGCCTTGGGCATCCACAAGCTTAGGCCCTTGCTACTATTTCTTCCGTAGTCCATCAAAGCAATACTCAAAACTTGAAAACTTCACAACACAAAACTTAGATAAAAATCTCGCGAGCTCCGTTTGTATAAGAAAGCAAACCACTACTCAAAGGTAGTGCAATGAATTCATTCTTTGTTTATATTGGTGTTAAACCTACTGTATTCCAACTTCTCTATGGTTCATACCTCCCAATATTACTCATAGATGCGTTGAAATAAGCAAACAACACTCCAAAAACAGAATCTATCAAAAACAGAACGGTCTGTAGTAATCTGCAGGTTACGCATACTTCTGTAACTCCAAAAAATTCAAACTAAATTGGTAAAAGTGCGGAATTTATCTATTAATCATCTGCAAAAAGAATCAACTAAATAGCACGCTCTAGTAAAATCTGATTACCATTCCAGCGAGCGCTAACGATTCTGTTTTTCACAGCAAGAACACATAAACTTCACACAAGTCTTCCCAAAGGTTCTACTTGGCACAAACACTAAACAAAACACAAAACCACATCTAAACAGAAGCTAGATGCAACTAAAGGCAGCAAAAACAAAAAATATAAAATTAGGTTGCCTCCCAACAAGCGCTATCGTTTTACGCCCCTAGCTAGGCACGATACATGGATAAATCTAGGTATTGCCATAATGATACGATATGTCGCGAAAGCTCATCTCATGTTCCCTACGTTCAGCAGCAAGTTTCCTTTGTGGCAAGAAAAAGTAATCAAAAGTGCAAAATTTAATGGGACAAAAGTCCCCCACATCAATCTCGGGAGGAATAGGTTCCTCTTTTGGCCCTTTGTAATGAACAACCAATTCATCATTATAGGCGTTCTTTTGGCAGAAGGTCATAAGCCTTCGCTCAAGGGAGAAGCCTAACCCATTGTTTTGAATGGCAAAATCATCATTCATCTCAGAAATTCTATCAACCAAGATATCGGTAGGAACCTTTTTTCTAAGGTTTTCATTAAAGGCAACATGATCAAGAGATTGCAACCGCATTATGTATTCTTGATTGAACAACATAGCTTCTATGGGAGGTCGGCTGGCATCTACTCCATAATGAGCAAAGATTTCTTTGGCCTCTTTCATGATAAATCTAAATTCATGAGCCAAAAAGATAGTAGCTGCACGCTTAACAGAAGAATGCTCAATGTTGGAAAACTCCAAAAAGATTATCTGAATACAGGGATGCATATGGATAAATTGCCTTTCAATTTCTACTATAAGCATAGATACAGCATCCGCAAGGCTACTAGTTCTGTGAAGAATAGAGCCACCCATAGTGGGCAAAGCACCGGCACAAGTAAAGAAGTCTTGAAGAACTAATTTTCCAATGATATTACCACTACCAACCCAGAACTTCTCACTATGTAAAGTGGTAGCTTTGTTAGGGGGGTCAACATAGACGTTGCCCTCGACATTACTACCCTTCTCGATAAAATCGTCCCCCATCTCAGACATGAGGGCAAGCAAGCAAGCAACACACACAAGCAAACAAGAAGCAAGTGAACGATAAACACACGACAGAAGAAGGGCAAGTAAAACGGCAAGGGTGAAGTGGGGAAGAGGAAAACAAGAGGCAAAAATGTAATGCGAAGGATAAGGGTTTGTGATAGGTACTTGGTATATGACTTTTGCGTAAGCCTCCCCGGCAACGGTGCCAGAAATTCTTCTTGCTGCTTCTCGAGCTTGCATTGTATTCCCTCAAAGAGGAAAGGGAAATGCAGCACCGTAGCGCAAGTATTTCCCTCAGTTTTTGAGAACCAAGGTATCAATCCAGTAGGAGACCACGCGCGAGTCCCTCGCACCTGCACAAACCAATAAGAACTTCGCACCCAACGCGATAAGGGGTTGTCAGTCCCTTTATGGTCACTTACGAAAGTGAGATCTGATAGAGATGATAGTTTATATTTTTGGTATTTTTTATTATAAGAACAGAAAGTAAAAGCGGAAAAAGTTAATTAGATGTAGATTGATATGTTGAGAATAGACTCTGTCAGGGGAAACTGATCGCCCACGAACACCTATGGGACCGGAGCCCCTTTTCGGTACGGCAAGGGAGCGGAGGGTGCACGAAGAGCGGATCGAGGCGAACACGCGAGCAGTTTACCCAGGTTCGGGCCGCACGGATGCGTAAAACCCTACTCCTGCTTTGGTTTGTATTGTGTTCTTGGCTCGGGAGCGAGAAGAGCTACAGTACTTATCGCTAGCAACACCGAGCGTGAGAGTGATCGAAGATCGGAACCTCCTCTACGTTGCGCATGGGCCTCCTTTTATAGACCAAAGAGGTCACCGACAGGTGGCAACGTAGGTGAGGGTAAAAACATAAAAACGGTGGTAGTTGGAACAGTGTATGTATAGTGCTATATACCTAACCCTGACGGCAGGGGACAAGGGCATTAAATGCCCGTCGCCGTCGCCCCAAACAGTGCAAAAAGCGTCCGTCAGGGCGTCTCCGTCTGCCACGATGGTGGCCTTGTCATCGCAGCTCGCCACCGTGTACCCCAGGCTGCACAGCCTTCCGCCACGTGCGCCTAGAAGGGTCCTAGGGCGACGCGTGGGCGGATGAGCTGGAGCGCGGGTACTTAGTGGAAGCTTGCCGCGGTGAGCGCCTTGCCGCGGCCGCCATCTTGTCGCGCTTGGGACCTTGTCGCTCCTCGGGCCTTGCCGGGACGCGTGGCGCGTCGCGGCAAGTCTCTTGAAATGCCGTGTTTGGCCTTCCCGGCAGGCTCCTCTCGCCAGGGTCTTGTACCATAGAGGCGGTCTTGATCCTTAAATGGCCTTCCCGGCAAGCTCCTCTTGCCGGGGCCTTGTTTCTTTATATTGAATACTTTGTTCTTGAATGGCTCCAGAGGAACCACAGCGGGCCTTGGCGGACGCGCGGCAAGCCCTGCCACGGGACGCTGCTACTGCCCGTGCACAAGTTCGGGATACTAAGGTACCCCTACTTTAGTGCACCGACAGGAGCCCCCGGGCCTGGGCCACACACGGTGCCGAGCGCTGTTGGACCAGGCCCAAAACAGTGCACGGGCACACGCGGCCCACGGGCGCGCCGTATCCCACTACGTATCCACCGCGCCCCTCCCTAACGGCACGCGTCGATTGCGGCGTCTTGGGAGAGATCGTGGCCTGTTTCTTTAATAGGAAAATGCGGAACGCCCCCCTCTCCCCCCTTAAAAGCAGGGGAAAATAGGGGCAGTTCCTCCTATTCGTCCGCTGCTTCTTCATCCTCCAGAAACCCCCGCTGCTCCCCTCCTCCCTGAAAGTTGAAAGAGAGCCACGCTCCGCCCTTCCTCCGCCGCCGTCTGTATCCCCAGCGGCGTCGACTTCCCTCGCAGTCCCCGCCATGGCCCCGAAGGGCGACATGGAGAAGGCCGCGAAGAACGCCAAGGCGCTGAAGCTAGCAGCAATGCGGAAGAAGATGGCGGTCTTCCCGCCGAGGCTCAGCGCGGAGGAGCTGAAGGACTCCTTCTACCTCTTCTGGTCGAGGGAGACAAAGGCACATCCGCGCACCAAGGTACTCCCCGCCGTGGCCTGCGATATGTTTCCGGGAGGCTACGCCTTTTTTGCTCTGTTCTTCTACTGCGGGCTCTGCCCGCCCTACTCGTAGTTCTTCTGCCATATCATGAATACCTACGGGTTTCATCTCCTTGATTTCACCCCAAACGCTGTCTTGACCATGGCCGTTTTCGCACATCTGTGTGAAAACTGTGTTGGAGTCTACCCCAATGTAGCTCTCTTCCGCCACTACTTCACGCCTCGAGTCGAGTCTGGGTATCCTCTGTCCGGTGGAATTTCTTGGATCTTCAGGCTCCATAAGAAAGAGGCTTACTTGACTGGGGAGCTCCGCGGCAAGTGGGAAGAATGGAGGGCCAACTGGTGCTGGATCATGGAGGACGACCCCCAGCAGTTCACTTCCCGGCGCCAAGTTGCAATAGTGCGCGGCAATGACTGGAGTGACCTGGCCCCTGAGGACGACAAGCTGAAGATAGCCACCACTAGGATTCTCCGCCTCCGGCAAGCCGAGCTCACTGTAGGTGCCGTCGGGGCAGACTTTCTTCGCCGCCGCATCGCTCCCTTGCAGGAGAGAAAAAGGCCTGCTTGGGAGTTTGATAACGCGGCAGACATCATGAGGCCGCGCCCAGGCCTCAACTATAATTTCACGGTCTTGGAGCTCAACGCAATGCTCCAAGCGCTATTCAAGTACGACCCCAAGCATCCGGAGTGGTTTGCGTTGCCGCGGGGCGTAGTTCCGTTGTGCAACAATGCGTCGCTCAGCGCCATTCGCGTGGTGATGCCGTGGTGTGACTCCCACGGAATCGACCCCACTTGGCGGGAACCTTCCGACGAGGCTGTGCAAACATTCTTCGACAACCTGGTGGAGCTGCCAGTCAATCCCGACGAGAAGAGGGGCCTCACCCGTGATACCACCGATGAGGAGATGGCGTATATTGCCACCAGGTTGGAGGAGGCAGCTGCAGCCAGGGCTGCGGGTGAGTTTGGATATACTGTGGAGGAGGCTGACGCAGCGGAGGCGGTAAGTTTGGCCGAGGAGGAAGAGTTCCTCAAAGTGGGAAAGCTTGCCGGGCGACCTGACGTGACAAGCAAGGCCGCCGAGCAAGGTACAGAGTCGAGCGGGCCCGCCGAGCAGGGCGTCGGATCAAGCGATCCTGCCGAAGACTCAGGCGGGTCGCTGAATCTCGACTCTTCTTCTTCGTCCTCGGGGAGCTCACCACCACCACCAAGTCCTCCAGTTGCGCCGAAAAGGCGCATCCGCAAGGCCGCAAGCGTGACCGGGCGGCAGATGAGCCAGCAGCCGCAGCACCGCCCGACACGCGCCACCACGACGAGCAAGGCCGCCAAGGGAGCGCCCCGTGCCTCAGCGGCAACAGGAGGGGGATCTTCCCGGACTGGCGCCCCTGTGCCCACCGCCCCTCGAGCTTCGGCGGCAACCGGAGCGGGGTCTTCTCAGACCACCGTCTCGTCCCCCGCCAAGCGGCCAAGGGAGCAGACTCCTCCAGCTCCTCGTGCCGGGACGCGCGAGCCAGATTTCGACTTTTCGGCGCTCAGCTCCGACGACGGGGAGGAGGAAGAGTAAGTCTTCGTGATTCTTGTTTCTCGATAGTCTTTGATTGATCCTTTGTCTTGTAGCTTCTTTGCCTGATTCTAATCTTGTTTTTCTTCCAGGACCTTGGCCCAGAGGGCGGCGATGAGGGCCAAGATCCCAATAATCGTCGTTGAGGACGAGCCCGCCGCCGCAGCAGGGGGTGCGCCTGCGCCGAGCTTGCCGGATCAGGCAGCTGCTCCCCAGAGCAGCCCCCAGCGCAGCCCTCAGCGTAAGTCTTCTATTCACTCTCCGCCGGTCGGGCGCGCGCGCGTGGGCTTCTCATCCTTGTTAACGTTTTGTTTGTTTGTTGACTTGTGCATAAGCAGAGCAGCAGCCTCAGGAGCGCCAAGAGATTGCTCCCGACGAGCCGCATGTCTCGACCTCTCCGCCAAGGAGGAGCTCCCCGGCGAGGGAGAATACTCTGCCAAGGGCGAGTACCCTGCCGAGGGCGAGTACCGCGCCAAGGGAAGGCACTCCGCCAAGGGAAGGCGCCAGCGGCCCTCCGCCGGCGGGAGCTACCACCATGCCGCCGAGGGAGAACTCCCCGGCAAGGAACCCCATCGAAGAGGAGGCCCGCGCAGGTAAACTCCTGAACTTTTCTTTTTTCTGAATTTCTCTTTTTGGATATTTGCTTGACCATTATTTTCTTCTTTCTTCTTCTTTTCTTGGCTTCAGATTCGTCCGTAGCCGAGCCCATGGAGACGGAAGTCGCCCTCGAGGAGGACGCGCACGGCGACACCGGTGACGTTGCAGCCACTGAAGGGGCGGTCGGTGCTGACGAGCCCGCCGTCGAAGAGGCAGCCAAGGCCGCTGGCGCGGCAGCCGAGGATGGTACCGGCAGTCGCACTGACGGCCCTGAGGCCGCAGGAGCGTCAGACGCTGCGCCGACTGCCGACCCCGCCGCTGCCGCGGCCGAAATAGGCGCCTACCTGGAGGCCGGCAATGGAGTCTTCATCCAGCTCCCGTGGGCGTCCACGTAAAGGGAGCCCGCGGAGGGAGAGGTCTTCGACGGGGAGGTCCTCGCCTCCGCCGGGCTGAAGTTCGTCGACGCGCCCGGCAGCAGTAGCGAGCCCGAGGAGGAGCGGCTTCTGCGGAGTCTTCTGGCCCTGTACTGCGCCAAACAGGCCAAGTTGGAGTCCCGAGAGGCTCTGGCCGCCAAGGCGGGTACTGACTTGGAGAAGCGCACTGAAGAGCTCCGGGCCGCCAACCAAGCAGCCCTCCGATCCTTGGCGGAGGAGCGAGAGGAGCTCGCCGAGGCACATCAGGGGTTCATTCTTGAGAAGGCAGAAGCAGAGGAGCAGCAACGGCTCGCCGCCGAGGAGTTGTCCCGGCGGGGAGGTGAACTAACGCAGCGGAAGGTCGACGTCGACAGCCACGAGGACGACCTTGCCGCGCGCGAACAGTCTCTTGGCGGAGCACTGCAGGAAGCGAAGGACGCCGCTGCAGCTGCTGAGACCGCCAAGAGAGACTTGGAGGCGAGGGTGGCGCAACTGGAGGTCCAGTTGAAGACGAGCGAAGAGAAAGTTGCCACACTTGTCTCGGAGAGGGAGAAGGACGCCCACAGTCACTCCGAGCTGCAGGTCCGCCTCTCCGACAAGGGCAAGGAGCTTGCCGTCGCCAATGACTCCATCGCCGATCTGGAGTTGAAGCTTTCCACCCTCACCGCATCACTTGATGGCGCCAGAGAGCGGGAGACGAAACTGAAGGAGGATCTCAGGGGCGAGAGGGCACTGTTGGAGAGTGCCGCTATCTCCCAAAACAACTTCAGGCAAACCATCGAGCTTTGGAAGGAGGGTCTTGTCCTTGCCGCCACCAACATTGACAAGGAGCTGGAACTGCTGGGGGCGGAGTATCTCGGGTACTCCACCGACGAGAATCTCCACCCCAGCGCCAAGCTCACCTTGTTCCTCCAGGGCGTGGGGACGGCCATCCAGCAGCTCCGGGAAAAGATCCCCACGCAGCTGGCGAACGAGGCACGCAGGCTTTGCACGGGCGTCTTGGAGAAGGTGCTGATGAAGATAGTCTTCCGCAACCCAGGACTCAACCTCAATAACGTCCTCAGGACCTTGCCGCCCGACGCCGACCAGGAGACGCTCAAGGCCCTTGTCACACCTATCGTGGCCAAGGTGGGCAAGATCAAGAGAGTCGATGGCGACCGTGTAGATTAGGCCATTTTCCTTTCTGCTCCCTTTGTCGCTGCCAACCATGTTATGAACAATAGTCTATTAGAACAGCGACAAGTCATTTTGTAATATAACTTTATTTTGGGTAGTTAATGCAATGTTATTTCCTTTACTTGACTTCTTCGCTTTGTATGCTTTTACCCTATGCTTTTAGGGAACTTGCCGGCGAAGGGACGCCTACCGCGAGCGCTGAGTGCGGAACTTCAGCAGCCTGCTGGCAGTGCCGTTGCCGACAAGAAACCTCGTCGCAGCTAGTCGCAGCACACTTAGGTTGTTGAGCGAACTCGAAAACGAAGTAAGGGCGTGACACTTGTCGCAGCACGCTTAAGCCGTTGAGCGTGCTCGAAACAAAGTAAGGGCGCGGCTAGCCACGAGCTGGTTCCTCTGCGCACAGGTTTTCCATACAAAGTGCGGTCGTTCAAGGAAGATAACTTTAAAATTTAAAAATTTGATTGCTCAAACTTTGGCGACTTAGCTTTCGTGTCGTCTGCTTCCCGGCAAAGGAAAGGCTTTCTTGAATGACACTTGGTCCACACCACTGTCTCCTTCCCCCCCGGCAAACTTGTGCGCGAGGAAAACTTCTTCTACTTGAGAGAAAAGAAAAAGGGAGGAAACATAGATATGGAGCTTTGCGGCTCGCTATTGCTTACCGGGGATGCGTGCTGCACAAAGTGTCAGATAGTACATGCAAGAAAAATGAAAAGGCATGAAATGACAAGTTGTCCGAGGCATATAAGTTTTACTGATGCTCGGGGTCTGCGCCCGGCTTTGTACAAAGGTTTACATGCAACAGCGGCAAGACTTGTACAAAAAGGTGGTTGCCGGAGCGGATCACGGCAACCGCGCCTTATGGGTAAAACTTGCGAAGGTGCTCAATGTTTCAGGAGTTGCTCACCGGTAAGCCCTCTTCGGTCTCAAGGCGGACAACGCCGGGCCTTGTGACTTGTCTCACCCGATAAGGGCCTTCCCACTTTGGCGTCAACTTGTTGGAATTCTTGGCGGACTGAACGCGCCGAAGAACAAGGACGCCTTCATCGAGACTTCTGGCTTTAACTTTGCGGCTATGGTAGCGGCGCAAAGCTTGCTGTTATCGAGCAGCTCGTACAGCAGCCTGAAGATGGTCCTCCTCAAGGAGCAATGCGTCATCTTGCCACAGCTGCTCTTGCTCGAGCTCATCGTAAGCGAGCACTCGAGGCGACCCGTATGCGAGTTCTGTGGGGAGAACTGCCTCTGCGCCATAGACAAGAGCAAAGGGTGTCTATCCAGTGGCTCGATTTGGTGTCGTCCTGATTGACCAAAGAGCCGCCGGCAACTCTTCAATCTAGTTTCTTCCGCATTTGTGCAGCCTGTCAAAAGTTCTTGTCTTGAGTCCGCGTAGCACTTCAGCGTTCGCTCTCTCCGCTTGACCGTTGCTCCTCGGGTGAGCAACAGAAGCGAAGCAGACCTTGGCGCCAAGGTCTTGGACGTACTGCATGAAGGTGCGACTTGTGAATTGCGTGCCATTGTCGGTGATGATCCTATTAGGGATCCCGAAACGGCAAACAATCGACCTGAAGAACTTGACTGCTGACTGTGCGGTCACCTTTCTCACTGGTTCCACTTCCGGCCACTTTGTGAACTTGTCGATGGCAACGTACAAGAACTCAAAGCCCCCGGCTGAGCGGGGGAAGGGGCCGAGGATGTCGAGCCCCCAGACCGAAAATGGCCAGGACAAAGGGATCGTCTGGAGTGCTTGAGCTGGTTGATGTATTTGCTTGGAATGGAAATGGCATGCTTCACACTTGGTTACTTGCGCAGTTGCATCTTGGAGGGCTTCTGGACAAAAGAAACCTTGCCGGAATGCCTTGCCGGCAAGAGCTCTTGCGCCAATGTGGTGACCACGTATGCCTCCATGTATCTCTGCCAACAGCTTCTGCCCATCTTCCCGGGGAATGCACTTCAATTTGACACCGTTGAGTCTTCTTCTGTACAGTTCATCGCCGACAAACTGATACATACTTGACCGCCGGGTTATTCTTTCTGCTTCTTCTGGCTCTTCAGGAAGTTCTCTTGTTTGAAGGAAACGGACAATCTGCTGTGCCCATGCTGGAGCCTGAGGCTCAACAACAAGGACTAAAGGCATCAGTGCAGCTACGGGAACGTCAGCTTCTACGGCAAGAACCTATGGCTCGGCCGGAGCTTGACGTTCCCCGGCAAGCTTGCCGGGGCAAAACTTGTCGGGAACACCTGCTTCAACTGTACAAACCCTAGGGTCTACAGGAGCAGACTGTTCCTCAGCAACTTCACCGTAGATCTTGGGGACCTTGTTGGCGGCGGTTTCAGGAAGTTATGTCGGCAAGTAGTCACCAGAAATCAACTTTCTCTTCTTACTCTGCCCAGTTGACGGTGTTACGAAAGGTTGAGTTAGCTTGAGCACAAAGATCCCCGGTTCCACGGGTAGCTTTAGTGCAGCGCACTTTGACAGGCCGTCTGCGATGTCGTTTTGAGCTCTTGGAACGTGCTCCATCTGCAATCCTTCAAAGCGTTCTTCAAGCTTTCTCACTTCGTCGACGTATGCTTCCATCAATGGGCTCTGGTAGCTCTTGTTCACTTGTCGGACGACCAACTGCGATTCACCCCGCACAATAAGCTTCTTGATCCCAAGTTCCGCTGCGATTCTGAGGCCGGCAAGCAAACCTTCATATTCTGCAGTATTGTTCGTTGCTTGCTCCTTGGGAAAGTGCATTTGGACGACGTACTTGAGGTGTTCTCCGGTGGGCGCGACAAACAGCACGCCGGCACCGGCGCCTTGCAGCGAGAAGGCACCATCAAAGTACATTATACATTCCTTGCTTGCTTCTTTGACGGGGATGCTTGTCTCCGGAATCTCTTCATCTTGCGTTGGCGTCCATTCTGCTATGAATTCTGCCAATGCTCTGCTCTGGATAGTTGAAGTACTTTCAAACTTGAGGCCAAAGCTTGACAGCTCCAGTGCCCACTCGACAATCCTGCCTGTCGCTTCTGGATTTTGCACGATCCTCTTCAGTGGAAAGCGAGTGACCACTGTTATCTCATGTGCTTGGAAGTAATAGCGCAACTTTCTCGAGGCCATGAGGAGGACGAAAAGCAGCTTCTGCACCCCAGAGTATCTTGACCTAGCCCCCTGCAAGAGGGAACTGACAAAATAAACTGGGCGCTCCACCATCTTCTTTCGCACCTCTTCCTGCATCTGCGCAGACCCATCCTTGTCGGGACCAGAGCTTGACGGGGAAGCCCCCTGCTTGTCGCTGGATGTGCTTGCTGGGGCTGTGGGCTCCTCATCTGCCTCCCTCTCCGCTACCAACGCAGCACTAACCACTTGATTGGTTGCTGCTAAGTACAGCAGCAACTTCTCTTCTGGCCTAGGTGCGACAAGTATTGGAGTGGAGGACAGGTACCTTTTCAAGTCTTATAGCGCTGCCTCCGCTTCCGGAGTCCATTTCATTGGACCTGCCTTTTTCAAGATTTTGAAAAACGGCAGGGCGCGTTCTGCGGACTTAGAAATGAACCTGCTGAGAGCAGCCACACAGCCGGCAAGCCTCCGTACATCCTTGACGCGCTTCGGAGCTTCGATCTGCTCGATGGCTTTGATCTTGTCGGGATTGGCTTCAATCCCCCTCTAGGACACAAAGAACCCGATAAGCTTGCCGGAGGGGACTCCGAACACGCACTTCTCGGGGTTAAGTTTGAGTTGTATCTTGCGCAGATTTGCAAAGGTTTCATCTAGATCTTGAATCAGGGTAGCCCTGTCCTTGCTCTTGACCACTATATCATCCATGTAAGCTTCTACATTCCTGTGTATCTGTGGCTCAAAAGCAGTGTGGACTACCCTCGCAAACGTTGAACCGGCATTCTTCAATCCAAACGGCATGCGTATGAAGCAATACGTGCCACATGGAGTAATGAATGCGGTCTTCTCTTCATCTTCTTCAGCCATAAATATCTGGTGGTATCCTGAATAGGCATCAAGAAATGAAAGCAACTCACATCCAGCCGTAGAGTCCACAATCTGGTCAATGCGCGGCAAGGGAAATGGATCTTTGGGACAAGCATTATTCACATCGGTGAAGTCTGTACAAAGCCTCCACTTCCCATTTGCTTTGCGCACGACAATAGGGTTGGCCAGCCACGTGGGATGAAGTACACCTCTGACAAGGCCTGCCGCTTCCAGCTTCTTGATTTCTTCTGCAATAAACTCTTGGTGCTCCACCGCTTGCTTTCTAACCTTTTGCTTGACGGGCCGCGCGCGAGGACAGACGGCAAGATTGTGCTCAATCACTTTCCTGGGAACACCGGGGATGTCTGACGGTTGCCATGCAAACACGTCGACATTCGCCCGCAGGAAAGCAACGAGCGCGCTTTCCTATTTAGGATCGAGCGTGGCACTGATGGTGAAAGTACCACCAGTGTCGTCCTCTTTGGCGGACACCTTCTTGGTTGTGGGTGGAGCTGCCATCGCCTTCTTGCACTTGCCGGTGGAGCTCGATGATGCGTCCTCGACGACAGCGCAGCACTCCGAGGAGGTGCGTTTGCCGGAGTGGGCCCCAGAGCTCTTGCCGTACTTGTTCTTGTTCTTCCCCCCGGGAGCTTCAGCGGCAAGTGTCTTGCTATCTGTTGCGGCTGCTGCGTCCCGGTAGATCTTGTCGTCACAGATAAGCGCGTCCTTCTTGTCGTCGAGAACAGAGATGACGCTTATCGGGCCTGGCATCTTGAGCATGTTGTAGGCATAATGAGAGGCTGCCATGAACTTGGCGAGCGAAGGACGGCCAAGTATCCCATTGTAAGGCAATGGGATATCGGCAACGCCAAAGGTGATCCTCTCAGTTCTAAAGTTCAGCTCTCCACCAAAAGTCACTGGCAGTGTGATTTTCCCCTTGGGCTTGCTCCTTCCCGGGTTGATCCCTTGGAATGTGCCGGTTTCCTCGAGCTCGCTGTCGGGGATCTGGAGTTTTCGGACTATAGCAGAGGAGATCAGGTTCAGGCCGGCCCCGCCGTCAACCAACATCTTGGTGACCTTGAGGTTGCGGATAGTTGGTGAAACCAACATCGGCAAGCACCCGACCGCAGTTGTGCGATCAGGGTGGTCCTCAATGTCAAAGACGATGGGCGTGCTGGACCACTTCAGAAGTTTGTGCGACTCGACGGGTGGGTCTGCCGCATTGACTTCCCGCACCCATTGTTTGAGTTGGCGGTGGGAAGTATGCAAAGAAGCTCCACCGTCTACGAAAAAAACCTCCGTTGCCTTCTGGAACTCCTGCTCGCTGTTATCTCCGTCTTCCATGTCTTCGTCGTCGTCGTCGTCTTCGTCCTTGTCGCGGCCGCGGGGAGGTCTATCTCCTTGCCGCTGCTTGGCCTTGCCACGGCGTCCTCCCCGGCCATTGAATGGCCGCTTCTTGCCGGACTCTCCTCCACCTCCCTGGGCCTTCTCCTTGTCGCGTCGCTCGTACTCACCTTTTTGCTGCTCGACGAGGTACTCAACCCTTTTGCAGTTCTGGAGGTCGTGGCCCTTGGTGCGGTGGATCTTGCAGTACTGCTTGTCGGAGCCGTCCTGCTTGTCGGCGGCCGCCACAGTCTCCTTGCCGGAGCTGCCAGCCTGGGCTTTCTTGGCGCCAGCCTCCTTGCTGGACTGCTCAACGACCAGTACTTCTTTGTTCTTCTTCTTCCTGTTGTTCCGCCGCCGGTTCTTCTTTGCCAGGGCGGCATCCTCACTATCTGTTCCCCCTGCTCCAGTATCCTCTCCGGGGAGTCTCCTCCCCTCCTCAGCGCGTGCGCACTTGTCGGCCAGGGCATAGAGCTCACTGATGTCTCGGATCTTGCACATCGCCATTTCCTCCCTCATCCTGCGGTTACGCACGTTCTGGTGGAACGCGCTAATAACCGCGGCAGGGTGGACATCCGGGATGTTGTGCTGAACGCGACTGAAT
Organism: Secale cereale; assembly: GCA_902687465.1. Lineage (NCBI taxonomy): Eukaryota > Viridiplantae > Streptophyta > Magnoliopsida > Poales > Poaceae > Secale > Secale cereale. The sequence continues at coordinate 319,050,833 of LR738712.1, read as the reverse complement.
CTTTGGATGTACTTTCACAGGGACTCTCCTTCTTTCTGGGCGAGTACATGAAGATCACTCTCCTGGCCATGGGGCTTGTGGCCGCCCGTGAAGGCGCCGACAAACTGATGGCATAGGTCGGCCCAAGAAGAGATGGAGTTTTCCGGCAAGTGCATGAGCCAAGATCTGACGTTTGGCTTGAGCACTAGCGGGAAGTAGTTTGCTAGTATCTTCTCGTCTCGTCCCCCGGCAGCCTGCACCGCGATGGTGTAGATGCTGAGGAACTCTGACGGATGAGTCTTGCCGTCGTACTTCTCGGGTACGTCGGGCTTGAAGTTCTTCATGCTGGGCCACTGGACTTGCCGCAGCTCACGGGTGAACGCAAGACAACCCGCCGCGTACGGCAAGTCGCCTGGTTCTCTGGGCGCGTGCATGTCGATAGCGGGCCCAGCGCGCTGGTCGGATTGTCGCCGCGCTTCTCTTCGACGCTCGATGCGAGTTCGAGCGTCTTCTTGTCGTCTGTCGTCAAGGACTTGGCATTGATCGCGGCGAGCTCGTGGATCCGACGACGCCGTGGAGTCGTTGTCGATGTTGATCCGGCGAGTCGGCGATTTCGGCCTTCGAGGCGAGGAGTGCACGGTAGTTGCACCCCCAGCAGTCTTGTCGCCATCAGCCTGCGCCTGGCTAACTTGCCACGACCGCGACGTCGTCGGCTGCTGCGGAGTGTCATTATTGGCGAAGGCGATGAGGCTCTGGATGGTGGCCCTCCAGTCTTCGGCCTTGTCCGCTGCTGGAGGGAAGTCGAGGAGTAGCTGAGCTCGAGCTAGAGCTTCTGCTGGAGTGGCGGGGAGCGGTGGCGAGCGGTGCGAGGAGCGAGATATGCTCGGACTTCTAACAGCATTAGAAGGAGCAGCATCTCGTCCCGGCGACCGCGCCTTGCTCGTGCCAGCACGTTGGCCTTGAGCGTCCCGCCTACCACCAGCTTGACCTTGGCCCAGCAAGCGTATGGTACCTTGTGTACCACGTCGCTGCCGGTCCGGCGCCTCCTGAGACAGGCGCGGAGCATGCACGGACGCCGAGGTCTTGGAGTGCGCTCGGTCGTCCGTCTTATCCTTGGACTTGGCAGCGCCGTCAGTTTCCTCGCCGGCGTCCGTCCTTCCGCTGGCGTCTACCCCACCAGCCATTGGCTCAGGCGGTGGTGGGATTGACGCGGACGGGCCTGCTGCCTCGGAAGCCTTCTTCTTCGGCGGCATGTTGATGAAGTCGATGAAGTTGGTGGAGATTTCGCTCGCGTAAACACCGGATCGGGCTCACACAACCTCGACGCCCCCTACCTGGCGCGCCAAAGATGTCGGAGGAAACTGATCGCCCACGAACACCTATGGGACCGGAGCCCCTTTTCAGTACGGCAAGGGAACGGAGGGTGCACGAAGAGCGGGTCGAGGCGAACACGCGAGCAGTTTACCCAGGTTCAGGCCGCACGGATGCGTAAAACCCTACTCCTGCTTTGGTTTGTATTGCGTTCTTGGCTCGGGAGCGAGAAGAGCTACAGTACTTATCGCTAGCAATCCCGAGCGTGAGAGTGATCGAAGATCGGAACCTCCTCTACGTTGCACATGGGCCTCCTTTTATAGACCAAAGGGGTCACCGACAGGTGGCAACGTAGGTGAGGGTAAAAACGTAAAAACGGTGGTAGTTGGAACCGTGTATGTATAGTGCTCTATACCTAACCCTGACGGTAGGTGACAAGGGCATTAAATGCCCGTCGCCGTCACCCCAAACAGTGCAAAAAGCGTCCGTCAGGGCGTCTCCGTCCGCCACGATGGTGGCCTTGTCATCGCAGCTCGCCACCGTGTACCCCAGGCTGCACAGCCTTCCGCCACGTGCGCCTGGAAGGGTCCCAGGGCGACGCATGGGCGGATGAGCTGGAGCGCGGGTACTTAGTGGAAGCTTGCCGCGGCGAGCGCCTTGCCGCGGCCGCCATCTTGTCGCCTAGGAGCTTGTCGCTCCTCGGGCCTTGCCGGGACGCGTGGCGCGTCGCGGCAAGTCTCTTGAAATGCCATGTTTGGCCTTCCCGGCAGGCTCCTCTCGCCAGGGTCTTGTACCATAGAGGCGGTCTTGAGCCTTAAATGGCCTTCCCGGCAAGCTCCTCTTGCCGGGGCCTTGTTTCTTTAACTTGAATACTTTGTTCTTGAATGGCTCCAGAGGAACCACAGCGGGCCTTGGCGGACGCGCGGCAAGCCCTGCCACGGGACGCTGCTACTGCCCGTGCACAAGTTCGGGATACTAAGGTACCCCTACTTTAGTGCACCGACAGACTCGGGGGCCATAGTGTTCTCTAGTGGCTTCTCTCATGATAGCGATATTCTACGGCGGGTAAACAAATTACTGTCGAGCAATTGATAGAAAAGCAAATAATTATGAGACTATCTAGGCATGATCATTGTATATAGGCATCACGTCCGGGACAAGTAGACCGACTCCTGCCTGCATATATTACAATTACTCCACACATCGACTTCTACCCAGCATGCATCTAGTGTATTGAGTTCATAAGAACAGAGTAACGCCTTAAGCAAGATGACATGATGTAGAGGGATAAACTCAAGCAATATGATATAAAACCCATCTTTTTATCCTCGATGGCAACAATACAATACGTGCCTTGTTGCCCCTACTGTCATTGGGAAAGGACCCCGCAAGATTGAACCCAAAGCCAAGCACTTCTCCCATTGCAAGAACTATAGATCTAGTAGGCCAAACCAAACCAATAATTCGAAGAGACTTGCAAGGATATTATGAGCACACATAAAGAGTTCAGAAAAGAACCAAATATTTCTCATAGATAATCTTGATCATAAACCCACAATTCATCGGATCTCGACAAACACACCGCAAAAAGAGATTACATCGAATAGATCTCCTCGAAGACCGAGGAGAACTTTGTATTGAGATCCATAGAGAGAGAAGTAGCCATCTAGATACTAGCTATGGACCCGAAGGTCTGTGCTAAACTACTCACAACTCATGGTGAGGCGATGATGATGATGTAGAAGCACTCCGTGATGGACCCCCCCTCCGACGGAGCTCCGGAACAGGCTCCAAGATGGGATCTCACGGGAAGAGAAGGTTACAGCGGTGGAATTAGGGTTTTCTCTCCTCCTTTGATGGTTTCGGGGTACGTAGATATATATAGGAAGAATGAGGGCACCGGGAGCCTCACATGGGACCCATGAGGCAGGGGGGCGCGCCCTAGGGGGCGCGCCCCCACCCTCGTGGGCACCACGTGGCCCCTACTCCATGTTTCTCAAGTCTCCCGTGCGTGATTTTCTCCAAAAATATCTGTCCCGAAGGTTTCATTCCGTTTGGACTCCATTTGATATTCCTTTTCTGTAAAACCCTGAAACATGCAAAAAATAGCAATCTGGACTGGGCCTTTGGGTTAGTTGGTTAGTCCCAAAAATAATATAAAAGCGTATGACAAAGCCCATTAAACATCCAAAACATCATAAATAATAGCATTGAACAATCAAAAATTATAGATATGTTGGAGACGTATCACACGTGTAGCAGCCCGGAGACGGTTCTCCTCGAGAAGCAGAGCATCGTCACGCCGTTGCTAATCCTGCGCTACTTCATCGTAGGCAAGCACTCGAGGAGACCCATAAATGAGTTCCGTGGGGATAACTGCTTCTGCCCCATAGACAAGGGAGAAGGGAGTCTGCCCGGTAGCTCAGTTTGGTGTTGTTCCGAGGGACGAGAGAACCACTGGGAGCTCATCTATCCATCGCCTGCTGCACTTCTGCAGCTTATCAAATGTTCTTGTCTTGAGGCCCTGCAGCACTTCAGCATTCGCCCTCTTAGCTTGTCCATTTCTTCTGGGATGTGCAACAAAGGAAAATGAGATCTTTCTTCCAAGGGAATGAGCATATTGCATGAAGGCGCGGCTCGTGAACTGCGTGCCATTGTCGGTGATGATCCGAGAAGGGACCCCGAAGTGGCAGACCAATCCTTTCAAGAACTTGATAGCTGACTGAGCATTCACCATTCTCATGGCATCTACTTCCGGCCACTTTGTAAACTTGTCGATAACAACAAACAAGAATTCAAAGCCCCTGGCAGCTCGGGGGAGAGGGCCGAGGATATTGAGCCCCCAAACTGAAAACAACCATGACAAAGGGATTGTCTGAAGATCTTGGGTAGGCAGATGGATGTTCTTGGAATGGAACTGGCAGGCATCACACTTGGTGACTAGCTTGACCGCATCTTGGAGGGATGTGGGCCAATAGAATCCTTGTCGGAATGCTGTCCCAACCAATGCCCTTGATCCAATGTGGGAGCCGCACATGCCTTTGTGCATCTCCGCCAGCAGTTCCTTTCCTCCTTCCTGGCAAATGCACTTCAATTTCACACCGTTGGGCATTCTTTTGTACAGATTGTCATGGTCAAACGGATACATACTGACCCTCCGGGTTACCCTTTCAGCTTCTTCTCGCTCTTTGGGAAGTTCTCCAGTTTGGAGGAAGTGGACTATGTGCCTTGCCCAAGTTGGAGCTTGGGGCTCGACAACAAGGACTAACGGCACCTCCACATTCGTTGGGGGCATGCTCCTCGACCGCGGGACCTGAGTCCCGGCAGGAGGGGGCAACCCGACAAGCAAATCAGAGGTCCCTCCCAGGTGCTCCGGAGGGCTCTATCGGGAGAGGCTTACCGGAGTCCAATTTCCTCCTCTTTCGAGCCATTGTTGCCAGGGATAGGGAGGGCTGAGTAAGGTGGAGAACAAAAGTTACTCGTCCAATAGGAAGCTTCTGCGCAGCACACTTTAACAGATGATCAGCAATGCTATTTTCTGCACGGGGTACGTGCTCTGTTTGCAATCCGTCAAAGTGCTCCTCTAACTTTCTCACTTCCTCGACATATGCCTCCATCAATGGGCTTTTATAATCCTTGTTGACTTGCCTCACCACAAGTTGTGAATTTCCACTGATGATCAACTTCTTGATTCCCAACTCTGTGGCGATCCTGAGCCTAGCAAGGAGTCCCTCATACTCTACTGTATTGTTGGTGATGAGGACATCACTAACAGAGTTACACCCACAACCCCAACTGATACAAATACAAGACCAGTTACTAGATCTCACGCACGCCAATTAAATTACCAGGTACTTTTGTTTCTCGGTAATGATTCTAATGTTCTTGAGAATATGATGTTGCCTAAATTGGATACATTTGTCTATATAGGGCCTAGCTTGGACAAGAAGGATGAACATTGGAGCAAGATCAAGCATGGATATGATGTCATGCGCAAGGGGAGCAAGAACGGAGTTACAAGTGATGATTTTAGGACTTTGAAGCCACCATAATGAGTGCGAGAAGCCTTGGACGAAATATATAAGATGCCACTTAATAGATTTCATCCAGAGGCTATTATTGGTGCTGGGTCAACTTATTATTGGGCCAGGCCCATGTAATTTCGAAATTGTCAAGTATAGGTTGTTTTTAGAGTCTATATGTGTGGGGAAAACAAAGTTAGGGTTGGTTTCGGAGCCCTTCTCCAAGGGGCCATGAAATTCCCCCTCTCTTTCCCCATATATATAGCCCTTAGGGCATCGTTTAGTCTTTTTGTTTTGTTTAGATTAAAGTTCGCCATAGCTGCAACTTCGCGTACTTCGTTTGTGTTCAACGACCAGACAAAGATGTCATAGAACCCCACTTGATCAATAAAGCTTTCCTCTTGAATTCGCAATATCCAGATTGCAATCTCAGTTTCTTGCTTGTTCTTTGTTTGCGTGCAGGAAACAGACCTTCGTGGTCAGGTTGATCGTCCTCCGGCGTGGTCAATAACCTCTCGGGGTTGGTTTAGCGATTGCTAAGGCGCGACGTCCTCGCACGTTCATAGTCGGATCGTCAAAGTCGACTTCCTCCAAAACGATAGCCACCATCTCATCGAAAGACGGGACACCTTTGCCTCTATCAGTTGGTCACCTCCTCCCGGGGAAAATGCATCTCGACCATGCACTTCAAGTGTTCCCCGGAAGGGTCAACGAGAAGAACGCCAGCCCCCGCCTTTGTAGGGAGAAAGCACCATCAAAATACATGATCCATTTTGGGGGGGATTCCTTACTAGGAATAACTGTCTCTAGCACCTCCTCATCAGGGGTTGGCATCCATTCTGCAATAACTCTGCCAATGCCATGCTCTGTATTGTTGATCTGCTTTCAAACTTCAGGCCAAAGCTGGATAACTCCAATGCCCACTCCACTATCCTGCCGGTAGCCTCAGGGTTCTAGAGTATCCTTTGCAACGGAAAGCATGTAAGAACCTTGATCTCATGGGCTTGGAAGTAGTCGCGCAGTATCCTTGAGGCCATGACTAAGCCAAAAATCAATTTTTGCATGCCAGAGTACCTGGATCTAGCCCCTGCAACAGGGAACTGATGAAGTACACTGGGCGTTGCACCACTTTCTTCCTTGCCGCATCCTTGGGGTTGTTACCGTTGTCATGCTCTTCTTTGTCCTGATCCATATCTGGCCTTGCCGTGCTGTTCTCATACTCCTCTCTGAAAGGGACACTAACTGAGGCCATTTCCTCTTCCACTTCCCGCTACGCCACCAATGCTGCACTAACCACTTGATTTGTTACTGCTAGGTATAGTAGCAGCAACTCTTGTAGTTTAGGAGCAACCAAGGTAGGCACAGAGGACAAGTAGGCCTTCAAATCTTGGAGTGTTGTATCTGCTTCTGGGGTCCACTTCACTGGTCCTGCCTTCTTCAAGATCTTAAAGAACGGCAAGACATGCTCGACAGACATGGAGATGAATCTGGTGAGTGCAGCAACGCACCCTGTCAAACGTATGACATCATTGACTGTCCTTGGTGCTTGAATCTACTCGATAGCCTTGATCTTATCTGGGTTGGCCTGTATCCCCCGGTGGGACACAAAGAAGCCAAGTAGCTTGTCGGAGGGAACACCAAACACGCACTTCTCTAGATTCGGCTTTAAGTTGATCTTACGCAGATTGGCAAATGTCTCCTCCAAAACTTGGATGAGGGTTGACATGTACTTGGTTTGACCACGATATCATCCATATAAGCTTCAATTTTCTTGTGCAGCTGTGATTCAAAATTAATCTGGACCGCTCTAGCAAAAGTGGAGCTGGCACTCTTCAACCTAAAAGGCATTCATACGAAGTAGTACGTGCCACATGGGGTGATGAATGAGGTCTTCTATTCATCTTCCTCGGACATAAAAATTTGATGGTACCGAGAATATGCATCCAAGAAATAGAGTTGATCATGACCTGAAGTGGAGTCCACGATCTGGTCGATGTACGGCAAGGGAAATGGGTCCTTCGGGCAGGCGTTCTTCAGATCAGTGAAATATATGCATACCCTCCATTTTACGTTGGCCTTGCGTACGACCACTAGGTTTGCTAACCATGTTGGATGCAACACTCCTCTGACCAAACCTGCAGCCTCAGGCTTCTTGATCTTCTTGGCAATGAACTGTTGCTGTTCCAAAGCTTGCTTTCGGACCTTCTACTTGACGGACCTCGCACGTGGGCAAACAGCAAGGTGATGCTCGATTAACTCCCTAGGAACACCGGGGATGTCAGATGGTTGCCAGGCAAACACATCGACATTCTCCCGCAGGAAGGTAACGAGCGCGCTTTCCTATTTGTCATCAAGGGTGGCACTGATAGTATAGGTACCATCAGTGCCTTCCTGCCCTGCCAGGACCTTCTTCACAGCAGGCGCAACAACCTTGGACCTTTTGTTATTGGAGCTCTCCGGCAAGTCGTCAACACGCGCAGCGTACTCCAGAGAGGTGCGCTTCCCAGGCTCCTTACTGGGGATCTTAACAACTCTTTCCTTTTTCTTGCTCTCCTTGGAGAGACCAGTGACCTCCGCGTCCTCTTTCGCAACTGCATCCATGTACATCTTATCCACGCAAATGATTGTGTCCTTGTCGTTAGTTAGATTGAAGGGAGAGGACCCCCATTGGTCCTTGTATCTTTAGGGTGTTGTAGGCGTAGTGGGATGCCGCCATGAATTTGGCCAGAGCTGGGCGTCCAAGAATTCCATTGTAAGGCATGGGGAGATCAACCACATCAAACACAACCTTTTCAGTCTGGTAGTTCAATTCTTCCGCAAATGTTACCGGTAGTGTGATCTTTCCCTTAGGACGGCTCCTGCCGGGATTAACTCCTTGAAACATGCTGGTAACCTCAAGCTCTTTTTCTACTATCTGGAGTCTGTTGATGACCTTTGGGGAAATCAGATTCAGCCCGGCCCCGCCATCAACCAACATGTTTGTGACCTTGAGGTTGCGGATTGTTGGTGAGACCAACAACGACAAGCACCCTATCGAGGAAGTGCGACCAGGGTGGTCTTCTTCGTCAAAGATGATAGGTGTGTGGGACCATTTGAGCGGCTACCGAAACTCCATCGTTGGCTCCACATCATTGACCTCACGCACCCATTGTTTAAGTTGGCGACGAGAGGAGTGCAGAGATGCACCCCCGTCAATGCACAGGGCGTCAGTGGCCTTTTGGAACTCCTTCTCGCTGGTTTCCTCTTCATCCCCTCCATCACTCTCTTCATTGCAATTCTGATTCTCACGGCCCTTGGCAGGTTTTCCTTGGTTCCTAAGAGCCTTGCCGGGGCGATTTGTTTCACCGCCCCGGCCCTTTCCGCTAGCGCCATTCTGCCCTTTTCCCTTATCTCACTTCTCATATTTAGCCATCTACTTCTTTATAAGCTGCTCAACCTGGTGACACTCCAGGAGGTCGTGGCCCATGGTCCGACGGATCTTGCAGTAAGGGCCACCACTTTTCCCAGCCTTCTCGGAAGTTGCAGCTTCCCGACAATCATTACACATGGCAATCTCCTTGCCGAGGCTTCAGCTTTAGACTTCTTGCCAGTACTAGGTGTGCTTGACCCCTAGACTATCATTACTGCCTTATCCCTGTGCTTCTTACTGTGCTTCTTGTTCTTCTTCCTCTGACTGGAGGCATCGTCATCATCCTCTGAGTCGACGTTGATGCCATTTTCCTCTCTAGGGAGTTTCCTCCCCTCTTCCACCTGAGCACACTTGTCCACCAAGGAGTAAAGCTCCTTCACAGTCTTGGGCAACCAAACGTTCATCTTGGAACATACCCGTCGATTGCGCACGTTGGACTGGAATGCTGCTATCACTAGAGCTGGGTGGATGTTTGGAATATTTCTGTGAACTCGACTGAACCTCTACATGTACTTGCGCAGTGTGTCTCTTTATTTCTACGGGAGCAAGTGCAGATCGTTGGGCCGCCCTGGTTCTTGGTCTCCGCCCATGATGGCGCTCACGAACTCATGGCACAGGTCAGTCTAGGTCAAAAATGGAGTCCGCCGGCAGATGCATCAGCCAAGGCCTCACATTTGGCTTGAGTGCCAAAGTAAAGTAATTGGCGAATACCTTCTCATCTCTTCCCCCGGTAGCTTGAACAACGATGGTGTAGATGCTCAAGAACTCTGCCGGGTTCAGTCTTCCATCATACTTCTCTAGAATCTCTGGCTTGAACGTGTGAGTGGACGACCAACAGACTTGCCACAGCTCACGGGTCAAGGCAGGGCACCTAGCCTCGAGAGGAAGGCCCCTGCTCCCGTCAAGCGTGGGCTCATCGACGTTGAGGCCATCGTGCTCATTGGGCTGGTAGTGGTCTACGTGGCGTTGCTCGATGGTGACAGGCGCATGCTCCCCTCCCCGACCTTCGGGGCTCGCCGTCAGCCTTGATGCGTTTGAGGGCCCGACGAGGTCATCGAGACGTTATCTGGCTCATGATGGTGTGGCTCACGCGCCGGCCGCGGTGGAGGGGACTGCATCGTGGGGGTGCCCCCCTCAGTACGTCCAACAGCGCGGACCGTCTTCGTCGCCTGGGGAGGTCGCGACGGGCCAGCTCGCTATTATCCTCCCGCCTCGGCAAAACCAATTAGATTTTGGATGGTGGCTAGACACTCATCCATCTAATCGGCCGTCGGTGGAAATCTCAGCAACAGTTGGGCCCGCACCATAGCCTCCGAGGCGGTGCTTGGCACAGATGATGATGATGCGGACCATAGCGTCGCCTGACCCTTGATGGCACCGGTGATGACCACGCCGTGCCCTCATCACTGGGAGCCAGCCACTTGGACGGCGTGGGGACGAGGTGGGGGCGCTTGACGGCAAGCAGCTCTGTCGAGCACAATGGTTAAGTTAGCCCGTTCCAGGGGTAGCGCATGCTCTGCAGTCGCACCCGTGGCAGGAGCGGCCGGAGAGGTGCAGTTTGCCCTAGAATGAGCAACACCACTGAGACTATGCTCTTCGACTGGGCAAGGAGGTACGTATGGAATAATCTCTCTGTTCGTACCTCGTGGAGCATGACCGCTGGGATCTTGTTGATGCTGCTCTATTCCGGTGCCTCCCGCTCCCGCTTCGTTGTGGGAGGCGTGGCAACGGTGCCGCGTGTGTCGACCACGTCCCACGCAGCGCCCACATTCCCGTGCGTCCCCGCATTCCCCACGGCGTCGGCGGCCATGGGCAGCAAGGCCCTCGAGGTGGATGGGTGAGCGGTGGTACCGGACTTCTTCTTGGGCGCCATGGTTGATGGAGCCGAAGACGATGAAGCTGGTGATAAAGATGACGCGCTACTCAAGCTCTTGGGTTCGCGCAAGTGATCCCCCTACATGGCATGCCAAAGATGCCACGGGAAAAGCACGTCCACCTTTGGGACAAGGGTCCCTTTTTGTTCGGTGGGGGGATGGACACGTTGCACAAAGAGCGGAGAGCGTGGCGTAGCATGACAGAGATCACACGGGCAGTTTTTACCCTCGAGCCGCCGCGAGCCATAAAACCCTACTCCTGCTTTGGTGGATTGATGGTGGAATGGTGGAAATTAACTCGTCGCTCTTGTCCGGCAAGGTTGCCTTGGGGCGAGAGCGGTCGCGTGCGTATCAGTGTGGGGGGTCAAATGGCTGAATCCTTTCTATGGTTTCCATGGGCCTCCTTTTATAGATTAAGGGGTCACCATAGTGGCAAACAGTCTTTCTGAGCTGATTAGATAGAAAACAGTGCTATCATACCTAACTCTACAGGCTGATATAGCGCATTAAATGCGCCGTTTAGTTTCACTTCACAGCTCGCTCGACAGGCTTTGCCGGACCATTTTGCCAGCTTCGCGTCTGCTTGCTTGATACGACGCTGGACAGGTGTCATTTGTAGGTTCTTTCTGTAGGAAGTGGCCGCCATGTGGTAGGCGGCTGCCACTGAGCCACTTAGAAGCTTGAGACCGCACTGATTGACAATGGTCATGAATGTGAGGTGGTGGTTTGCCTCCATGAGCCCTCAGCAGGCCTGCCGGGGCGATGTTGAAGAATTGTTTCTAGGGCAATCCCACCCGCCAAGCTTGCACGCCCAGAAAGGAGGGCTCTTCTTCCAGTGGTATCTTGCCTTGTCACCTGGTCTTGGTTGTCTTGATGCCTTCTACTAGCTTTCTTGTTCTTCGAAGGACTGATTCCTTCGGGTCTTGATCTGGTGCTGGTGTGGTAAACTTGTCCTCGGGTATGTACACAGTCTGTGATAACGGATCTAGGGTTTGTTGCACCAACATAACTCCCAACTAAGATATATATCAGGAACATATCTACCCTCGAATGGTGAAATATTTAATTTTAGGTTAGGGAGAAGATCAGCATCTTGTACCTGAAGTGGTGGTGCAACCCTACCGTTGCGATTATATGCATGTGGACGACCTGGTGGTTGTGTTGCTGGTGGTTGCACGTAGTTCTGATTTTGATCAACCTCATCCTCGTAATCGCCCTCATAATGGTCATCCTCCTCGGCACTAGCAGCAGCTGTAGCATGAGCCAAAGAAGCAAGAATAGTAGGTACAGTAGCACCAGAAGTTTGTCCAACCTCAAGAGGAACGCGCTTCGCTCATCCGAACAAATTTGGGAGGGTGCATTGTTGTTGTCGTTGTAGAGGTGCAATAGGTGCCGCCGGCGGTGGTTGTGGAAGATATGTGAGCAATTCATTAAACTTGTTATCCAGCTTTGTTTCAAACGGCTTCTCCATGCCATCTATCTTCTCCATGGCCTCTTCAAATCCATTTGGCACATCTCCCACCTAGCCACTGATCATTGGCTTATCATGCAACTCCTTGTTAGTCATGTTCTACAAGTCCAGCTCGTCAACTTGTGATCCTGGCATGGTTAGCAACAATAGAAACACACAAGAAAATGTCCTACAGACTACTAAAAGGATGTATAGCAGTAGAAATTCACAAATCCATCAAGCAAATCTCAACCTCTTACTAGTTTTTACCAAGCAATAGGCGGTGATCTGCACTGTTGTAGTCAAAAATGCCTCAAATCTTGGATAGAGCGATTGACAGGTGGTGTCAAATGCATGACGTAGATGTATGTGGAGCTGGGAAGGCTTATGATATGGTAGCAAAAATTTCAGCAATATTCAATTCAGAGATGCAAAGTTGAATGAACATTCAACGATGGTACTATGCTGGTCCTAGGCTAGACCGTGCTAGAGACGCGAGCCTAGAACACTAACAAAATCACGACGCTGCACGTAAACAAGGTAGGACCACACTCTAAATCTCTTTTTTCTTTTTCTTTTTTCCTCTTCCGTTTGCTCTACAACGTGTTTTTCCAAAAAAGTCTACAAATGGTCTAAAAACTGCCTAGCCAGAATTTTCCAGACTTCGTTTTTTTAAACTGGAACTATTTTTATTCTGTGTGTATCGCAGAAGTTGGGAAATCCTACTTGGTCATGACTTGTAGTATGGCATGATCTGGAAATCTAAAACAAAGGAACAAATACTAGTCTCGGACTAGGACTAGTGTCGGAGATGAATGTGTTGGAACTCGGACTGGTGGCAGATATGTATATGGTGGAACTCGGATAGGTGGCAGATGTATGTTGGAGGTGGTCTCGGATTGGCGTGTTGGCGGCGGATATGTTGTGGCGTATATGGACTTGGATTGGCAGCAGATATGTGGTGGTTGTATATGGCAACGGAGATGAAGTTGATGCAGCGGTGGCATGAAAACCTGTGAAGAGAACTTGAAACTCTACAGAACTAGACGCTAAGACCAGCAACTCGACACGACTATGCAACCATAAATTCAACAAAGCAAACATGGAAAAGATTATGGAACGGCTCAAACTGGTTCGGATATGATGAACTAACCCAAATTGTTTTTGTCTTTTTCGTGGACTGTAGGTATGAAGAACAAACTCGATCTAAACTACAAAAAACTATAAAATCTCACTGAGCAACCTAGAAATCTGATACCACTTGATAAAGGCAAAGGTGTCCCGTCTTTCGATGAGATGGTGATTAATGTTTTCGTAGGAGTAGAATTTGACGATCCAATCACGAACGTGCGAAGACGTCGCGCCTTAGCAATCGCTTAACCAACTCCGAGAGGTTATCAACCACGCCGGAGCATGGTCAACCTGACCACGAGGGTCTATTTCCTACAAGCAAACGAAGAACAAGTAAGTAACTAAGATTGCAATATGGATATTGCGAATATAAGAGGAAAGGTTCATTGATCAAGGTAGGGTTCTGTGATGCCTTTGTCTGGTCGTTGAACACAAAGGAAGTACGTGAGGTTGCAGCTATGAGGAACTTTAATCTAAACAAAACCCGAAGTCTAAACGATGCCCTAAGGGCTGTATACACGGAGGAGCAGGGGGGATTTCTTGAACACTTGATGGAGGGGTCCGAAACCAACCCTAACTCTGTTTCCCCACACATACGGACTCTAAAAACTGCCTATGCTGAAGTATTTGGAAATTACATGAGCCTGGCCCAATAATCAGGTGACACAACACCTATAATAGCCTCTGGACAAAATTTATGAAGTAGCATCTTGTATATTTCGTCCAAGCCTTCATGCACTCATTATGGTGGCTTCTGAGTCCTGAAATCACCACTTGAACTCGGTTCTTGTTCCCCTTGCGCACGCCCTCATCTCCATGCTTGATCTTGCTCCAATGTTCATCCTTCTTGTCCGAGCTAGGTCCTTCATTTGTAAGCAAAACAAATGTATCCAATTTAGGCAGCATCATATTCGGATAAACATTAGAATCTTCACCAAGAAACGGAAGTACTTGTTAATTCAATTAGCGTGTGCAAGCTCTGGTAACTTGTCCAACATGTATAGCTGCAGGGGCCGTGGGTGTAACCATGGTATTGATGTCCTCATCATCTACTTTGATTGTATTCTTGTCTTTAGTCCATCGGTTGCGGACCATGTCAAACATCTTAAAGAATTCTTGCAAGTTCTTAGAGATGAGAGCCTATATGCAAACATGGATAAATGTACTTTTGGAGTTGACAAAATCATCTTCTTGGGATTTTTTTGTTTTTTGTAAGGGTGGACATGTCGATGAAGTTAAAATTGATGCAATTAAAACTTGGCCACAACCTACCAACTTACAACAAATGTGTAGCTATCTTGGTCTCGTCGGATTCTATTTTTGCTTTGTGAAGGATTTTAGCACCATTGCATCACCGTCACACGCTTTGAGCAAGAAGAACACTTCATTTGTTTGGGGACCATCCCAAGACACCGCTTCCAATGAGCTTAAAATTGTTCTAACACGTGCTCATTGCTTGCTTTACCCAACTTTGAGAAACTTTTGGGGTCCATTGTTATGCTAGCGGTAATGGCATTGGAGGTGTGTTGATGCAAGAGAAGCGCCCCATAGCTTACTTTACTGAGAAACTTTCTGGAGCGCAACTTAACTACCCCATCTACGATAAAGAATTATATGCTTTAGTGAGTGTCTTGCATGTTTTGGATCACTATCTATGTACACATGAATTTGTCCTCCATACGGATCATGAAATATTAAAATATCTCAAGGGCCAAAATAAACTAAATAAACGACATGCCGAATGGAGTGAATTTATCGAGTCCTTTCCTGATGTCATCAATTGCATCAAAGGCACGGAAAATGTCGTGTAGGACGCTCTTTCCCGCAAATGCATGCTTGTTACAAAGCTTGAATTTAATGTCATTGGATTTCAACATACCAAATACTTATATGCACATGATGTTACTTTTGTTATTCCTTATCCTAAGTGTTTGACGCATACATCTTGGGAGCAATATCATATCACGAATGGTTATCTAATGAGACCTAACAAACTATGCATCCCCAAGTCTTCTATTGGTTTGTTACTTTTGCAAGAGGCTCATCGAGGAGGACTTATGGGACACTTCGAATGTGATAAGACCTTTGCCTCACTCTCCAAGAACTACTTTTAGCCCAAGACGTTCCACGACGCCTCATGCTTCATTAACCGATGCTCAACATGTCGCAAAGCTAAGTCTAAGGCTCAATCTCATGGTCGACAAATGCCACTTCCTATTCCATATCACCCATGTGAAGATATTAGCATGGATTTTGTACTTGCCTTACCTAGGACTCAAAATGGAAAAGATTAGGTATTTGTTGTTGTGGACAGATTCTCTAAAATGGCACACTTTATTCCTTGCAACAAGATAGAGGGTGCTTCACATGCTGCCAATCTCTTTTGTACGGAAATATTGCATCCCCACGGAGTACCCAGGACTATCGTATCGGACCGCAACGTCAAGTTCCTAACCTACTTTTGGAAGGCTATGCGCCAAGCTCGACATCAAGTTATTCTTGTCTTCGTCATACCATCCGCAAACCGATGGCCAAACGGAGGTCACCATCCAGACCCTATCTACACTTCTTCGCGTCTTGATCAAGAAGAACCTCAAGAAGTGGGAGGAATGCTTACCCATCACCGAGTAGGCCTACAACCGCGCAAGACATTCGACAACCGACTAGTCCCCCTTCGAGATCGTCTACGGTTTCAACCCGTTGTCCCCATTGTACATACTACCGCTACCGCTACAAGAGTGCATCAACATGGACGCAATGACACGCGCAAGATATCTCAATAAGGTGCATGATGATACAAAACACGTCATGAAGCTCCAAGTACAATGCCAAACGACCAAGCTCAACGCTAACAAGACTCCCATGGTGTTCAATCCGGGTGATCTCGTATGGCTCCATCTTTGCAAAGACCGTTTTCCTCAAGAACGCAAGTGCAAGATCCTACACCATGCTGATAGACCTTTCAAGGTGCTAGAACGCTACAACAACAATGCATAAAAGATCGACATCCCTCGTGACAAGTAAACGTGAGTGGCATCTTCAACATCAAGGATTTGTCAACTTAACAAGGTGATGATGTAAATGATCCACGGGCGAATATCTCTCAAGGGGGGGGGGGAGAGATGATGCGGAGACCGTACCCATGGACTCTACCACGGCTCCTCAAGTTACGAATGGACCTATGACAAGGTTGCACAAAGGCCATTGAGACAAAGGTGAACTCATTCCTATACGAGCTCAATATGCATATGAATGGAACTTGGATGCTTCCTCACCAAAACATGTTATGTAACATTAGGTACAAAGGCGAATCCCACCAAGTAGCTAAGGGACATCCCAGAGGAGGAGGAGAAGGGCCCCAAGGCCACGGAGAATAAGGAGTGCAACAAGATGAAGGAAACACCTCCCAGGCGACCCCGTGCCTACGGCCCCCAAGACCTCGTGCGCACGGGCTGCCCAAGAGGCTTCTGTGACTGGAATGTGCACCCCCATGCGCACCGGGTCTGTACCACATGCACATGGGCCTAGGCAACTGTAGAACCTCATGCACACGGGCGTGTAACATGCACACGGGACCCCCGTGCGCACGGGCCTCACTTACCACGTGCACACGAGCCTCCCAGGTTTCGGCCGTGGATGCTTTCCTTGCCACCCAAGTCACCCCCTACCCCCCTCTACCTATATATTTCGGTTCTAAGACATATGTTAGGGTTAGCAAAGTATTATATGACATTTGAGAGAGCTTTCCTCCTTGTATCACTCCTCTAGGAGATGAAGACCTCCTCTTGGAGAAGATCCCCTTGTGGATATCAAGATCTCTCAATGGAGAAGGATTCCCCAAGTGAATCACCAATACCTCATTTCCTTAGATTTTGAGAATACCCTTTACCAATTTATGCTTGTTTCCTTGGATTTTTCTTGTATTATTATGGATCTCTACTTTGGTGTTCAAGTGGATGTGTGATTGGGATCTTGCCTGAGTGATTTTTTCATGTGATCATCCTTTCCCCCCTCCAAGAGTGAAAAGATCTTCACCTAGGGTTTCCCGTACATCACAAGTCCTATCTTAGTTCGAGCTTTTGCAAAAGTGGCAAAAGAAAGAGCTCAAAAGAGAAAGATACAAAGATGTTTTAAGCAAAAGAAAACAAAGAAGCTTGTAAGCAAGAGCCATAGCATCATACTAGAAACAATTTGTCATACTCGATCATCTTGGATCATCTTGTGCGAAAAACACCGAAACATCATACATACATAGCACACTTGGGATAGAAAGTCGCTACATTTTGTCTCTTATAGGTAGTGCACAAGTTCGTATCCGCCTATTGAGAAATCATGCTAGAGTCTCTTTAGTGTTGTGCAACAGGAGAATTTTCTGTCGATTCCACATTTTGAGCTCATTATTTGGTTGCATGACCCCATTTATCTATTCGTGGATGTGTTTCCATGTGCCACATTTTGCTATTGATCTACTTGTTGCATTTGAGAATTTTTGAATCTTTTCCAACATTATTCAGTCTTGCTAAAAATTGCATAATTTTTGTGCCACATTCCTCACCAAGCTACTCCAAATGGTTTACTTGTGTAGGTGTGAGAATTGACAAGATTCGGTATCAATTGTCCTATTTCCTTGATACATTATTGAGTGATCATTGATCCATCTTCAACATTGGGCAAGGTACATTTGGTATAGTTCTTTGCATTCTTCCACTCACATTGTGTTGCTGGAGATGATGGATAGGCCAAGTTGTTCTTCGAATCGACCCTTCATTGAGAAAGACGAAGAACCGAGCACTTATGTTACCAAGAATCATCTATTCGGCATGCAAAGAGCTTTGAATGATCGCATCGACCTACTCACCACCGACTTGCGCCACTACTTCAACAACAAGCTTTCCGTGATCGATGCAAGGATGTCACCCAATAGGTGGAGAATGTTGAACGGATGGACGAAATTCACACCTTATTGGTCAATCGTTCTTCTACAACATGATCATCATCAAGACGACGCCACTCAAGTCAACATTCTTTGGAATATTCTTAGGATGCAAGTCTTCCACGAGTTCGTTCACACCATCGCCAAGACCATGAAGATCATCAAGCTTGACGAAACATATTTCATGTCAATGGTTTACAAGTCCGCCTCCAGGAGCGTGAACGACTACAACATGAAGCTAATGATCAAATGGAGCAAGAGCAAACTCCACATGACCAACGTCAACAACAGCCCCAACAAAAAACCCAACAACAAGAGCATCAAGATGAGGACGCACTTTGACAAGTGCAAGTTTGCCATGAGGAACGCACACTTGAAGCACAGTGTGCCCTCAATGAAGCGACGTAAGCCGTCAATGACCGCAACCATCGTGTGCGCGAACAAGAAGAAGCGGCAAGCCTTGAGGTGCGATAAGAGTTGAGGAACTGTGCAAGAATCCCACGACCTCAATGTGAAAACCATCAAGAAGAGAATGGGGAGCACGTGATTCAATAAACACCACCACGGCAAGAGCGTTACCACAATCAACACCTACACAATGAAGAGCAACGCTACGACAAGCTCAAGTTAAACATGCCCAAATTCTCCAGAAGAAACAATCCCGAAGACTACCTATCATGGGCATTGAAGGTCTACAAGATATTCCGTCTCCCCAACTATGACAAGTAGAAGAAGATCGACATTGCATCTCTTGAGTTCCAAGATTATGGCCTCATTTGGCGGGAGTGGGTCATTGAGAGGTAAGAAGCAAAAGGTGACCCACGCATCAAAACATGGAATCAAATGAAGGATGTCATGGGTTTGTTGCACCAATTATACTGTAGGGGGTTCCCTTACAGTCTTTCTATAAAAAAATGAAAGATGTCATGCGAGCGCGTTTTATACACACATACTACTACCGCAACCTATTCAAGAAATTGAAACTCCTCAAGCAAGGCACCAAGTCCATTGAAGAGTATTTCAAAGAAATGTTGATCGCCACGATCCGAGCCAATGTCGAGGAAGATGGTGAACAAACTATGGCCAGGTTCTTGAATGGAATCAACCATCCTATCAAGAAGATAGCCGACCTCCAACCTTACACGAACCTCATCGAGCTAGTGCACCAAGCTACGAAGAGCTTCATCATCTACAACTCCAACGACGAGATCGTCAAGACGATCTCCATCAAATGTTCATATATCAGGGACGATGCCATAAAACATGTGTGTGCCCCACACGGCACAACATGATCGCGAACGATGATGGCACTTATGACTCCATGAGCGACGAGGAAATGGACGCGCTTGAGAACGTGGCCATGCATCATCAAGTGAATGAGGATGAAGATAATCAAGTCTTTTGTGACAATGATCCAAGCCCCGCTCTCGTTGTCTCCAATGTCTTGATCCTTTAACACCAACAAGACGAATACCAATGTTGCCACATCTTCCACACCAAAGCGGGCATCAATGGACATTCCATGAAGGTCATCATCGGCGGAGGAAATTTCCACAACTTAGCAAGTTAATAGATATGCGACAAGCTACCATTGATTAAGATGAAGCATCCTCGCCCCCTACAAGGTTCAATGTCATAGTGACTCTGACACCATTCGAGTTGAGCACACTATGCAAGTTTCATTCAAGATTGGCACCTACAAGGACAAGTTGGAATGTGATGTGGTTCCTTTGTCCGTTTGCCACCTTCTTCTTGGACGTCCATGGCAATTAGACCGCGGCTTTCATCCAAATTTGGTGTACCAATCACTATAGTTTTAAGATGAAGGGCAAGTAGTTCGTGCTACGACTTATGTCACCAAGTCAAGTGCTCACCGATAAGCAAGTAACCACCCATCATGGAGAGAATAGTGAAAGAGTGACCCACCAAAAGGAGAATGAGTGCCACAAGCCTAAATCGGGCGCCTCCTAGATAAGCGAAAAGAAACATCTAGTGCTTTTAGCCACCAAAAGAGACATGTGAGAAGTGTGTGAGAACCCATCTAGTTTCATACACCATGTCTAGTGTGCAAGGATGAAGCGGCAAGGACTAACAATTCTCACCATCTACCTTTAGTGTTGTCTCGTTTGTTTCAGGAATTCATGGACATATTTCCTGATGAGCTACCTCTCGGTCTACCTCCTCTTCGAGGCATCAAGCACCGAATCGACCTCATCCCCGATGCACCTCTAACTAACAAGGCTCCCTACCGCGTCAACTCGGAATAGACCAAATAAATCCAAAGGCAAGTACAACACCTCAATGAAAACAAACATTTATGTGGAAGCCTAAGCCCTTCATGTGTTCCAATTGCCGACCCAAATGCTATCACCGTTCGCTATAGACATCCCAGTTCATGCCTTGATGATATGCTAGATGAGCTTAAGGGAGCCAAAATTTTCTCTAAGATTGATCTTAAGAGTGGTTATTACAAAATTCACATCCAACAGGGTGATGAATGGAAAACTGCTTTCCAAATGAAGTTTGGCATGTATGAATGGCTTTTTATGCGCATGGGTTTACCCGAAGCACCCGACACTTTTATGCGTGTGATGTACTATGTTCTTTGCAAATATATTGGAATATGTGTTGTGGTTTACTTTGACGGCGTTCTTGTGTTTAGTTGATCCCTTGAGTATCATGTCGTGCACCTTAGAGATATCTTACAAACTCTTAGAAATGAGTGATTATATGAAAACAAGAAAAAAAATGTACTTTTGGTATTGACAAAATTATTTTCCTAGAATTTGTTGTGTCCTCTAAGGGTGTACATGTAGACGAAACAAAGATTGAAGGTATTAAAACTTGGACACATCCAACTAACTTGCAAAAAGTGCATAACTTCCTTGGCTTAGCCGGATTTTATCATCGCTTTGTGAAGAATTTTAGCACCTTTGCATGCTTTGAGCAAAAAGAAAGCATCATTTGTTTTGGGACCATCCCAAGATACCACATTTTAATGAGCTTAAGAACTTGCTTACACATGCTCCATTGCTTGCATTACCAAACTTGATAAACCTTTTGAAGTACATTGCGATGCTAGAGGTAATGGCATAGGAGGTGTGTTAATGTAAGAGAAGCGTCCTATTGATTACTTTGGTGAAAAAAATTCGGGAGTGCAACTTAACTACCCCATTTATGACAAAGAGCTATATGCTTTAGTGAGAGTCTTGCATGTTTGGTAGCATTATCTCTGCCCTCATGAGTTCATTCTTCATACAAATATGAAACACTTAAGTTCCTAAAGGGTCATACTAAATTTAATAAGCATCATGCTAGGTGGAGTGAATTCATTGATTCATTTCCTTATGTCATCAGGTACATGAAAGGCAAGGAGAGTGTTGTGGTAGATACGCTTTCACGCAAATGTATGCTTGTAACTCAACAAGAATTGAATGTGATTAGTTTTGAGCACATCAAAAACTTGTATGTGCATGATCCTACATTTGCTATTCCTTATGTCACATGCTTGACACATACATCCTGGGAGCAATACTATATCAACGATGATTATCTAATGTGAGCTAATAAACTATGTATTCCCGAGTCTTCTCTTCATTTGTTACTTTTGTAAGAAGCTCATGGACGAGGACTTATGTGACATTTCAGACGCGACAAGACATGTCGCAAAGCTAGGTCTAAAGCTCAATCACATGGTCTCTATATGCCACTTCCTATTCCGTATCACCCATGGGAAGATATTAACATGGATTTTGTCCTTGGTTTGCCTGGAACTCAAAATGGAAAGGATTTCATATTGGTTGTTGTGGACCGATTCTCTAAGATGGCACATTTCATACCATGCAACAAGATAGACGATGCTTCAGAAGATGCAAATCTCTTTTGTAGGGAAATCTTGCGTCTACATGGAGTGCCCAAGACTACCGTGTTGGACCGCGACGTCAAGTTCCTAAGCTACTTTTCGAAGATGCTTTGCCCCAAGCTCGAAATCAAGCTCCTATGCTCTTCGGCATACCATCCACAAACCAAAGGCCAAACAGAGGTCACCAACTAGACGCTATCTACTCTCATACGTGTGTGATCAAGAAGAACATCAAGGAGTGGGAGGAGTGCTTACCCATCACTGAGTACACCTACAATCGCGCAAGACATACGACTACCTGCAACTCCCTCTTCAAGGTTGTCTATGGCTTCAATCATTTGTCCGCATTGGACATTCTACCACTACCACTACAAGAGCGCATCAACATGGACGCGAGTGCCCAAGTGAGCTATCTCAAGAAGATGCATGAATACACATGGCACACCATCGAATATCAATTTCAACGACTCGAGACGAAGATCAATGTCAAAAAGCACCCCATGATGTTCAACATTGTAGATCTTGTGTGGCTACACCTTCGCAAGGAACGCTTCCCCAATGAGCGCAAGTCCAAGCTACTACCACGAGAAAACAGACCCTTTAAGTTGATGGCATGCTACAACAACAATGCCTACATGATCGACATACCGCGCGACAAGTACAACGTGAGCGATATCTTCACTGTCAAGGATCTCTCTCCCTACCATGGTGATGAGGTTTTCGATCCAAGGTTGGAACTTTCCCAAGGAAGGGGGGTGATGCGGAGCATCCTATGGTCATCCCCATGGACCTACCATCGTCTCACCAAGTGACAAGTGCACCGAGGATACGTGCATGTGCGAGAGCTCTAGAGACCGAGGTGACATCTCTTCTTAGTAATATTCGATGTGACCCACTTGTGACATGGCTACTACCTCAAGCTGGAATGCTATGTGTGTTTAGGTACCAGGAAGACTCGCTTGGAGATGCTCGGGAAGATGGACAAGTCCACAAGTACATGGATGAAGAGGAATGATGAAAGGAACCGAAGACAACTCCCAGGACCAAGACATCCGGACACAACCCCAGACATCCAGCCCCCGAAGGTGACTACAACACCATCCCAACAGCAGACGAGTGACAGGGTTCGGACATTCGGCCAGGTCCCGGACATCCGACCCGACAGCCCGGACATTCGGCTCCTGCCCGGAAATCTGGCTCTCCTTCAAAGAACGCTATCGAAACTAGCCCCTGTCAGCTCATACATCTGGCCCCCAGCCCGAACATCCGACACCTATCTGTGCATAGTGAATGGACTGAAGGCCCATGTACCCCTTCACCCTCTAGACTATATATAGTCCTCCTCTGCCTACATTTTAGGGTTAGCATTGTAATAGCTCAATTTGGAGATAGAGCATTGCTCATCCACTTGTACCCCTACTCCATTGGAAGCCAAGCTCTCCATCTAGGAGAAGATTGAGGTAGTCCTGGATTAAGGTGTCCTCGGGTGGACGGATTACTCGTTATGGGCCGGACTGGTGGGTCGTGAAGATCATCGTTGAAGATTATCCCCCGTATCCGGATAGGACTCCTATATGTGTAGAATGGCAAGTTTAAAGTCCGGGTGTAATGTTTCATTCCTCTGCAAGATGATCATGTAGAACCCTAGGTCCCTCCGGTGCATATATAAACCAGAGGGTTTAGACCGTAGGGACATAATCACTTCATCATAGGCTAGACTTCTAGGGTTTAACCATTACGATCCCGAGGTAGAACAACTCTTGGAACCCCATATTTATCAAGATCAATCAAGCAGGAAGTAGTGTATTACCTCGATAGAGAGGGCCCGAACCTGGGTAAACATCGTGTCCCCAGTCCCCTGTTACCATCGATTCTCAGACACACAGTTCGGGACCCCCTACCTGAGATCCCCAGTTTTGACACCGACGTTGGTGCTTTCATCGAGAGTTCCAATGTGTCGTCGATAGAAGGATTAATGGCTGGCCTCATCCCCAGTGATGACGCCACCCGTGGAGATTTTCCTACCTGGGCAGCTTTTCGTGTTCGGCGACTTCGTGCTACACGACAACTCGGATGGCCACCTCGAGCAGGTTGACAGCTATGCCCCTGGTCATCAAATCAGGTTTGGAAGCTTGAATTATGTTGCTGACATCCAAGGAGAGTTGATCTGCAATGGATTCACACCCACGGATATTGCTCCTTGCCTACACAATGAAGACGTCTCAGATCTATGATCAGATCACATCCAGGGGTCAACACCCGTGACGGTTATGGCCCTAGATCCAGAGCAGAACACTTTGACGAAAGACGGGAGGGTAAACCCCGCCATGGAATGTCTAACCGCAGACTTAGTGGCGGTTGAGCCGCTCACAGACCCCGAATTGAGCAGGATCCTCCCCGCCGCTGGAAAGCCGGAGTTGTCTCAGGTTACTAGCTCCGGAGTTATGGAATCCGCACTATCCGGGCTCAATCGAGCGGTCATCGCCGAGCCTGGTCCCGCAGACCCCAAACTCCTACCCAGCTCTCGCTCTTAAATGAGGCGCTGGACTTGCTGCAATCTCTCACCATAACAGAGGATTCTTAGCCGAACTATGCCCATTCAAAACTGGGGGCTCAGGTCAGGAAATTTTGCTTCCCACCCACCACCCACTTGGTAGCCACAGTCGAAGACTTAATGATATACTAGACTATGCTTCCGAAGACTTCGATGGGATGGACCACGACGTCGAAGCTGATCTAGGTAAAAACCCGCCTGTGACCGGGCGATGGACGACACTTCTACCTATGATGTGTACATGGCTGATACACCCAATGAAAAACAAGACGACGGCGATAAAGATCTAGAGCAGGATAAGCCCATCGATGACATCCTAAACGTCGGTGCTAGAAGCGCCACTCACGATCGCGTCGAGGAAAGGAAAGTAACACCGACACCGGAGACAATGAAGATCCGAGGGAAGACGAAGACTCCGTAGAGCGAGCGGTGGAGCAGGACGAGCGGCAGAATGGACAATGCAGTCTCAAACAACTCATCGATCACAATGATTCCGAAGATAGTCATTATCTACCTATCTCCGAAGAGGATGTCAGCCTGGGAGACGAGGAATTCATAGTCCTATAGGAACCCTCGAACAAAAATGCTTTCAACAACAACTTATTGCCACATCAAGGAGCTTGAAAAAATAGCAGCAGCGGCTTAAGGCCGAGCAGGAAATGCTCAATGATATATGGAATGAAGTGCTAGACGCTGAAGAGAGATACGACTGTGAGCGCCAAACAAAGAGCTATCCCAAACGCAAACAGCTGCCCCAATTCAACGACGAGGCCATTACGCCAATTCCATTGAGGCACGATCAGGCCGATCAACCAGACCGACCACCCCGTGGATGGGACAAAGCGGCTAGCTATGCCGTACACCAGCCTGCACCTCCGCAACGTAGAGGAAAGGATACAGCGGCTCAGGGCCATAAGTATGATTTACGTTAGGATCTGAATAAAGAAAGGATACAGCGGCTCAGGGCCATATGTACGATTTACGTTAGGATTTGAATAAAAAAGTTGGTCAGGCCAGATCAATCTATGGATCAAGAGAACATGCTCCCATGCGGGACGGTGGCTATCAAGCCAAGCACACCAGATACAATCAAGTTCGGGGTCAACACCGAACACAGATAACGTCTGAACTACGCCATGATGTCGCACGATATAGGGGCGCCACGCACCCTCTATGCTTTACCGGTGAGGTGATGGATCACCAATTTTCGGAAGGGTTTAAACCTTTCAGCATCGAGGCATATGATGGAACGACAGATCCTGCAATATGGATCGAAGACTTTATTCTTCACATCCACATGGCTCGTGGCGATGACCTCCATGCCATTAAATACTTACCTCTCAACCTGAAAGGGCCAGCTCAGGACTGGTTGAAGAGCCACCCAGAGAACTCCATTGGAAGCTGGGAAGATTTAGAGCATGCTTTCCGAGCTAACTTTCAGGGGACTTATGTCCGGCCTCCGGATGCTGATGATCTAAGTTACATAATCTAGCAACCTGGGGAGTCAGACCGCAAGATTTGGAATCGGTTCTTAACTAAAAAGAACCAAATTGTCGAATGTCCAAACACCGAAGCCTTAGTGGTATTCAAACATAGCGTCCGGGATGAATGGCTTGCAAGACAGCTCAGCCAAGAGAAGCCGAAGACAATGGCAACCCTTACTACACTTATGACCCACTTTTGCTCGGGTCAAGACATCTGGCTAGCTAGTAGAAGAAATAGTACCAGCAACCCTAGCACTTCCGAAGTCAGGGACGGCAATGGCAAGCCACGGCGCAACAAGAACAAGCGACAAAACAATGCCGGAGAAACAGATGAAATAGCAGTGAACACCGGATTTAGTGGCTCCAGGAGTGGTCAACAGAAGAAACCGTTGTAAAACAACAGAGATGGTTCGTCTAGCTTGGAGAAAATATTAGAGAGACCTTGCCAAATTCATGGCACCCCTGACAAACCAGCAAACCACACCAACAGAATTGTTGGGTGTTCAAGCAGGTCGGCAAGCTAAATGCCGAACACAAGGGCAAACGACCTCAAAGCAAGGATGAAGATAAGCCTCGCCAACGGAACACGGGGGGCAGAAGAAATTTCCCCGTGAGGTGAAAATGGTGAATATGATCTACACCACCCATATCCCCAACAGGGAACGCAAGCGCGCACTCAAGGATGTTTATGCTGTAGAGCCCGTCACCCCCGAGTTCAACCCATGGTCGTCTTGTTCGATCACCTTCGATCGTAGGGATCACCCAACCAGTATCCATCATAGAGGTTCGGCGGCCCTAGTAATCGATCCTATAATTGACGGATATCAGCTTACTCGAGTCCTTATGGACGGCGGCAGCAGTCTCAACCTGATATACCAAGACAATGTCCGCAAGATGGGGATAGACCGGTCAAGGATTAAGCCTAGCAGCACGGACTCATTAACACTAGAAGTAGTATTCGGTTCTCCAGACAATTTTCGAAGCAAGGAGTTAGTCTTCGACACCGCTCCTTTCCGAAGTGGCTATCATGCACTACTTAAAAGAACGGCCTTCACCCGCTTTAACGTAGTCCCGCAAAGTGCTTACTTAAAGGTCAAAATGCCTGGACCATGCGGCGTCATCACGGTCAATGAAAAAATGGAGCGCTCCCTCCATACAGAGGAGGACAATGCGGACCTAGCGGTCGAGGTTCAAAGCGCCTTATTCAAGACGAACAGTTCATCGGCCATCAAGACCAGAGACACTGCTAAACGTGTCCGGCCTGCACTACAATGCGGAAGCTCACAAGAAACCGAGCTCGATTAGAAGTTACGTCACTACCGACTGCCTTACAAGGTGGCAACATATGTACCTCGTGCACACAATTACGCCCTTAAAATACCTTGGGCGGCACCGGGTGCACACTGCATAAAATCAGTCCATAGTTCGGCTTGAATCTATTCGGACTCTAAAATATATTCCTTTAACAGGTTCATTAAAAGAACCCACCTTATCTATGACTATGCAGGTCATTCTTTTCCAGAGTTCTCCTTCCTTTTTCGCAGGCGGCCATCATAACTCCCCTCTTCAAGGACATATTACAAAGGAGAAACAGCGCAGACGTGCAGAAGGGCCCCCGTCGAAATTTCTTTTTTTGTTAGATTCAGGCTCTATGTAAACCTTTTCCTTTTTTTAGTTTCTTTACTTATTTTGGCATGTAAAATTCCCAGGATTTTATTGGCATTATCTATAACCACACGGTTTGTCGTATTGAACGGGATATAAAAGAAGCAGTGTGATTCCAATTCGATTGGAGTTCGTTTTATTACCACCTGCATTCTCTCCCTACTTCAGATTGCCACATGTGCCTCAAATCTGGACTTAATACCAGGGGATGTATTCGCCTTGCCACACCTCCAAGTCCGAACACCTATAGGGAACTGTTCGGTGTCCCGGATATTGCATTATATGCATCGGCCCCGAATCATGTCTTGGGTCTATAGTTGGGTTTCCCGGCTCCTGTTCTTGCCACCTTACGTTCTGAATTGTTCGGCTAAGGTAGTAAATAGAGAACTAATGCAATTGTATTTCTAGTTCATCCGGTTAAGTACCTTAGTAGAGAAATCCAAAAACTGACTGTCATGATAAGCGAGAGATGGTCAGCGATTCGGCAACTCAGTGTTATACTACGATCGATAGCGATCTACTCCGTGTTATACGAGGCGTTGGTCTTCGCCCAGCCGCGTAAAGTGGGCATCGTAATCCGGATGGCCACACACACACTAGGGGCTGGTACTAAGCCCCACAAGTCAAGCTCGTATGGATAAGTGAAAGCAATAAAGCCGCATAGTCTGATTGCCTAGTTCGCTCCGCGGACACCTCCTTTATGGACCAAGACGTTGGATAAAGAGTGATCACGCGCAATACTAAACACCCCTGTAGTATCTACTTGGGGGCTGAAGCCGACGACTAGAAACTTTTAGACATATTAAACATCCGCACAGGAGGAAAAGTCGCATGAAATGTAAAGCACGAAATTATATATACATGTCGGTTCATAAGCTTAGTCTTTACAATCTGAATACAATTATTCAAAGGCCACGTACTTTAAGCACTGGCCCTCTGCAATGCGGGCTCATTCTAGGACATCATCAAAGTACCTTTCTGGCCTCCGATGATCCTTGCCCTCCGACGGGCCAGCAGTTGGCACTTCGGCGGCCTTCATCTTCGCCGAGTGCATCTTGACGCGGGCAAAGGCCATCTGTGCACCTTCTATACAGGCCGAACGCTTCACAACATCGACTTGCGGCCTCGCATTGATGAGCCGCTTCACCAATCCAAAGTAGCTACTAAGGATTGGCTCAACGGGCCAGAGCTGGACTATCAAGTCCTTCATGGCTGCACCCGCCATGTTGTGTAGCTCGACCAGCTGCTTCAACTGGCCGTTCAGAGGTACTGGATGTTCTGGCGCAAGGAATTGCGACCAGAACAGCTTCTCTGTGCTATTCCCCTCCTAAGCTCTAAAGAATTGGGCGGCATCGGCGATGCTCTTCGGGAGATCCGCAAATGCGCGTGGAGAACTCCAGAATCCCATTAGCGCAAGATACCTCTGACCTCCAAATATACTCTGCAGAAGAAAGCCCTTACCAGCCGCTATCTTCCATGCTTGCTTGATCTCGTCGCGAGCACTCTGGGATTCAACCCGCGCCTCCTTGGCAGCTTTAACAACTTTATCGAGGTCGAATGTTTGATCCGAAGTCTTCTGCTCCAGCTCCTCGCACTTACGAATGACATCTCGCGGTTCTTGTTCGACTTCGACCACCCGAGACTCATGTCGCCGGCGGGAGGCCTATTCGGCCTCCAGATCGGCAGCTGCTTTTTTAGCGGCCACCTTGTTTATCTCAGCCTACTTCTTGGCCTCTATAAGTGCGCCCTTGAGGATCTCGACCTCGACAGCGTCAACTATGATATAATCGCATAGCAAAATGAGTGCACACTCATACAATCAAAGCACATTATCTATTGACATGCTAATTGTTTGAAAGTCCGCATACCTTGCGTTTCATCAAACCGCTTGTTGATGCGTTCGAGCTCTTCATCAGCTAATTGCAGCTTCCGATTGAGCTCGGAAACCTCTGCGGCCTAGGCGGGTGCCACCACCAGGGGAGCCTGTTAAAAAATAAACATAGTATTAGCTGACACTGTATGGATCCGCTGTCCCATTATTTTCCAACTCAAACTAAGTATTAGGGGCAACTGTCCGTATACAGGTTTCTTTACTTATACAAATAAAACATGAAGTTCTTTTAAGAATATTACATCGCATACCTCAAAGCCTGTTAGTAGGCTGTTGAAGGCATCATTCAGTCCGTTCTTGGCGGACTAAATCTTTCCCATCACCGCACCCATCAGGGTACGGTGTGCCGGCACGATGGAAGCACCTTGCAGTGCTTCCTCCAGCATGTTCGGCGCCTCCGGATTAGTGGAGGATGCCGCTGGAGCTAATGCTCCTCCCCCTATCGTAGGGGGTGACTTCCCAATTCCGGAGCCGTACTAGCCCCTGGAATAGTGTTCAGCGGGAGCCCGGATTGCTTGGGCTCCCCGCCATCTGTCGCCGTAGGGATTACTCCCCCTTGGCTGAGGGCGACCGAGGTGTTGGCCTTGGGCGCCTTCTCGTGTTCCCCGCTCCGACCTGCTCGTGCAGGGGACGCCCATAGGGAGGACACTTCAGTATCCCCTAGGACAGGCGATTGAGCCTACGTTGGCGTGTCGCTCTCCACCATTTCGGCTGGCAGAGAGGTCCCTGACGATAGTGAAGCGCCAAGGAGCGTGAGGGGAGGACGGCAAAATAAACGAATAAAGTTGCTTAGACAATGTTAGCTGATTAAACCAAACACAAATATCGAAAAGTACGAATACTTATGTTTCGGCCAGGGCTTGATCCTGGGTTGTACTCAGAAACTATGCTCGGATGTTGAAGCCAAACTATCCGAGATGTCCAATTTCTTCCTAGGCACCCCTTTGGCTGCGTCTATGAGGGTATAGCTCTCCTCCTCCTCCTCTTCCCCTTCTTCTTTATCGTGGGAGGAGTGGGCATCGGTCTCTCCAGACACTATGTCCGCAGGACCCTTAGGGCGGGGGTCGGTCTTGACCTCCTTTCCCTTCTTATTGGCCTTCTTGTCCGGCGCCTTGTACGGCGCCGGAACCAGCATCGCCGCCAGCTGAGGTGTGGCTAGATTTTCGGGCAACGGAGCCGGACAGTTGATCCGCTCCGCTTTCTTCGTCCAGGCCTGAATGGAACGTAAAAGTTCTAACTCCTGTTATAATGGAAATATGGACAGGCTACGTATTCGTCAAAATTTTAATTACCTCTGAGGTCGGAGACACGCTGTTGAAGCCCGTTTCCTTGGTCTCTTCAGGCCAACCCTTTTGGGCGTTGAAAAGCTGCCTCCAGATAACTTCGTGCATAGTGCCGAATAGGCTCTTCAGGGTCCGTGGATCTTCTGGATTGAACTCCCATAAGTGGGAGGCCCGGAGTTCGCAGGGGAGAATGCGGCGGAAGAGTGTCAGATTACGGGCTTCGCAAACCCAAGATGTTCGAACATAGGGTCGTGTACGAAGATCTCTCCCACTCACGTCCACCTAGCGTCTTGACCTCGTCGATGAAGAGATTCAAGTGAAGAACAAGTAAAGCACACAAGAATTTACCCAGGTTCAGGCCACCTTGTAATGTAAAGCCCTACTTCCTGCTTTGGTGGATTGGCCTCAGGAGGGCTTGAATATGGATGAGTACAGTGATTCCTGAGCTCAGGACGAGAGCTTAGGAGGGTCAGTAGCCAAGAGTTCTTGCTCCCTTATGCGAGGGCGGAGTTTCTGGATCGGATCCCTCCATAGTGGAGATCAGAGCTACTTATATAGGCGGCCAGGGTCCTCTTCCCCCGAAATGTTTAGGCAGCAAGGGATCCCACAATGGCCATTTTGAGCGGGAACACAAGGACGTTCCTACCCTGACAAAACCAATCTTCGCCAGCAAAGGGATCCGGTGATGACGCGGTGGTGGGCTCGGTGGTGACATCCTCCCTGTTGTCCTTGCGATCTTCAGTCTTGTTGCACCGAAGGAGAAACCTTTGTCATACTCCTCAGGAACCTGTGCCTGCGCTGTCTCCCTTGCATCAAAATGGCAACTGCGCCGCTGGCACGCACTGGCGCCCGCTGGCGTGGTGCGTCACTGCCTCCTCCTGAGACAGGCTTGGCCTTGGATTCTCCGCCCCTCCAGAGCAACCTAGCCAAGGACGCTCCTGAGAGGGTCTTGACGTCGTTCCCCTCACGAGGTCTAGCCCCCTCTCGAGGTTCTTGAGCAGCTGGTCGATTAGCTAGGCCATACTAGGTCGTGGCAGGAGCGCGCTGCGGTCCGTAGACAGGCGAGTCTGGGTACCCTGGTTCCCAGGACGCCGACAGTAGCCCCGGGCCCAAGGCGCGCGCGGAGTTGGCTTCGAGGCGAAGCCTTAGTAGAGGACGAAGCGCCACAGGCCCCAAAGGCTGTGGGCCAGGCTGGCGCGCGACGGTTGGATGGGACGTGGGCGACTCCACTTCCCAGGCAGTCTTGGCAGTCGTGTGTTTTTCCAATCGCACCACCGATAGGCGGACTTCCTCCTGTCGCCCCTGCTTTCTTGCCCTTCAATCGCTTCCTCCCTTTCCTTGCCTTCTTTGCCCCCTGCTTCGTAGTTGCCATGCTGCACAGGGCGAACAAGAGGGGAACTGGCGAGTGCTCCACACCGCCGCCGGTGCTCGAGCCGGCGTTGGGTCGCTCCCTCGTGCTGAATCAGGAAGGTTTGCACACGGTGCACCGTGCCTTGGCCAACGCATCTAACAAGTGGGGGCTGACCCAGGTCTAGCTCACCTCTCGGCCAATGGCGTAGCTAAACGCCAATGACATCCAGCTCCACCTCCACGCCATCTTCGGGGGTCTCCTCCCCCCTTTTTCCACCTTCTTCTATGAGGTGCTCACGCACTACCGGATTCAGGCACTGCACCTGGACCCTGGATCCATCATCCTCTTCTCCGGCTTTGCGTTTCTGTGTGAAGCTTTCGTCGGCGTTTCCCCGTCCGTGGCCCTGCTTCGCCACTTCTTCACCCTCCACCTGGTCGATAGGGGGCAGCGCTCGGGGTGCGTGTCGCTACGCGTGGTGGAGGCGATTGCTGCCTCCGAGATCGACTTCTCGCTCCACCCGACCACGGCGGGGTTTCGTCGGTAATGGGTGTATGTTGATGCTGCTGCGTATAGCCCCCAGTTCCACCTTCCCGACACGCCGACGGTGCCGAACTCGGGCTGGGAGCACGAGGCCCTCTAGGATCCACGGGTGGAGCCAGTTATGCGTCGGCTGGCGAGCCTGAGGAGGAATGGGCTGACCCTGGCAATGGTGGTGAGGGACTTCCTTGTCTTATGTGTCGCCCCGCTTCAGCATCACTCTCGCCCGATGTGGGCATTCTCCGGTCTTAATGATCGTGCGCGGCTTCAGCGGAAGCAGCTCCCACCTGAGATGCTCCAGGGGTTGCTGCAGCTACTCGTCGGAGGAGTGCCAGAAGCACGCCCTGTCTCCGTGACTCCCTTGTACTTGGCTCCTGTGGCCGGAAGAGCTTTCGCTCAGAAGATGCCCCGCTTTGATGCGTGGGGGCTATTGCCGGGGGGCGCCTCTGATCGTCATGATGATCCTTTGGTGGTGGTGCCAGGGCTCACGAGCCCAGCCTTCCCTTTCAAGGCGGATGCGTCGAGTGGAGCCCCTGATCTCGGGTCCACTCCGCCCCCGGAGCAAGCGGATGAGGCACGGGCGCCGGTGTCGACGGAGATGGTGGAAGGTACCGAGGCACCGCTGGCTCTTGTGGTGGCTGAAGGTGAGGCACAACAGTATCCAGTCGGGGCGAGCCCGGAGGACGCCGTAGCAGGAAATGGAGCGCCGGCCGCGGGCGTCCGCTGTGGCCCTGCCCTGGGCCTAGGCGCATCTGCCCCAAGCGGCCTCTTGCCGTCCTTCGCGGTGCTAGGCAAGAGGCGGAGGTTGAGCGGCAGTTCTGGCCCTGCCCCGAGGGCGCTGAAGAGGATGAAGCTGACTGTACCGGGTAGGTGCGTGTTCCTTAGCTTTTCCTGCTCTTCCAAATATGGTTCTCCTGACCCTTTGCTCCGTAGGGTTTCCTCTGGCTCATTCCCGAGTCGCTCGTCGAGGCTCGCAGAAGCTTCTGCCCGTGTCCCTCCTCC
This sequence comes from Secale cereale, assembly GCA_902687465.1. Lineage (NCBI taxonomy): Eukaryota > Viridiplantae > Streptophyta > Magnoliopsida > Poales > Poaceae > Secale > Secale cereale. Next base: position 319,017,095 of record LR738712.1, on the reverse strand, counting down.
GGACCATAATGGGTCTTCGACAGACCTCGCGCGCGCTCGCGGGGTTGCGCCCGGACCCTGCCATGTGGGTCATGCTCCCAGCCCCCGAGTGCTCCTGGGACAAGGCATCTCTTGGTGCGTCGGGGGTCCGTCTCGTGCCCCGGGGCTTGTCTTCATCTTGGATCAGCAAGCTCTTGAGGCGGCCCGGACGGCCGACCGCCCATTAGGACCACGCCTGCCCCTCGCACCGGAGGCAGTGCGCGCTCCTGGGGTTAGCCCCGAGCCGCATGCTGAAGGAGAGGGAGAAGGAGAACCCCCTTTGGGCGGCGTGGATGTCGTGGACGAGCCCGGACGCCTCCGTGAACTTGCATTGCACAGGAGTGCGGTTCGTCGCGATCTTGTGCGGGAGGCGTTAGACGCCCTGAAGCACCTCGAGGTCGAGGTTGCTGAAGTGGATAGGCGCATCGAGGCCAAGGGCCTACTTCTGGCGAAGGGTTGGTGCCAGTTGAGAGCCGCCGTTAACTTGAGCCAATTGCAACATGAAACCGCCCTAAAGAAGGCGGAAGCATCCGTCACTACAGCTCAGGAGACCTGTAACCGCGCCCTGGAAGAGGCTCGAGACGCCGACCGCTGCCGTGCAGCAGCTGAGGAGCATGAGCATGAGCTCGAAGCCTCGAACGCCGCTCTCGAGCGTCAGGTTCGTACACGAAGGGCTGCCCTCGCCGCGCCCACGGCTGATGATGATAGCCCAACGGGCCTCTCAGCGCGGGAGGAGATGCTAGCTCTCGAGGCGATGGAGCTGAACATGGAGCGCGAGCGTCTAGAGACGATGGAGCGCCAGGTACCTGAAGCCGAGGACAACCTTGATGATTGCGAGGATGTCGCGAGGAAGGCAGCCAAGGAGGCAGAGCGCCTGCGGAAGGATTACCGCGAGAAGCTAGGGCTTCACGAGACTCGCTTCGCTGATAAGCGCAAGGAACTCCAGAAGGAGGTCACGGCTTTCAAGGGCAAGCAGGCGGATGTCGAGCATCGTCTGCAGGTGTTGGAGAAGGCTCGCGCCGTAGCCGAGGGTCGTGAGCGGGCGTCGAGAGAGGCCTGTGCCGTAGCGGAGCACCGCGAGTGGGCGTCGGAGAAGGCTCGCGCTGCTGCGAGGGCGGAGTTGTCCTGCTTCCACAAGCAGGTGGAAGACATTTCCACTGTCGTGGCCGGGAACTCCGAGGAGGCCGCGCGAGCTCGTGGAATGCAGCACACCCGCTCGAAGATGTTTGAGGCCTTGCGGCACAGGGCCGGCCGAGCCCTGGGTGAGCTCCTTGACTTGATGGTCGATGACCCTCTGGTTGATGATGACGCATGATATCTCGGGTTCTTCACCAGAGTGGTGGAGCGTCTTGAAGGCGGGGTCATGAAGGCTCGGCATCTTCTTGAGGAGTAGAGCCGCGACATCCTCAGGCGTGCAGTCTCCTGCATCTTTGGTAACTTGCTCCGTCTTGACCATCGTACGGACTCCAGGGCCTTGCTGGAGCCTGCGCCTGAGGCGGTCGCTCGCCCCTTGGAGGGATGGGTGAGCGATCACGTGGACGTGTTGGTGACGGAGCTCGTTCCAGCCATCGATGACGCGTCGGTGCTCAGGGGGGCGACGCCGACGGTCCTGACGAAGATGACGATGCTTAGTCCAGCTCCTGCTGTAGGTTTTTTTGGTTGTGGCTCCAGAGCCGGGTAAGATGAATGTCACAATACTTAAGCTTTTGATGATGTAAGAAAGAGTTTAAGAACTCCCTTATGGCGCTTGTCCCTGAGGCTAAGACCTCGGGCCCTTGTTGTGTTTCCGAGAGGGGCGTCCGCAGACCCCATCCGACCGCGTCTCGCGAGTACTTGCAGTTGGCGCAAGAGTGATTGGTGGTCCGGCCGCGGACTAGACAGGACGTGAGCCCACGCTCCGACCCCTGCTCGCGGTCATAGTCCGGCTTAGCCAAGCAAGGCGAAAAATGGACCGGGCGAAGAAAAACTCAGCGAAAATCGCAAAACACGGACGAAAAACTCTCCCCCCCTTTATTTCAAAAAAATAGAGTCGCACGGCCACGGGATCGACTTGAAAAGACAGATACAAAGGAGGTAAAGGCGAATGGCAAAAGGAGGGGCCGCGTCCGGCGCCTGAGCAGGTCTTCGGTCTTCTCCCCAGCGCGGAGCGTAGGGCTACCACCGGCGGGTGTGGGCATAGCCATTGGAGGGCAATGTCGACGGCCAGCACGGAGCATGGTGCTTCCACTAGGACGTAGGAGGGAGCCCACGTGAGGCCCTAGGGCGGCGCTCCGTGGACTCCAGGGCGTGTACAGCCCCACTCATTATTACGTGAGAGTGTCATGAGCGGAGATCTTCTGACGTGTCCGCCCCTTCGCTTTGAGGGCCCCGCCCCGCGCTAGTCCGCTCCCGCCATGAACTCACCAGAAGGTGGCATTCATGAGGTGGGACACTGCGCATGGTGGGGGGATGGGACCTTGGCCATAGCCCCCCCTTCCGAGCACTAGGTGCACCGCTTACGCGATCTCCGAGCGCGCTTCGCCCGTGGGGGCTAACGTCGTCCGGAGACGCGGCGTCCTGAGATGCGAGGGGGACCCCGCCCCACCCACGCTCCTAATGACCCCTGAGCCCTCCTGATCAGGGTCAGGCCTAGAGGATACGGGATTATGTGAGCAAGGGGACGGAGCCGTGGTGTTGGGCCCTCCTGGTGTGCATAGGACGGGCTACCGTATCGCCTCCAGACGCACCGTCCGCAGCCCGGGGGATGGTGTGCCGGGAGGCGCGCCGTCTTGAGCCTGAACGGAGGGAGTTTCAACACTTGGTCATGTTCAAAATATTGGACAGATCCCTCAAAAACCCTTTCTGGATATTTCGAGCTTTTGAAATATTTACAAAGGAAATATTCTCTAGAACTTCCAGGGAAATTCTATCATGTCATATTTGATGATCTTGCCAAGCCCCATGCCTTGGGAAGCAAGGAAACCTCATCAAAACCCCTCAAAACATTCTGTCCATTTTCTAAGTTTGAGCAACTTTACATTGCCAAACTTGTCCAATGCTCTCAAACTTGGTACACATTCTAGAATGGTCTAATAATGCATCTATACCAAATGGCACAAGCTTTGGAGAAGGGTAACTGGATCAGAGTACCCCAAAACCATTTCTGTTTAGATTCAAATTTGAACAACTTTACACTACCAATTTTTTACTTGTGACCTCAAACTTTGTGGGCATGATCACAACCCCAAATGATGACACTACACCAAGTGGTGCATCAAGGAGGGATGATTTGCTTAACTTAAACTTGGAAAATCAATTTCTGTTGATTTCTAGGGTTCACCAAAGTTACATTGGCAAGTTTCTTCAAATGAGCCCAAACATGGTGGAACACCCTATTTCTATATACCATTTGATACTGTTAAGTCTCATGTCTATTAAAAATCATTTGATTGCTCAAAACCACATCAAACACCTTCTGGTGATTTTCCAAAACTAATACTTTTACCACTTTCCTTGTTCTCCTTGAGCTTGGCTTTTTACCACAACTTCCCCAAGTCCCCTTACACCTCCAGTAACTCTCCCCTGGCCTCATCTCAATGATTGAGGGGGGGGGGGGTAAAACCCCATTTTACATTCTGGACAACAACTTTCACCTTTCTCTCTCAGCCCTCTCTCCTTCTAGAAGCTCTACCTGGCATCCAACGTCCCTCCCACATTGTTTACTCCCCCCTAGAGCCAACGGACATTGTGGCCGCGTCCATAGCGCGTGAAACGCGGCCATGCCAGCCATATGGTCGCTCTGGAGCGTGCTACAGTGCGCTCCCGCACTGTAGCTGCGTCCTGCCCGAGGCGCCCGACCACCTAAGGCGTTGGGATGTTGTCTCCCGAGGCCGCCTCGACGTCCATGACATGGCAGCTGGTCGGCCCCCTCCTCCTTCTCCCTCCTCTCGCCCCAGCTCGCACGCGCGACGGCCACCCGAGAGCTCCAATGAGCTTCCTCACACGCGCGATGCCCTGGCCTCCCCCTTCTCTCTCTCTTCTCTCCCCTGGCTCTGGACCGCATCCAGGAACACCCCAGACGCGGCGCCAGCTCCTCCCGAGCCTTGTGGCAACGAGCAGAAGCTCACCGGGGCACGGGTCCACGGCACCCCGCCGTTCGCCTATAAAAGGACAACCCCTCGTCTCCCTCTCCTCACCACTCGCTCTCTCACACACCCAATCCCCCCCCCTACACCAGTCACTCCTCTCCGGAGGAGCCCGAGCTCGAGATCGAGCTCGAGCTCCGCCGCCTCGGGTCGCCGTCGATCCAGAGGTATAAGCCATCCCCGCTGCCGCTCTCACTCGATGTAGAACCGCAAGATCCCACTGACCATTTCCCCTGTTTCCCCTCTCTTTAGCTGCCGGAAACGGCCGGAACCACCACACCCGAAGCAACTCTGCCGTGCCTCCTCGTCGCCGGTGAACTAGGCCACCCCGGCGACCGACTCCACCTCCATCCGAACGGCGGCTCCTCCCTGAGCACGACGGTACCACCCACGCATCCTCCCGTGCCCTATATCGCCGCCGGCGAGCTCGCCGTCGCCTTTGGACGGAGGTGGACGACAATGGCCGTGGGCCCTGTCCGTCAGCCTCACGCCCTGACGGGTGGGACCCCCCGTCAGGTTTAAAAACGCACGCGTGCGCGCACCAGTTCGCCGTCGGTCGAAGGCGTACTTCGCCTTTACGCCTTCGACGTGGCAGCCTCGCGCGGGCTGTTTTGCCTCTTGGCCTGCAGCACTGTGGCCTTTCTGTCCCAGTGGCACAGTGCCACTTTTCTTTTTCTTTTTCTATCTGTTTTATAAAAATTCCTCTGGATAAAATACTTATCCAAATGAAATAATTCCAGTTCCTAAAATCTTGTAATATTCCAGCCTATTTAATGATATAACTTTCACCTATATTCATGAACCTTTTCTGTGCTGTTCAATTTTAAATTTAAATTTGAACACTAAAACCTCTGTTCAAAAATCCATCTACCCCATTCTGTCACTCAAATCCCAAACTAAGAATTTTTGCCATCTTAGTTTTCCCTCTAGTATTTTATAAAAATAAGTTGACATTTTTCTGAGCACTTTGATTTTTCTGTTTTTATTATTGTTTTATTTCCCTGTTATTTTATTGCGACGATTAGATACCGTATTTGACGAAGTTGCTGAAGAATAAGAAGGGGAAGGATATGAAGACTTAGAAGAGCAAGCCAATCCAGGCAAGTAGCCCTTTGACCATGTTACCCCTCTTGTTCATCGGTACCCTTTTTCCGATTGCATGATGATAAAAAGTGACGGTGGTAAACTTGTCGGGAACCACCACATGGTGCATAACCCTACTCCTAATCTTTACCGTGTGCATAGATGCAATGTCAAAAGATTAGTTGTGATGCATAGTGTTGCATATGTACCATGAACCCTTCGTGGTTACATCCTTTCGAAAACCCCATCGGGTGCCCCTAATGCTCGAGGGTGATGTTGAGTTAAGGTCATCACTTGAGGAAGAAGTGGTGTGCCAAAGAGAGTTCTCGTTTCTGGGTAAAAAGATGGATTTGATTTATGTGTGATTACCGTCCCAACCAAACATGTGCAACCACTCTACGCCTTATGGGACGAGGCATTATTGATTACTTAGGTTGATACTAGCATGGTTCCCACATCACTAGTGATGGGAGAGACTTGAGGTCACTCCCGGGACGGGGTCGTGCTTTGATAGGCGACCATGACTGTTTTTATAGGGCACCGGACTCACCGTTGGTCGCTTCGTGTATGCGTGACATTTTAAAAAGGGCGAGTCCCACGAATTATCGTTTGTACACGAGGGTTGTGCACGAACGAGTGGACCCTATGTTTGTGTCGTCTAGGGAAAGGTAATGACTGTGTGCTTCCCCCTAGTACTTGAGGTACTGCGGGATCGTGGATGACACGAAAGCTTCCCGGATCTTGTGGGTAAAGTGCGCAACCTATGCAGAGTGTAAAACTATTCGAATAGCCATGTCCACGGTCATGGACAGTTGGGAGGTGCTACTTAAACTATGTCCAAAATTTTACAATCTCGGTGAAAGTGTGTTTGTGTGTGTGTGTGTGTGTGTGTGTGTGTGTGCGTGTGTGTGTGTTGAGTCAAGGTGGTGACTTGACTCGTTGAAAGGACCCGAAATGAATTGAACTCTATTTATGTTGATATCTGTAACCTGTCCTCGAGGTTACCCAAGTACATTGATGCACATTTACAAATGGTAGAATATTTATCTAGCTTGTAGCTAGGTTGCTTATTGTTGATCAACTTGCATTGTTAACTTGAATCAAATCATGGGTTTCTTGCGAGTACATTCCAAGTACTCATTGGCTTGCCACTGGTTAGTTAATTGGCTAGGCATGGAGGAGCAGGAATTTGAAGAAGAATTCTATGGAGACGAACATGCGAACTAGGACGCTTTCCCAGTCAGAATACGTGTAGGGTTATGGCAGATGGCATGGGTTCTACTTATCTACGAAGACTTCCGCTACTCAAGTTTATTTGCTATTTAACCCATGAGGCTTTATCTATGTAAGACATGGCCATAATGGTCATAATTTGTGTAAGACGGTATGTATGGATATAAGACTCTTGTTATTCAGCTTCTGTGTGTTCAGTGAGCATTGATATCTGGGATCACTGTACACGTGCATTCGGTGATCTCGACTCTTAAGTCGGGGTCCCCACATAGCTGGTATCAGAGCCATCCTGACTGTAGGAAGCCTTAGTTAGCATGGGAGTTAGTTAGGATAAGACCCTTTTCATAAACCTTTTGAACCTCTCTTCTTTTCTAAAACCTTACCAAACCTGAGATATCATCAGCTTATTAACCTCTCCTAATCAACCTTTGTAGATGGCCACTGTACCTGAAGAGCACCTGACCACTGGGTTCCCCTTGCTTCTCGAGGATAGCCTCCAGGAGTGCCAGTTCCACCGATCACCCATCCTCACCTACCATGAGCATTGGGTTAGCAACACTATGGTGGAATACCATGTGGAAGTAATCGTGAAGGCAAACGATCCTCCCACAAGTTGGTTCTTCGAGGGACCCCAGATGGCAACACTACCCCTCGCTGTCGAGGCAGCTGCACTCAAGGCACTAACCCGCCTCCGAGAACTTCTTCCGGAGATGGCAGCCAAGATGACAACCCGCTTCTTGCCTTACCGGAAGGAAGGTGAAGATGAAAGCAGCGCGCATGCCCCTCCACTAAAGGAAGGACTTCCACTTCGATTCCAGACCTACTTCAGCCTATGTGCCGACAGCTTGGCACAAGATTTCGCCTCAGAATCGTTGAAGCTCCAAGAAGAACTCCACAAGACCAAGGCACTTCTTCCGCGAGCACAAGAGAAGACGGATAGGATCAAGAAGGAAGGTGTGCCTCCCGGGAAACCCGCTATCGCATATCGAGGCGGAAGGGCCTCAGGAGATGTATCTTCCAAGGATGAAGAACCACCCCAGCGACGCCATATGACGGCAAGGGAATATCGCAAGCTTTTCCCTGCACCATCGACAAAACACCGCCGTATCCAACACCTCCACTCCCCCACACCCTTAAGTGACAGGGGGCCAGACAGATGAAGACTAGGAGGAACACCCAGAAGAGCCAGAATACGCGACCGAGCATTCCGCCGCTTAAGCATCATTCGCAACTCGGATATGCCAGCTCGTGACCACTACGGTTGGATAGGTCGTGTAACCCCTATGCGAAGTCGAGTCCTTGTATGGTTCATATGAAGCCATCTAGTGTTTGCTTTTGTTGTGTTTGGATGTACGTCGTATCTTCCCTTTTGGAATGTGTAAACGACTGCATCACCCATTTGGATTTTAATGAATGTGTTTGACCCTTTTGGCCCTTGCATTAAATAAATAGTGTCACACCGACCCCCTTACCAGGCACCCATCTTTATTGCTTTCCCTCTTCATTCCAAATTATGAGACCTTTACCGCTCCAAGAGGATGCCTGTTGTAACTTGTACTGGTACCTCTACCCAGTAGCCCGAAGCCGGAGCATCCGCCCAAGCAAAGGCCGGCCAAGACCAATCCCACGACCAAGCTCCACCACCACCTCCCCCAAACATGGACATGGCTCAGCTTCTCCAAGCCTTCCGAGAGGAACGCCAAGCCAACATCGCAGCCCTCCAGATAATTTCTCAAGTTGTCACCAACAACCGCCAGCCGGCGGGGAATGGCAATGGACGTTCCACGTTGGCAGAGTTCAAGAAGCATGCACCGCCAACCTTCATCGTGAGTGCTGAACCCTGGATGCGGACGACTGGGTCCGCACCATTGAGGACTTGCTGGAACTTGTCAGTTACACCGAAGACCGCGAGAAGGTGGCTTATGCTGCCCACTGCCTCAGGGGGACTGCTAGAGCTTGGTGGGATGGATTCAAGGTCATGCATGTTGGGCAAGACATCACTTGGAATAACTTCAAGGCAGAATTCCGCAAGGCCCATATTCCTTCCGGAATCATGGCTATCAAAAAGCGTGAGTTTCGAGCCCTGAAGCAAGGAAGTGGCACTGTCAAGGAGTACATGCAGAAGTTCAGTGTTCTGTCAAGGTATGCCCCTGAAGATGTCAGCATAGATGTTGCAAAAAGGGAGCGCTTCATGGAAGGCCTCAATCAGACTCTGCAGTACTCGCTTGTCGTGTGTGATTGCCCAACCTTTCCTGACCTGGTGAACAAAGCACTCATGCTTGAAGACAAGCGGCGTGCTTTGGAAGACACTCGCAAGCGCAAGATGATCAGCAAGGGAAGTTCCAGCAACCAGAAGCCTCGCCCGTGGCAGCCAGCCCCGGTTTAGCCAACCTATCAGGAACCAAGAGCTCCTGCACCTCGCACCAACTATCAGCCTCAGTAGTATGCCAACCCAAGTCCAGCATTCAACCCCAATAACAGTGGTGGCAACAAGATCAATATCCCAAACCAAGTCACTTGCTTTGGATGTGGTCAGTCAGGACACATCTCAAGGGTGTGCCCCAACAAGAAGCCAGATGCCCCGCGCCCCAATGTGCATAACCCAGGACAAGGCCGCGGGATGCCACCAAGGAACCAAGCTCCTCGCAACCCGCCCAGCCATGGGAAGGGGCGTGTGAATCACGTCACTGCTGAAGAAGCCCAGGAAGACCCGGACGTCGTGCTGGGTACGTTCCTTGTCAACTCAGCACCTGCAACTGTCTTGTTTGATTCTGGAGCCATGCATTCATTTGTCACTCAAAGATTTGCATTAAAAAGTGGCATGACCCCTACACCCCTGAGTAACACTATGGTGGTACAAACCCCAGGAGCAGAGATGAGAGCCAAGATAGGCTGTAAGGGAGTCAGTATCGTCATTAACGGGGTAGATTTCCTAGCCGACCTTATCATCCTGAGATCACAAGGCTTGGATGTGATCCTAGGCATGAATTGGCTCAGCAAGCACCAAGGCTTGTTAGATTGTGCCAACCGGACTGTCACTGTAACCAATGACCAAGGAGTCGAGGTTAAGTTTTCTTCCAACTCCTCTTCTGCTCAAACCACTCAAGTCAACTGTGTGTCTGAAGTTGGACTGGAGCAAGTGCCGCTAGTATGCGAGTATCCCGATGTCTTTCCGGATGAGCTACCGGGAATGCCCCCTGACCGTGACATTGAGTTCATCATCGAGCTCATGCCCGGGGCAGGACCCATCTATAAGAAGCCTTATAGAATGGGGACGGAACAATTAGCCGAGTTGAAGAAGCAACTGGAAGAGCAGCTGAGGAAGGGATTTATCCGCCCAAGTGCCTCCCCTTGGGGATCACCTGTTCTGTTTGTGGGAAAAAGGGACGGTACCATCCGCTTATGCATTGACTACCGTTCCCTCAATGAGGTTACAATCAAGAACAAGTATCCACTTCCCAAGATTGAAGATCTGTTTGATCAACTCAGTGGAGCCAAGGTGTTCTCCAAGATCGACCTCAGATCTGGGTACTACCAGCTGAAGATCAGACCCCAAGATATTCCGAAGACGACATTTGTAACAAGATATGGCCTATATGAGTGCACGGTCATGTCCTTTGAATTAACCAATGCCCCAGCTTACTTCATGTATCTCATGAATAAAGTCTTCATAGAATATTTGGACAAGTTTGTTGTCCTCTTCATTGATGACATTCTTGTCTTCTCGAAGACGGAGGAAGAGCACGAGCAACATTTGAGGATGGTCCTAGACAAGCTTTGAGAGCACCAACTATACGCCAAATTCAGCAAATGTGAGTTTTGGCTGCATAAAGTTGGGTTCCTAGGTGATGTCTTGGCTGAGGAAGGATTGTCGGCTGACCCCACGAAGATCGAAGCTGTGACCCAATGGCAATCCCCAACGACCGTCAAGGAAGTCAGAAGCTTCCTCGGACTTGCGGGCTATTACCACAAATTCGTGGAAGGATTCTCTAGCATTGCCCGGCCAATGACTCAGCTCCTGAAGATGGACAAGAAGTTCGAATGGACGCCAAAATGCGAAGAAAGCTTCCAAGAACTCAAGAAGAGATTGACCACCGCCCCAGTTCTGGCAACACCTGATATTCGCAAAGAGTTCGTGATATATTGTGATGCCTCTCGAACCGGATTGGGAAGCGTTCTGATGCAAGAAGGACGAGTCATAGCTTACCTCTCAAGGCTGCTACGACCTCATGAAGAGAACTACGCTACTCACGATCTTGAGTTAGCAGCAGTAGTGTCGGTGTACTAGAGTAGGGGTACCTTAGTATCCCGACTTGTGCACGGGCAGTAGCAGCGTCCCATGGTCTGGCTCACCATGCGCCCGCCAAAGCCCATTCTAGACCCCTTGAAGCCATTCAAGAACAAAGTATTCAATTTAAGAAGACAAGACCCCGGCAAGAGGAGCTTGCCGGGAAGGCCGCACCAGGCTCAAGGTCATCATTCCAGCACAAGACCCTGGCAAGAGAAGCTTGCCAGGAAGGCCAAAGAATGGCACCTCAAGAAGGTATATCATGGCGCATCGTGCGCCCCGGCAGGACCCGGAGGGCGACAAGCTTCCGGGCCCGGCAAGATTGCGACCCCGGCAAGGTGCTTGCCGGGGGAAGCTTACGTTGTGTGCCTGCGCCCCAGCTCATCTGGCCACGCGTCGCCCTGGGGCCCTTCCAGGGGCACGTGGCAGATGGCTGTGCAGCCTGGGGTACACGGTGGCGAGCCGCGGTGACGAGGCTATCGCCGTGGCGAACGGAGACGCATGGACGGACGCTTTTGGGGCGACGGCGACGGGCATTAAATGCCCTTGTCCCCCACCGTCAGAGTTAGGTGAAGACCACTATTCACACACTATTCATGCACTGTTACAACTACCACCAGTTTTACATTTTTACCCTCCTCTACATTGGCACCTGTCGGTGACCCCTTTGAGCTATAAAAGGAGGCCCATGCACAACGTAGAGGGGGTTGGATCCCAGAAACTTGATCACTCCCTCGTTCGGTGTAGCTAGTACTGTAGATCTTCAAGCTCCCGAGCCTATGAACTCAATACAACCAAAGCAGGAGTAGGGTTTTACGCGTCCGCGCGGCCCGAACCTGGGTAAACTGCCCGCGTGTGCCCCTCGATCCGCTCTTTGTGCTCCCTCCGCACCCTTGCCGTACTGTAGAAGGGGCTCCGGTCCCATAGGTGTTCGTGGGCGACAAGTTTCCCCGACATCTTTGGCGCGCCAGGTAGGGGAAGCGTCGAGGTTGCGCGAACCTGATCCGGCGCTCACGCGGGAGCAACCTTTCCAGCTCCATCAACCTCATCGACTACATCAACATGCCTCCGAACAAGAAGGCTTCGGAGGTCGAAGGCCCGTCCGCGTCAATCCCACCACCACCAGATCCAACGGTTGGTGGGGTAGACGCTGGCGGAAGGGTGGACGCCAGTGAGGACACTCACGGCGCCGCCAAGTCCAAGGACAAGACGCACGACCGGGCGAACTCCAAGGCCTCGGCGTCCGTGCACGCTCCCCGTCCCTCTCAGGAGGTCCCGGACGAGCAGTGGCGTAGTACCCACGGTACCATCCGCCTGCTGGGACAAGGCCAAACTGGCGGGTCGCGGGACGCTCAAGGCCAGCGTCCTGGCACGAGCAAGGCGCGGTCGCCGGGACGAGAACCTGCTCCTTCTAACGTTGTTAGAAGTCCGAGCATGTCTCGCTCCTCACACCGCTCACCACCGCTCCCCTCCTCTCCAGCAGAAGCTCTCGCCAGAGCTCAACTGCTCCTCGACTTCCCTCCAGCGGCAGACAAGGCCGAAGATTGGAGGGCTACGATCCAGAGCCTCATCGCCTTCGCCAACAACGACACGCCGCAACAGCCGGCAACATCACGGCCGCGGCAAGTCGACCAAGCGAAGGCCGATGGAGACAAGACCGCCGGGGGTGCAACTACCGTGCACTTCCCGCCGCGGAAGCAGAAATCGCCGACCCGCCGGATCAACGTCGACGATGACTCCACAGCGTCGTCGGATCCACGGGCTCGCCGCGATCAGCGCCAAGTCCTTGACGACAGGCGGCAAGAGGACGCTCGGACTCGTATCTAGCGTCGAAGAGAAGCCCGAAGATAGTCCGACCAGCGCGCTGGGACTGCTGTCGACATGCACGCGCCCGGTGAACCAGGCGACTTGCCGTACGCGGCAGGTTGCCCTGCGTTCACCCGAGAGCTGCGGCAAGTCCAGTGGCCCAGCATGAAGAACTTTAAGCCCGACGTACCCGAGAAGTACGACGGCAAGACACATCCCTCCGAGTTCCTCAGCATCTACACCATTGCGGTGCAGGCTGCCTGGGGACGCGACGAGAAGATCTTAGCAAACTACTTCCCGCTAGTGCTTAAGCCAAACGTCAGGTCTTGGCTTATGCACTTGCCGGAGAACTCCATCTCCTCTTGGGCAGATCTGTGCCACCAGTTTGTCGGCGCCTTCACGGGCGGCCACAAACCCCACGGCCAGGAGAGCGATCTCCACATTCTTGCCCAGAAGGAGGGAGAGTCCCTGCGCAAGTACATCCAAAGGTTCAGCCGCGTTCAACACAATATCCCCGATGTCCACCCTGCCGCGGTTATCAGCGCGTTCCACCAGAACGTGCGTAACCGCCGGATGAGGGAGGAGATGGCGATGACCAAGATCCGGGACGTCAGCGAGCTTTACGCTCTGGCTGATAAGTGTGCACGTGCCAAAGAGGGGAGGAGACTCCCCGGAGAGGATACTGGAGCAGGAGGAACGGATAGAGAGGATGCCGCCCCGGCAAGGAAAAGCCGGCGGCGAAACAACAAGAAGAAGAAGAACAAGGAGGTACTAGTTGTCGAGCAGTCCGGCAAGGAGGCTGCCGCCAAGAAGACACAGGCTGGTGGCTCCGGCAAGGAGGCCGCCCCTGTAGCGGCAGCCGACAAGCAGGACGGCTCCGACAAGCAGTACTGTAAGATCCACCGCACCAAGGGCCACGATCTCCAGAACTGCGAAAGGGTAGAGTACCTCGTAGAACAGCAGAAGGCTGAATACGAGCGTCGCGAGAAGGAGAAGGCCCAAGGAGGCGGGGGAGAGCCCAGCAAGAAGCGGCCGTTCAATGGCCGGGGAGGACGCCGCGGCAAGGCCAAGCAGCGGCAAGGAGACAGACCTCCCCGGGGCCGCGACAAGGACGAAGACGAAGACGATGACGAGGACATGGATGACGGAGATAACAGCGAGCAGGAGTTCCAGAAGGCCACAGAAGTTCTGTGCGTCGATGGGGGCGCTTCTCTGCACACTTCCCACCGCCAACTCAAGCAGTGGGTGCGGGAAGTGAATGCAGCTGAGCCACCTGTCGAGTCGCGCAAGCTACTAAAATGGTCCGGCACGCCCATCATCTTCGATCTTGAGGACCACCCTGACCGCACAACTGCGGTCGGGTGCTTGCCGATGTTGGTTTCACCAACTATCCGCAACCTCAAGGTCACCAAGATGTTGGTTGACGGCGGGGCCGGCCTTAACTTGATCTCCTCCGCTGTGATCAAGAAGCTGCAAATCCCCGACAGCGAGCTCGAGGAAACCGGGACGTTCCAAGGGATCAACCCGGGAAGGAGCAAGCCGAAGGGGAAGATCACGCTGCCGGTGACCTTTGGCGGAGAGCTTAACTTCAGGACGGAGAGGATGACCTTCGACGTCGCCGATATCCCATTGCCATACAATGGGATACTTGGCCGTCCTGCGCTCGCCAAGTTCATGGTGGCATCCCACTATGCTTACAACATGCTCAAGATGCCGGGGCCAATAAGCGTCATCTCTGTCCCCGGTGACAAGAAGGACGCGCTTATTTGCGCCGACAAGATTTACCGGGACGCAGCAGCCGCGGCAGACAGCAACACACTTGCCGGCGAAGCTCCCGGGGGGAAGACCAAGACCAAATCCGGCAAGAGCTCTGGGGCCCACTCCGGCAAACGCACCTCTTTGGAGTGCTGCGCTGCCGTCGAGGACGCACTATCGAGCTCCACCGGCAAGTGCAAGAAAGAAATGGCAGCTCCACCGGCAACCAAGAGGGTGTCCGCCAAGGAGGACGGCACTGGTGGTACTTTCACCATCAGTGCTACGCTCGACCCCAAATAGGAAAGCGCGCTCATTGCCTTCCTGCGGGCGAATGTCGACGTGTTTGCATGGCAACCGTCCGACATCCCCGGCGTTCCCAGGAAGGTAATTGAGCACAAGCTTGCTATTTGTCCTCATGCGCGGCCCGTCAAGCACACGGTCAGGAAGCAAGCGGTGGAGCGCCAAGAGTTCATAGCCGAAGAAATCAAGAAGTTGGAAGCAGCAGGCCTTGTTAGAGGTGTATTACATCCCACGTGGTTGGCCAATCCAGTTGTCGTGCGCAAGGCTAATGAGAAGTGGAGACTTTGTATAGACTTCACTGATGTGAATAAAGCTTGTCCTAAGGATCCATTTCCCTTGCCGCGCATTGACCAGATTGTTGATTCCACTGCCGGATGTGAGTTGCTTTCGTTTCTCGATGCATACTCAGGTTACCACCAGATATTCATGGCTGAGGAAGATGAAGAGAAGACTGCATTCATCACTCCATGTGGCACTTATTGTTTCATACGTATGCCCTTTGGACTGAAGAATGCGGGCTCAACATTTGCAAGGGTGGTCCACACTGCTTTTGAGCCACAGATACACATGAATGTAGAAGCCTACATGGATGATATAGTGGTCAAGAGAAAGAGCAAGGATACCCTGGTTCAAGACCTAGAAGAAACCTTTGAGAATTTGCGCAAGATACAGCTCAAGTTGAACCCCGAGAACTGCGTCTTCGGAGTCCCCTCCGGCAAGCTTCTCAGGTTCTTTGTGTCCCAGAGGGGGATTGAAGCCAATCCCGACAAGATTAAAGCCATCGAGCAGATCGAAGCCCCGAAGCGCGTCAAGGATTTACGGAGGCTCGCGGGTTGTGTGGCTGCCCTCAGCAGGTTCATTTCAAAGTCTGCAGAACGCGCCCTGCCTTTCTTCAAAATCTTGAAAAAGGCAGGTCCTATGAAATGGACTCCGGAAGCGGAGGCAGCGCTGCGTGACTTGAAATGGTACCTGTCCTCTACTCCAATACTTGTCGCACCTAGGCCACAAAAGAAGTTGTTGCTATACTTAGCAGCAACCAATCAAGTGGTTAGTGCTGCGTTGGTAGCGGAGAGGGAGGCAGAGGAGGAGTCCACAGCCCCGGCAAGCACATCCAGCAACAAGCAGGGGGCTTCCCCGGCAAGCTCTGGCCCCTACAAGGACAAGCCTGCGCATGAACAAGGAGAAGTGCGGAAGAAGATGGTACAACGCCCAGTTTATTTTGTAAGCTCCCTCTTGCAGGGGGCTAGGTCAAGATACTCTGGGGTGCAAAATTTGCTTTTCGGCCTCCTCATGGCCTCAAGGAAGCTGCGCCATTACTTCCAAGCACACGAGATAACGGTGGTCACTCGCTTTCCATTGAAGAGAATATTGCAGAATCCAGAAGCAACAGGGAGGATCGTCGAGTGGGCACTAGAGCTGTCAAGCTTTGGTCTCAAGTTTGAGAGTACCTCGACCATCCAGAGCCGAGCATTGGCAGAATTCATAGCAGAATGGACCCCAACACCAGATGAAGAAGTTCCAGAGACAAGCATCCCTATCCAAGAAGCAAGCAAAGAGTGGATAATGTACTTCGATGGTGCCTTCTCGCTGCAAGGGGCCGGCGCCGGCGTGTTACTCATAGCGCCCACCGTAGAGCACCTCAAGTACGTTGTTCAAATGCACTTTCCCAAGGAGCAAGCAACGAACAATACTGCTGAGTATGAAGGTTTGCTTGCCGGCCTCAGAATTGCGGCGGAACTTGGGATCAAGAAGCTGATTGTGCGGGGAGATTCACAATTGGTGGTCCGACAAGTAAACAAGAGTTACCAGAGTCCTTTGATGGAAGCTTATGTCGATGAAGTGAGGAAGCTTGAAGAACACTTTGAAGGCCTGCAGATGGAGCATGTCCCAAGAGCTCAGAATGATATCGTAGATGGCCTCTCAAAGTGTGCTGCAATGAAGTTACCTGTGGAACCAGGGACCTTCACGCTCAAGCTAACTCAACCATCCGTTACACCATCAGTTGGGCAGAGCAAGAAGAGGAAGTTGGTCTCCGGCGACTACTTGCCGGCGGATCTTCCCGAAACCGCCGCCAAGGTCCCCAAGATCAACGACCAAGTTGCTGAGGAACAGTCTGCTCCTGCAGACCCAAGGGTCTGTATAGTTGAACCAGGCGTTCCCGACAAGACTTGCCCCGGCAGGCTTGCCGGGGAACGTTCAGCTCCGACAGAGCCACAAGACTTTGCCGTAGAAGCTGACGTTCCCACAGCAGCACTGATGCCTTTAGTCCTCGTTGTTGAGCCTCAGGCTCCAGCATGGGCACAGCAAATCGTCCATTTTCTTCAAACTAGGGAACTTCCCGAAGAACCAGAGGAGATAGAGAGGATTACCAGGCAGTCAAGTATGTATCAGTTCGTCGGCAACGAGCTATACAGAAGAAGACTCAATGGTGTCAGATTGAGGTGCATTTCTCGGGAAGATGGACAGAAGCTGTTGGCAGAAATACATGTAGGCATATGTGGTCACCACATTGGCGCAAGAGCACTTGCCGGGAAGGCGTTCCGGCAAGGTTTCTTTTGGCCAGAAGCCCTCCAAGATGCAACTGCACAAGTAACCAAGTGTGAAGCGTTCCAGTTCCATGCCAAGCAAATACACCAGCCAGCTCAAGCTCTCCAGACAATCCCTTTGTCCTGGCCCTTCTCGGTCTGGGGGCTCGACATCCTCGGCCCCTTTCCCCGCGCTGTCGGGGGCTTTGAGTACTTGTACGTTGCAATCGACAAGTTCACAAAGTGGCCGGAAGTGGAACCTGTGAGAAAGGTGACCGCACAGTCAGCAGTGAAGTTCTTTAGATCAATTGTTTGCCGTTTTGGAATCCCTAACAGGATCATCACCGACAACGGCACACAGTTCACAAGTCGCACCTTCATGCAATACGTCCAAGACCTTGGCGCCAAGGTCTGCTTCGCTTCTGTTGCTCACCCGAGGAGCAATTGTCAAGCGGAGAGGGCAAACGCTGAAGTGCTGCGCGGACTCAAGACAAGAACCTTCGACAGGCTGCACAAGTGCGGAAGAAACTGGATCGAGGAGTTGCCGGCGGCTCTTTGGTCAATCAGAACGACACCAAATCGAGCCACCGGGCAGACACCCTTTGCTCTTGTCTATGGAGCGGAGGCAGTTCTCCCCACGGAACTCGTATACGGGTCTCCTCAAGTGCTCGCTTACGATGAGCTTGAGAAAGAGCAGTTGCGGCAAGATGATGCATTGCTCCTCGAGGAGGACCGTCTCCAGGCTGCTGTACGAGCTGCTGGATACCAGCAAGCCTTGCGTCGCTACCACAGCCGCAAGGTCAGGGCCAGGAGTCTCGAGGAAGGCGACCTTGTTCTTTGGCGAGTTCAGTCCGCCAAGAACTCCAACAAGTTGACGCCGAAGTGGGAAGGCCCTTATCGGGTGAGACAAGTCACAAGGCCCGGTGCTGTCCGCCTTGAGACCGAAGAAGGCTTACCGGTGAGCAACTCCTGGAACATAGAGCATCTTCGCAAGTTCACCCATAAGGCGCGGTTGCCGCGATCCGCTCCGGTAACCACCTTTTGTACAAGTCTTGCCGCTGTTGCATGTAAACCTTTGTACAAAGCCGGGCGCAGACCCCGTGCATCAGTAAAACTTTTGCGCTTCGCACCATTTGTCATTTCATGCTTTTTCTTTTACTTGCGTGAATCATCTGACACTTTGTGCAGCGCACATCCCCGGTAAGTAGTAACAAGCCACAAGGCTCCACACTTGTGTTTCCTCCTCTTTCCCCTTCTCTCTTATACAGAAGAAGAGTTCCTCGCGCACAAGTTTGCCGGGGGGGAGGAGATGGAGGTATGAACCAGATGCTGTTCAAGAAAGGGAAGCCTTGCCGGGTAAGCAAACAATCCATAAAAGCTAAGTTGCCAGAATTTGAGCAATTCAAATTTTCAAAATTTTAGTTGTCTTCCTTGAACAACCCCACTTTGTATGGAAAACCTGTGCGCGGAGGAATCTACCCACGGCTAGCCGCGCCCTTACTTTGTTTCGAGCACGCTCAACGGCTTAAGTGAGCTGCGACAAGTGTCGCGCCCTTACCCCGTTTTCGAATTCGCTCAACAAGCTAAGTGTGCCGCGACTAGCTGCGGCAAGGTTTCTTGCCGGCAAGGGCATTGCTAGCAGGCTGCTAAGAGTCCCGCACTCAGCGCTCGCGGCAAGGGTCCCTTTGCCGGCAAGTTCCCTAAAAGCGTAGGGTGGAAAGCATACAAAGTGAAAGGACTAAACAAGGGAGATAACACTGCATTGGTTATCCAAATTAAAGTTATATTACAAGATAGCTTGCCGCTGTTCTAACCAACTACTACCCATGACTTGATCGACAGTGACAAAGGAAGCAGAAAGAAGGGAGCCTAGTCTCTTCGGTCTCCGTCAACCCTCTTGATCTTGCCCGCCTTGGCTACGATGTGGGCAACTTGGGCCTTCAACGCCTCCTGGTCAGCTTCGGGCGGCAGGGTCCGGAGGACGTTGACGAGGTTGATCCCGGGGTTGCGGTAGACGATCTTCGACAACACCCGCTCCATAGTACCCGTGCAAAGCCGGCGCGCCTCGTCAGCCAGCTGCGCGGGGATCCTCTCCCGTAGCCGCGCAAGAGCCAGCGCCACTCCCCTGAAGAACAAGCTCAGCTTGGCGCTGTGGGGGAGGCTCTCGTCGGGGCAGTACACGAGGTGCTCCGCCCTCAGCGCCACCATCTCCTTGTCGATGTTGGCGGCGGAGGTGACGAGCTCCTCGGTCCACTGCTCCACCGTACGCTGGAAGTTGTTCTGCGACAGGGCGGCGCTGTCCAACAGCGCCCTTTCAGACCGGAGATCTTCTTTCAGCTTCGTTTCACGGTCCCGGGCGGCGTCAAGTGAGTCGTTGAGGGTGGAGACCTTCAGCTCCAAATCTGCGATGGAGTCCTTGGCGTCGTTGAGCTCTTTAGCTTTCCCGAAGAGGCGGACTTGCAACTCCGAGTTGGTGTGGGCGTCCTTCTCCCGCGCCATGTTGAGCGCGGCAACCCTCTCCTCGCTCGCCTTCAAGTTCGTCTCCATCTGCGCCACCCGGGCCTCCAGATCCCTCTTGGCGGTCTCTGCGGCAGCAGCGGCGTCCCTCGCCTCCTGCAGAGCCCAGCCAATGGCCTGCTCACGAGCGGTGAGGTCGACCTCGTGGCTATCGAGGTCGACTTTCCGCTGGTAGAGCTCTCCCTCCCGCCGAGACAGGTCCTCGGCGGCCAGTCGCTGCTGCTCCTCCACCTCGGCCTTCTCGAGGAGGAACGCTTGGTGTGCTCCGGCAAGCTCTTCACGCTCCTCCGCCAAGTTCCGGAGGGCCGCCTGGTTGGCGGCACGGAGCTCCGCGGCACGCTTCTCCAGATCAACACCAGCCTTGGCAGCCAGAGCCTCCCGGGACTCCAATTTAGCCTGCCTGGCCCGGTACAAGGCCAGAAGCCGGCGTAGGAGTCGCTCCTCTTCGGGCTCGTCGCTGCTGCCGGGCGCGTCGACAATCTTCAGCCCGGCGGAGGCGAGAACTTCTCCGTCGAAGGTCTCCCCCTCCGCGGGTGCCCTTGATGAGGACGCCCACGGGACTTGGATAAAGACCCCGTTGGCGGCCTCCAGATAGACGCCCGACCCAGCCGCGGGGGCGGAGGGGTCGGCGGCCGGCGCAGCGTCCGGCGCTCCTGCGGCCTCAGGGCCAGCAGTGTGGTCGCCGGCCCCTTCCCCTGCTGCAGCGTCAGCGGTCGGGGCGGTCTCCTCGGCGGCTGGCTCATCAACACCAGCCATTCCTTCTGCGGTGGTGGCGTCGCCAGCATTGCCGCGCACGTCCTCCTCGACGATGGTCTCCGACGTAGTTTTCGCACAGATGTGCGAAAACGGCCAAAGTGAGGACGGCGTTCGGGGTAAAATCTAAGAGGTGGAATCCGTATGTGTTCATCACATCGCAGAAGAACTCTGAATACGGAGGGCAGAGACCGCAATAGAAGAACAAAGCGAAGAAGTGGTAACCTCCCGGGTATAGGTCGGCAGCTTCGGCGGGGAGGACCGTGGTGCGCGGGTGAGCCTTCGTCTCCCTCGACCAGAAAAAGTAATACTTGTCCCGCAGATCCCTCGCACCGAGCCTCGGCGGGAAGACCACCATCTTCCTCCGCATGGCTGCCAGCTTCGCCGCCTTGTCGGACTTCTCCTTCTTCGCCTTGTCGCTCTTCGCCTTGTCGCTCTTCGGGGCCATGGCGGTGACGGCAAGGGAGGTCGACGGCGTCGCGGATGCTGGGGACGGCGGAGGAAGGGTGGAGCTCGGCTCTCTGTCGACCTTCGGGGAGGCAGAGGGCGGCGGGGGTTTCTGGAGATTCAAGACACAATGAAAGCAATGGGGGAAACTGCCCCTGCTTCCTCTGCTTTTAAGGGGGAAGTGGGGGACGTTCCGCATTTCCCCATTAAAGAAACAGGCCACGATCTCTCCGACGACCCCGCAATCGACGCGTGCCGTTAGGGAGGGATGCAGCGAATCTGGAGTGGGAAACGGCGCGCCATGGGCCACGTGTGCCCATGCACTGTTCTGGGCCTGGCCCAACAGCGCTCGGCACCGTGTGTGGCCCAGGCCCGGGGGCTCCTGTCGGTGTACTAGAGTAGGGGTACCTTAGTATCCCGACTTGTGCACGGGCAGTAGCAGCGTCCCATGGTCTGGCTCACCACGCGCCCGCCAAAGCCCATTGTAGACCCCTTGAAGCCATTCAAGAAAAAAGTATTCAAGTTAAGAAGACAAGACCCCGGCAAGAGGAGCTTGCCGGGAAGGCCGCACCAGGCTCAAGGTCATCATTCCAGCACAAGACTCTGGCAAGAGGAGCTTGCCAGGAAGGCCAAAGAACGGCACCTCAAGAAGGTATATCATGGCGCATCGTGCGCCCCGGCAGGACCCGGAGGGCGACAAGCTTCCGGGCCCGGCAAGATTGCGACCCCGGCAAGGTGCTTGCCGGAGGAAGCTTACGCTGTGTGCCTGCGCTCCAGCTCATCTGGCCACGCGTCGCCCTGGGGCCCTTCCAGGGGCACGTGGCAGATGGATGTGCAGCCTGGGGTACACGGTGGCGAGCCGCGGTGACGAGGCTATCGCCGTGGCGAACGGAGACGCATGGACGGACGCTTTTGGGGCGACAGCGACGGGCATTAAATGCCCTTGTCCCCCATCGTCAGAGTTAGGTGAAGACCACTGTTCACACACTGTTCATGCACTGTTGCAACTACCACCAGTTTTACATTTTTACCCTCCTCTACGTTGGCACCTGTCGGTGACCCCTTTGAGCTATAAAAGGAGGCCCATGCACAACGTAGAGGGGGTTGGATCCCAGAAACTTGATCACTCCCTCGTTCGGTGTAGCTAGTACTGTAGATCTTCAAGCTCCCGAGCCTAAGAACTCAATACAACCAAAGCAGGAGTAGGGTTTTACGCGTCCGCGCGGCCCGAACCTGGGTAAACTGCCCACGTGTGCCCCTCGATCCGCTCTTTGTGCTCCCTCCGCACCCTTGCCGTACCGTAGAAGGGGCTCCGGTCCCATAGGTGTTCGTGGGCGACCAGTTTCCCCGACAAGTAGTTCATGCCTTGAAGACATGGCGACATTACCTCCTAGGGAAACGGTGTGAGATATACACAGACCACAAAAGTCTGAAGTATATTTTCACCCAGAAGGAATTGAACATGAGGCAACGAAGATGGTTGGAACTAATCACGGATTATGTCCTTAGTGTTTAATATTACCCCGGGAAGGCTAACGTGGTAGCCGATGCCTTAAGCAGAAAGGCTTGCTCCCTGAATGCCATGATTCGAAGAAGGCAGCTAGCCCTGTTTGAAGAGCTGGAACAATTCAGTTTGGAATTGGTCACCCATGGATTTCTAAACAATCTGGAAGTCAAACCAACCCTGATGGACAAAGTCAAGAGAGCACGAGGTGGGCACTCAAGCATTAAAGGCATCAAGAAGAAGATGAAGCTAGCAAGGCCCCAGGATTCTCCGAGGACGAGCACGGAATTGTTTGGTACAAAGGCCGCATTTGCGTACCGAACAAGATGGAGCTGAAGAATTTGATCTTGGAAGAAGCCCACGACACTCTGTATTCCATCCACCCCGGAGGGACCAAGATGTATCAAGACTTGAAGGAAAGATTCTGGTGGCACGGGATGAAAAGAGAGATTGCAACCTATATTGCAAAGTGTGATGTGTGCCAAAGGGTCAAGGTTGAATATCAGTGACCCGCTGGATTGCTCCGACCACTCAAGGTTCCTGAGTGGAAGTGGGATAAAGTCGGAATGGACTTCATCACTGGATTACCAAGGTCGAATAAAGGACATGGCTCCATCTGGGTCATAGTCGACCATTTGACCAAGGTAGCCCATTTCATTCCTGTCAAGACTACCTATGATGCAACCAGCTAGCAACTCTCTACATCGACAGAATCGTAAGCCTTCATGGCGTTCCTAAGGAGATTGTGTCAGATCGAGGAACCCAGTTTACCTCAAGGTTGTGGAAGAAGTTCCAAGAAGCCTTGGGAACCAAGTTGTCTTTCAGCACGGCTTTCCACCCGCAGACCGGAGGTCAGACAGAGCGAGTAAATCAAATTCTCGAAGACATGCTCCGAGCCTGTGTCTTGGCATATGGAGCCAAGTGGGAAGATTGCCTCCCTTTTGCCAAGTTCTCCTATAACAATAGTTATCAGTCGAGCCTTCAGATGGAACCATTTGAGGTGTTGTACGGACGCAAGTGTCGCACACCCCTCAATTGGACAGAGAGTGGAGAAGGGCTAGTCTTTGGACCAGATATTCTCCGCGAAGCAGAAGAGCAAGTCCAACTAGTCAGAGAATGTTTGAAGGCCGCCAAATCGAGGCAGAAGAGCTATGCTGACACTCGTCACCGAGATATGAGTTTCCGTGTTGGAGACCATGTGTACCTGCAAGTAACTCCTCTGAAGGGAACCAAGCGTTTCCACGTTAAAGGGAAGCTCGCACCAAGGTTCATTGGTCCCTTTGAGAACACTACACGACGAGGAGAAGTGGCTTGACAGTGGGAACTACCACCTGAGCTATCCGATGTGCACAACGTATTCCACGTGTCACAACTCCGGAAGTGTCTCCAAGTTCCGGACAAGCCTGATCTCTACCAGGATGTCGATCACCAAGCCATTGATCTTTAGCCTGATTTAACCTACCGTGAGAGGCCCATTCGCATTCTGGATGAAGAAGAGCGACGGACGCGAAGCCGCACCATCAAGTACTTCAAGTTCCAGTGGGGCAACCACACGGAAGCAGAAGCAACCTGGGAACGTGAAGACTATATTAGATCCGAGTATCCCGATCTCTTCTAGGGCCTAGTTTAGGAATCTCGGGGACGAGATTCTTGTAAGGGGGGTAGGTCTGTCACACCCTGCATTTTGTAACATGTCATTTGCATCAATAAAGCATGATGTTTTGGACCAACAAATTTTTTTGGCATCATTTGGCTTTTATTTGGAATTAAGTTTTTCTCTCTGTGATTTTCAAGTGCTCTTTAAAGTCAACTACGCCCTCTTATATATTTCATCTCCTTACCCCAAACTTCTGCCCAATGATCATACCAAGTGTATCTAACAGTATAGTATTTTCTTTCAAAAATAATTTGGCCAAAAAGTATTTTCAAAAATTAGTTTTCCAAAAACCCCTGAATTGAGGTTTGCACTGCAAGTGCTTGATTTAGGGTGAGAAAAATATTTCAAAGAGTATATTTGAAACCTAGTAGATATAGGACTCCCATAAACCACAAAAATATAATTTTAAAAGTTATATTCCTATTTTATGTAAAAGATTTCTCTTAAGGCCAGAAATGGTCTTTAATAGGGAAAAATTATTTAACTATATAAAAAATGTTTGCCAAAATTCAGGGAGACTCTTAGGACATATATTGTTCATATATAAGAGATTCAACACTTGGTCATGTTCAAAATATTGGACAGATCCCTCAGAAACCCTTTCTGGATATTTCAAGCTTTTGATGATCTTTCCAGGGAAATTCTATCATGTCATATATGACATATTTGATGATCTTTCCAAGCCCCATGCCTTGGGAAGCAAGAAAACCTCATCAAAACCCCTCAAAACCATTATGTCCATTTTTTAAGTTTGAGCAACTTTACATTGCCAAACTTGTCCAAATGCTCTCAAACTTGGTACACATGCTAGAATGGTCTAATAATGCATCTAGACCAAATGGAACAAGCTTTGGAGAAGGGGTAACATGATTAGAGTACCCAGAACCATTTCTGTTCAGATTCAAATTTGAACAAGTTTACACTAGCAACTTTTTACTTGTGACCTCAAACTTTGTGGGCATGATCAGAACCCAAAATGATGACACTGCACCAAGTGGTGCATCAAGGAGGGATAATTTGCTTAACTTAAACTTGGAAAATCCATTTCTGTTGATTTCTAGGGTTCACCAAAGTTACATTGGCAAGTTTCTTCAAATGAGCCCAAACTTGGTGGAACACCCTATTTCTATATACCATTTGATCATGTTAAGTCTCATGTCTATTGGAAATCATTTGATTGCTCAAAACCACATCAAACACCTTCTGGTGATTTTCCAAAACTAACACTTTTACCTCTTTCCTTGTTCTCCTTGAGCTAGGCTTTTTACCTCAGCTTCCCCAAGTCCCCTTGCACCTCCAGTAACTCTCCCCTGGCCTCAGCTCAATGATTGAGGGGGGGGGGGGTAAAACCCCATTTTACATTCTCTACAACAACTTTCACCTTTCTATCTCAGCCCTCTCTCCTTCTAGAAGCTCTCCCTGGCATCCAACGTCCCTCCCACATTGTTTACTCCCCCTTAGAGCCAATGGACATGGTGGCCGCGTCCAGAGCGCGTGTGACGCGGCCATGCCAGCCATATGGGCGCTCTGGAGCGCGCTACAGTGCGCTCCCGCACTGTAGCCGCGTCCTGCCCGAGGCACCCGACCACCTAGGGCATCGGGATGGTGTCTCCCGAGGCCGCCTCGAAGTCCACGACACGGCAGCCGGTCGGCCCCCTCCTCCTTCTCCCTCCTCTCGCCCCAGCTCGCACGCGCGACGGCCACCCGAGAGCTCCAATGAGATTCCTCACACGCGCGATGCCCTGGCCTCCCCCTGCTCTCTCTCTTCTCTCCCCTGGCTCTGGACCGCATCCAGGAACACCCCAGACGTAGCGCCAGATCCTACCGAGCCTTGTGGCAATGACCAGAAGCTCGCCGGTGCACGGGTCCACGGCACCCCGCCGTTCGCCTATAAAAGGACAACCCCGCGTCTCCCTCTCCTCACCACTCACTCTCTCACACACCCAATCCTCCCCCTACACCACTCACTCCTCTCCAGACGAGCTCGAGCTCCGCCGCCTCGGGTCGCCGTCGATCCAGAGGTATAAGCCCTCCCCGCTGCCGCTCTCACTCGATCTAGAACTGCAATATCCCACTGACCATTGCCCCCCTGTTTCCCCTCTCTTTAGCTACCGGAAACTGCCGGAACCACCACCACCCGAAGCAACTCTGTCGTGCCTCCTCGTCGCCGGCGAACTAGGCCACCCCGACGACCGACTCCACCTCCATCCGAATGGCGGCTCCTTCCTGAGCACGAAGGTACCACCCACGCATCCTCCCGTGCCCTATATCGCCGCCGGTGAGCTCGCCGTCGCCTCTGGACGGAGGTACACGACGACGGCCGTGGGCCCTGTCCGTCAACCTCACGGCCTGATGGGTGGGACCCCCTGTCAGGTCTAAAAATGCACGCGCACGCACGGGTTCGCCGTCGGTCGAAGGCGTACTTCGCCTTTACGCCTTCGATGTGGCAGCCTCGCGCGGGCTGTTTTCCCTCTCGGCCTGCTGCGCTGAGGCCATTTTGGCCCAGTGGCACAGTGCCACTTTTCTTTTTCTTTTTCTGTCTATTTTATAAAAATCCCTCTGGATAAAATATTTATCCAAATGAAATAATTCTAGTTCCTAAAATCTTGTAATATTCCAGCCTATTTAATGATATAACTTTCACCTATATTCATGAACCTTTTCTGTTCTGTTCAAATTTAAATTTAAATTTGAACACTAAAACCTCTGTTCAAAAATCCATCTACCCCATTCTGTCACTCCAAATCCCAAACTAAGAATTTTTGCCATCTTAGTTTTCCCTCTAGTATTTTATAAAAATAAGTTGACATTTTTCTAAGCACTTTGATTTTTCTGTTTCTATTATTGTCTTATTTTCCCGTTATTTCATTGCCACGATTAGATATCGTATTTGATGAAGTTGCTGAAGAAGAAGAAGGGGAAGGATTTGAAGACTTTGAAGATCAAGCCAATCCAGGCAAGCATCCCTTTGACCATGTTACCCTCTTGTTCATCGGTACCCTTTTTCCGATTGCATGATAATAAAAAGTGACGGTAGTAAACTTGTAGGGAACCACCACATGGTGCATACCCCTACTCATAATCTTTACCGTGTGCATAGATGCAATGTCAAAAGATTAGTTGTGATGCATAGTGTTGCATATGTACCATGAACCCTTCGTGGTTACATCCTTTCGAAATCCCCATCGGGTGCCCCTAATGCCCGAGGGTGATGTTTAGTTAAGGTCATCACTTGAGGAAGAAGTGGTGTGCCAAAGAGAGTTCTCGTGTGTGGGTTAAAAGATGGATTAAATTTATGTGTGATTACCGTCCCAACCAAACATGTGCAACCACTCTACCCCTTATGGGACGGGATATTATTGATTATTTAGGCTGATACTAGCATGGTGCCCACATCACTAGTGATGGGAGAGACTTGAGGTCACTCCCGGGACGGGGTCGTGCTTGGATAGGCGACCATGACTGTTTTTACAGGGCACCGGACACACCGTTAGTCCCTTCGTGTATGCGTGACAGTGTAAAAAGGGCGAGTCCCACGAATTATCGTTTGTACACGAGGGCTGTGCACCAACGAGTGGACCGTATGTTAGTGTCGTCTAGGGAAAGGTAATGATCGGGTGCTTCCCCCGAGTACTTGAGATACTGCGGGATCGTGGATGGCATGAAAGCTTCCCGGATCTTGTGGGCAAGGTGCGCAACCTCTGCAGAGTGTAAAACTATTCGAATAGCCGTGTCCATGGTCATGGCCAGTTGGGAGGTGCTACTTAAACTATGTCCAGAATTTTACAATCTCGGTGAAAGTGTGTGTGTGTGTATGTGTGTGAGTTGAGTCAAGGTGGTGACTTGACTCGTTGAAAGGACCCAAAATGAATTGAACTCTTTTTATGTTGATATCTGTAACCTGTCCTCGAGGTTACCCAAGTACATTGATGCATGTTTGCAAATGGTAGAATATGTTATCTAGCTTGTAGCTAGGTTGCTTATTGTTGATCAACTTGCATTGTTACCTTGAACCAAATCAGGGGTTGCTTGTGAGTACATTCAAAGTACTCGTTGGCTTGCCACTGGTTATTTAATTGGCCAGGCATGGAGGAGTAGGAATTTGAAGAAGAATTCTATGGAGACGAACAAGCGAACTAGGATGCTTTCCCAGTTAGAATGCCTGTAGGGTTAAGGCAGATGGCATGGGTTCTACTTATCTATGAAGACTTCCGCTACTCGAGTTTATTTGCTATTCAGCCCATGAGGCTTTATCTATGTAAGACTTGGCCATAATGGTCATAATTTATGTAAGACGGTATGTATGGATGTAAGACTATTGTTATTCAGCTTCTGTGTGTTCAGTGAGCATTGATCTCTGGGATCACTGTACACATGCATTCGGTGATCTCGACTCTTAAGTCGGGGTCCCCACAGAAGGCCCCTCCCCACGCGCATCATACCCGCCGCCGGCTAGCCCCTGGTGAAATCCAGGGCGGGCTCATGCATGACGGGTCATGCGTGAGGGGACGAGGGCCTGACCCGAGCCTTCCCTCCCTTTCTGTCTTGACGCGGTACTTGGGGTGTCTCCTTGGCCTGCCTAAGCCTGGGCCCAGAGATGCCGTCGGCCTAAGGCCTACGGCCAGTGCCGCGAGTGTCGACCCCTGCAGGCACCCACAGCGTTTCATTCATGCTCCATGGCCGTCGGTGGTGACGACGGAGAGTCGAGGGCTAAGAGTGGGAGGTCTGCCCCCCGACCTTCTGCCCCTGAGCCCCCTCGTGCCGGTGCCTGATCACATCCAGCGTCGGGCGTAGTCCTGCGGTTGCTTCCTGACGGTTCCTTGGCGGGGACGGTACCTGGGTACAAAGGGCTTCGAGGCAGAGGGGCGGCGTCATACGCAGGGTTCAGGGGGTCATACCCCATGTTGCCCTCGTAGGTCGCCATAGGTCTTGACCACACGGGTGACCGGGCGCGGCCGGCGTGGCCCCCGCTTCCTGGCATCGTTGTGTGGAAGCAGAATGGCTCGGCTCTGGTGCTGGCGGCATCGAGGAGCTCGGCCACCTTGAGGAGCAGTGCACTGTGGCCGGTATCGAGTAACCGGCACCTTAGCAGCTCCTTTGCCACCAGCAGCGCGGCCCTCATGTTTGCCATTTCGCGCCAGTCACGCGAATTTGCTGCCGCGTGCTCGGTGGCCCACGCTGCTGCACGGCTTTGGCGCCATGTGGGCAGTGGGTGCTGCCGGTCCCCAGGCGGCGGGTCGGTGATGCTCATTGCGCTGTCAGCCCCGATCAAGGCCGGGTGACGGCGAGTCCCGTGGCCAAAGAGCGACGCTCGAGCGGTGCGAGCTCCGCGGGCATCCGCGCGCATGTGATGCGCTTCCGCTAGCGTGGTCGCAGTCCGTTGAGGTAGGGTGACGCGGGGTCGACGGATGAGAGCGGGACGAGGTCGTCGGAGAGGCGAGATTTTGACACGCCCCCTACCTGGCGCGCCAAATGTCGGATTACGGGCTCTGCAAACCCAAGAAGTACGAACACACGGGCGTGAACGAAGATCTCTCCCACTCACGTCCACCTAGCGTCTCGCCCTCGTCGACAAAGAGATTCAAGTGAACAACAAGTAAAGCAGACAAGAATTTACCCAGGTTCAGGCCACCTTGCAGTGTAAAACCCTACTTCCTGCTTTGGTGGATTGGCCTCGGGAGGGCTTGAGTATCGATGAGTACAGTGATTCCTAAGCTCAGGAGGAGAGATCAGGAGGGTCAGGAGGCAAGAGTTCTTGCTCCCTTATGTGAGGGCAGAGTGTCTGGATCTGATCCCTCCATAGTGGAGATCCTAGCTACTTATATAGGCGGCCAGGGTCCTCTTCCCCCGAAATGTTTAGGCGGGAAGGGATCCCACAATGGCCATTTTGAGCGGGAACACAAGGGCGTGCCAACCCTGACAAAAGCTGTCTTCGCCTGCAAAGGGATCCAGTGATGACGCGGTGGTGGGCTTGGTGGTGACATCGTCCCTGTTGTCCTTGCGGTCTACGGTCTTGCTGCACCGAAGGGGAAACCTTTGTCCTGTTCCTCGGGAACCTGCGCCTGCGTTGTCTCCCTTCCATCAAAACGGCAACTACGCCGCTGGCGCCCGCTGGCGCGGTGCGTCACTGCTTGTGTCACTGCCTCCTCCTGAGGCGGGCTTGGCCTTGGATTCTCCGCCCCTCAGGAGCAACCTAGCCGAGGCCGCTCCTGAGTGGGTCTTGACGTCGTTCTCCTTGCGAGGTCTATCCCCCTCGCGAGGGTCTTGAGCAGCTGGTTGATTAGATTGGCCGTACCAGGCCATGGCAGGAGTGCGCCGCGGCCCGCAGACAGAAAACTCTGGGTACCCTGGTTCCCAGGACGCCGACAAAGAGCATCACCTGAATCACATTAGTGAGGTGGGTGCCCTTCGCCATCATGTGGAGATGCGGTTTTGAAGTGTCTGCACCTCCGTCTGACACCCCAATCAAGGCGCTTGGTGGTCCATGAGGTGAGGGTCTCTGGTGGTCCAGATCTGAATCCGAGCGTGTCCGTCCACTTGGCATCGCGGGGTTTAGTGATATAGAACCACTCCAGCTGCCATACCTTGTTGGTCTCCACAAAGGCCCCCTTTGGCCAAGTGGCATTCGGGAGCTTACTCACCATAGCTCATCCGCAATCCGCGTGCTGCCCGTCGACCACCTTCGGCTTCAGATTGAAGATCTTGAGCCATAAGCCGAAGTGTGGGTGGACGCGGAGGAATACCTCACATACAACTATGGAAGATGATATGTGGAGGATAGAGTTCGGGGCCAGATAGTGGAAATCTAACCCATATAAGAATATAAGACTCCGAACAAAGGGGTGAAGCGGAAACCCCAGCCCCCGAATAAAGTGAGGGATGAATACCACCCTCTCACCCTGCTACTTCTCGAGCTTGCGTTGTATTCCCTCGAAGAGGAAAGGGTGATGCAGCACAGTAGCGTAAGTATTTCCCTCGGTTTTTTAGAACAAAGGTATCAATCCAGTAGGAGACCACGCGTGAGTCCCTTGTCCTGCACAAACAAATAAGAATTTCGCAGGTAACGCGATAAGGGGTTGTCAATCCCTTTACGATCACTTACGAAAGTGAGATCTGATAGATAGGATAGTATAATATTTTTGGTATTTTTGATATAAGAACAGAAAGTAAATAATGCATAGACCCGGGGGCCATAGGTTTCACTAGTGGCTTCTCTCATGATAGCGGAATTCTACGGTCGGTGAACAAATTATTGTCGAGCAACTGATAGAAAAGTGCATAGTTATGAAAATATCTAGGCATGCTCATTATATATAGGCATCATGTTCGTGACAAGTGGACGGAAACAATTCTGCATCTACTACTATTACTCCACACATCGACGGCTATCCATCATGCATCTAGAGTATTAAGTTCATAAGAACAGAGTAATGCTTTAAGCAAGATGACATGATGTAGAGGAATAAACCCAAGCAATATGATATAAACCCTATCTTTTTATGCTCGATGGCAATAATACAATACGTGCCTTGCTGCCCCTGTCGTCACTCGGAAAGGACACCGCACGATTTAACCAAAGCCAAGCACTTCTCCCATTGCAAGAATTATAGATCTAGTAGGCCAAACCAAACCAATAATTTGAAGAGACATGCAAGGATATTATAGTCATACATAAAAGATTTCAGAAAAGAATCAAATATTGTTCATAGATAATCTTTATCATAAACCCACAATTCATCGGATCTCGACAAACACACCACAAAAAAGAATACAACTAATAGATCTCCCCGTAGATCGAGGAGATCTTTATATTGAGATCCAAAAAGACAAAAGAAGACATCTAGCTAATAACTATGGACCCGAAGGTCTGTGGTAAACTACTCACAACTCATTGGTGAGGCTATGGTGTTGATGTACAAGCACTCCGTGGTAGATCCCCCCTCCGACGAAGCTCCGGAACAGGCCCCAAGATGGGATCTCACATGAACAGAAGGTTGCGGCGGTGGAATTAGGGTTTTCTCTGTTGCCTCGATGTTTTCAGGGTACATGGATATATATAGGTGAAAGGAGTGCATCAGGGGAGCCAGAGGGTGCCCACGAGGGTGGGGGCGCGCCCAGGGGCAGGGGCGCGCCTTGGACCCTCGTGGCCACCTCTCATGTTCCCTCACGTGTAGTCCAAGTCTTCTGGGTAGATACTGTTCCAAATATAACTCTCCCGAAGGTTTCATTCCATTTGGACTCCGTTCGATATCCCTTTTCTGCGAAACACTAAAATAGGCAAAAAAACATCAATTTGCACTGGGCCTTGGGTTTGTTGGTTAGTCCCAAAAATAATATAAAAGTGTAAAATAAAGCCAATTAAACATCGAAAACAGAATATATAATAGCATGGAACAATAAAAAATTATAGATACGTTGGAAAAATCAAGCATCCCCAAGCTTAATTCTTGCTCGTCCTCGGGTAGGTAAATGATAATAACAATTTTTTTGATGTGGAATGCTAACTAACATAATTCTCAATATAATTCTCTTTTTTGGGGCATGAATGTTCAGATTCGAAAGATTCAAGATAAAAGTCTATATTGACATAAGAATAATAGTACTTCAAGCATACTAACAAAGCAATCATGTCTTCTCAAAATAACATGGCCAAAGAAAGTTCATCCCTACAAAATCATATAGTTAGGTTATGCTCCATCTTCGTCACACAAAATGCTCCAATCATGCACAACCCATGTTTCAGCCAAGCACTTGTTTCATACTTCAATTTTTTCAAACTCTTTCTACTTTCACGCAATATATGAGCGTGAGCCATGGACATAGCACTGCTACTTCTCGAGCTTGCGTTGTATTCCCTCAAAGGAAAGGGTGATGCGCGAGTATGCGCGAGTAGGAGACCATGCTATCAATCCAGTAGGAGACCATGCGCGAGTCCCTCGCACCTGCACAAACAAATAAGAACTTCATAGCCAATGCGATAAGGGGTTGTCAATCCCTTTACGGTCACTTACGAAAGTGAGATCTGATAGAGATTATAGTTTGATACTTTTGGTTATAAGAACAGAAAGTAAAAGAAGAAAAGTAAAGTAGATTGTAGATTGATATGTTGAGAATATACCCGGGGTTCATAGTTTTCTCTAGTGGTTTCTCTCATGATAGTGATATTCTACGGCGGGTAAACAAATTATTGTCGAGCAATTGATAGAAAAGCGAATAATTATGAGACTATCTAGGCATGATCATTATATATAGGCATCACGTCCGAGACAAGTAGACCGAAATGATTCTGCATCTACTACTATTACTCCACACATCGACCGCTATCCAGCATGCATCTAGATTATTAAATTCATAAGAACAAAGTAACGCCTTAAGCAAGATGACATGATGTAGAGGGATAAACTCAAACATAGTGATATAAACCCCATCTTTTTATCCCTGATGGCAACAATGCAATACGTGCCTTGCTGCCCCTACTGTCACTGGGAAAGGACACCACAAGATTGAACCAAAAGCCAAACACTTCTCCCATTGCAAGAACTATAGATCTAGTAGGCCAAACCAAACCAATAATTCAAAGAGACTTCCAAGGATATTATAATCATACATAAAAGAATTCAGAGAAGAACCAAATAGTTCTCATAGATAATCTTGATCATAAACCCACAATTCATCGGATCTCGACAAACACACCGCTAAAAGAGATTACATCGAATAGATCTCCTCGAAGACCGAGGAGAACTTGGTATTGAGATCCAAAGAGAGAGAAGAAGCCATCTAGATACTAACTATGGACCCGAAGGTCTATGGTAAACTACTCACAACTCATGGTGAGGCGATGATGATGATGTAGAAGCACTCCATGGAAGATCCCCCCTCCGGCGGAGCTCCGGAACAGGCCCCAAGATGGAATCTCATGGGAACAGAAGGTTGCGGCGGTGGAACTAGGGTTTTCTCTGTTGTTTAGATAGTTTCGGGGTACATAGCTATATATAGGAGGAAGGAGGGCACCGGGGGCCATACAGGGTGCCCACGAGGCAGGGGGCACGCCCTATAGGGAGGCGCCCCCACCCTCGTGGACGCCATGTCAGCCCTACTATGTGGTTCTCAAGTCTCCCATGCGTATTTTGCTCCAAAAATATGTCTCCCGAAGGTTTCATTCCGTTTGGACTCCGTTTGATATTCCTTTTCTGTAAAACCCTAAAACAGGCAAAAAACAACAATCTAAACTGGGCCTTTGGGTTAGTAGGTTAGTCCCAAAAATAATAGAAAATTGTATAACAAAGTCTATTAAACATCCAAAACATCATAAGTAATAGCATGGAACAACCAAAAATTATAGATACGTTGGAGACGTATCAAGCACTATGTGGAATAGAGTGGTGGTTGTGGAGAAGACAAAAAGAGGAAGATGGTCTCACATCAACTAGGCGTACCGGTGGGCTATGGAGATTCCCATCAATAGATATCAAAGTGAGTGAGTAGGGATTGCCATGCAACAGATGCACTAGATCTATAAATGTATGAAAGCTCAACAAAATAAACTAAGTGGGTGTGCATCCAACTTGCTTGCTCACGAAGACCTAGGGCATTTGAGGAAGTCCATCACTGGAATATACAAGCGAAGTTCTCTAATGAAAATTCCCACTAGTATATGAAAGTGACTAAACAAGAGACTCTCTACCATGAAGATCATGGTGCTACTTTGAAACACAAGTGTGGAAAAAGATAGTAGCATTGTCCCTTTTTTCTTTTCTATTTGTTTGGGCCTTTCTTTTTTTCTTTGGCCTTTCCTTCTTTTTTTTTTCTTTGGGACAATGCTCTAATAATGATGATCATCACACTTATATTGATTTACAACTCTACATGAATGCCTCCGGTGGTGTACCGGGATGTGCAATGAATCAAGAGTGACATGTATGAAAAATTATGCATGGTGGCCTAGCCACAAATACGATGTCAACTACATGATCATGCATCGCAATATGACAATGATGAAGTGTGTCATAACAAATGGAACAGTGGAAAGTTGCATGGCAATATATCTCAGAATGGCTATGGAAATTCCATGATAGGAAGGTATGGTGGCCCTTTTGATGAAGGTATATGGTGGGTGTATGGTCCCTGCGAAAGTTGCGCGGTACAAGAGAGGCTAGAAATGGTGGAAGGGCGAGAGTGCGTATAATCCATGGACTCAACATTGGTCATAAAGAACTCACATACTTATGGAAAAAAAATCTACAAGTCATCAAAACAAAGTACTACACGCATGCTCCTAGGGGAAGGGTTGGTAGGAGTTAACCATCGCGCGATCCCGACCTCCACACAAAGGATGACACTCAATGAAATACCTCATGCTTCAAATTTGTCACACAACGGTTACCATATGTGCATGCTACGGGACTTGCAAACTTTAACAATAGTATTTCTCAAATTCACAACTACTCTACTAGCACGACTCTCATAGTATTCAATGCACTTTTATGTGAAAGTTTTTTACTATACCTATCTTCGATGCCTATCATATTAGGACTAGTTTTATAACCAAAGAACTTTACCATGTTGTTCTAAAACACTCTCAAATAGATATAAGTGAAGCATGAGAGATCAACAATTTCTACAAAATAAAACCACCACCGTGCTCTAAAAGATATAAGTGAAGCACTAGAGCAAAACTATCTAGCTCAAAAGATATAAGTGAAGCACATAGAGTATTCTAATAAATTCTAAATCATATTTATGTCTCTCAAAAGGTGTGTCCAACAAGGATTATTGTGGCAAACTAACAAGCAAAGACTCAAATTATACATGACGCTCCAAGCAAAACACATATCATGTGGTGAAAATAAATATAGTCTCAAGTATAGTTACCGATAGACAAAGACGAAAGAGGGGATGCCTTCCCGGGGCATCCCCAAGCTTAGGCTTTTGGTTGTACTTGAATTTTACCTTGGGGTTCCTTGGGCATCCCTAAGATTAGGCTCTTGCCCCTCTTGGTTCCATAATCCATCAAAGCCATACTCAAAACTTGAAAACTTCACAACACAAAACTTAGCCAAAAATCTTGTTAGCTTCGTTAGTAGAAGGAAACAAACCACCACTCAAGGTACTGTAATGAACTCATTATTTGTTTATATTGGTGTTAAACCTACTTTTTTCCAACTTGTCTATGATTCATACCCCCCGATACTACTCATAGATTCATCAAAATAAGCAAACAACACACGAAAAACAGAATCTATCAAAAACAGAACAGTATGTAGTAATCTGCAACTTTCGAATACTTCCGTAACTCCAATATTTTTAAATAAATTGGTAAACGTGAGGAATTTGTCTATTAATAATCTGCAAGAAGAATCAACTAAATAACACTCTCCAGTAAATTAATTACAGCCAATCTCGTGAGCGCTAATTTTTTTTGTTTTTTACAACATGATCACATAAACTTCACACAAATCTTCCCAAAGGTTCTACTTGGCACAAACACTAATTAAAACAAAAAACCACATCTAAACAGAAGCTAGATTCAATATTTATTTCTAAATAGAAGCAAAAAAACAAAATAAATATTGGGTTGCCTCCCAACAAGCTCTTTCTTTATAGCCATTAATATAGGCTTGAAAATTCAATGATGCTCACATGAAAGATAAGGATTGAAGCATAAAGAGTGCATCATATAGCATGTGAAAATCACATCTAAGTCTAACATACTTCCTATGCATAGGCATTTTATAGGAAAACAAATTAGCAAGACAAGCAAGATCTAACATATGCAAGGAAGAAGAAAGAAACAAGATCAATCTCAAAATAATGAGAGGTAATTTAGTAGCATGAAAATTTCCACAACCATATTTTTCTCTCTCATAATAATTGCATGTAGGATTATTAGAAAATTCAACAATATAGCTATCACATAACATATTCTCAACACGGTCCACATGCATGCGAAGTTGACACTATTCCAAAATAGTGGGATCAACATTAACTAAAGTCATGACCCCTCCAAACCCACTTTTATCAAAAAAAATCATAAGATTGTTCAATATCCAATGTAGTAGGATCAAAACTTGAGACTCTTCCAAACCCACTTTCAGTATTATTGCAAGCATTATTATCAATCTTACATTCATCATGGGGATTAAATAAATTTTCAAGATCATAAGAATACTAGCATCCCCAAGCTTAGGGTTTTGCATATCATTAACACAATTGACATTAATAAAATTTATAATAACATCATTGCTATCATGCTTTTCATTTAAGGAGCTATCCTAAATCACTTTTTCTTTTAACAATTCCTCACAATTTTCAGATTCATGAATTTCAAGCAAAACCCCATAAAGATAATCTAGTGCACTCAACTCACTAGCAATAGGTTCAACATAATTGGATATTTTAAAAAGATTAGCAAGTGGATGACGATCCATAATTTAGAAAGCGAAGATGCAAGCTAATAGAAGGCACATGGCAACACAAGCAAACAAAAAGGCGAACCGGAAAAGGGCGAATAAAACGGCAAAGGTAAAGTGGGAGAGAGGAAAACGAGAGGCAAAAAATGTAATGCGAAGGATAAGGGTTTGTGATAGGTACTTGGTATATGACTTTTGCGTATGCCTCCCTGGCAACGGTGCCAGAAATTCTTCTTGCTACTTCTCGAGCTTGCGTTGTATTCCCTCGAAGAGGAAAGGGTGATGCAGCACAGTAGTGTAAGTATTTCCCTCAGTTTTTTGGGAACCAAGGTGTCAATCCAGCAGGAGACCACGCGCGAGTCCCTCGCACCTGCACAAACAAATAAGAACTTCGCAGCAAACACGATAAGGGGTTGTCAATCCCTTTACGGTCACTTACGAAAGTGAGATTTGATAGATAGGATAGTAGAATATTTTTGGTATTTTTGATATAAGAATAGAAATAAATCACGCAAAGTAAAATAGATGAAAGATTAATATGTTGAGAATAGACCCGGTGCCATAGGTTTCACTAGTCGCTTCTCTCATGATAGCAGATTTCTACGGTGGGTGAAAAAATTACTGTCGAGCAATTGATAGAAAAGTGCATAGTTATGAGAATATCTAGGCATGGTCATTATATATAGGCATCACGTTCGTGACAAGTAGACCTAAATGATTCTGCATCTACTACTATTACTCCACACATCGACCGCTATCCAGCATGCATCTAGAGTATTAAGTTCATAAGAACAGAGTAATGCTTTAAGCAAGATGAGATGATGTAGGGGGATAAACTCAAGAAATATGATATAAACCCCATATTTTTATCCTCGATGGCAACAATACAAAACATGCCTTGCTGCCCCTACAGTCACTAGGAAAGGACACCGCAAGATTGAACGCAAAGCCAAGCACTTCTCCCATTGCAAGAACTATAGATCTAGTAGGCCAAACCAAACCAATAATTCGAAGAGACTTGCAAGGATATTATAATCATACATAAAAGATTTAAGAAAAGAATCAAATATTGTTGATAGATAATCTTGATCATAAACCCACAATTCATTGGATCTTGACAAACACACCGCAAAAAGATTACATCGAATAGATCTCCTCGAAGATTGAGGAGAACTTTATATTGAGATCCAAAAAGAGAGAAGAAGCCATCTAGCTAATAACTATGGACCCGAAGGTCTGTGGTAAACTACTCACAACTCATTGGTGAGGCTATGGTGTTGATGTAGAAGCACTCCGTGGTAGATCCCCCCTCTGGTGGAGCTCCGGAACAGGCCCCAAGATGGGATCCCATGGGAAGAAGGTTGCGGCGGTGGAATTAGGTTTTCTTTGTTACCTTGATGTTTTCAGGGTACATGGATATATATAGGAGGAAGGAGGGCATCGGGGGAGCCAGAGGGGGCCCACGAGGGTGGGGGTGCGCCCAGGGGCAAGGGGCGCGCCCTGGACCCTCGTGGCCACCTCTCATGTTCACTCGCGTGTACTCCAAGGCTTCTGGGTAGATACGGTTCCAAAAATAACTCTCCCGAAGGATTCATTCCGTTTGGACTCTGTTTGATATCCCTTTTCTGCGAAACACTAAAATAGGCAAAAAAAACAGCAATTTGCACTGGGCCTTGGGTTAGTAGGTTAGTCCCAAAAATAATATAAAAGTGTAAAATAAAGCCCATTAAACATCCAAAACAGAATATATAAGAGCACGGAACAATAAAAAATTATAGATACGTTGGAGACGTATCAAACCCGGCTCAGGGATGGGGATCACCTGATTCTTATCAGGAATCCGATGCACTATGTCGTCATCGAGGTAGCCTGCACTCCGAAGATTCTTCACGGTCTTCTCTGTGACTGTGGAAGCTTCCCCTCTTCCCCCTGGAACCGGTTCCAGCCATTTCTGGATAAGGAGGCGGTGGCGGAAGGGGTGGGATTTCCGAGCGTTGGAGATATGGGCGCTAGGGCTAAAGAGATTGGGAAGCTAGGGCTTGAGGAGAGCGTGAGGTGAAAGGGGAAGGATCTGTGTCCTTTTATAGACAGTAAATACCAAACGCCCCCACTCGAGCTGTAAAACTCATCGGTTCCCGACACGATCATGCGTAAGGCACAGTTGGGTTACCCATGTCATATTGATGAGGATCCCACGATAAGCAGGCACGATCTCTATTTCGGCAAGACACACCAATGGGGCTATGCCTCGAAACTCGAATCTAGAGCCGAGAAAACAGTTCGAAATACTAAAGGGTCAGACATGACATTTCGCTAAAAAGTTTTCAGTAAAGACACAGTGTCCGTTTTTGACACACTGCCTTTGCGATGAAGGGTTGTACTAATCATGTAGAATCGGACATAGTTCCTTTATGTAGGAAATAAACTTCGTATGTTTGGAAGGAGGAATCCGTCTTGCAATGCCGAAGACAATACGCGTGCCAGACTTATCGTCATTGAAGACTGGTTCAGAGGCTACTCAGGAAGTCCTGGATTAAGGGGTCCTCGGGTGGTAGGATTACTCGTTATGCGCCGGACTGGTGGGCCGTGAAGATCATCGCTCAAGATTATCCCCCATCTCCAGATAGGACTCCTATATGTGTAGAATGGCAAGTTTAAAGTCCGGGTGTAATGTTTCCTTCCTCTGCAAGATGACCAAGTACAACCCTAGGTCCCTCCGGTGCATATATAAACCGGAGGGTTTAGACCATAGGGACAGAATCACAACATCATAGGCTAGACTTCTAGGGTTTAACCATTACGATCTCGAGGTAGATCAACTCTTGTAACCCCATATTTATCAAGATCAGTCAAGCAGGAAGTAGGGTATTACCTCAATAGAGAGGGCCCGAACCTGGGTAAACATCGTGTCCTCAGTCCCGTGTTACCATCGATTCTCAGACACACAGTTCGGGACCCCCTACCCGAGATCCGCCTGTTTTGACACCGACAAAGATTCCCCAAGTGGATTCAAGACCTCCTCGTGGAGAAGATTCCCCAAGTGGATTCAAGACCACCTTGTGGGAAGATCCTCCATGGATTCAATACCTCGTTATGGAGATGAACTAGCTACCCCATGTACCCCCCTTTGTTGGATTTGGACCTTTGTTTCCCTCTTGTGTACTTCGATCTAGCATATGTGTGATTCGATCTTGTCTATTTGAGTGTTGCCTCTCGTTTTCCCCTTTGTGTTCGTTGTGTTCTTCATGAACCCCCTTCCAAATCGTGAAAGATTGGCCCCTAGGGTTCCACCCTACACTACAAAAAAATACACTTCCGTGATGATATGTGTTTGTCACAGTAGGTCATGTTTTCTGTCATGCATGTACATCCATGACGATTTTATGACAGAATCAAGATAGTCATACCTTTGCTATCGTAGAACTGTTCCATGACAATACCAAAATTATCATCACGGAACTGTCCACTTCCATGACGATAAATGGTGTGTCATGGAAGTGTTTTTGTCAAGGTTAACCGTCACGTGGCATCCACAATAACGGCCCACCGTTAATCTATCTGTTTCTGGGTTGGATTCGATAACGCCTTAACGGCCCCGACCAATAAGGATTTTCCACATGTAAAATTCTCATTCACCGGAGGATCCACGTGTCAGCTCAGCGTTGGGACATATGTCATCCACTCATTGTACGTGAGGCGCCTATGATATGTTGAAACATGGAAAGGCCCAACAGTGGCCCATTTAGGTGAAAGAGGCTGGCCCATTCAAAATTAGTAGGCCGACCCGTATAGGGCCTACTTGTGTTTGGTCCATTTAGGCCCACGGCCCATACGGATGTGCCAATTCATCCCGTCAACAGCCTGCTAACTATTTGACACCTTTGCAACCCATCGTCAGTTCGAGCATGTTAACAACCTGCTATATATTCGGGCTCAATATCGGCGAGACGTAGTTTCAGCCTATTAACAACCCATTCAAGGGATGGGCTGATTTTTAGGATGTACGTCTTTCGGACTTTTAGTGACTCATTTAAGTGTTGGCCCAATTTCCAGCCCGGTCTATGTTTCAGCCTATTAACAACCCATAAATGAGTTGGGACATTTGTAGTCAGACCTGAGTTTTGGCCTCTTCATGGCCCATGCTCTTCATGGTCCAATACCACCCTGGTTTCCCTTCCGGCCTGCTAAAGGCTGATGACCCACAAGTGTAGGGGTTCTATCATAGTCCTTTTGGTAAGTAAGAGTGTCGCACCCAACGAGGAGCAGAAGGAAATGGTAGGGAATTTTCAGTAAGGTATTCTCTGCAAGCACTGAAATTATCGGTAACCGATAATTTTGTGATAAGGTAATTTGTAAAGGGTAACAAGTAA
Source organism: Secale cereale (assembly GCA_902687465.1). NCBI lineage: Eukaryota > Viridiplantae > Streptophyta > Magnoliopsida > Poales > Poaceae > Secale > Secale cereale. The sequence continues at coordinate 318,975,306 of LR738712.1, read as the reverse complement.
TAAAATTAAATAAGGTGGAGAAATATGGCCCAATCTTTTTTTTTAGCATAGGACAAGCCTGGACGAACTCTTATATAAAGGAAAGCGCTCCCGATGACACATGGGAATTATCGTCAAGCTAGTTTTCATCACGCTCATATGATTCGCGTTCGTTACTTTGATAATTTGGTATGTTGGTGGACCGGTGCTTGGGTGCTGCCCCTACTTGGACAAGCATCCCACTTATGATTAACCTCTATTGCAAGCATCCGCAACTACAAAAGAAGTATTAAGGTAATCCTAACCATAGCATGAAACATATGGATCCAAATCATCCCCTTACGAAGCAACGCATAAACTAGGGTTTAAGCTTCAGTCACTCTAGCAACCCATCATCTACTTATTACTTCCCAATGCCTTCTTCTAGGCCCAAACAACGGTGAAGTGTCATGTAGTCGACATTCACATAACACCACTAGAGGAAAGACAACGTACATCTCATCAAAATATCGTACGAAAACCAAATTGTCACGACCCGGATTTGACGAAATCCAAGTCTCTGTGCTTACTGTGCTATCCCTGGATCATAGCTAGCACACACAGTAACAAAAATGATTTTTAGTAAGACATACATCATTCTACTACAATGGTAGATCCAGATATATATATATATATCATACCTTAGTCACAGGTCAAACTGGCACATAACACAGCGGAATTATACGTAATTGCTAAGTTAGGGCTCCATCAACGCCACTGGGCTCGTTGAGTGTAGACCATAACCCTATCGTCTCTTAATCTGCTGAGATCTGCACATGACAGGTGCAGATGAGTACGTGGAATGTACTCGCAAGTTGCAAAGGAAAGTTTAACAGAATATGTATATATGCAGGGTAAGTATTGGTGGAGGTTTCCTTTGCGTAAAGCCAATTTTGTCCTATACTAAAAGTTTGCAAAGTTCTTTTGAAGTAAAATAATTTTTAGTATAAAAGGTTAGAGTGAGACTTTGGATATACGCACCAAAGTTCATTCTTCGATTTTAATAAAACATTTATATAGTTGAAGTGAAACACAATCACTATGCTCAATCCTCAACCAACCCTTAAAATAGATGTTTAGAAAAGAGAGGGGAGATTCTTCTTCAGTCCAAGTCTTCAGTTGCTCAAAATTGCCCGTAACCGGGGGCACGGCTAATCGATTAGGTTAAACCCTCTGCAGAGGTCGTACACGTTCCCCACATGACACAACCAACCCCGTTTACCATTACACACTTGGGTGTATGACTAGGAGAAGATTGTGACAAAGCCTTTCCGTAACAGCCCCCTATACCTGACCAAGCCGCCCGCAACTTAGGCAATGAAAGCCCCTCTCCAATGGCGGTCCTGAGGTAAGGGTTTCCCGTTAGTACTAAGCTAAGCCAGAGCCCATAGTAGCATGTGGCTGTACTGGAAGCTACATCAAACTGTACTTGGAAGATCTCATTTCCCTGGACGGCGGTCCCCACCAAAAACCTGTGTGCAAGACCCCAGTCGGGCGCATTCACTGCAAGACCCCGATGGGCGCAATCACTTATAGACGCTCCCGTCAATACCATTCCGCCCAGAGAGTAGAAATAAAATAATATATAATTTTGTTTTCATAAAGTTTTCACAACACGTTGCCCCAAAGAGGGCAAGTTTATTCTTTTAAAACTTGTTTACTTCCCATCCTTTTTTTTCTTTGCAAGCATGGCTAAGCAAGTTCGTAGGGCTTTAGATAGCATAGTGCTTTGCAAAACTTTTTAGTAAAACATGCATAGTAGTAAATTTTAAATAAATCATGCATATTCCAAAATCATAGGACAAAGTATGATCAATTTGCAACTTGCCTTCGGTTTCAGAGTCTCACGGTTCTACTTCCTCGTAGAATTCACCTTCGCACTCGTCGTAATCTAACGCGATAGATAACTTAAGTAAGGTACTCCACTCATCAACATTCACATAACAAGTGCTCAAGCAAAACCATCCAACACACAATTCATGCCAAACAATCCTAAGTTAACCACATATGACTCAAGTTTATGCAAATTGGACCGGTTCATATGAATGCCATATAGCTCATGTTAACAAACTAATTAATAAATTTCTAACTCTAAATTATTATGATGACTACAACTAACCAGAGAAGTTTTCTATTGATCAATCTAATGATTTAAACAATGAAACAAATTTTAGTTTCACAAGTTTATTAATGGATGATCAAGAAGGTCAAAATTAAGGTATTGTGTTAAAACGGTAACTAAATCTTACTGAAAAATTATTCTATGACTTCTAGCAGATTGGTATAGTTCCAAAGGCAAATTTTCATATGTAAAATCTTTTCATATCAATTACAGAATAAAAGATATAGTAAAAATACTCAAATTCTCATTTAAATCAAAACTAAATTTTAATCTGCGTAAAAGTGAGATTTAAATTTCTAAAATAAACTAGAGGTCCGCAGCTACCCAGGGATATCTTATTTGTCAAATTTGGATAAGTAGATCAAAAGATATGAATTTCTGAAGATTGGGCATTTGTGTGGAAATCAATTACGGGATTTGCTATAAGCTGCCACGTGACGCGCTGCTATAGGAGGACACCCCTTCGTTTTTGTTTTACAGAAAAAGAGGGCTGGCCTCACCGGAGGTTCGCCGGAGCTTCGCCGGAGTTGGAGATGATGGTCTCCGACGGCAACGAGCAGCCGAACGGCGTAGAGGTCGAGGAGGCGGTCGCGACGGACATAGAGAGGTGCTCGGCCTATTCCTATGGCGGCCGTGAGGAGCTGCCGGAGTTGCGCCAAACTTCGATTGGTCACGTACTTGTGGACACAGCGTTCCGGCTGCGAATTTGAAGGAGATAAGAGGTCAAGGAGGTCCACACAGAGGTGCAACATCTAGAGAAGGAAAATGGCCATGAGAGGCTCACCGGAATCGTGGCAAGCTTCGACGGAAGTGGTGACGGGATCAAATTCCGGCGAGGAATTCCACGGGATTGGGAGGCAGATAGGTCTCGAAAGGAGGGGGCTTTGGACGAGGAGGAGGTGGGCAACGCAGGGGAGGATCTTATAGGGCAATGGGAGGTGAGAGGCGAGCAGGGCGTCGCTGGTTTTAATGGCGTTAATGGCAGCAGTTTCATATGCTTCTAATGTCCATTGGAGGGGGAGTTAGGGCGCACTAATGGAGGGGAGGGGTCGAGGGAGGCGAGGCGGTTCCGTTCAGAGTAGTTTCAGTGTGAGGGAGAGGAGGGGAGGGGGTGGGGTGGCTTGCTGTAGGCCATGGTGATCTCTGTGTAAGTACGTTCTGTAGATGCGTTGTGAGGAAGAAGATGAGTAGGGTGGGCTGGCCCAATTCGCTTTGGAGGGAGCAAATAACTAGTGGGCTCTTCCCGAAAAAAAAACAAATGAACAAGAGAAAGATGAAATTGGTCGAGTAGGCTTACGACAGAATTTGGCTAGTTGGGCTTGGTCCATTTTAGAAAGATGTACGTGTACAAAAGATTACTAATAGCAGAAAAAAATAAATATCTACATTAATCTCAATATTATTTAGAGTCCACGGAAATAAAATCAGAATTAAATTTAGTAAAATACATATTTTTTTGTTTGTGCACAAACTATAGAAATCAATGCATTATGGAAATATCTCAAAATCCGATTCAGAGTTCTGCCATTCCTGAAATGATAATTATGCAGTATTAAATATTTCCAAATATATTTTTGGCGAAGTCACATTATCTCCTCTCATTAAATTTAATTTGGATAATTGGAAATATTGAATGACATTGAAACTCCAAATATGATTCAATCCAAATGAAAAAATATCAAAGAACATCACATAAAATATTCTTCCACCACATTTTGAGAAAGTCATTTTATTCTCACTCCATTTTATTTGTGGTTTCAAAAATATTTCATAGGAGTCCAAAACAAGGAAATTCAATTTGATTTTTTTTAACAAGTCTCAATTTTTTTTACTTGACAATCACAATGACTCACTCAATAATAACTTTTTATTAACATTCCAAAATTTAGAAAATTTTGGGATGTTACACAAATTCACATGAGTACTTATAGTAAGACTTCTCCCATGTCCTCAGGAACAAATGCAACTACTCACAAATCATATTCATGTTCATAATCAGAGGGATATTAATATGCATAATGGATATGAATATATGATCTTCCACCAGATAAACCAACTAGCATCAACTACAAGGAGTAATCAACACTACTAGCAACCCACATGTCCCAATCTGAGGTTTTGATACAAAGATTGGATACAAGAGATGAACTAGGAATGCTTGGGAAATTATGTTACGGAAGATTGTAGAACAGAGGAGATGTGCTTGTGTTTTGAGGTTTGTGCATTATGCTTAAGTTCAACCATGGAGTCTACTAGATTGCACATGTGGCAGAATAAGCTAGAATGTAGATGGTATCCAACGGCTGGGGTGATATACGAGAAGGGAGAGGAGGGGTCGACCACGCGAGATATCGATGGATATAGATAGAGGGAAGAGCTCTACAAATGCACAAGCACTGAGATATGGGGGGTACCCGAAGATGGTGCGAGGGGCCAAGTGGAGGGAGACTGGGAAGGAGTGCACAAGTGCGAGATTAATATTTAAAGAGAGGGGGCGAGAACGTGCGCGGTTCCGCGAAGTGGTGGAGCCATGAAACTTAAATGAGCTAGGGGGGCCAAGCATTGCTAATCCTTTATGGAAAGGGCCAATTCATAAACTTAAACAATTTTACCAGCAATTGATCTACTGATCACATTCATATTAGCCTCAATATAGTAATGTTAGGGGGGCCAGGGCCCTTGCTACCCCTATCATCGCCACTATGCGCACGTCTGAGAGGTGAAGCGGGATGCATAGATGATGAGAGGGAGACGATGGATAGATAATGTGTGTTTATGAGCTATGTAGTCCTATATAGAGATGTATATTGATTGATGTGTACGTGGGAAACTACAGGTAGACCTGACAAGAGATATAGATTGATCAGTTTGTGTGGAAAACTCGGATAGACATTGCTATATATATAAACACATACATGAACATCTATCGTTGCACATGCATGTGACCGATAAAGAATGCCTGAAGTGATGCTGAGCATCCCATGGTCATCCCCATGGACCTATCTTCGTCTCACCAAGTTCCACGTGGACCCATGACACATGCCCGTGCAAGAGCACTCGAGACCGAGGTGACATCTCTCCTTAACCAATTCCATGCAAATCCTGCGAGACATGGCTACTACCTCAAACGGATTTGCTTTGCATACTCAGGTGCCAAGAAGGCCCCCTTGAAGAGGCTCATGAATATGGACAAGTCCCCAAGCCTACGGAGGAAGAGCAACATCGAGCGGAACCGGAGAAGACTCCAAGCCCCAAACATCCGCCCCCCAAGCCCGGACATCCAGCCCCTGGAGCATCCTCGGCCGCCGAGCCCCCACAGCTAAAGCTACAAAGGCCGGACATCCGGCCCCGAGCCCGGAAATTCGACGCCACACCACAGAAGAATACCCGTGGCTCGACGTCGTCAGCCCGGACATCCGGCGCCATGCCCAGACATCAGGCTCCTCGTGATAGCCCGGACATCCGGCCCGACGCCCGGACGTCCGACCTCTAATGCCTGCGTGCATTTCGTTTGGGCCGTGGCCCATGTACCCCTTCGCCCCCTAAGACTATATATACTCCTCCACCTACCTCCTTATAGGGTTGGATTTTGTGATAGATCATTTGAGACCTAGAGCTTTGCTCATCCAAAGTGGTTCTCTCCACGAGAGAGACCGCGGCCTCTACAGAGAAGATCCACACCGGATTCAAGACCCCTAACGGGAAGATCCCTCGCGGACTCAAGACCTCCTCGTGGAGATGAACTAGCTACCTTGTATCTTTCCTTTGTTGGATTTGGACCGTGTATCTCATTGTGTTGAGGATCTAGCACATGTGTGACCGTTTCTTGTTGATTTGAGTGTTTTCTCTCGTTTCCCCTCGTGATTTCCCCTCGTGTTCTTCGTGTTCATTCTCGGGGATCCCTCCAATCATGAAAGATTGGCCAAGATCGGGTTAGCCCCGCATCACGAAGTGATGAAGAGGGGGAGGTGTGTCTGTGTGCATGCATGGGAGACCGACCTGAATCAAAAGACTGCGTGTGTGTGATGGATAATGCCGAGTGGTAGTGTGTGTGCCTGCATGCATGATAGAAAGTTAGTGGTACAACTATAAAGAGAATATGACTGTGTGGGCGTAAAAGACGTGGTGAGGTCATAATCAATTTAAAGTTGAATTCAAATATTTGAATATGTCATCATGTTGTTTGAAACCCATGCATGCATGCATATAATTGAGATATGGGTGATGTGGTTTTGAAACAAGCATGCTATTCTATATATACATTGAACAAGTTCAAACTTATTTTAATTTGAGATATCGATGGCAGGCATCATTTGGCCACATTGCATCCATGCATTGACACACTATTCAAATTGGATATGATGGGTGGCTTTCGTAGCGCATATCTAAATGGGGGGTGTGTGTGTGTTTATGCGTGTGTGTGTTGGCGTGTTAAACACAATGTACATAGTATGTTACGTTTACGAACATCTTGCTAGAGCATACATGTACTATGATTTGAATTCAACATAAGAAGGATACATATATCTAAATTCGAGATCTTTTGTAAGTCCATCTAATTTCACCCAAATTTTTTCTATCCAAACGAGTTCTTCACGGATTGGGGAGCCTGGACATCCGGCCCGATACCCCGGACATCCGGCCAGTCTGGACGTCCGGCTCTGAGCCCGGACATCGGGTGCCCGCAACCCAATTCCAGCCACCCTCGAGCCGCCCCATCTCCGCATACCACTGTCATCTTCCGCAACCACCACCAGTTACCCGCTACTAACTTCGGAAAATTCTGTCACGTTTTGTCTTGGAGAATTGAGTTGTGGTTTTCTCCGTTTCCTCGGGTGTTTAGGCTAACTTGGAATGGAACGACTTCGATAACACTACCGCCCAACCTCGACAAGGACGATAACATCGACGACCCCTTGTGTATCCTACCTTGAAATTGCATTGTCACCCCATAGACCATTTTGCGTAGCTTTCCTATTGAGACTAGCCATTTGAGTATTTCTGGGCCACGACACTTGTGCACATTAGTGATAGTCATAGATATTCCATATTACATCATTACTTCCCGGTGTGTCACAAGGGTGTGCCGCATACACAATAGCTATCTTGGTACGTGAATCTCGCATAAGTGGCCAAAGAAAGAGCTCAAGCTTCTAAGCAAAAGAGCCATCCAAAAGCTTAGAAGCAAATAAACTTAGCATCATACATCGAGCATCAAAGAGATCTTATGGAATAGCAATACAACATCTAGTGATAAAGCATCGGCATATCATGCACTTATAGCATACTTGTGATAGTAAGTCGCTACTTTTGTCTCTATAGATCGTGCAAAACTGCATATCCGCCTATTAAGCAATTGGTTAGCGTCTCTCTAGTGTTGTGCAACATGAGCATTTTCCATGGTTTCCACATTTTCGCTCACCCTTGGTTGCACAACCACATCTATCTATTCATGCGTGTGTTCCGTGTGACTTATTCTTGTTAGTGATCTACTTGTTGCTTGAGCAAATTTGTGAATCATTCCCAACATCATTGATTCTTGTTAACGGTTGCATTGATTTTGTGCCACTATCCTAACCAAGCTCCATCAAAATCTTTACTTGTGTAGGTGTGAGAGATCGACAAGATACGGTACCAATTGTGCTATTTCCGGGTTACACTATTGAGTGATCATTGATCCATCTTCAACTTCGGTCAAGGTACATTTGGTATAGTTCTTCCTTTCTCGAACTCACACATTCTTGCTTGTAATGATGGATAGGCCAAGTACATCTACGAACCCGCTATTTGAGGATCCTCAAGAATTGAACAACTATGTCACCAAACTACATCTCTTCGGTGTCCAACGAGCTCTACATCAAGAGAATGAAGTTCTGCAAGACTGCATTGAGCAAGTCGCCGCCAACGCACGACAATTCGAAGCACACACATGAGAGAAATTTTATATCATCAACACCAACATGTCTACCCAATTCGATGAGCTACGTACTTTGATAGTCAACAGACGCTCCTCATCCACGTCTTCTCAAAGACGGAGCCGCTCAAGTCGTCATACCGACTACACTTTCGGCTCAAGTACACCTACATCGAACACTCCTCGTCAAGCCGCGCGTCAAGCTCGACATGACAACCGGAACCCACTTCATGACAAGAGTTCACAAGAGCTATTTGAAGAGAAAGAAAGTCGACATCATAAAAACCAAGCTACACTTGAGCAAGCACAAGAACAGTAATGACTACGCCAACAACAAGAAGAGCGAGCACGTCAACACTAAGAAGAACGAGATGTCGAGGCTCAACGTCTAGCACAACAGCGCCGAGAAGCTCAAGATCTTGAGGTGCAACATGCCCTACGTGATTCACATCGCAATGTTGCAACTCACAATCGACACATTCGTCAAGAAGATGAAGCACTTCGGGATGAGATGCAAGAGAGGCGTTATCAAGCACGAATGGAACGTCAAGTTCCTCCTCAAGCACAACAAGAGCAACAAGCTCAACAAGAACCACAAGATCGACAAGAACAACATGATAATGAGCAACAACTCTGCCAAGAGCAACATGAGGTTGACGATCATCCAAATTAAGAACGTCCTCACAATAGGCAAGCAAACAATGAAGAGCATTGGCAAGCTCACGTTCACCATGCCAAAGTTCTCTAGAAGCATTGATCCCGAAGACTACCTCTCATGGGCATCCCTTGAGTTGCAAGACTAAATTCTCATTTGGTGGGGCGAGTCATTGAGAGAAGAGAAGCAAAAGGAGAACCACCTATCACTACTTGGACTCAAATGAAGGAAGTCATGAGAGCACGTTTCGTGCCAACACACTACAACCGTGACTTGTTCAAAAAGTTGCAACTCCTCAAGCAAGGAACCAAGTCTGTTGAAGAGTACTACAAGGAAATGGAGATTGCCATGATAAGAGACAACATCACAGAAGATGAAGAGCAAACTATGGCGAGATTCTTGAATGGACTCAACTATCCTATCTAGAAGATTGTGGGATTTCAACCATACATGTATCTCCAAGAGCTTTTGCACCAAGCAACCAAAGCGGAGCGACAAGTACAAGAAGACTACAAGTACTCCAAGTTCACCTCCAAGAACTACGGCTCCTACAATCAAGCTTCAACGACTTCGGCACCTCCTACCTCTATCAAACCATCTACAAGCTTAGGTGACAAGTTAAGCTATAAGAATTCGACTACATCATGTCAACCCCCTTCTACGAACAACTACAAGCCAAGAGCTTCATCATCTACAACTCCAACTGAGGACACCTCCAAGGCGAGTTCCATCAAGTGTTTCAAATGCCAAGGACGAGGCCAAAATTCATTTGAGTGCAAGACCGTTCGCACCAGGATCATCAATGACGACGGATCATATGACTCAATGAGCGATGATGAGATGGAAGCCTTATGAACGCAGCTATGCATCGGCAAGTGAATGAAGATGAAGACAATCAAGTGTTTTGCGACAATGACGTCAGTCCCAATCTCGTTGTCTCCAAGGTGTTGACACTTCAACATCATCAAGATGAAGATCAACGATGTCACATCTTCCATACCAAGGCCGACATCAATGGAAGTTCCGTCAAGGTTATCATCGATGGAGGAAGTTGTCATAACATGGCAAGTGAAGAACTTTGCAACAAGCTACAATTGGTCAAAACGAAGCACCCTCACCCCTACAAGGTCCAATGGCTTAGCGATGCCAGAACGATTCGCGTCGAGCACACCATGCAAGTATCTTTCAAGATAGGCGCCTACGAAGACACATTGGAGTGTGATGTGGTGCCTAAGTCCGTGTGCCACCTTCTTCTTAGATGACCATGGAAATACAATTGCAGAGTCACCCACAACGGACGGACCAACCATTATAGCTTCAAGATGAAAAGCAAAGAGTTCGTGCTACGTCCAATGTAACCAAGTCAAGTGGTCGCCGACAAACACATTCCTACCAACCATCATGGAGAGAAAGGTGAGAGAGTGAACCACTAGAAAGAGAGTGAGAGCCACAAGCCAAATTCGAGCGACTCCACGATGAGCGACAAGAAACTACTAATGTTATTCGCCACCAAAAGTGAGATGCGAGAAGTGTGTGAGAACCCATTGAGCATCTTTCACCTTTTGCTTCTATGCAAAGGGGAACAAAAACCTACTAACACTTCACCACCTCTACCTTTAGTGTTGTCTCAATTGTTGCAGGAATTATCGGACGTCTTTCCCAATGAGCTAACACCGGGTCTACCTCCACTTCGCGGCATCGAACACCGCATTGACCTCATACCCGGCGCACCACTTCTGAACAAGGATCCTTACCGCGTCAACCCCGAGGAAACCAATGAGATACAACGGCAAGTACAACAACTCATCAAATAAGGTCATGTACGTGAAAGCTTAAGCCCTTGTGCCATTCCAGTTATTCTCGTGCCTAAGAAAGATGGAAGTTTTCACATGTTCTCCAATAGTCGTCCGAAATTTGCTATCACCATTAGATATCGTCACCCTATTCCACGCTTACATGACATGCTTGATGAATTATGTGGTGCTACCATCTTTTCAAAAATCTATCTTTAAAGTGGCTATTACCAAATTCGCATTCAAGACGGTGATGAGTGGAAAGCAGCTTTCAAAACCAAGTTTGGGTTATATGAGTGGTTAGTCATGCCGATGGGCTTATCAAAAGCGCTCGGCTCATTCATGCGTCTCATGCATTTCATTCTCCGACCTTATATAGGCGTCTTTGTAGTGGTTTACTTTGATGACATCCTCATCTTTAGCAAGTTGCTTGAGGATCACGTCACACACATCTGCATGGTTTTAAAAACCCTTCGGAAAGAAAGCCTCTATATTAACATGGATAAATGTACTTTTGGCATTGATAAGGTTGTTTTCCTAGGATTTGTCATTTCTTCACAAGGTGTTCATGTTGATGAAACTAAAATTGAAGCAATTAAAACTTGGCCACAACTAATGAATCTCCAACAAGTGCGTAGCTTTCTTGGTTTAGCCGGTTTCTACCGACGCTTCGTGAAGGACTTCGGCACAATTGCTTTGCCTCTACACGCTTTGAGCAAGAAAAACGCACTCTTTGTTTGGGGTCCTTCGCAAGACACCGTGTTCAATGAGCTAAAAACCTTGCTTACCCACGCACCACTTCTTGCCCTACCAAACTTTGACAAACCGTTTGAGATACATTGTGACGCTAGTGGTACCGGCATAGGAGGTGTGTCAATGAAAGAAAAGCGCCCGATTGCGTATTTTAGCGAAAAACTTTCCGGAGCGCAACTTAACTACCCAATCTATGACAAAGAGCTCTATGCCTTAGTGAGAGTTTTGCGTGTTTGGGAACACTATCTTCGACATCATGAATTCATTCTTCACACGGACCATCAGACACTCAAGTATCTCAAGGGTCAAACTAAGTTGAACAAGCGTCATGCTAAGTGGAGTGACTTCATAGAGTCTTTTCCTTATGTCATCAAGTACATCAAAGGCAAAGAGAATGCTATGGTGGATGCACTTTACCGCAAATGCATGCTTGTCACCCAACTTGAGTTGAATGTTATTGGCTTTGAGCATATCAAAGACTTGTATGAGCATGATCCTTTCTTTTCAAATCCTTATGCCAAATGTGTGACACACACTTCTTGGGAACAATATTATATCAATGATGGATATCTTATGAGAGTTAACAAACTTTGCATTCCCGAGTCGTCTCTTCGTTTGCTCCTTTTGCAGGAATTGCACGCCGGTGGACTTATGGGACATTTTGGACACGACAAGACATTCGCAACACACTCCAAGAATTACTTTTGGCCCAAGATGTTCGATGACGTCTCACGCTATACCAACCGGTGCTCTCCATGCCGCAAAGCTAAGTCCAAAGCTCAATCTCATGGTCTTTACATGACACTTCCTATTCCATACCAACCTTGGGAGGACATTAGCATGGACTTTGTACTTGGGTTGCCTATAACTCAAAATGGAAAGGATTTTGCGTTTGTTATTGTGGATAGAATTTCCAAAATGGCTCATTTCATTCCTTGTAACAAGATAGATGATACTTCACATGTGGCGAATCTTTTTTGTAGGGAAATCTTGCGCCTACATGGAGTGCCCAAGACAATCATCTCGGAACGTGATGTCAAGTTCTTGAGCTACTTTTAGAAGACTCTATGTGCCAAACTCGGCATCAAGCTACCATTCTCTTCGGCATACCATCCACAAACGGACGTCCAAACGATGGTGAAGAACCGGATGCTATCAAGGATTCTTCGCGTGTTGATCAAGAAAAACATCAAGGAATGGGAGCAATGCTTGCCCATCGCCGAGTACGTCGACAACCATGCAAGACACATAACAACCGGCATGTCCCCCTTTGAGGTCATCTACGGCTTCAACCCTTTGTCTCCTTTGGACATCCTTCTTCTACCTCTACAAGAGTGCACCAACATGGATGCAAGTGCTAGAGCAAGTTATCTAAAGAAGATGCACGAATATATAAGGGAAACAATCGAGCGACAAGTACATCGCCTCGCCACCAAGCTCAACATCAACAAGACACCAATGGTGTTCCAACTAGGAGATCTCGTACGGATTCATCTTTGCAAGGACTGCTTCCCCAACTAGCGCAAGTCCAAACGACTACCTCGAGCCGACGGACCCTTCAAGGTGTTAGCACGCTACAATAATAATGCCTACAAGATCGACATGCCATGCGACAAGTACAATGTGAGCGATACCTTCAACATCAAGAATCTCTCTCCTTACCATGGTGATGAAGATTTCGATCCGAGGTCGGATTTTTTCCAAGGGAGGGGATATGATGTGGAACATCCCATGGTCATCCCCATGGACCTATCTTTGTCTCACCAAGTGCCAAGTGGACCCATGACATGTGCATGTGCAAGAGCTCTCGAGACCGAAGTGACATCTCTCCTTAACCAACTTCCATGTGAATCATGCGAGACATGGCTACTACCTCAAACGGATTTGCTTTGCATACTCAGGTGCCAAGAAGACCCCCTCGAAGAGGCTCATGAAGATGGACAATTCCCCAAGCCTACAGAGGAAGAGCAACATCGAGCGGAACCGGAGAAGACTCCAGGCCCTGGACATCCAGCCCCCAATCCCGGACATCCGACCCCTGGAGCATGCTAGGCCGCCGAGCCCCCACAACTGAAGCTACAGGGGCTGGACATCCGACCAGGTCCCGTACATTCGGCCCGGAGCCCGGAAATCTGGCGCCACACCACAGAAACATACCAGTGGCTCGACGCCGTCAGCCCGGACATCCAGGGCCAGGCCCGGACATCCAGCTCCTCGTGACAGCCCGGACATCTGGCCCGACGCCCGGACGTCCGACCTCTGATGCCTGTGTGCATTTCGTCTGGGCCGTGGCCCATTTACCCCTTTGCCCCCTAAGACTATATATACTCCTCCACCTACCTCTTTCTAGGGTTAGCTTTTGTGATGGCTCATTTGAGACCTAGAGTGATGCAGGGCTAACCCGATCTAGGCTGATCTTTCATGAAATCGAGGGGATCCCATGAAGAGCACGATGAACACGGGGAAGAACAAGGACAAATGACAAGGGAAAACACTCAAGAACAAGTCCAATCACACATCCACTAGACAATCAAACACACAGGATCACAAGGTACATGAACAACAAAGGGAAAGATACAAGGTAGAGTTCATCTCCAAGAGGAGGTCTTGATGATATCCCGTAGGATCTTCCCATGAGGGGCCTTGAATCCCATAGGATCTTCTCCGCGAGGAGGTCTTGAACCCGGTGTCGATCTCCTCCGTAGAGGGGCCGCGGTCACTCGTAGGAGTAGAACCACATAGATTAGCGAACCTCTAGTCGAAAATGAGCTATAACATTTGCTAACCTTAGAAATGAGGTGGGGGTGGTCTATTTATAGTCTTGGCCACGAAGGGGTAAGTGGAAGAGGGATACAAGGCCAAAGGCCCGCGGCTGCGCACAGGCAGGTACCAGACATCCGGTAGGGGTCACACGTCTCACGACTCGTTGGGGACCGGACGTCCGGCAGGCATCGGAAATCCTTCGTTTTGCTTCTAGATAGGTGGAACCGGATTTCCGGTAAGCGTCAGACGTTCAGTGGCTGGGACTTGTCGGACGTGCGGTGGTCGCCGGTCGTCCGGGCACTGTAGAGGGTCGGACGTCTGGTGGCTTCCGGTCGTCCGGTTGCTGTAGATTCTGCAACTCCTTCTTCTTCCATCTTCTCTTCCACGCTTCCCTCGCGGATGGTGTAGGTGATCCTTGGCATTTGCGCTCCTCCTCGTCGTCCGTGAAGCCCCGACAATACCTATGCATGCACACGAGTGGAGTGTCAAGTGGTATACCATCCTCGAAGGGGTCAAGTGAACACGTGTAAAGGAGATGATTCACCTTTATGTATGAGAAATAGAGGTCGCACGTGTCATTTGCCAAGCAGACTCTTGACATGGTGATGTCCATAGGATGCTCCACAACATCCCCTCTCACTTGGGAAAGATCCGGCCTCGGATCAAAAACCAAATCACCATGGGAAAGATATGGCGTCGCCATGTAGAAGTGGACGATCACCAAGTACTCATCATCTTGAAGCTCAAAGTTCGCACTCTCCAATGTCACACCGTCTAGTGATTCCTTTAAAAGGAGCAAGAACAACAAACACTTGGAAAAACAAATGTGGTTAGCATTAGTGTTAAACTAGGCATTCAAGATGTTATTCACCAAACAAGTGTCGTCATCAAGCATTGCATACAGTGTGACAAAGGATTGTGACATGGCATGTAAGCGCATAAATTGAGCACAATCAAGGTCATCATGGAAACAAGCATGTAAATCTGAGGCAGAGATGCAAATATGTGTGACAAGAGAAGAAGCATCTACCTCGTGGTCATAGCAAGCATGCATAAGTCTCTCAATGAAAGGTCTATGGTAGGCATATAATTCATTCACAACACCAAATAAAATGAAGTGTCTAAGCACATAGGTCAAGTGCAAGACAATCCAAGCATAATGTCCATAGGGTGAAGTGAACATCGAGTGGCACTCAACACAATAGAAAGAGCAATTGTTCAACATGTGTGAGGCAATCAAGTTAAGCATGTGACAAGCAATGGGACATGGCATATGTGAAGAGCTGACATTTTTGCAACCAAGCATATGATAGGGACAAGTAATCCACAAGTCCGATGCAACACACAAGGCATATATATCATGAAGCATGGCAGTGTGGCAATGGCAAGTCGAAGCAAGATCTCTAATATGTGTGCAATCAAGTGGTCCAAGATGACCAAGAAGTCTCATGGTGCAAGCAACACATGTAGTATGATCCACAGTATTCATCCTCATGGTTTGGTGGTTCTCGAGAGAGAAGGATATTACCCTGAAAGTGTGTCCTTGTGCGTCCTTCACAATGCCGAAGCACAAGCAAGTGCATTGTAGAATCATCGTGGTAGAAGGTGGTTCGCTCTGAAGAGCTCGAATGGTCAACTCACGTGAAGTGGAAGTCGACACGGAGTCCAAGTATCCTACACATGCACACAACAAAACAAAGAACGTAGGCGCATAGTAGATAAACACATCATCCATCATGATGGTTATCTTCTCTTGCACATAACCATTAGGAGCAAAAGTGCACGAATAATATGATGCAATAATGGTTATATTCATGGCACTAGGCATATGGTGCAAAGAGGTAAGACAAGCATGCTTCACAAGAATTATGTCAAAATCTCCAAATAAATGTGAGAATGCCATGGGGGCTATCTCATTAGCAAGACTAAAATCATGGTTGCACTCAATACATGGAAAATCATATAGCTTTAGAGAGGCAACATGTGGAGATATATGACAAGAAGCAATATCAATCAAGTGCAAAGCATGGTAATGGTTGTCATCAACCGCATGAAATGAGCAAGTATGAATCAATGGTGATGCAACATAGGCAAGCAAATCGATCATGCCGTGTAAACTAGTGGAGCGAAGATGCAACACACTAGAGGAAAACATGGTAATCATGTCATGGGAGCACAAAGTATGCATAGGCAATGCACATAACACATCACAAGCATGAGCACATAGCATGAACAAGGTATCATCATAGTCATTGGGCATAAAGCAAACATGTCAATAACAAGAGAAATCTCCACCAAACTTCCAAATACACATATAAGGACTAGAATCATGGATCATCTGTAATGAAAAGCATGGGTCACAAATGCATGTCACAGTCATAGGAATGAGCTTATCATGCAAATTGAACATGGCAGTATGGGCAAATGATACAAAACGGACAATAAGCCATAACCATGTGAGGTCCATGTAGAAGAAATGCGCGAAGTATTTGCGTGAAGGGAGCGGTGGGAAAGATAATCCACGGGATCCCAAGTCATCATTGCTCTCTAGAACTCGTTTTGTCAGCTCATGCTCTTGCGAGGTTGACGAGTATGCATGGGTACCTACACAAAAGAACCACAAACCAAAGAAATTGTCTGCATGGTAAATATACACATCATCCATCATGATGTGTATGTGCACGTGTGAGTTTGCACAAGATAAGCATTGCTCAAATAAATTTGATGCATGGTATAAGAACATGTCATCCATCATGAAAGAATAGTTGTCATGTATAGTACGACGGGGACACAAATTAGAGCAAGTATGTGGCACAACAATAGCATTTTCATTCATGGGGAGCATATTGTGCATACAAGTATGGGGATCATGCAATGGATGTGATGGATCAAAATCTCCTAAAATGTAAGAGGAAACTATGGGGGTCTCCTCATGAGAAATATCGGAAGCATAATGTGGAGAAGTGGAACAACATCCAAAACAATTCATGTCCGAAGCTAGGTAATCATGGCATGGCATATGATGGATATGATGCAAAGGAAGCATTTCAATACCATCACAAGAAAAACAAATGCCAATAACCATGGGCTTGTCATCTATGCCATATGTGCAAATTGGGTTTATTTTAATGGCATATGCATATGACAAGTCAAGCAGGATGTCAAACATGATGTGACCGAGAGAATTATCACAAGAAATTCTATGCAACATGGCATCAAAACTAATAGATTCCACGTGGCAATCATCAAACTCATCATAAATGGGTAAATCATCGCATGTGGAAATCATTCTAGAATGAAGCATGGCAATAGGTGGATCAACATCATGCAAGCAATCAATGTCAACATAGTCCACTAGTGGGACGAGATCATCACCTTCACCTTTGTTACCTTTCTCATTCCACTCATGTGGTGTAGGTGAGGTGGGAAATATCAAATGGTGGTCATCATCGTCATCTTGATGGAACCATGTGGGGAGTGCATCATATTCTACCATGGCCATCGTCTAGTCCAAAGGAAGGACGAAGTCGTCGAGGATCGGTGCGTCATCAAATGTGGGACCTAGTACCAAATGAGAAGACACAATAGAGGTAGAGGTCAACTCGTTAGTTTTGAAAGTGGCCTCACAAGCCATGTCAACTATCTCACTCTCTCTGTGTGGTGGCTCACTCACTCCCTCAAGGTAGGTGCACTCAATGTCGCATATGGTGGAGTCACTCGTCTCACTCAAGTGGTGGGGTTGTGGCTCTCCTCACATGGGAATTTGGGAAGCTCATAATATATGGGGCTAGTGGTGAGCTCTCTCTCACTCTCAATATGGTGGCAAAAGTCATTCAAGTCATCATACGTCGCCGTGGTCGAAGGGAAAATCCCATGCTCAACCATCCCATCATCGTCGTCGTGGATGGAGGCCAAAGATGGCGCATCATCACTCTCGCCTCCAAAGAAGGAAGCATCATCCTTGCTCGTCACCATGTCGTTCGCCTCCAAAGCTTGGTCCTAGAATGGCTCCGTAGTCGTAGTCGTCGCCGCACCATCTTGAGAAAGAGTCGAAGTAGACTCGGCATCATCATTGTCACAAAGAGGGATGGCGGTGGAGTCGAATTTGGGGGCGTTGTCTTGGAGCTCGTTGGGCTTGGACATCATGGTGGTACTAGCCTCATGCTCTCCGTCTTGGAGCTTCGTCTTAGAGAAGTGTGCTTGCGGTGGAGAAGCCTTGGCCTTCATGAGTTCTTGTTCCACCTTGAGAGCTCCACTGTAGTTGTCGTCGAGGGACTTGTAGTTCTCGAGGAAGATAGTCTTGGAGATTTCGTTGTTCAATCCCATCATGAAGTGGAACTTCATCAAAATGGGGTCGTCCACACCGGCTTGTCGCAAGGCATTCTTCATCTCCTTGAAGTACTTGTCGATGGACTTGGATCCTTGTATGGTGTTCTCCAATTGGCGTCCAAGATCTTCCATGTAAGTGGGAGGCACGAACTCTCGCCGCAAAGCTTTCTTCATCTTGGGCCAACTCATTTCATACTAGTCCGAAGGTGTGTGAAACCCCAATGTCAACACGAAGTCGTGGACTTTTCTTGTGGCGCACTTCACTTGATCTCCGGGAGGAACTTGATTTAGCATGAACTAGTCGTCGATCAAGCGTTCCCCATCGAGATACTCATCGGGTTATTGAGTCCCATAGAAAGGAATCTCGTGGTCGTTGTCGAGGTCGTAGTAGCTAATGGAAGTCGCGGACTTGAGCTTTGGGAGCTTCTCTTGAGCATAAACTTGAGGTCCTTGTGGGCGAAGATGCCGTATGTCGAAAGGTGAAGATGCCTTGAAGTCGCTTGGCGAAGATGACAAGGTACATTGTGAAGTCATTGAGCGGTTGTTGATGTTGAGCTCGTGACCTTCACATTCTTGTCGTTGATGCTGTCGATGCCGATGTGATCTTGCCAGAGATGGTAGCTCGGAGGGATGTGCACTTGAGCATCTTCTCGAAGATGAGGGAGACCTCTTGCGGTTCTTGATGAGGGCTTTGATCTCCTCCATTCGAGCATGCATGTTGGCGCACAAGTTGGTCTTCATGGCATCGAACTTGTCGTTGTTGGTGTAGACCGAAGTAGATGATATGCTTTGCCTATCCATCACAAGACTCGAGCAAAGGTGAGTAGGTGATGAGATAAACAATACCACGTTACCTTTTCCCAAAGTTGAGGATGTATCCCATTTCACTGAATGTGAAATGAAACAATAGTGGAATTGGTACCGGACTTGTTCACTCACACCTACCAAGTAGCTTGGTTAGGATAAGTGGCACAAATTTTTTAATGAAAAATGTTAGCAAGAGTCAATAATGTTGAAAGAGATTCACAAATTTGCAAGCGAAACAAGTAGACCAATAGCAAAGAATGGCACAAGGAAACACACACACATATAGATAAATGGGGTCGTGCAACCAAGGAATGAGCACAAAATGTGGAGTCCATGGAAAACGCTTGTGTTGCAGAACTCAAGAGAGACGCTAGCATGATTGCTCTATAGGCGGATACGACACTTGTGCACAACCTATGAGATGCCAAATGTATCAACTTTCTATCCCAAGTATGCTATGTATGTATGATGTTCCGGTGATGATCCAAGGCGATCGGATATGACAATCTTATGTGCAATGTGGTATGATGCTATGGCTATTTGCTTACAAGCTTCTTTGTCTTTCTCTTTTTTGCCTAAAAGGTTGTTATTTTTGGTATGGCCACGATGCGGAATGCACAAACCAAGATAGCAATTGTGTATATGCGGCAACAATCTTGTGACACAAGGGATGTAATGATGATACCAAGATGATATGGTATGTAGGCAATGTATGCGTAGATCGATGATCACTAATGTGCACAGGTAACGTTGCCGGCAATACTCAAAGGCTAGTCTCGATAGGAAAGTGACGCAAAATGGGCTAGGGGTTAACAATGCAATTGCAAAGGGGAATATACAATGATGTCGTCAAAGTTATCGTCCGATGATGATGATGAGATGTGGTGCTCTTGATTTAGAACCATTCCTAATTAGCCGAAACACCTTAGGAAACATAAAAACTATAACTCAAAATCTCAAGGACAAATGTCAAATGGTGGTAGCGGACAAGCAGTGGTGGTTGCGAAAATGTTAGTGGAAACCCAGTCAAAATGGGTTATGGTGGTGGAAGGGTAAAATGGGCTATACACGGTGTCGGGGTTGAAGTCACGGTCCCTAAGTAGCCTAAACACCTTACGAGACTAAAATCACTAATCAAGTGTAGCGACCAAACCTCAAACAGTCTGATCTCTGGGCATCAGTGTCATCCCTGGATCAGTAATGCTGACACGCACAGTACTTGAAGGATTTATAACAAAGTAGCAATCACACACTTATTACATCGATAGTCCAACGATGAATTTATTACAAATAATATGGCTGAAGGCCATCTAACACGATAACAGCGGAAGGCTTGGAAGATAAGTGAGTCCATCAACTCCAGCGGCATCACTGAGTATAGAACCACGACCTAAAAGGGCATCTTACTCGTCGTTTGAAAAGTCTGCAACATGAAACGTTGCAGCCCGAAAACGGGTCAGCACATGGAATATGCTGGCAAGGTAACACAAGATATGCAATGAAAGTAAAGCTATACTATATGCAATATGGCTGGTGGAAAGCTCTATGGTTAAGTTTTTGCGTAAAGCCAATTTTCCCTACTTCAAAGGAATGCATTTTAATTAACTATCATGGTAGTTGAAACATCGTTGAGAAGATAGACATCCTCTCAACCCCAATTAAAATAATCATTAACCCCAACAAAATTAATTAAAGTAACATGATGAGATTCACATGATAATCCAAGTACTAGATACTCAAGACGTCCATAACCGAGGACAGGGCTAATCATGATCAGTTTTTACACTCTGCAGAGGTTTGTGCACTTTTCCCCACAAGACTCGATCTCCTCCGTTTGGTTTCTCGCACTGCATGGTGTTTGAGAAACGGATGACCGAGACATAGTCTTTCCGAAGAGGTCCCCTTAACCAGATAGATAGGCCGGTACACCTACAAAAACCCACTACATCTGCTAGCCCATCATGGAAATGTTTCCCACAACTTACTCAACTATGCCAGAGCCCATATTGGCATGTGGCTGCACACGGAAGTTTCTAGTATGAAAAATCTCATGATCCCTTTGAGCCTGGGTGGCGGTCCAAAAGAAAAACAGGCAATCCCTGGAATAACCAGATGCCTCAATCCACCCAGATGTGTGTCAAAGTTGCCACCTTAAGTTGAACCATTAATTAAAAACCTCACATCTGTCATGGATTTCACTCACCCAATCCACATCTACGAGCATAACATGTCCTAACTGCAAACGTAGAAGTAACTCCCAAAGGTTTGAATGTAATGCAGGTAATAGGTACTACCTCAATCTACTTCCCAATCCCACAACTTAATTGATCCTACTCATGCAATGTGTGAGGGTTGGACTAATGCAATGAAAACTGGGTAATTGGAAAGTATGATCAAAGTGTTACTTGCCTTGCTGATGATCCGCAAAACATAGAGACTCAAAGTAGCAAGCGGCGCACTCCGGGTACTCTATCGCAATCAAACAAGCACACAATAAGTACTTAACTAATGCATGGGTAAAACTCAAATAAGAGATCTAACCAGAAAGTTCAACTTAAGAACTCCGGTTTGCAAAAAGAATCAACTCGAAAGAAGCAACGAAACTCAAACTGCGAAAGAAACGAGCTCCGAATTAATAGTTGGCCTAAAGTCAAATTTTACAGTAGCCAAAATCTTGTTCCAGTTAATTAAACGTAAAGAGGGCATCGAGACGAAGATCTGGGATTTTAAATCACCTGATTCCGACTCTCGAGCGAAAAGAAAAACGCAAAACAAGATCAGGGCAGAAATCGCGATCGGAATAACCACGGATAAATACCCCGAAAAAGAAAAACGACGAACAGGCTAACGAACGAACGTTCGCTGTCTGCGGTTCACTAACGAAAACCGTTCGTCAAAACGAACGTATGGACGAACGTCCGCTAAATAACTAAACCGACGAAAACCGAACAGATATATTCTAAAAAAAACAGATCTAGGGTTTTCCTAAAAAAACGATCAGTTCTTTAAAAAAACCGATGGCGGCGGCGGCGTATACCTCGGCGATGGCGGCGGGATCCGGTGGCTCCGGCGGGATACGGCGGGCGGGGCGGCGGTGGCTCCAACGGGCGGCGGTGCTGGCGGCGCAGGGCGGCGGTGGCTCCGACGTGCGGCGGCGGTGTGCGGCGCGGGCGGCGGCAGCGGCGGCGGCGGCGGGCGCGCTAGGGTTTGGGGCAGGGGGCGGCTGCGGGCTGGGGCGGCGATGGGCCGGATCGGGCGCTTATAAAGCCCAGGAGTCCTGGGCTAGTTAGACTCCTAGTCGGTTTCCCTTTTTTTTTCTAAAAAGAGTCCCGGCGCAGAAAAACTAACGAAAGAAATACCAAACGGACTCCAAAATTCCTGAATTAAATTTTCGCCGTCCTCTAATAATATATAGGACAAAGTGAACATTTTTCCCGGACCTAAATGCAATTTTGAAAAACGCGTATTTTCCTATGCAAATAAATCCGCAAATAAATCCAGAAAAATAACAAAAGTGATTTTAACATTTTTTCCTCCAATATTTCTGTTATTTTGGAGAAGTCATATTATCTCCGCTCATATTTTGTATTTAGAAATATTTTTAGGAGAGAAAAATAATTAGAATCACACTGTCGTCGTACCGGTATTCGAGCGAACTCAAATACGAAAACGGTAAAATTCCCAACTATCTCCGTAGGTCCTTGTGTTGCTTAGAATTTCGAGGAATGCCACGAACAAAAATGCAAAAATCATGAAATGCAATTATGATCTATGTATAACATTCCAAATTGAAAATTTGGGATGTTACAAACCTACCCCCCTTAGAATGAATCTCGCCCTCGAGATTCGACTTGGCTAGTGAACAGGTGTGGGTGGTCCTTGTGTAGATCATCTTCTCGTTCCTAGGTGGCTTCTTCCTCGGTATGGTGACTCCACTGAACTTTGCAAAACTTGATAACTTTACTACGGGTAACTCTTCTCGAAAATTCGAGAAACTTAACGGGTTTCTCCTCGTAGGTCAGATCGCTATCCAACTGAATTGCTTCCAGTGGCACTGTGTCTCTAAGCGGTATATCGGCCATCTCCGCGTGACACTTCTTAAGCTGCGAAACGTGAAACACGTCATGCACTCCTGACAATCCTTCGGGAAATTCCAACTTATAGGCAACCTCTCCCATGCGTTCCTAAACACGGTAAGGTCCTACAAATCTCGGGGCTAACTTCCCTTTAACTCCGAAACGTTTAACTCCTCGCAGAGGCGCTACTCTTAAGTTTGCTTTGTCTCCGATCTCATAGGCTATCTCTGTAATGCCCAGGATGGGACTATACCTCCTACGTGTCGAGGCACGACTTAAAGGTATAAGCCCATTCTGGAATGATCTCAAGTTTGGTATCTTTGCACGACTCATGTAAAACAGGGATTAAATTGCAAAAGGAGATAGTTGGCTTACACTCGCCACTTCACACAATACATTAAATAAGCAAAACACCATCCAAAACATCACAACCCGACTACGGGCTAAGATCCAAAAGAAAGATACCAGAAACAACATAAAGCCACAGGTCTAGATCGAATCCTAGTAGAAACCACTACTGATCGTCGAAAACGTCACACGCATACGGCCAAACTCTTCATCGAACTCCCAGTGAAGTACTTGAACCAGCTCCTGCATCAATCTCGGCTGAACCTGCATCTGGTGTTGTAGTATCTGTGAGCCACGAGGACTCAGCAATCCCATAACCATGGGTAACAAGACTAGCAAAGCTTTATGGGTAGGAAGAGGTAAAGTGGTGAGGTTGCAGCAGCGGCCAAGCATAATATGGTGGCTAACTTACGAGTACAAGAATAAGATGAGCATCTACGCAAACGGTCGCAACTAGTAGTGATCGCTAAAGATCCTGAACTACATACGAATCAAACATAACCCCATCGTGTTCTCTTCTCAAAGTGAAAGGAGACAGTCACGGTTACTCACACAGTTGTGTGTTTTACTTCGGATCCTCTGTCAAGTTTTCTACAACCGGACATTAACAAATTCCAATCTGCCACATAACCGCGGGCACGGCTTTCGAAAGATCATAACCCTGCAGGGGTGTTCCAACTTAGCCCATCACAAGCTCTCACGATTAGCTGAAGTGATAAATATAATATCATCACCCCTTATCTTAGGGAAAACCGATCAGGCTCGGCATCCCGGTAGCACAAGACATTTCGACAATGGTAAAACAAGTCCAGCAAGACCTCCCGGTGTGTCGACACCCTAATAGTATCCGCGCGTATCTCGTCTCAGGCCACGACCGGATGGGTGAAGCTACGGGAGCCAAACCTCGAGTTTCCCCGTGGTGGCCCCGCAGGCTCCCCGTTTGGGACCAACACCATCAGCACTGGCCCCCCCTACTATGTAGAATTAAGAACCCGAGGGTGCGACCCCCTATGCAAATTTAATTATTTAATTAAGTTATTATTATGAGCAAATTAAAACCAATGTTGGGCCTTGCTGTAGGAGTTTTATTCAAAATCGAACTGTCAAGGGGTCCCCATCCACCCATCGTGTAAGGAACGCAAAATCAAGGAACATAATGCCGGTTTATCGGCGCCTAAGGTGGCATGAGTGGAACAAAACACCGAGCAAAAGGCCAAGCCTTCCACCCATGCCCAGTATATAGGTGTGTTAATAATAATTATAGATATTGTGATATTCCAACAACAAGTTCCCACCTGGAACGATCTTCATCTTCACCTGCAACTAACAACGCTATAAGAGGGGCTGAGCAAGCGGGTAACATAGCCAAACAGTGGTTTTGCTAGGAAGGTTTCAAGGTTAGAGGTTTCATGGAAACAAGGAGAGGCTGACATAAAAGATGGGTAGCGCGACATGTAACGATAGCATCGAGACACTAAGCATGGCAATGGTAGTAAAGGTATCCAAGGGTATGATCATCTTGCCTGGCATTCCGCAAGGGAGAAGAACGGTTCCATGACGTAGACGGAGCAACAGTCGAGCGAATCCTCACAACTCCGGAACAAAACCGAAGCTAACAAGAGAAGCAACCGGAAAGAAGCAAACAACACGGTAAACACAAAAGCTTAAACATGGCATACGATGCACATCCAAGTATGATGCATGTCCGGTTTAAATATGCATGGCATGGCAAAGTGCACAAACAAAACTACAAGTTAAGTGGAGCTCAATATGCAACGAGTTGCATATTGACGAAACACCACATTTAATTATTTAGTTGACTCTCGTTTATTTACAAGACAAGATTAAGTGTTTTTAACATGGCAAGAGGTGAAGCAAAAACAAACTACCTATTTAGACATTTTAAATGAGGCCGGAAAACAACAACAATTCCGGAAAATCCCCATGAGCATGTTTAGCAATTATAAGCAAACAACAATTCACACATTTTAAAGTTGTTAACATGATGCGGATGACATGATCAAGTTTTATGCAATTATAGTAAAGGTTAACATGAAGATAATAAGGAGTATTCGTCACCGTGGTGGAAAAAAGGAAAAGGTGCCACGGCAACGATCCGAAAGTGATGCAACGGCAACATCTCGGTTCCGGTAACTCGTTGAGAGACCGGTGCAAAAGCGAAGGCGGATTGAGCGAGCGGAACAAGATGAAAGGTGGGGTGATCCCGTCACCTGGTTCCCACGAGTCGGCGACGAGGCAACCGAGGAGCACGACAAAAGATGATACGGGCACGGAGCACACAAGAGAAACATCTCATACAACACGAGCATGCATCCACGGGTCATCGTCACGGGGTTATACATTCGAAGCGTGCGTTTCGGGGCGGATCGAGATCGTAGTGGAAGTAGTGGTACTCGCGGTCGTAGAGGAAGTAGTTGTTCCGTTCGTAGTTGTACACGGGGCGACGGTAGTGGAAGTAGACGTTCCGTTCGGAGAGGAAGTAGTTGTACTCGTTTCTTCACCGAAGGTAGTCGTACACGTTCGTTCCGTAGAGGTACTTGACGCATCGGTAGGGGTGCTCGGTCCTCGGGACACCGGAGAGGAACATTGACGCATCGTGTAGTCGTGGTACTTGCGGCGTCGAGCGTAGTGGTACTCGTATTCGTAGAGGTTCATGTCATCGGTAGGGGTACTTGTCGAACATGCCGGTCTTGCTGATTCGAAACGAAACACCACAAAAGGGCAACCAAAAATGGCAGCACGGAGACGACGAGACCATGGCAGCAAGACAGCACCGAAGGGGCCGGCGAGCTGCTCATGGCCGAGGCCGGTCTTGCTGGCGGACGGGCTGCGGCTCGGAGAGGAACTGCTCGAGTCGCGGCGGCTCCTGGCCGGAGGGAAGGGCCCTGGACGGGCACTCGCGAGGGGGGCTCGGGCTCCCATCTAGAGACGGAGGCGCGTCGGGCCTCGCTGGAGATGGAGAGGAGGGGGCGAGGCGGAGGCCTGGAGGACGAGCAGGGCCATGGCGCGGCGCTCGGATCTTGGCACGGAGGTCCAGCTTCGAGGAGTGAGGCCGCGGACCTGGCTGCTCGCGGGCGAGGCTGGAGAGGCGTCGCTGGCGGCCTTGGCGAACGGGGCGCGTCGAGAAGGCCCGACAGCTCGGTCCAGAGAGGAAGGCGCGTCGGCTCGGCCTGGAGACCTGGCGGGCGTCCAGCAAGGGCGACGGGGAGCTGCTCCTGGCGAGGCAGCTGGTGTGCGAGGCGAGCAGCTCGCGGCCTGGGGGAGTGGCGAGCGCGCTGGAGGACGAAGGCGATCAAGGGGTAAAATCGGGAGGGCTCGAGAGGTGAGGCTCGGGCCAGAGAGGGGGAATCGCTGCGGCGCACTGAGGGAATAGAGGAGCAAGGAGACCTGCGAGGAGTCGGGCTAGGGTTTCCAGGAGCGGGGAGGTTGGGCTGGTGGGCCTCAAGGCCTGAAGGAGGAGATGGGCCTAGGAAATGGCAGTTGGGCCAGCTGCGGCTGGGCTGCCGGCTGCTCTTCTTTTAACTGCTTTTATTTCTAAAAGCAGAGATAAAATAAGAATGACAGAAGATAGAAAAAAAAGGAATGATTAGGGAAGGAACTTGGGCATGCGGATAATTTCCCGGACTCGTAAAAAGGTACACGGTCCACGAAAAATAGGAGAGGCGCTACGAAAGATGTAATTCAAACTCATTTGACTTTAATTCAAATGATTTGAAATATGACATGGTTTTGGAAGTGTCCAAAAATGTTCACATTTTTGGAGATACCTCGAAACACCGGAAAATAATTATTGGCAAGGTTTTGAAGTCAAACTTGATATGGAATAGGCATGGGGATTTTGCAAGTGTGTTATGCTTAATTCCAAAGAATGGAATATTTAAGATAGCTCCCTACTACTATTGGGAGGCTTTTATATGTTTTAAAGAGAAGTCACCTTCCCTCGATTTAAATGGACCGAGGGTCCACACGATTTATTTAGGTTGAGATGCAAAAGAAAATATGACATGATGGCATGATGACATGATGCAATGCAAAATAAAATAACACAAGCACAAAGAAACACACGGGAAACCCGGAATCCTCTGGAATCTTCTGGAATCTTCTGGGACGTCGGTCTTCGGGCGTCGCAACTCTCCCACACTAACAGAGGATCTCGACCCGAGATCCTAGAGATAGCACCGGGTAAAAACGGAAGAGGAAGAGGTAAAACAAAGTTGATTCTTTGAAAGACAAGTGAAACCACGAACCTGAGAGGTTGAACAAATGAAAGAAGAATAGAATGGAGATGAACGAAGATAAAACACTCCGTTAGAAAAGAGGAACAAGGAGCATTATGAGAACCTTGTAGGTTGAAAGACATGAAACAAGAGCTCACGAACCAATGAATATGAAACTGCAACGGTATAGCCAAGGAATAAAAATGACAGAATTTGGACAACACTCCGACTGAAAATGGAAGGAATTAACAAGAGCTTGAGGAGATGGAATGATACTTGATGAAAACAACAACATATAGCCTCCGGAACAATTGAAAGAATGGCACAAGTGGTAAGAAGGATTCAGACAGCACTCCGGTTGAAAAAAAGAGGCAAACTTGATAAGATGAGGGTACTAGAATGGAGGTCACGGCACTCCGGATAAATAGATAAACAAGGAAAGAACATGATCTCGATAAAAACGAGATGACGGTTTGGAGAGAGCAACATCACAAAGCCTCCGAAATGAAAGAATAGAATATAGTTCAATGAAAGAAATGAACGGAGAAAAGTATGACAAGTTCTCTCAAAATTGAATTTTAAAGAGCAACCTTACGAAGAAGGGTTGAACGGAGTTGTTGAAAAAAAAATCAACAACGAAAACGAATAAGCTTGATGTGGGCTTATGGAAAACATCTCAAAACTAAGAGGTGACAACCAGCCACTAACAGCAACGAATTGCTTGGATTGAGATCAACAGGGAGACGATAAACTTATTTCACCGGAATGATAAATGAAGAACTTGGGTCATTTATAAGCACCATAATAGCAACAATCCTTAGGGAAAGCTTTTAGGTGAAATACAACCCAAGATTACTCCAATGAATAAATTGAAGGGTTGAAAAGATCTCTGAACAAGGAAAATGATGGTTTTAAATATCTCATTCTTGATAACTCGTGAATCATGAAACATGAAGGAATTGACAAGAATGACATAACACCATCTGAAAAGATAAGGTAGAAAGGATTGCACTTGGAATGCATGATGAAGAATGCTTGAGCTCCAACAAGAATCTTGATGAAGACTTCGAGGATGAATTAAATGATGATGAACCACCATGAAGAACTCCGGTAATGAAAGCATGGGAAGTGAAAGATGAAAAGAATAAGATTCAAGGCCCGCGATGAATTAGATGGAGCTTTGAAATGATATAATTGAAATAACATGGAGCTCCGGAAAACAAGATGGACAACTTAGAACCAAGGATATGATATGATAAACAAGCTCTGAAGAAAGAGATTAATCACTTCGAGGAAAAATAAAAATAAGATTTATTGTATGCTTATCCTTCATCAAATTAAATTGATGACAAGCAACGGATTTGGCATACTACTTATTCTCGTTGGAAAGAACTAAAGATAGATCTCGCACAAGCTTGGGTAAATCTTCAACGAACCACCGGTAGGATTATGAAAAGAACAAATGAATTAATACGATACAAGGAAGAATAAACTTGAATGAACCACCGTAAGAATATGGAGACGAACGAAGAGACATCAAGAAGAATAGTTGGAGGACGAAGTTGAAAACTGAGAACGAAGAATCTTCTGAAATGATGGCCTTCGGAGGATCACAATGAAAAGAATTCATGAAATGCTTCGTACGGTTATAAAAAGAATTCCTCACAATCAGAACAATAATGAGGATGGCATGAAGCTAGAACCATGAATCTTGAGAGAACGGGCCAAGATTCAAGAGAAACACTTCTCCGGTCTTCAAATGTTGAAAGTGAAGATGAGAAATGCCATGAAGAATTTCGAGATACTCCGGACGAATGACAAGAGGAAGGTGGAGGAAAAGATGGAAATAATTGAGAACAAGCTTGGAGAAGGCATGTGACTGATGGAAATCATTCTTACGTCACACTTGAAAAGAATTTTAGAATAACTCCGAAAATAGAAGAGTCAGGTAAGATCCTGGAAAAATACCTGTGGGTTAGGGCCCACTAAATTAATCACCGTTTAAAAAGATTGCTTAAGAGATATTGCACCGGCTGAATTAAATGGCTTGAATAAGATAACAATCCTCAAAAAGCTTGAATGATTAAGAATGGAAACACGAATGTTGAGCACTGCGGATATGAATAGCAAGAGGAGAATGATTAATTGGAGCACCGGAATAAGAAAGCATTGTGAAATGAGGAAAAAGATATGATCAACACCGAAATCTTGAATTACATACACCAGAGAAGAAACGAGAACGAAGAATGATGAACTTGAAGCTCTTGAGCATCTTCACGATAATTCACCGGATAAGAACATTGAAGGAAAGAATGAAGAAATATCGCATGAATAAAAATAGATACTTCATCTGAGAATTTCTTGCTCCGAGAAGAAGAAGGGTGGGAGGGTGGGGAAACAAAGACAACTTGAGACGAACAAGATGGACACCGGTTGAAAAAGAATTTAACATGACCATCTTGATGATTAAGAAGGACTAGCACTCCCATAGAAATATGAGAACACTGATTAGGAAAGGTATGGAATCATCATTTGACATCGAAGCAACTCGAATACCAGAATCAAATCAAAACAAAGGATAGATGTGTTTATGAAGAAGATTATGTTGCAACATATCTATCCGAACAGAGAATTGAACGAATGAATTCCGCAGGTACATCAACTTGTCGAGAAGCCACTTGGAGAACAAAAAGTAAATAAAAAAGGAACAAGGAATAGATAGAACAAATACAAGATAGAAGCTTCGTTCGACATCTTCGTGCTGAAAGCTCATGGAACGTGTTACAAAAGGGTTTTGCAATCCCCGGATCAGCATAGCCAAGGACCCTTTAAGATGCAACTCCCGATCGGAACAAGCCCATAAAACCACTTCACTCAATGTAGAACCCCGAACTTCATATCATGCACTCGTTGGAAGAATGCCTAGAACTACTAGATGAACCCACCTATTAATTTCCGAAAGTTTCTAGTTATGCAATCATGTGTTGGGGATACAGGGGAAGCACCGCGCACTCAACTCTAAACCTACATCCAGCTGTATCCATCCTTCAACACATAACCAGTTATTTCCGGAAACCGTTTACCTCGGACCTTCGAAACGCATCTACTATACAAGCTATGGTAATACTCCCGAACTACCTCCCCAGTACTGGGTGATGTCGGGGTTATCTTGCCACTAACCGCATAGGAGTTTTCGATGTCGGCCCTCTTAAGTATTCTAGAACTGATGCGATGGATTTGTGACGACAACACCTCGGAGCTCAACTCCCCGGGACACTGCCACAACCCCTAATGACAGGAGGCATCGAGAACAATGTTCTCGTCACAAAGACATAGGAACAATCCAAACAATACTCGCGAGATCCTAAAAAAAATTGGTGCAATTTTTGAAAGTAGAAGAGACAAAGTAATCGTCAGGAGTCCTCACCAGAGTGAAAAGAGATGAGGAGCAAAAGAAATCCTACTCTCCGATATATATATAGGACTCAAAACATTTTCAAGTGTGTCTAGACTCAACCGTCAATGATTCGATCAATCAGTGGGGGCTTCTAGGTCGGAGAAGGCTCTGATACCAACTTGTAATGCCCAGGATGGGACTATACCTCCTACGTGTCGAGGCACGACTTAAAGGTATAAGCCCATTCTGGAATGATCTCAAGTTTGGTATCTTTGCACGACTCATGTAAAAGAGGGATTAAATTGCAAAAGGAGATAGTTGGCTTACACTCGCCACTTCACACAATACATTAAATAAGCAAAACATCATCCAAAACATCACAACCCGACTACGGGCTAAGATCCAAAAGAAAGATACCAGAAACAACATAAAGCCATAGGTCTAGATCGAATCCTAGTAGAAATCACTACTGATCATCGAAAACGTCACACGCATACGGCCAAACTCTTCATCGAACTCCCAGTGAAGTTCTTGAACCAGCTCCTGCATCAATCTCGGCTGAACCTGCATCTGGTGTTGTAGTATCTGTGAGCCACGAGGACTCAGCAATCCCATAACCATGGGTAACAAGACTAGCAAAGCTTTATGGGTAGGAAGAGGTAAAGTGGTGAGGTTGCAGCAGCGGCTAAGCATAATATGGTGGCTAACTTACGAGTACAAGAATAAGATGAGCATCTACGCAAACGGTCGCAACTAGTAGTGATCGCTAAAGATCCTGAACTACATACGAATCAAACATAACCCCACCGTGTTCTCTTCTCAAAGTGAAAAGAGACAGTCACGGTTACTCACACAGTTGTGTGTTTTACTTCGGATCCTCTGTCAAGTTTTCTACAACCGGACATTAACAAATTCCAATCTGCCACATAACTGCGGGCACGGCTTTCGAAAGATCATAACCCTGCAGGGGTGTTCCAACTTAGCCCATCACAAGCTCTCACGATTAGCTGAAGTGATAAATATAATATCATCACCCCTTATCTTAGGGAAAACCGATCAGGCTCGGCATCCCGGTAGCACAAGACATTTCGACAATGGTAAAACAAGTCCAGCAAGACCTCCCGGTGTGTCGACACCCTTATAGTAGCCGCGCGTATCTCGTCTCAGTCCACAACCGGATGGGTGAAGCTACGGGAGCCAAACCTCGAGTTTCCCCGTGGTGGCCCCGCAGGCTCCCCGTTTGGGACCAACACCATCAGCACTGGCCCCCCTGCTATGTAGAATTAAGAACCCGAGGGTGCGACCCCCTATGCAAATTTAATTATTTAATTAAGTTATTATTATGAGCAAATTAAAACCAATGTTGGGCCTTGCTGGAGGAGTTTTATTCAAAGTCGAACTGTCAAGGGGTCCCCATCCACCCATCGTGTAAGGAACGCAAAATCAAGGAACATAATGCCGGTTTATCGGCGCCTAAAGTGGCATGAGTGGAACAAAACACCGAGCAAAAGGCCAAGCCTTCCACCCATGCCCAGTATATAGGTGTGTTAATAATAATTATAGATATTGTGATATTCCAACAACAAGTTCCCACCTGGAACGATCTTCATCTTCACCTGCAACTAACAACGCTATAAGAGGGGCTGAGCAAGCGGGTAACATAGCCAAACAGTGGTTTTGCTAGGAAGGTTTCAAGGTTAGAGGTTTCATGGCAACAAGGAGAGGCTGACATAAAAGATGGGTAGCGCGACATGTAACGATAGCATCGAGACACTAAGCATGGCAATGGTAGTAAAGGTATCCAAGGGTATGATCATCTTGCCTGGGATTCCGCAAGGGAGAAGAACGGTTCCATGACGTAGACGGAGCAACAGTCGAGCGAATCCTCACAACTCCGGAACAAAACCGAAGCTAACAAGAGAAGCAACCGGAAAGAAGCAAACAAAACGGTAAACACACAAGCTTAAACATGGCATACGATGCACATCCAAGTATGATGCATGTCCGGTTTAAATATGCATGGCATGGCAAAGTGCACAAACAAAACTACAAGTTAAGTGGAGCTCAATATGCAACGAGTTGCATATTGATGAAACACCACATTTAATTATTTAGTTGACTCTCGTTTATTTACAAGACAAGATTAAGTGTTTTTAACATGGCAAGAGGTGAAGCAAAAACAAACTACCTATTTAGACATTTTAAATGAGGCCGGAAAACAACAACAATTCCGGAAAATCCCCATGAGCATGTTTAGTAATTATAAGCAAACAACAATTCACACATTTTAAAGTTGTTAACATGATGCGGATGACATGATCAAGTTTTATGCAATTATAGTAAAGGTTAACATGAAGATAATAAGGAGTATTTGTCACCGTGGTGGAAAGAAAGGAAAAGGTGCCACGGCAACGATCCGAAAGTGATGAAACGGCAACATCTCGGTTCCGATAACTCGTTGAGAGACCGGTGCAAAAGCAAAGGCGGAGTGAGCGAGCGGAACAAGATGAAAGGTGGGGTGTTCCCGTCACCGGGTTCCCACGAGTCGGCGACGAGGCAACCGAGGAGCACGACAAAAGATGATACGGGCACGGAGCACACAAGAGAAACATCTCATACAACACGAGCATGCATCCACGGGTCATCGTCACGGGGTTATACCTTCGAAGTGTGCGTTTCGGGGCGGTTCGAGATCGTAGTGTAAGTAGTGGTACTCGCGGTCGTAGAGGAAGTAGTTGTTCCGTTCGTAGTTGTACACGGGGCGACGGTAGTGGAAGTAGACGTTCCGTTCGGAGAGGAAGTAGTTGTACTCGTTTCTTCACCGAAGGTAGTCGTACACGTTCGTTCCGTAGAGGCACTTGACGCATCGGTAGGGATGCTCGGTCCTCGGGACACCGGAGAGGAATATTGACGCATCGTGTAGTCGTGGTACTTGCGGCGTCGAGCGTAGTGGTACTCATATCCGTAGAGGTTCATGTCATCGGTAGGGGTACTTGTCGAACATGCCGGTCTTGCTGATTCGAAACGAAACACCACAAAAGGGCAACCAAAAATGGCAGCACGGAGACGACGAGACCATGGCAGCAAGACAGCACCGAAGGGGCCGGCGAGCTGCTCATGGCCGAGGCCGGTCTTGCTGGCGGACGGGCTGCGGCTCGGAGAGGAACTGCTCGAGCCGCGGCGGCTCCTGGCCGGAGGGAAGGGCGCTGGACGGGCACTCGCGATGGGGGCTCGGGCTCCCATTTGGAGATGGAGGCGCGTCGGGCCTCGCTGGAGATGGAGAGGAGGGGGCGAGGCGGACGCCTGGAGGACGTGCAGGGCCATGGTGCGGCGCTCGGGTCTTGGCGCGGAGGTCCAGCTTCGAGGAGGGAGGTCGCGGACCTGGCTGCTTGCGGGCGAGGCTGGAGAGGCGTCGCTGGCGGCCTTGGCGAACGGGGCGCGGCGAGAAGGCCCGGCAGCTCAGTCCAGAGAGGAAGGCACGTCGACTCGGCCTGGAGACCTGGCGGGCGTCCAGCAAGGGCGACGGGGAGCTGCTCCTGGCGAAGCAGCTGGGGTCCGAGGCGAGCAGCTCGCGGCCTGGGGGAGTGGCGAGCGCGCTGGAGGACGAAGGCGATCGAGGGGAAAAATCGGGAGGGCTCGAGAGGTGAGGCTCGGGCTAGAAAGGGGGAATCGCTGCGGCGCACTGAGGGAATAGAGGAGCGAGGAGACTTGCGAGGAGTCGGGCTAGGGTTTCCAGGAGCGGGGGAGTTGGGCTGGTGGGCCTCAAGGCCTGAAGGAGGAGATGGGCCTAGGAAATGGCAGTTGGGCCAGCTGCGGCTGGGCTGCCGGCTGCTCTTCTTTTAACTGCTTTTATTTCTAAAAGCAGAGATAAAATAAGAAAGACAGAAGATAGAAAAAAAAGGAATGATTAGGGAAGGAACTTGGGCATGCGGATAATTTCCCGGACTCGTAAAAAGGTACACGGTCCAGGAAAAATAGGAGAGGCGCTACGAAAGATGTAATTCAAACTCATTTGACTTTAATTCAAATGATTTGAACTATGACATGGTTTTGGAAGTGTCCAAAAATGTTCACATTTTTGGAGGAACCTCGAAACACCGGAAAAGAATTATTGGCAAGGTTTTGAAGTCAAACTTGAAATGGAATAGGCATGGGGATTTTGCAAGTGTGTTGTGCTTAATTCCAAAGAATGGAATATTTAAGATAGCTCCCTACTACTATTGGGAGGCTTTTATATGTTTTAAAGAGAAGTCACATTCCCTCGATTTAAATGGACCGAAGGTCCACACGATTTATTTAGGTTGAGATGCAAAAGAAAATATGACATGATGGCATGATGACATGATGCAATGCAAAATAAAATAACACAAGCACAAAGAAACACACGGGAAACCCGGAATCCTCTGGAATCTTCTGGAATCTTCTGGGACGTCGGTCTTCGGGCGTCACAATCTCCTTGCGCTTCGAGTCTGCATAACTCTTCTGCCTGGACTGAGCTACCTTCAGTCTATCTCGGATCAAATTTACCTTCTCCTCAGACTCTTCGATTAAGTCTGGTCCAAACAACTGTCGATCTCCAACTTCATCCCACGACAATGGTGTTCGGCATCTCCTTCCGTATAATACTTCGAAAGGGGCCATCTTCAAACTGGCTTGGTAACTGTTGTTGTATGAGAACTCTGCATAGGGCAAGTTGTCATCCCAACTAGATCCATAATCTAATGCACAGGCTCTTAACATATCCTCCAGAATCTGACTGACTCTCTCCGTCTGTCCATCTGTCTGCGGGTGAAACGCTATGGTAAACTCTAGCCTGGTACCCAAAGTTTCATGTAACTGATTCCAGAACTTTGAGGTAAACGGGGTTCCTCTATTTGATACAATACTCCTCGGAACTCCATGCAGACATACAATTCTGGTCATGTATACCTTAGCCAACTTTGCACTGGTATAAGTGGTTTTCACAGGGATAAAGTGGGCTACCTTTGTCAATCGGTCTACTACTACCCAGATTGAATCATATCCTGCTTTGGTCCTGGGCAATCCGGTGATAAAATCCATGCCAAACTTCTCCCACTTCCATTCGGGTATTGGCATAGGTTGTAACAATCCTGCTGGCTTCTGATGTTCTGCCTTTACTCTGACACACATCACAAACTGCTACATACTCCGCGATATCCTTCTTCATACCGGTCCACCAGAAAATATCCTTCAAATCCAAATACATCTTAGTATTTCCTGGGTGAATCGAGTATGGTGAATCATGGGCCTCCTGTAAAATCAACTTCCTGATCTCCGGGTCATTAGGCTCATAGATTCGATCCTCGAACCATAGGGTGTCATGTTCATCCTCACAAAATCCTTTAGCTTTTCCTTCGTTCATCCTCTCCTTTATAGCAACAATCTCTTTGTCAGCTTTCTGAGCTTCTCTGATTTTATCCATCAGGGTAGACTGGATTTCTAATGTTGCTATATAGCCTCTCGGAACTATATCCAAACGTAGTTCTCTTAGGTCCTCGGCTAACTCCTTTGGAAACTCCTCCATCATTAGGGTATTGACATGGCTCTTACGGCTTAGCGCATCGGCTACTACGTTAGCCTTTCCGGGATGATAATGCAATCTCATGTCATAATCCTTAATGAGTTCCAGCCATCTCCTTTGCCTAAGATTCAGCTCCTTCTGAGTGAATATATACTTCAAACTCTTGTGATCCGTATATACTTCACAATGGTTCCCAATAAGAAAATGTCTCCACGTCTTCAATGCATGCACTACGGCTGCTAACTCCAAAATCGTGGGTGGCATAATTCAGCTCATGAGGTTTTAGTTGTCGTGACTCATACGAAACAACTCTTCCTTCCTGCATAAGAACTGCTCCTAGTCCCTTACGTGAAGCGTCGCAGTACACCTCATAATCCTTATGTTGATCTGGCAGAATCAACACATGGGACGAGACCAACCTTTTCTTTAATTCCTGAAAACTGGCCTCACATTCTTCCGTCCAACTGAACTTGGTGTCCTTCTTTAACAACTCCGTCATTGGCTTTGCAATCTTCGAGAAATTCTCGATGAATCTCTGATAGTATCCTGCGAGTCCAAGAAAACTCCGGATCTCTCCAACTGTTGTTGGTGCTTCCCAATGGGTCACAATGTCAACCTTAGTGGGATCTACTGCTATTCCTTCTCCGGATATAACATGTCCGAGGAATCCGACTTCCTTCAACCAAAACTCACATTTGCTAAACTTGGCATATAGCTGATGTTCTCTGAGCTTCTCCAATACCAAACGCAAATGCTCTGCATGCTCCTCTTCATCCTTAGAGAAGATCAATATATCATCTACGAACACTACGACGAACTTATCCAAATACTCCATAAAC
Organism: Secale cereale; assembly: GCA_902687465.1. Lineage (NCBI taxonomy): Eukaryota > Viridiplantae > Streptophyta > Magnoliopsida > Poales > Poaceae > Secale > Secale cereale. Next base: position 318,937,712 of record LR738712.1, on the reverse strand, counting down.
ACTTTGTTCATCAGGTTCATAAAGTATGCCGGTGCGTTTGTCAGACCAAACGACATAACGGTATACTCGTACAACTCATACCTAGTGGCAAAGGCCGTCTTAGGTATATCTTGTTCTCGGATCTTCAATTGATGGTACTCTGATCGCAGATCGATCTTGGAAAATATCTTAGCTCCTTGCAATCTATCGAACAGATCATTGATCATTGGTAATGGGTACTTATTCTTGATCGTTACTTCATTCAATCCACGGTAATCAACAACCATTCTTAAGGATCCATCCTTCTTCTCCACTAGAAGTACTGGCGAACACCAACGTGAAGAACTTGGGAGTATGAATCCTTTATCCCGTAACTCCTTAATCTGCTTCTTAATCTCCTCCAAATCCTTTGCGGGCATCCTATATGGTCTCTTAGAAATTGGCCCGGTGCCTGGCAAAATTTCAAACAAAAACTCTATATCTCTATCCGGTGGCATGCCAGGTAACTCCTCTGGAAACACATCCGGATAATCCTTCACTTCTGGCACTTCCTCCTAAATAACTCCCGTGCGAGAATGTACTTTAGTCCTTGTAGGCGAATGCCTAGATACATACTTAATCCTTTTTCCCTCCGGGGTGGTGAGGAAAATAGACTTACTGGCACAGTCTATGTTACCTCCATACTTCGATAGCCAATCCATACCTAATATCACATCCAATCCTTGTGACTCTAGAACTATTAGGTCAGAGGGGAAAGTGTGGTGTCCTATGATCAATGGCGTCTGAAAACATCCTTGGTGTGCCATATAATCTGCTCCAGGCGAACTTACTAACATGGGGGTCTTAAGAACTCGGGTGGACATCCAATGTCTATTTATGAATCCCCTTGAAATGTATGAATGCGATGCACCAGTATCGAAAAGAACTATTGCGGTAAATGTCTTAACCAAAAACTTACCGACAACAGCATCTGGTTGCTCTTCTACCTCCTCCACAGTCACGTGGTTCACTTGTCCTTTATTGAACGGGTTGGGCTTCTTCCCGACGCTTCCATTGCCATTCCCATTCTTAACTTCTGGGCATTCATTGGCATAATGTCCAGTCTTCCCACACTTGTAACAAGTGACATGGCTAAAATCCCTCTTGGTGGGTGTGGACGGTGTAGGGCAGTTTTGGTTTCCATTGGCTCCATTCCCATTCCCATTACCATTTCCATTCTTGGTGCCATTGTGGTTGTGTGAGCTACTTCCTCCATGGGTATGCTGAAACTGTCCTACCGCTTTAGGGGTAAAGCGGGACTTCTGCTGAGCTCCAGAATTATACTTTCCTTGCCCATACTTCCTCTTGCGACTCTCAATCTGCTGGTGCTTCCTTTCAATCATTAGGGCGCGGTCAACCAACTCCTGGTAGTTATTGAAAGTTGCCACCATCAACTGTACGCTCATCTCATCATTCAGCCCTTCCATGAATCTCTCCTGCTTCTTGGCGTCTGTAGCCACATCATCTGGGGCATAACGAGATAGGGTACTAAACTCATCCATGTACTGGGCCACAGTACGATTCCCTTGGCGCAAATTGCGAAACTCCTGCTTCTTCATACTCATGCCTCCAGTTGAGACATGGGCGGTACGAAAAGCTTGCTGAAACTGATACCAAGTCACATTGGCTACGGGGTAAGTGGTTGTGTAATTCTCCCACCATGCTGCGGCTGGTCCAGACAACTGGTGTGCGGCAAATCGCACCTTCTCAGCATCCGAGCAACTGGCGATGGTCAAATCCCTTCCAATCTTGCGTAGCCAGTCATCAGCCACAATTGGTTCGATGCTGCTAGCAAACACGGGTGGTTGCAACCTTAAGAAACGGGTCAGGTTGTCCACGGGTGGTGGTGGTGGAGGGTTGTTGTTGTTGTTCTGGTTGTTCTGGGTGTTCTGGACAAGAAGTTGCATCAGGGTGTTCTGCTGCTGGATCAACTGACTGAGCTCAGGGGGAAACTCGAATTCACGTCTTGGAGGCATCTGATGGGTGTAGAGGGAAGAGATTAGAATAGAAAAGAGGTCTAAGGGAAAATAACTAACCATATGCAGATGAGACAAACACACAATGATATCACACCAATCAATTTCAAACAAGGTCTTACTAACTAACGATCGTTTACAAAAGTGCTCTAAAACTAATATATGGTAGTAACTGCTAGTCACAGGGAGGTCATCTAAAAATATTGATCGGCAGAGGATTCCATAATATCTGCTCCAGCTTCATCTTCATAGTCTTCATCCTTGCTATCCTCAACTTCCGAATCTGTGTCATCCATGATGATATAGTCTTCCGGTGGAATCACCTTGGGTTCTTCTTCCTCGTCTTCTTCTCCCATGAGTATCCCTAACTTTCGGGTCAAATCATCATTCTTCTCCACTAGTATCTTCATCTCCTCCTCATATCCGTCGCGTGTAGACTTGAGTTCTTCTTCTAGCTCCAAATTCCTATTTAGGGCTTTCTTCTGGTCTATCATCCCTGCACACATCTGGTGCTCCTGGCGACGAATGTGGTGGTTCAACTCCTGGATGAATGCTGCAATTGATATACCCTTCCGTGTGCTGATCATATCCCAATTCTCATCTCGACGTCCACAAATCTGGTAGATAGTGTCCTTTAGCTCCTGCTGGTAAACTTCTCCAATCCTTCCCATAGCAATATGGGCTGCCATGCTCCTTCCTAGGCTCCATGTGGGTGCATTAAAGGAAAATGCTATGAGTGAGGTGACGGGTGCAAACGTCCTTCCTGGAACTTGGGCTTGAATCAACCAACGCTCCTCCTCTGGTGGAGTGGCATTGTAGGTTCCCGTGAAACTTGGTAATCCAATGTTTAGATATTTGGTGACTTCCTTCAGGTGTCGTCCAAATGGCGTGTCATCATCCGGTTGCATGAACTTGTGCTTTGCTTCCACCATCCTAAAGAGTAGAAAAGATGAGGAGTCAGAAAGAGAAGAGTGAATTGTGTTCTAGGGCTTGTCTTAGTGGTCGTGTCCTACAGTCAGCGTGTGCTCTGATACCATCTTGTAGCGACCAGACCTCAAACAGTCTGATCTCTGTGCATCAGTGTCATCCCTGGATCAATAATGCTGAGATGCACAATACTTGAAGGATTTATAACAGAGTAGCAATCACACACTTATTGAATCGATAGTCCAATGATGAATTTATTACAAATAATATGGCTGAAGGCCATCTAACACGATAACAGTGGAAGGCTTGGAAGATAAGTGAGTCCATCAACTCCAGCGGCATCACTGAGTATAGAACCACGACCTAAAAGGGCATCTTACTCGTCGTCTGAAAAGTCTGCAACATGAAACGTTGCAGCCCGAAAACGGGTAAGCACACGGAATATGCTGGCAAGGTAACACAAGAGATGCAATGAAAGTAAATCTATACTATATGCAATATGGCTGGTGGTAAGCTCTATGGTTAAGTTTTTGCGTAAAGCCAATTTTTCCCTACTTCAAAGGAATGCATTTTAATAAACTATCATGGTAGTTGAAACATCGTTGATAAGATAGACATCCTCTCAACCCCAATTAAAATAATCATTAACCCCAACAAAATTAATTAAAGTAACATGATGAGATTCACATGATAATCCAAGTACTAGATACTCAAGACGTCCATAACCGGGGACACGGCTAATCATGATCAGTTTGTACACTCTGCAGAGGTTTGTGCACTTTTCCCCAGAAGACTCGATCTCCTCCGTTTGGTTTCTCGCACTGCATGGTGTTTGAGAAACGGATGACCGAGACACAGTCTTTTCGAAGAGGTCCCCTTAACCAGATAGATAGGCCGGTACACATACAAAAACCCACTACATCTGCTAGCCCATCATGGAAAGGTTTCCCACAACTTACTCAACTATGCCAGAGCCCATATTGGCATGTGGCTGCACACGGAAGTTTCTAGTATGAAAAATCTCATGATCCCTTTGAGCCTGGGTGGCGGTCCAAAAGAAAAACAGGCAATCACTGGAATAACCAGATACCTCAATCCACCCAGATGTGTGTTAAAGTTGCCACCTTAAGTTGAAACATTAATTAACAACCTCACATCTGTCATGGATTTCACTCACCCAATCCACGTCTACGAGCATAGCATGTCCTAACAGCAAACGTAGAAGTAACTCCCAAAGGTTTGAATGTAATGCAGGTAATAGGTACTACCTCAATCTACTTCCCAATCCCACAAGTTAATTGATCCTACTCATGCAATGTGTGAGGGTTGGACTAATGCAATGAAAACTAGGTAATTGGAAAGTATGATCAAGTGTTACTTGCCTTGCTGATGATCCGCAAAACCTAGAGACTCAAAGTAGCAAGCGGCGCACTCCGGGTACTCTATCGCAATCAAAAAAGCACACAATAAGTACTTAACTAGTGCATGGGTAAAACTCAAATAAGAGATCTAACCAGAAAGTTCAACTTAAGAACTCCGGTTTGCAAAAAGAATCAACACGAAAGAAGTAACGAAACTCAAACTGCGAAAGAAACGAGCTCCGAATTACTAGTTGGCCTAAAGTCAAATTTTACAGTAGCCAAAATCTTGTTCCAGTTGATTAAACGTAAAGAGGGCATCGAGACGAATATCTGGGATTTTGAATCACCTGATTCCCACTCTCGAGCGAAAAGAAAAACGCAAAGCAAGATCAGGGCAGAAATCGCGATCGGAATAACCGCGGATAAATACCCCGAAAAAGAAACACGACGAACAGGCTAACGAATGAACGTTCGTTGTCTGCGGTTAACTAACGTAAACTGTTCGTTAAAATGAACGTACGAACGAACGTCCGCTAAATAACTAAACCGACGAAAACCGAACCGATCTATTCTAAAAAAACAGATCTAGGTTTTCCTAAAATAACGATCGGTTCTTTAAAAAATACCGATGGTGGCGGCGGCGTATACCTCGGCGACGGCGGCGGGATCCGGCGGCTCCGGCGGGATCAGGCGGGCGGGGTGGCGGCGGCTCCGACGGGCGGCGGTGCTGGCGGCGCGGGGCGGCGGTGGCTCCGGCGGGCGTCGGCGCTGGCGGTGGCGGTGTGCGTCGCGGGCGGCGGCGGCGGCGGCTGCGGTGGGCGCACTAGGGTTTGGGGCAGGGGGCGGCTACGGGCTGGGGAGGCTACGGGCCGGATCGGGCGCTTATAAAGCCCAGGAGTCCTGGGCTAGTAAGACTCCTAGTCGGTTTCCCTATTTTTTTCTAAAAAGAGTCCCGGCGCAGAAAAACTAACGAAAGAAATACCAAACTGACTCCAAAATTCAAGAAATAAATTTTCACCGTCCTCTAATAATATTTAGGTAAGAGTGAACATTTTTCCCTAACCTAAGTGCAATTTTGAAAAACGCGTATTTTTCCTATGCAAATAAATCCGCAAATAAATCCAGAAAAATACCAAAAGTGATTTTAACATTTTTCCTCCAATATTTCTGTTATTTTTGAGAAGTCATATTATCTCCGCTCATATTTTGTATTTAGAAATATTTTTAGGAGAGAAAAATAATTAGAATCACACTGTCCTCGTACCGGTATTCGAGCGAACTCAAATACGAAAACGGTAAAATTCCCAACTCTCTTCGTAGGTCCTTGAGTTGCTTAGAATTTCGAGGAACGCCACGAACAAAAATGCAAAAATCATGAAATGCAATTATGATCTATGTATAACATTCCAAATTGAAAATTTGGGATGTTACATCAAGCAACCACAAATGCTATGGTGGAAAAATGGGTTAGGTTGCGGAAGGTTATGGTGGCTATGCGGATGATATGGTGGAAGGCCTAGGCAAACTTGCCAAATTAGAAAAAAATTGATGGAGTCAAATGATGATGGTAGTATTTTTATGGTATGGGGGATGTCAAGAGTTTCAAAAACGAGCTAAAGAACATCAAAATCGGAGTTCGGATGAATTAATTATGGACAAAATAATCAGCCGAAGTGGGAATCTACACGTACCGAACGTCCGGAAAGTAGAGGATGTCCGGTGACCAGACATCCGGAATACATCAGAAATCCGTTAATTTCTTCTGTATACGTGGTTCCGGTCGTCCAGTGGTTGACGGACGTCCGGTGCTTCGTGGGGGTCTAGACATCTGGTAAAACGTCGGTCATCCGGTTGGTCTGGGTCAACGCGAGATGCGAGTTTCGGGACGGGATTTTGGGCGGAAAATGGAGATTTTGGGCTCAAAATTGATTAGATTTCGTGGGTGAAAGATGTGCAAACTTGGGGAAATGCTAGATCCACTTGAAACCAAGCAAATCAATGGATCAAAATCAACAAAACATCATCAAACCAACAAATCACAAAAAAATTGGGGCTATTTTTGGTGGGGATTTTCGAATTATGGGACGAAATCAAGCACAAGAGGGCTAGAAAACGGTGGGGGAGACTCCAAATTTATGATAAACGTGGCTCATGATACCATATGATGCGGGGCTAACCCGATCTAGGCTGATCTTCCAAGAAATGGAAGGGATTCCATGAAGAACACGATGAACACGGGGAATAACAAGGAGAAATAATAAGGGAAAACACTCAAGAACAAGTCCAATCACACATCCACTAGAAAATAAAACACACAAGATCACAAGGTACATGAACAACAAAGGGAAAGATACAAGGTAGAGTTCATCTCCGAGAGGAGGTCTTGATGATATCCCGTAGGATCTTCCCGTGAGGGGCCTTGAATCCCGTAGGTTCTTCTCCGTGAGGAGGTCTTGAATTCGGTGTGGATCTTCTCCGTAGAGGGGCCGCGGTCACTCATAGGAGTATAACCAGATAGATGAGCAAAGCTCTAGTCTGAAATGAGCTATCACATTTGCTAACCCTAGAAATGAGGTGGGGGTGGCCTATTTATAGTCTTAGCCATAAAGGGGTAAGTGGAAGAGGGATACAAGGCCAAAGGCCCGCGGCAGCGCACAGGCAAGTACCGGACGTCCGGTAGGGGTCGGACTTCTGATGGCTCGTGGGGGACCAGACGTACGGCGGGCGTGAGGAGTCCGTCGTTTTGCTTCTAGATAGGTGGCACAGGATTTCCGGTAAGCGTCGGACGTCTGGTGGCTGGGACTTGTCGGACGTCCGGTGGTCGCTAGTCGTCCGAGCACTGTAGAGGGTCGGACGTCCGGTGGCTTCCGGTCGTCCGGTCGCTGTAGACTCGTCAGCTCCTTCTTCTTCCATCTTCTTATCCACGCTTCCCTCGCGGATGGTGTAGGTGATCCTTGGCGCTTGCGCTCCTCCTCGTCGTTCGTGAAGCTCCGACAATACCTATGCATGCACACGAGTAGAGTGTCAAGTAGTATACCATCCTCGAAGGGGTCAAGTGAACACGTGTAAAGGAGATTATTCACCTTTATGTATGAGAAATAGAGGTCGCACATCTCATTTGCCAAGCGGACTCTTGACATGGTGATGTCCATAGGATGCTCCGCATCATAGAGCTTTGCTCATCCATAGTGGTTCTACTCCACAAGAGAGACCGCGGCCTCTGCGGAGATGATCCACACCGGATTCAAGACCGCTAACGGGAAGATCCCTCGCAGGTTCAAGACCTCCTCACGGAGATGAACTAGATACCTTGTATATTTCCTTTGTTGTATTTGTGTCAGGACCCCAATCCTAAGTCACACCGATCTAGCTTGTAACACGTCATATCACTTTGCGGCCTCACGCACGGTATCCCCATGGGTGCCACCTTACCTGGCCCGAGACCGTTTGCGCATTTTGGCACACGTATATGACAGTGTCGCTAGCATCCATATGACAGAGAACCCGGGACGACATGTCTAGTTATAAACCAAAAGTGGCGCTAAATTACAGAGACAGGCATTCATGACCCAGCAACGAACGTGTCGGTCATCAACGTATGAACCCAAGTCGTAGCAAGCTACATCGACTTAAAGGAACAACGCGTGACATTTCCCTAAGGGATAGACACAGGAACGAAGAAGGACACATGCCGGCCAGCCTACGTGTTCCGAGCAGTAGCAAGCTACCAAGGCTCATTGGAAGCACTAGGAGGCATTTCCCTGTAAGATAGGCTACCAAAGGAAAACAACTAGGTGTCGGATCCCACACATACCAAGCATTTCAATCATACACACAATATGCTCAATATGTGCAAATACAACATTGCATCACAACAGAACTCTATGACTCAAAGTACTTTATTTAAGAGGCTCCAAGAGCCATACATAACATATCCATACAGGTAGGGGTCACATGACCCAACACTCAAGTCATCCAGTCATACAAGCACAAGCGGAAGCTACATGTCTGAGTACAGACAACTTAGAAAATAAAACAGGCTTGGTGTAGCCTGACTATCTACAAGGCCCTTCACAAGCTCCAGATCTCCGTCTGGGTAGCAAGCTACTCGTCGACGTCAACGTCTATGTAGAACCCATCAGAAGGGGCAGGGTTCTCCTCTGCAACAGTTATTAAGCAAACATGAGTACAAAGGTACTCAGCAAGTCTTACAACAGAACCTATCATACATGCAACATTATCAACAAGGGTAGTGGAGTTCATAGCAGAAAGCCAGCTCTGACTCTTGGCTAACCTATACTACGACTCTCAACAGATTGCAAGATAATACTACGTACACGAGTCCTCTACTCACCAAAACAATACACCACCGAGGATCCTCTTCCGTCATCCTACGGAAGGGCCATCCACGGCACTCACACTTGTCTTGAGGCTTTTAGTAGTGTCCACCATCTTGTCTATGAACTGTAAGAGTAACCAAGTAGTCCGTACCGCGAACAACGGCTATTCGAATAGATTGATAACCCTGCAGGGGTGTACTTCTTCACACACGCTTCCACCACCTATCTCCGTTTACTCGACATGTACTCGGCAACCTTCAAGCGGAAGCCCAGCGAGGGTGTCGGCCACGACCTGACTAACTACACAAGTCTCTCGTCCAGGTTTATCGCCTATTTGGGTTCCATCCATGGGGAGATCTGGCCGGGGTGTCGCTCACGGCCCCAAACGATGTGTACAGGGTTCCTGAGTCACCAAACGGGCAACCGGTACACCGTGCCACGTACCTGTCGCATCACAGCCCACCCCGAGGGTCAGCGTTGTGCACGACCACCAGTAAACTACAAACACCAGAAACTAGTTGCAACTCTTGGACAGAGATCAAGGGTAATTAATAAGCCGAGAGGGCCAATTAAGGATCCCAATGTGTGGTAGTAGCTGAAACTTGAACCACACATACAGATCTCGGGTCCTAAGGACGGTTCCAATGAAACAACCCGCCACGTACTCCTACATGGCCTTTCATCGATACCTTTACCAAACATGTTCCACACTTCCTTCTCTTTACCGGTATGATCATTTCACTCTGATCCATCACCCAGATGAACCAGACCTGACACAACTCTAATCATATCAGGCAACATAAACAAATAGCATGGTGGATCACACATCACATGGCTCAATCAACTCCTACACATGCTAGTGGGTTTCAACTATTTACTGTGGCAATGAGAGGTCATGCAAGGAATAGGGTTCAACTACCGCAGCAAGTAGCAGTTCACACGCTGTTGCCTTAATGTAGTAAAAGAGAGCAGGAGCGAGAAGATGGGTTTGTATCGGAATGATCAATGGTTGCTTGCCTGACAGAGTGGTTGTCGGGTACTGCTCTTCAGTTGGATACGCAGAAGTATCCTCGGGAGCAGGACCTAACAAGGAGAATACCGTCGATACAATTAATAAGCAAACAATGCAACAATATGATGCATGCTCATGATATGGCAAGATGCATGTGTCTTGGGCTAATGCATCTATAAACAGAAGGGTTTGAGCCCATTTGAATCAAAGATTCAAATTGAAACTCAAACTATTATTTATTTAAGTGCATTATCATGTTTTAAAGTATACATCAAGGTTAACTTGCTCAAACATGCATGACACCAATGCCATTGGAAATATTGGATTTTTCTGATCAATTTTCATATATAAATCTTTTCCATCTGAGCTACTTTTGAATTTATATGGTTTTTTTTGAAGTTTAAAGCATTTTCTAGAATTTCCTGAATTGTTTTTAAATCAAATAATCCCAGATAATCCTTTACTGCGTCAGCATGACATCATGCTGACGTCAGCAAGTCAACAGACCTGATCCAGGTCAAACCTGACTGGTGGGTCCCTCATGTCAATGTCTCTGGGCTAATTCCGGTCAAAACTAGAGTTGACTGGGTTTGACTATGCAGTGGGGCCCACTGTCAATGACTGTGGTGGTTAAACTAATCACTATTAGCTCCTAATTAACAGGCCACGTCAGCCCGCCGGAGTTTGGTCGGCGGCGACCATTTCACACGGCGGTGACTCGTCAGAATCCTTGTTCCAGCGACCATTTGTCGCGCGGATGGGCTCTATGTGCTCCTGGTGATGCCCCGCATCCAACAGTGCCATTGGTTGGTCGATTGGTCGCCAGAGTTGACGGCGACGAGCTCGTCCGCGGCGGCGCTCGAACGGAGTTGCCCGGGACGGCGTTGTGGTGCACGGGAGGAGGAGTTAGGGGTGCGTTAGCTTGCTGGTGAGTCACTGGTCCTAATGACGTGCTCGGCTGCGAGGCATAGCGCCTGTGGCCACGGCGGCGAGTTGGCCGGTGGCGGTGAGCTTCGGTCAGCAAGGGTGCGGCAGCTACAAGGCGTAATCAAGCCCGGGGAGAGGGGGGTTCGAAGCGTGAGCTCACAGCGGTCGCAGAGGGCGCCGAAGCGGGCTTGGGGGAGGTCGGACGGCGGCGTACGGGCGGCGGCGATCTCCGGTGCCGAAGGTTGAAGACGACGGCAGGGAGGGCGTTGCAGGGCTTCTGGCGTCGTGTGCGCCGATGGGAAGCTTCAGGGCGATGCGGCGGAGCTAATGGTGCGTCAGGGAGGCGAGGGAGTGGCGTAGGGCGCGGTGGCAGCGATCGGCGGCGACGAGCTCGCTCGGTGGAGCTCGGCGGAGGGGAGAGAGGAGGGAGAAGACACGGGGGAGAATGAGAGAGGCGCCAGGGGGTGCGTGGCGTCGACTAGGGGCGTCCAGGGCATCTAGGGAGCAGCCAGGAAGGCAGGAGGTGGCCGGCGCGTTGGCGGCGCTCGCCACCGAGCTGCTTCGTGTGCTGGCACGGTGAAGAAGACAGGCGTGCCCCTGGTGGGCTAGGTCGTCTGGGCCAGTAGGTAAGTGAGCTCAGGTAAGTCTGCTTCCTCCTTTTTTTTCTATAGCTCATAAAACTAGTCATGCCCACTGTATATAATATGAACAGTATGGAACATTTTAGTTTATGATTATTTGGGCACATAAAATATTTTATAGCATTTAAATGCCCAAATGCAAATACAATATGAATTAATCCAGAGACCTTGGATGTCCTAGAAAATTGTGCACCATTTTTGGCAGAGGTTTAAGACCAAGGCAGAAATGATGAACATGTTTGAAGGGCATTTTGGGTACATTGGAAAAGATTTTATCAAACCCTAGTTGTTAGAAGAGGGGTGCTGGGGTTTCTGTCATTCCCATTTCAAGTTTCTTTGGAAAGTAAACATGATGCACACTCTAGATAGTCCTAATGCAAGCACTGACTAGGGATGTGACAACTCACCCCCACTCAAAAGAATTGCGTCCCGAGATTCGGGTTCCTCCGGAAAGAGGGTGGGGTACTCAAGTCGAAGACGATCCTCCCGTTCCCAAGTAGCTTCACTCTCAGAATGATGTGACCATTGAACCTTGAGAAACTTGATATTGTGACGTCGAGTGGTACGCTCGGTTTGATCAAGAATACGAACGGGGTATTCTCGATATGTGAGATTGTCCTCGAGATCAAGCGTTTCGTGGTCCACTCCGCGGATAGGATCCGAGAAGCAACGCATGAGTTGAGAAACGTGGAAGACAACATGAACTCTGGAAAGGTGCGGGGGAAGTTCCAATTGGTAGGCAATTTCTCCTCGTTTGGCAAGAATGCGGAAAGGACCAATGTAACGACGGGCCAATTTGCCTTTGATACCGAAGCGATGGGTTCCCTTAAGAGGAGTTACCCGAAGGTAAGCCTTATCGCCGACTTCAAAAGTCACAGCCTTATGATGACTATCATATTGGCTCTTTTGGCGAGACTGGGTTGTTTTCAATTTCTCACGAACGATACGAACTTGCTCTTCTGCTTCCTGGATCATATCCGGGCCAAAGAATTGTCTTTCCCCGGTTTCTGACCAGTTAAGAGGTGTTCGACATCTTCGTCCATATAGAACTTCGAAGGGAGCCTTGGCCAAGCTGGCTTGATAACTATTGTTATAAGCGAATTCGGCAAATGGAAGACATTTCTCCCAATCCATACCGAAAGAGATGACAGAGGCTCGAAGCATATCTTCCAGAATTTGATTGACTCATTCCACTTGAAAACTTGACTGAGGATGGAAGGCGGTGCTGAAAGAGAGATGAGTCCCCATAGCATTCTAGAAACTTCCCCAAAATCGTGAAGTGAAAAGACATCCACGGTCTGAGTTAATCTCCAACGACACACCATGAAGTGATACTATCCGAGAGATATACAAGTCTGCTAGCTGGCTAGCGGTTATACTCTATCGAACAAGTAGGAAATGGGCTACTTTGGAGAGGCGGTCGATAACAACGAAGATAGCATTATTCCCTTTCCTGGTCCTAGGAAACCCGGTAATGAAATCCATACCCATCTTATCCCATTTCCATTCAGGAATAGCTAAAGGTTGGAGGGTGCCAGCAGGCCGTTGATGCTCTGCTTTAACTCGACGACAAACGTCGCAGTTAGCAATGAATTGAGTGATTTCTCTCTTCATCCTAGTCCACCAGAACCTCTGGCGTAGGTCCTGATACATTTTGGTCCTACCGGGATGAATCGTGAGAGGAGATTCATGAGCCTCCTTAAGGATCATCTGTCGTAGTTGTTGTTTCTTGGGTACCACCAAGCGGTTCTTGAAGTACACAACACCTCGATCATCCATAGAGAAACTTTTACCAACTCCGCTAGCAATGTTCTCCTTGATCCGAGATATACCTCTATCATACTGCTGGGCAGCTATGATTTGATCCGTAAGGGTAGGTTTCGCCACCAAGGTGGAAAGGAATCCTCGAGGAACAATGTGAAGGTTAAGCTTACGAAATTCCTCGTGGTGAAGTGGTTGCCCTTTTTGTAACATTAAGTTGTTACAATAAGACTTACGACTTAGTGCGTCAACCATGACATTGGCCTTCCCAGGGGTGTAACTGATTCCTAAATCGTAATCTGTGAGCAACTCAACCCAACGTCTTTACCTGAGATTTAGATCCGGTTGGGTGAAGATGCATTTCAGACTTTGGTGATCAGTGAAGATTTCACAGCGATTACCAAGAAGGTAATGTCGCCATGTTTTGAGTGCGTGGACTATAGCTGCAAGCTCTAAATCATGTGTAGGATAGTTATCCTCATGTGGATGCAACTGCTGGGATGTGTATGCGATCACTTGACGATCTTGCATGAGTATGCAACCTAGTCCTTGTCGCGAGGCGTCGCAGTAGATAATAAAATCCTTAGAAAAATCTGGTGGTACCAGTACGGGTGCAGATGTCAGGCGTGTTTTCAGTTCCTGAAAGCTGGACTCGCACTGTGGGGTCCACTCAAACTTTTTATCTTTCTTGAGGAGTTCAGTTAGAGGTATAGCAACCTTGGAGAAATTCTCGACGAAGCGTCGGCAATAGCTCGCTAAGCTAAGGAAACTCCTAACTTGCTTGACCAATTCAGGGAGAGTCCAATTAAGGACGGCTTGAACTCGCTCTGGATTTACGACAATACCCTTACCAGAGATCACATGGCCTAGATAGGTCACTTCTGGCAACCAGAATTCACATTTAGAGAATTTGGCATAAAGGCGGTGCTCTCGAAGTTTCGTCAATACCAGCCTTATATGCTCGGCATGATATTTCTTGTTCTTGGAGTAGATGAGTATATCATCGAGGTATACCATGACGAATTTATCCAAATACTCCATGAATATAGAATTCATTAGCCGGGAGAAAGTGGCTGGGGCATTGGTTAACCCGAAGGACATGACGGTGTACTCGTATTGGCCATAACGAGTAACAAAAGCCGTCTTGGGAATGTCCCCATTCTTGATTTTTATTTGATGGTAGCCCAACCTCCAATCCATTTTGGAAAAGACTGAGGATCCAGCGAGCTGATCATACAGGTCGTTGATCCTGGGGAGCGGATACTTGTTCTTTATGGTGACCAGATTCACAGGTCGGTAATCTACAACCATCGTTCCGTTCCATCCTTCTTCTTGGCGAAGAGGACGGGACAAGCCCAAGAGGAAGAACTAGGACGGATGAAACACTTTTTCAAGGACTCATGGAGTTGTTTCTTAAGCTCAACTAATTCTAGGGGTGCCATCTTATAAGGTCTCCTAGAAATTGGGACAGTTCCTGGAATAAGATCTATCACGAACTCGACATCTCTGTTAGGTGGAACACCTGGCAGTTCTTCTGGAAAGACATCCGGAAAGTCACGGACCACCGGGATATCTTCGAGTTCTCGTAGAGGGCTGGCATTAAGGGAGTAGAGCTGACGCTCAGCCATTCGGGTCAAGACATTGACTGTCTTGCCGGATGGGTGTGTAAGTTGAACGGTCCTAGTGTAGCAATCAATCTTGGCGTAATGAGTTGTCATCCAATCCATACCCAAGATGATGTTTATGTCCGAGGACTTGAAAGCGATTAGTGATGCAAGGAAAACAAGTCTATCGACAAGAATTTCATTTCCATGGCTTACCCTAGAGGTTTGCCACTGTGAACCAGGAGTTTGAATAACCATGGAATTAGGCATGTCACAAAAAGTCATGTTGAGCATTCGCGCATAGATCTCAGATATGAACGAATGGGATGCTCCAGTATCGAAAAGAACAGATGCCGGATGGTAGTTAACGAGAAGCGTACCAAGGACGATGTTAGGATCCTCATAAGCTTCCTCAGCAGAGACATAGTTGACATGACCACGTGCAGTGGGGATTGGCTTGACATAATTCACCTTGCCGGTTGGCTTACGACGGCCAACGGACTTTCCTGGCTGGTTCTGAGGACACTCACGCCTATAGTGCCCCGGTTCTGCACACTTGAAGCATGTCACAGTGCCAGTGCGTGGAGCAAAGTTGGTAGGTGGTCCTCCATAAGTCTTGGCAGGTGCATACTGTTGAGTTGGGCGAGGCGCCTCATAGGATGGCCTCGGTGTGTACTTGGGTGGCAGAGCAGTATTAGGAACCCACACACGGCGCTTGTGAGAGCCAGAGCCGGATGAGGAACCAAGATCACGAGGATGCTTGCGTGTGGCTTCGAAATCAGTCTGGCCCGTCTCATCACTGATAGCTTTGTTCACCAACTTCTGGAAGGAGGTGCACTCGTGCAGACGTAGATCTCGTCGGAGTTCAGGGCTGAGTCCCTTGCGGAACCTCACCTGCTTCTTGGCATCGGTGGATACTTCCTTAGGTGCATAGTGTGCCAAGTTGCCAAACTCGCGACTATAGCCATCCACGGTTAACCGGCCCTGGGTGAAATTGCAGAATTCCTCCCGCTTGCGATCCATGAGACTTTCCGGAATGTGATGTTCACGGAATGCCTCACTGAACTCAACCCAAGTAGTGATTTGGCCAGCAGGACGCATAGCCTCAAAGTTCTCCCACCATAGACTGGCAGGGCCCTCAAGATGGTAGGCGGCGTAGGTAACCTTGTCAGCTTCGGCCACACGGGCAGAGTGTAGCTTGTGGGTGATACTACGGAGCCAGTCATCCGCATCCAGAGGTTCAGTGGAGTGATGGAACTTAGGTGGGCACATCTTGGTAAAGTCATTGATTGACACCACGTCATTCCTCTGACGGAACCCAGTGTTCTGCTCTATGCGTTCCAGCAGACGGTTGGTCTCTCTCTTGTTCCGTTCTGCCTCGAGCATAACTTCAGCCAAGGAAGGTGGCTGGGGCAGATTCTCATCTCTAGCCCCACTAGCCTCACCCTGCTCCTGAGCAGCAGGAGTTCTGCGAGTGTTGACCATCCTAGGAAAAACAAAACAACGGTTTAGATTAGGATGGCAAAACTTGACATAGGAGTGCAGAATGTAATGGATGACACGGAATGCAGAGATGATCATCTGTACGACATGGTAATATAGAAACTGCCATATATACACCAGTGGTCATACACACCATACATAGTTTAGTACAAGCCAAGGCTAAAGTACAACTGCGGTGAAAGACGATACATCTCTTCAGAGGCATTCCAAGCTCCTATACATTATTTAACTACACCTCCGGAACTCAGTATTGGCTAAGTCATATTCCAAAAGACACGCGGGACTGTGGAAATACAACAACTATGATACTACTACTGCCACGGTCTAGCTCAGACATTCCCGTAGTAATCTTCGTAAAGATTACCACCGTAGCCTAGAAGTGGAACAGATGGATCTTGAAACTCTCGAGCACTCGAAGGCTGTGGACCATAGGGACATGGATGTGGCCTCGGGCCTGATGCTGGTGGTAACCGACGCCCACGTGGAGGTGTAATACCCCCAACGTCACGCTAATCCATGCGATCAAGCATTTGAGTCCGCACGGGGTACAAATCCCGCATATCCAGATATTCGGCGTGCACAGCAGGTGCAAGCCGTGTCAAAGTAGTCCAGTGGGCGGCTCAAGTGTTATACAGCTCCATTCGGAGGGCACGGACCTCACGGTCCCTATCCTCCAGCATCTGCACAGTAGTATGAAGCAGTGGCTCCTCATGAGCAGCATCAGTAAACAGACCAGTGTAGTAGCCTTCCTCTCCGGGAAGTGAGGCTGGCACATAACAGAACTCAGTGTTCAACAGCAGGGCATGCCTAGCCCGGAGGATGGGCATCATCGAATAAGCGACATCCTGCATTGCCATCTCAATAGTAACTCCAAGTCCATAAGACCAATGGATGGGGTCATTAGCTCCGGGATATGATGGGTATATCCGGACTGTGCAGAAATACTGACTCTGGTTGAAATCCCGGTACTATTCCTCCACGGTGTACTCAGGATACCAGCGGTAACCGGTTTCAGTCAACACACGTACTAGCATGGCCGTGTGACCGGGCACATTAATGCACCGAGTCAAACGAACCACTTGGTGAGGTGTGCGGCCAGACATCTGAAACACGAAGTAATGCAAAGGCATTAGTATTTCTGGAAGAAATCGGGCAGCATAACAACTTTAAATGCTCAAAAAAGATTTTGAGACATCATACAAATGATAGCATAGCCACTCAACAATATCATATCAAGGTTCCGGTTCCAACTAATCATCATAAAAAAGGGTGGAAACTGAATTGAGGCTTGAAACCAACAATCCTATGAGTCTACGGATTAGTAACACGTGAACCTAGTAAGGATAAGAGGCCTAGTCCTAAAAACCCGTGGAAAGAATAGACTGACTCAGATCAGAAGGGCATAAGGTAAAGGAGTAAAAAGAGCCTTACGTTCCCTTCCACAATCAATTCCCCTACATATAACTAAGAATTTTTCTAGACTCAACATCGACCAGTTTGGCTTGAGAAACCTACAGGCAGTCCGGATCTGATGCCAACGTTGTCAGGACCACGATCCTAAGTCACACCGATCTAGCTTAACACGTGATATCACTTTGCGGCCTCACGCACGGTATCCCCACGGGTGCCACCTTACCTGGCCCGGGACCGTTTGCGCATTTTGGCACAAGTATATGACAGTGTCGCTAGGATCCATATGACAGAGAACCCGGGCCGACATGGCTAGTTATAAACCAAAAGTGGCACTAAATTACAGAGACAGGCATTCATGACCCAGCAACGAACGTGTCGGTCATCAACGTATGAACCCAAATTGTAGCAAGCTACATGGACTTAAAGGAACGACGTGTGACATTTCCCCTAAGGGACAGACACAGGAACGAAGAAGGACACATGTCGGCAAGCCTACGTGTTCCAAGCAGTAGAAAGCTACCAAGGCTCATTGGAAGCACTAGGAGGCATTTCCCTGTAAGATAGGCTACCAAAGGAAAACAACTAGGTGTCGGATCCCACACATACCAAGCATTTCAATCATACACACAATATGCTCAATATGTGTAAATACAACATTGCATCACAACAGAACTCTATGACTCAAAGTACTTTATTTAAGAGGCTCCAAGAGCCATACCTAACATATCCATACAGGTAGGGGTCACATGACCCAACACTCAAGTCATACAGTCATACAAGCACAAGCGGAAGCTACATGTCTGAGTACAGACAACTTAGAAAATAAAACAGGCTTGGTGTAGCCTGACTATCTACAAGGCCCTTCATAAGCTCCAGATCTCCGTCTGGGTAGCAAGCTACTCGTCGACGTCAACGTCTATGTAGACCCCATCAAAAGGGGCAGGGTTCTCCTCTACAACAGTTATTAATCAAACATGAGTACAAAGGTACTCAGCAAGTCTTACAACAGAACCTATCATACATGCAACATTATCAACAAGGGTAGTGGAGTTCAAAGCAGAAAGCCAGCTCTGACTCTTGGCTAACCTATACTACGACTCTCAACAGATTGCAAGATAATACTACGTACACGAGTCCTCTACTCACCACAACAATACACCACCGAGGATCCTCTTCCGTCATCCTACGGAAGGGCCATCCACGGCACTCACACTTGTCTTGAGGCTTTTAGTAGTGTCCATCAACTTGTCTATGAACTGTAAGAGTAACCAAGTAGTCCGTACCGCGAACAACGGCTATTCGAATAGATTGATAACACTGCAGGGGTGTACTTCTTCACACACGCTTCCACCACTTATCGCCGTTTACTCGACATGTACTCAACAACCTTCAAGCGGAAGCCCAGTGAGGGTGTCGGCCACGACCTGACTAACTACACAAGTCTCTCGTCCAGGTTTATCGCCTATTTGGGTTCCATCCGTGGGGAGATCCGGCCGAGGTGTCGCTCACGGCCCCAAACGATGTGTATAGGGTTCCCGAGTCACCAAACGGGCAACCGGTACACCGTGCCACGTACCTATCGCATCACAGCCCACCCCGAGGGTCAGCGTTGTGCATGACCACAAGTAAACTACAAACACCAGAAACTAGTTGCAACTCCTGGACAGAGATCAAGGGTAATTAATAAGTCGAGAGGGTCAATTAGGGATCCCAATGTGTGGTAGTTGCTGAAACTGGAACCACACATACAGATCTCGAGTCCTATGGATGGTTCCAATGAAACAACCCACCACGTACTCCTACATGGCCTTCCATCGATACCTTCACCAAACATGTTCCACACTTCCTTCTCTTTACCGGTATGATCATTTCACTCTGATCCATCACCCAGATGAACCAGACCTGACACAACTCTAAGCATAGCAGAACACATAAACAAATAGCATGGTGGATCACACATCACATGGCTCAATCAACTCCTACACATGCTAGTGGGTTTCAACTATTTACTGTGGCAATGACAGGTCATGCAAGGAATAGGGTTCAACTACCGCAGCAAGTAGCAGTTCACACGCCGTTGCCTGCAGTAAAAGAGAGCAGGAGCGAGAAGATTGGTTTGTATCGGAATGATCAATGGTTTCTTGCCTGACAGAGTGGTTGTCGGGTACTGCTCTTCAGTTGGATACGCAGAAGTATCCTTGGGAGCAGGACCTAACAAGGAGAATACTGGCGATACAATTAATAAGCAAACAATGCAATAATATGATGCATGCTCATGATATGGCAAGATGCATGTGTCTTTGGCTAATGCATCTATAAACATAAGGGTTTGAGCCCATTTGAATCAAAGATTCAAATTGAAACTCAAACTATTATTTATTTAAGTGCATTATCATGTTTTAAAGTATACAACAAGGTTAACTTGCTCAAACATGCATGTAAACAGTGCCATTGGAAAGATTGGATTTTTCTGATCAATTTTCGTATATAAATCTTTTCCATCTGAGCAACTTTTGAATTTATATGATTTTTTTGAAGTTTAAAGCATTTTCTGGAATTTCCTGAATTGTTTTTAAATCAAATAATCCCAGAAAATCCTTTACTGCGTCAGCATGACATCATGCTGACGTCAGCAAGTCAACAGACCCGATCCAGGTCAAACCTTGACTGGTGGGTCCCTCATGTCAGTGTCTTTGGGCTAATTCCAGTAAAAACTAGAGTTGACTGGGTTTGACTATGCAGTGGGGCCCACTGTCAGTGACTGTGGTGGTTAAACTAATCACTATTAGCACCTAATTAAGAGGCCACATCAGCCCGCCGGAGTTTGGCCGGCGGCGACCATTTCGCACGGCGGTGACTCGTTGGAATCCTTGTTCCGGCGACCATTTGTCGCGCGGATGGGCTCTATGTGCTCCTGGTGATGCACCGCATCCAACGGTGCCATTGGTTGGTCGATTGGTCGCCGGAGTTGACGGCGACGAGCTCGTCCGCGGCGGCGCTCGCACGGAGTTGGCCGGGACGGCGTTGTGGTGCACGGGAGGAGGAGTTAGGGGTGGCGTCAGCTTGCTGGTGAGTCACTGGTCCTAATGACGTGCTCGGTTGCGAGGCACAGCGCCTATGGCCACGGCGGCGAGTTGGCCAGCGGCGGTGAGCTTCGGTCAGCAAGGGGGCGGCGGCTACAAGGCGTAGCCCGGGGAGAGGGGGGTTTGAAGCGTGAGCTCACAGCGGTCGCAGAGGGCGTCGAAGCGGACTTGGGGGAGGTCGGACGGCGGCGTATGGGCGGCGGCGATCTCCGGTGCCGAAGGTTGAAGACGACGGCGGGGAAGGCGTTGCAGGGCTTCTGGTGTCGTGTGCGTCGGTGGGGAGCTTCAGGGCGATGCGGCGGAGCTAATGGTGCATTGGGGAGGCGAGGGAGTGGCGTAGGGCGCGGTGGCAGCGATCGGCGGCGACGAGCTCGCTCGGTGGAGCTCGGCGGAGGGGAGAGAGGAGGGGGAAGACACGGGGGAGAATGAGAGAGGCGCCAGGGGGGTGCGTGGCGTCGACTAGGGGCGTCCAGGGCGTCGAGGGAGCAGCCAGGCAGGCAGGAGGTGGCCGGCGCGTCGGCGGCACTCGCCACCGAGCTTCTTCGTGCGCTGGCACGGTGAAGAATACGGGCGTGCCCCTGGTGGGCTGGGCCGTCTGGGCCAGCAGGTAAGTGGGCTCAGGTAAGTCTGCTTCCTCCTTTTTTCTATTTACTTTCTGTTTCATTTCTTTTGTATCTTTGTTCAATTAATAAAAAATGCTAGAACATTTTTATAGCTCATAAAACTAGTCATGCCCACTATATATAATATGAACAGTATGGAACATTTAATTTATGATTATTTGGGCACATTAAATATTTTATAGCATTTAAATGCCCAAATGCAAATACCATATGAATTAATCCAGAGACCTTGGATGTCCTAGAAAATTGTGCACCATTTTTGGCAGAGGTTTAAGACCAAGGCAGAAATGATGTACATTTTTGAAGTGCATTTTGGGTACATTGGAAAAGATTTTATCAAACCCTAGTTGTTAGAAGAGGGGTGCTGGGGTTTCTACCATTCCCATTTCAAGTTTCTTTGGAAAGTAAACATGATGCACACTCTAGCTAGTCCTAATGCAAGCACTGACTAGGGATGTGACAAGTTGGACCATGTATCTCGTTGTGTTGAGGATCTAGCACATGTGTGATCGTTTCTTGTTGATTTTAGTGTTTTCTCTCGTTTTCCCTTGTGATTTCCCTCGTGTTCTTCGTGTTCATCATCGGGGATCCCTCCAATCATGAAAGATCGGCCTAGGTCGGGTTAGCCCCGCATCATAAAGTGGTGAAGAGGTGGAGGTGTGTGTGTGCATGCATGGGAGACCGACCTAAAGAAAAAGACTGCGTATATGTGATGGATAATGCCGAGTTGTAGTGTGTGTGCCTGCATGCATGAGAGAAAGTTAGTGGTACAACTATAAAAAGAATACGACTGTGTGGGTGTAAAAGACTTGGTGAGTTCATAATCAATTTAAAGTTGAATTCAAATATTTGAATAAGACATGATGTTGTTTGAAACCAATGCATGCATGAATATAATTGAGACATGGGTGATGTGGTTTTGAAATGAGCATGCTAATCTATATACACATTGAACAAGGTCAAACTGATTTTAATTTGAGATACCGATGGCAGGCATCATTTGGCCATATTGCATCCATGCATTGACACACTATTCAAATTGGATATGATGGATGGCTTTCGTAGCGCTTATCTAAATGGTGTGTGTGTTTGTGTTTGTGTGTGTGTGATGGCGTGTTAAACACATTGTACATGGTATGATACATGGTTTTGTTTCCCAACATCTTGCTAGAGCATAGATGTACTATGATTTGAATTCAACATGAAATGGAGACATATATCTAAATTCGAGATCTGGTGTACATGTAGTTCATATTTATATGGGAATTTACTAATCCTATATTCATGTCATGTATTGTGAAGATAATATTTAGATGGTTGTATAACTAACCCGAGTGCAATCCGATTCAAACAGGGAAAATGTACTCAAATTTACTCCATATGCTAGATAGTACGAATAGTTTTTTATTGATGAGGGAAGTGCAAATTGATTTGGTACTGTGCATGTTATGCTTGTTGTCTCGATTTTTTTTGTCTTTTGTTGTTATTTTTGAATGGCATTTCTAGTAATATAGTAAAATGGGACATGGTTCTCTCTAGTGGGGTGCAAATGGACTTTTTTGTACATGTTAAGCTTGTTCTCCTGAAATTTCAAGTCACGCCTTGTTATGCCGAAATTTCAAGATAGCATCTCTGTCTATCATGCTGCTAAACTCCCGCTTCTTCAACCCGCGCCTTGTTATCCTGAAAATTTAAGATATCTCTTCGTCTCGTTGTGCTCCAAAAACTCACTCCATCTCAACCCACGCCTTTCTATCCCAAAACTACAACACGCGCGAAAACTCCCACCTCATGCGAAATCCCGAGAAACGAAATTCCCGTGATACCCCTGAACCGAATGAACAGCCTAGTTCAAATATTTTGGTTTACTTTCATAACTTACCTCACATTTTGGACAAGCGCGTCCCTAAGCCATGGTTCCCCCTCCCATCCCCTCACCCCATTCGTACGCCGAGGACGCGGAAATCCACAAAGCCCTGCACCCTCCTCCGTCCGCCAGCCAGACGAAGCCTCTTCTGCGATGACATCGTCCACCGCAACAGCTATACGGCCTCATCCACCATACCGGATGAGGATCCATTGTCGATCTCATCATCCTGTCAGATCAAACACCCCATCATCCACCTCCAAGGCGCTGCCCCGATGTTCGCCTTGTCTATCACGCCAGCTCCATTCCAACATCCCCGCCTTCACCTGCACCACTAGAAGAGTAGCACCATCATCGATTCGTCGGATGAAGTTGAGGCCTAATAAACGCTACCAAAGAGGTTCTACACTAATCATTGCATTTTCTTCTTGATTCGATCTCATGGTGATGCTGGTGCTCGGTCTCGTGCCGCCATGGCGCGGCCCCATCTACGACGTCGTCGCCGGCCACTTCCTCCAAGGCGTCACTCCCTCAATGGTGAGGTCCACATCAGTAGAAGCTGCTACTACTGCTTTGAGTCTCGTTGGCCTTGTAGCTACTTCGGTTCTCGCTCGTGCTGCTGCTCTGCTCTTGCTCTAGGTCCCCTGCCTGGTCTGCTCTTGCTCTTGCTCGCGCTGCTGCTCTTGCTCTTGCTTGTGCTGCTGCCCTAATCTTTCTCGCATTGCTGCTGCACGAGCAGCAGCTCCGGCTCTCTCATGAGCTACTCACTACTAGGAAAAGGCCTATTAATGACGCACCTAATTTGGCCATTAATGGCGCATTAGGGGTGCGCCATTACTAGCACGCCATTAGTATATTTTACTAATGGCGCACCTCTGGTGCGCCATTAGTATCTGGTATACTAATGGCGCACCGCTGATGCGCCATTAGTATGCACAGTAGTGCGCCATTAGTATGCCTCCCAGGGGCCATGTGTAGCCAGGTGCTTTGGCATACTAATGGCGCACTCTGCTGTGATGCGCCATTAGTATGAATATTAGGGTTTTTTTTATTTTTTTATTTTCTGTTTTTTGCACAGGTTATGCATATATATAAATATAATTTCTCATGGAGCCAACATATATGGTACGCACATCGAAACTATTAGAATCTACTCCCTCCGTTCCGATTTACTCGTCGTGGTTTTAGTTCAAATTTGAACTAAAACCACGACGAGTAAATCGGAACGGAGGGAGTATATAATAGCTCATAGAACAACTTAGCATCATGCATCATCGATCATAATAATAATAAAAACTCAACATTGGTATTAAATAATAAGTCTTACACATCATTATCACCATACAACTTCTACTACGTAGCAATTTTCTAAGATAAAATGGCATAAAACAAGATGGCGTTTGTCTCTAAATCAATTAGATTTAAAAGGCCATTATGGAGAACGCACATTATCTTGTCTCCATTTCTTGCCCTTCTCACTCTATTGCTTCCAAGTACCTCCTTACGAGTTTTCGTTATTTTTCGCCATTCTTTGATTCTCATTCCTTTATTTTTAGAAGAAATCCGATATGGACACGTGTGATTTGTAGGTTCACCTGGCAGAATGTTTAAAACTTGTAGTTGACCAGATTGAAACATGACAGGAGGCACACAGTCACTAGGGAGAATCTATTGCAAAACATAGTAAGACTTCGTAGTTAGCATTGTAGTTCAGTTCGAGAAGAACTAATGCAAAACATGCACGAATGTCGTAATAGTAAAAAAATCTTACCATGGTATCTCCATTGATATTAACATAGTTCATGACGTGCACTAGTGGGACGTATTGACTATATTGTGGATCAATATTACGATATTGAATGTAATCCACAAGAAAGGAATAAAAGAAGATGATCTGCTCTTTGTCCTTATAAGTACATTCTAAGCCAGGGGTGTAGTAGGTTCTGTCTAGCATCATCCTCACATTATTTGAATAATCAAAATAACCTATCAATGGAAATAAGTTGTCAACTATTTTGAAATAAACGATATAAATTACTAAATAACTATGTTTGATAAACTCACTTCTCGGTAGAATTGGAATCATATCGTCAACAAGGACCCAAATGTCCAAATCGTCTTCGGCAATGGAATCAGGATTACCAAGATCCATGGTGAGAAGCATACCCTCATAAAAACCATATATCTTGCAAAATGATTCCCAATTCTTGCAACCAAAAGTGGTTACGTTATCTGAATTGTACAAATCCACTTCTAAATCAACATTATGCATGGTCCTTAGTTGAATTTGCTTTGTCTCCGTAGTTTCATGATCTTCAAATCCCATTCTCTCCAAGACATAGCGTCTTGCATGACACGGGATAAACTAGTTGCATGTAAAAGAAGAAAATTAATTACTTACACGTTGAAGTAGCTAGAAATCGTGCTTAATTAATTACGAAACAAGACTTGTCGTTGCGTACCGTTTCGACATCGAAGGTCTCGTCGAGCTTAATACTGAAGTAACGACCGTCTACCAGGTGAGGCCTGTCGCACAGACCCCGGTCGTCACCGCACCAGGAGCACTCCGGGATCCTATCGTCGTCGGAAGACGACATTTCCTATGTTTCAAAGAGATTAAACTTTATAAATTAAAAATATGTACCTAGACAAGCTAGCTGTGGAACCATCCTAGGCTCATTAGGACTAACATTGTCAACACTTTTGCACTAGTTCTGCTATATACCATCGTCACTAGATATCTACAGTTTTATTACTAGAGCCACCATACAAACCTCATCATATTCTTTTATTACTGGAGCCAATTTTCCTCATATTCTTTTTTTTACTGGAGGCACCATACAAACCTCAGAGCTTGGTGGCCTGGACCTGCATTTGTTCTTGGTTGCTTTTCATACTAGAGTTTTACTATCACAAGAGTGTTTTTTTAAATATAATATCACAACAGTGCTTTTTTATTAACAGCAAGTTCATCATGTCAATTACTCCAAGCAACAACAGTTTGCCAAGTAGAAAAATTTAAACTATGGCTTAGCAGAAAAATTAACAGCAACAAGTTTTTCATGTGTTTTTCAGAGTACATGTTGCTGAAAAAACTACTGAACTACTGAAACTAGTCTAACTACTGAAATTACTGAAACTAGTCTAACTACTGAAACTACTGAAACTACTGAAACTAGTCTAACTATTCTAACTACTGAAACTAGTCTAACTAGTCTAACTACTAAAACTACTGAAACTACTGAAACTACTGAAACTACTGAAACTAGTCTAACTAGTCTAACTACTGAAACTAGTCTAACTAGTCTAACTACTGAACTTCAGATTTGAGATTCATGTGTTTTTCAGATTTGAGATTCATGTGTTTTTCAGCAAGTCTAACTACTAGTCTAACTACTAGTCTAACTAGTCTAACTACTGCTCCAAGCACTAGTCTAACTACTGCTAGTCTAACTACTGCTCCAAGCAAACTACTGAAACCATTAGAGTCTAACTACTAGTCTAACTAGTCTAACTACTGCTCCAAGCACTTGTCTAACTACTAGTCTAACTACTGCTAGTCTAACTACTGCTCCAAGCAAACTACTGAAACCATTAGAGTCTACTGCAAGAAGGTTTCAGTTAATTATTGGGCTAAACTGGACACGAGCTAACACAGCGATATCGATAACATCTGCCTAAAGAGACTACCTATGGGATTAATTGATCGTAAAATGTAAGATAATATTGACTTTTGACAAGCCAAAAGATCGAGCGGGGAGGGGGGCGGTGGGTGTGGTAAGCGGCGCACCTGGACTGCGAAACCCTCGAGGAGGTCCTTCTCGACGATGCCGCGAGCAATCACGGCGGAGGCCGGCGGCGGTGCTCCCTTCACGTGCCCCGAGTGGCCCTCGTCGGCTCCGAACCAACCGCCGCCGTGCGCCGAGTCGTCGCCGAACTAGGGTTGGGGGCGAGGGCGCCGAGTCAGCGTCGAGGGCGAGGGCGTCGGCGGTGAGGGAGAGAGAGGCGTCGGGGAGAGGGGGGCGAGGGCGTCGACGGTGAGGGAGAGAGAGGCGTCGGGGAGAGGGGGGCGAGGGCGTCGGCGGTGAGGGAGAGAGAGGCGTCGGGAAGAGAGGGGGGGAGAGATCTGGCGAGAGGGAGAGAGAGGAGGGTGCGGCCGGCCCCAAGTATGGGGGATTACTAATGGCGCATTTCTGCTATGTGCGCCATAAGTATGTGGACTCTAATGGCGCACCGAGCCCAGGTGCGCCATTAGTATTGTGTTCTACTCACTAGCCCGAAAGAAAGCTATATGTTTCACCTAACCCACTACCTAACAGAATCCCCACACTAGCCCGACTGGTCAGCACTCTGCATACCCACCAGGAGGTCCTGGGTTCGATTCCAAGCCTCCCCAATTTATTTTGCTTTTAAAAAATGCTGTTTGACACTTATTTGTGTTTAAATATGTTCAAACTTGTTTAAATCATAACAATAATATTTTTTTATAAAAAAGTAATAATTTTATAAAAAATATCATCAAATTTGTTATTTGAAAATATTTATGAATATGAAAAAATATCATCAATTTATTATTTTGAATATATCATGGGTCGGCGGCGGCGGTTGAGTAGGGGAATCGAGGGTGCAGGGGGTCGGCGGCGGCGGCCGCGGTGGACCAGGGGGTGCTCGACGGCGGCGGTTGAGTAGGGGAATCAAGGGTGCGGGCCGGGGGTCGGCGGCGGCGGTTGAGTAGGGGAATCGAGGGTGCGGGGGGTCGGCGGCGGCGGCCGGTGGACCGGGGCGTGCTCGGCGGCGAGGGGGACCGGAATCTGGCGAGGTGGGATAGCGATCGAGATGGAGGGGGGTCGAGATCGAGTGTCCATGAAATTTAAAAATAACACACTAATGGCGCACTGACGCACAGTGCGCCATTACTAGTTTAAACAAGTAATGGCGCACTCCGGTTAAACTAGTAATATGGCGCACTCCGGGACAGTGCGCCATTAGTAGTTTTGTAAAAAAAAGAATAAAAAATATCATAAAAAAGAGCATTAATGGCGCACTTTACTGCTGGTGCGCCATTACTATTTAGAACTAGTAATGGCGCACTTTGTCTGGATGCGCCATTAGTATGTTTGGACAGGCGCGCTAGTTCAAAAAAGAAAACTTCTTGATACTAATGGCGCACTCTGGACATCGTGCACCATTAGTAGTTCGAGCTCTAATGGCGTATCTGTTGTTGGTGCGCCATTACTATATACTAATGGCGCACTGCTTGTCCGGTGCGCCATTAGTATCAATTCCATCTATAGCCCTTTTCCTAGTAGTGACTGCTGCAGCTACCCAAGATGCTATTACACGACCAGCTACCCCGGCTCTCGCACGCGCTGCTGCTCATGGCACTACTGCTACTGCACGACTAGCTGCCCCGGTAGCTCTCTAGTAGTACGTTCCCTGCTGGAGCGGCTACCGATTTAGATCACTTCTACTCTGCCACTAGTGCTCGAGCGGCCAAAACTATTAGTGCACTACTTTTTTGCTACTAGTCCATTCAGTTTCGATGGTAAAATTGAGTTTTGATAGCAAAATTCAATTTCGACAACAATATTCAGTTTCGACAGATAAATTCAGTTTCGACAGTTAAGTTCAGAGATGTGTGGCTAATGTATTTTACATCTAGCACTTTGTGGTTACGTGTTTTACATCATCTATTGGAGATTCTAATAGAATTCCACTCGGGTTCACATTGTCTCTCTTGTCCTACGTCAGCCTCGCTGTCGTACAACTCACCGGAGCTGCTCCAACGATGAAACCATCCATCACAGCGGAGCAGTACCCTTGGCTCTATCTCCAAATGCCTAAGATCTTCTTCCCCTCCTCCTCCAGCCACATCAGCCACAACATCCTCAGCGACCAACCCAATGATGCTATGATCGACATGGCTTCGCCAATGAGGTTGTACACTTGTTGCATTGCTTTTTTACTCTACATGTTATATATATATTGTCCACTTAGCATGCGTAGTAACGTGAAATACAATTAGTTTCTCCTACTATATGACAAGTAGTGAGGTACCAGGCAACATAGCTATCCGTGATGGACTCTCTCGAAAGCCATCGTTATTCATTTCTGTGTTGTTGAGCTGTGCATTTGTAGATGGGCCTAGGAGTTGAGCTAGTAGGGCAGTGGCATGGGTCCAAAGTAGTAGAAGTAGCAAAAGAACATTTTTGGATTGTAGGCTTTTGCATGTTCAAGCTTGCTTGCTAGAATAGCTAGTGCTTGAAAGGAAAAGTGAAGGAAAAACATAGGAATTGGAGAGTTTCCTATTGTACTACTATTCATGCATTTGGTTCAAAGGAATGGAGCAAACGAAAATTGTAGGATTTGTTACTTTAGTGTCTCCATTGAAGAAAAATCATAGAAATTTTAATATCCACTTAGCCTCCTTTTCAAATTCATGTTCATGACGCACAAGACTAAGAGATAGTACCATAATAGAATTATAATTGTACATTTTCTTGTGGTTTGACTTAATTTCACCATGCTTCTTGGAATTCCTGTGATCATCCAATTCTTGTGAACCAAACACCCAGATTGATAGAAATCATGTATTTTTAAATTCTGTATTTTGCATGTGCATTCATATCCTATCCCTATGTATTTCCTATCCTTGCATTGTTAGAATCCTCCAATTCAGACAAGCCCTTACAGAATTAATTCTATTCCAGATATGTATCAAAGAAAACCTTGTGCGGTTTGTCCCGCTCCTGCTGCGCAGTGGTCCACCCCAACTCAGCTGCTCCAACGACAAAAGGTTTTACCACAACTGGGATCCACCCTCCAGACTGTATTTCCCCGCCTCAGCCACGATAGCTGCATTGCCATCATCAACTGAGCAGATGACGTCGAGGACTACACGGGTCCGCAAGAGAGGTTACACTATTTTTTGTCTGCTTATGTTATGCATCGGTTAAAATGACATGCTACTTTATCATCTTGTTCACCGATTAGACTCCGAGTCAAGTGCAAACTAATGCTCAGACTTGAGTTTTTAAACGGTTGTGGGGTACATATTGGGGCAGCAATCAATAGTGTCTGTCTACTATTTGGTTATTCTCGGGTGTCAACTATGAGTTTCATGTTGGGTGGGAAACAACATTAAAGGAGACATTATCTGTATTTTGTAACTGAAGATAATTCTAATATCTGCCTGCTATCATTGGTTTTGGGTCTATCCATGGGTTGCTACCATCAGTCTAGATTTGTGCATGCACTCCTTACGTAATCTCACTATGTTTTATTCCTATGCATGTCAGTTATTGTACACAATGGCACGGAACATGTAGAGAAAAACAGGCGAGCCTTGCGTGGCAATTAAATTTCATGCAGGCGTTGCTCCATGGTGGGCGTAAAAGCAACCCCTCCCCCATTCCAGACTATAAACAACAAGAAGATAACTATTCAGTGGAAGCAGGTCACTCCTATTTACCCATTGAGGTCTTTTTCTCTAACTTGGCATGCTGACGTTGTTCATATAATGCATATGGTGCCTTGCATTGCTTATTTCATACATAAAATATGCCATTTTCTTAGTTTAGACATGCTTTGTGTAAATGCCATCTGTTTAGTTTCTATATCGTATATATGAATCATGCAATGCCATCATGTTTAGCGAGGCATCATATATGTGAACTTTGCAATGCCATCTTGGTTAGCCAGTCATCTTATATGTGAATTATATCATGCCATCCTTTTTCTATTCTGTATTAAATTTTTTAACAATGTTAGTACATTCAATTACTCTTCCTGTGCATTAGCCATTCGACATGGTAATTGAAAACTCTGGATTGAAAACAAGGTCTTGAGAGCAGATAGTGCTATCTGATGAAGCGCGTGTCTTGCTGGTTATGGATAGCTCCTCAGAGGAGGATTCAGATATAGATGACTAGTCCTATTCCCCCTAGGTGCATGCCCTAACTTGGCAGGGTTATATTGCTTATATCGTGCATCTGGTGTCTTGCATTGCTATGTCATTTCCTTAGTTTAGACATGCTTTGTGTGAATGCCACATGATTAGTGTCTAATTACCATATATGTGAATTATGCCAGGCCATCTTGTTGCAGGACATTATATATGTGAATTATGCAATGCTATCTTGTTGCAAGGCATTATATATCTGAATTATGCAATGACATGTTGTTTACCCAAGTGTCATATATGTGAATTATATCATGCCATCCTTTTTTGTATTACATATTCCATTTATCGACAATGTTTTTATATTCAACTACTCTTCCTGTGCATCGGCATTTGAATTGGTGATGGAAAAATATGGAGTGAAAACACGGTCTTCAGAGCAGATAATGCTACGTGCTGAAGCAGATATCTTTCTGGTTACAGATACCTCCTCAGAGGAGTATTCAGAGATACAAGATATGTCCTAGTTCCCCCCCTTAGGTGTATGCTATAACTTGGCAGGGTTATATTACTCATATCATGCATATGTTGTCTTGCAAGGCTTAGTTTTTACATCATATACACAATATTGAGTGCCATCTGCATAGTTTACACATCATATATGCAATTTCCCTCTTCTCACTTGCTTAGTACATAAATCATATATTTTAAATTATATAATGCCATGATGTTTACATAGACAACATGTATCTGAATTATGGCATGCCAACCCATTTTCTAAAGACATAATATAGTTATATCATCCCATCATGTTTACATAGTCATCATATTTTGAATTATGTCATTCTATCCATGAATTATATCATGCCATCATGTTTCCATCGATGACATGTACGTTAATTATGGCATGCCAGCCACTTTAATAGACACATCATATAGTTATATCATCTCATCATGTGTACATAGTCATCATATTTTGTAGTATGTCATTCTATCATGTTTAGTTAAGCATCATATATGTGAAATTGTGTCATGCTATCCTATTTAGTTAGCCATCATATATGTGAAATTATGTCATGCTATCTTGTTTGGTTAGACCACATAAATGTGAATTATTTCATGTCATGTTTTCTTCCCTACTATCCATTGCACTTGTCTATCATACAATGTCTGTACATTCAATTACTTTTCTTGTTTATCAACCATTTGAATTGGAGGGGGTGATGGCAGTATCTATGGGAGTAAAAACACAGTCGTAAGAAAAGATAGTGCTACCCATCGATGCAGATAGAACCACGATTTTACTTGCCAAGAACCAGCCCCACCATATATAACCCAGACTCACGCAGATTATACCCCTACCCACTTTGACAGAGAACCAGCTACACCCATTCTAACCCCAACCCCAACAGATAGTAACCCAGTTCCAGTTGACACAACATTGTCTCCACCACAGAGCACCCAAACATGAGCAGTTAGTAAGGAAACTGCAATGCCTAAAGCATGAGGACCACCACTCCGAACCCCAAGTCAATGCTTTAAGCAAAAGAAGAATTGTTCTTAGGCCAGGTTCCGTAGCTATGGTTCATACTCCTTTGCTCTTGCATCAAAGTATTTACTCATACCTACTAATTTCTAATTTGAAGGATGTAACTGAAACTCCAATGGTGCAATAGGTATGTTTTAAAACTGTTTCTTTAACTGGTTTGGTGTTGTAACTTGCTCTATGTTGATTTCAGTTTCAATTGAATAAACAGTTATGTTCTCATGCCATGCACATTACAAGTGTTATTAGTGTTGTCTAGTTTCCCACACTTATATTATGTCTATGTTGCTTTATCTTAAAAATATATGATTTGAATTGTCTCTATCTTGACTTGGCAACATAAACTAGAATGACATAGAACACACAATGAACATGGTACATAGATATATGTTTGTTTCATGATGTTATCCTGTCCACCTTACTACTTAACTTGTTTACCAAAATGAGTTCCATATACAACATGGTAAACCCGTGATGTGTCTCCTTCTTTCTCTTTTAATATGCAGACAAAATATTGGAGAAGAGTACCCTGTTATGCACTGGTTAAGGAAGTAATCTAGATAAGGTTCAAGATAGTGAAACATCCCTGATGGTCTCCAAAAAAACTAATAAAAAATATCTTGAAGATAGTGAGACAACCCCAAAGTCCTGTCTTGATGTAGTGTTCGAGTTAATGGCCACTACTGCTGCCACAAGTTGTTCAAACTTGATGCCTGACTCTGTTCAGCTTCTTGTGTCTCAACTTCAAGTTGAAAAACATCAATCAGATGTGCTGCGACACGAAGCCGAAGGACTGATGGAGTCCCTGCAGAATTTAGACGCATACTTTCTGGTGCAACCACAAGCACTTGAGGATTTAAGCACCAAACAAGAGAAAGCTAATAAGCTTGCTAACCTTTTTGCCAGCATGGTGGATACCCAGGATATTGTTTCTTTAGCTCTTTTGAAGTAGTTTTGGTAATGGACTTGTTTTGCTGCGACATTTATTTGCACTAGTCGCCAACTTTGACAACCAGTGTATGTAATATGCTGCTTTGTTCCCCATATTTGCACTCGTGGCCAACTTTGATGCCCAATGGATGTAATATGTGTAATAGTCATAATAGCATAGCGTAAGTTGCTTGCTTATTTATTTCCTTGTTGTCCTGTTTATTTGTTTGCTTGTAGTCAGTGCAGTTCTTTTTCCGCGGTTTGCTAGTGGTTGCAGTAACCTATTTTTTATAAGGCCAGAATATCCATGGGCAACATACAGATCGTTGTCACCATGGTCCTACTATATGCTCTAGTGACCATGCGCCTCCTATGAGGCTTTTATGGGTCGTAGAATCAATGGGCCTTCTATGGGCCGTATGATCGATTGGACAAACACGGGCCAATAATGGACCGCGTTATGGGCCGTAAACGGGCTAGAGTGGAAATTGTCCGTTCATGTGCCGACCATAATGGGTTGTTAATAGGCCGATGAGTATAACGGGCTTAATTCCATCGACAAGCACAACGAGTCGTTAATGGGCCATATTTGATGATGCTAGGGAAATGGCCCAACTGATTAACGGGCCACTAACGGGCCAACTTTGACAATAGGCTGAATTTGGACCACAAGGAGAACGGGTAAGTAATGGACCGTAATTAACCAAATGCTACAAATGAGCCCAAGAATAAATGCGCCCTTAAAAGGACGAAAGATAACACGAGCTGGAAACGACCCAATGGAGTAACGGGCTTTTAATGGGTTTAAAGTGATATACTGCTCATTGTGGGCTAGTTTCCCCAAGAGCCATTAATGGGCCAAGAGTTACTAAGGGCCTCATATGGGCCGAAAGACGTCATGGGCCATACATGGACCGGAAGTTACAATGGGATGCAATCATATTGGACGGCCCAGACGAAGCTACTGGCCCGTTGTCACATCCCCAGCTTCACCTTGCATTAGGATAGCACCTGTCTGTTGCATCATGTTTATTTTCAAAGGAAACCTGAAATAGGGATGCTCAAACCCTAGCACTAAATGAATTTAACTAGGGTCAAATTAAAATCTTTTTCAATGAACCCAAAATGCCCATTGGAAAAGTTCATCATTTTTGGATTGATTAAAAACCTCTGCCAAAAATGTTGCACATATTTCTAGGACCATTCTGGATTTTTGAATTACATCATATCTTACTTGCATTTGGGCATTTAAATTTTATATATTAATTTAAATGATCAAATAATCATAAGCTAAAATGTTTACTGTTGAAATTATTCTAAACAGTAGCCATCCTTGGTTTCATGATTTTTGAGTGTGCCTAAGTATTTTTAATAAAGCCCAGAACAAAGTAAGAAAATAGAAAACATAAGATAAAATAGAAAACAGAAACTGAATTAGAAAAAGAGAAGGGTTACCTGTCCAGCCAGGCGGCCCAGCACTGTTGGCCCAGCCCACTCCTGTAGAGGCCCAGCCCAGCACTGCCTCCTTCATCCTCGTGCCAGAAGGCACGAGGGCGTGTGCCCGCGGCGCGCCAGCACGCGCACGGCCACCGACGGCCACCTCCTGCTTGCCGCTTCGCCCTGGACGTCTCTGGCGTCTCCACGCACCCCCCGGACCCCTCTCACTCTCTTCCCGTGTCTCTTCCCTCCCCTGGCTCTTTCCCCTCGCACCACCGAACGGAGCCGTCGCCGCCGCTCGTCACCACCGCGGCCACCATCGCCCCCTCGCTGCAGCGCCATGCCCGAGAGCTCTGCCGCGTCCTCCTGGTCCTCTCCACCGAGCTACGGGACGCCGGGAGGCTCTGCTTCGCCGTCTCCGCACTCGTCTTCAACCTCCGGCCATCGACGGCCTTGCCGTCGATTCGGCACCACCAGGACCTCCCCGGGCTCGATGACCTCCTCATCGGCATCTCTGTGAGCTCCTGCCCCTTTCCCCCCTCTCCGTTTGCCTTCTTGTGCACCACAGCAACCACGCCGAGCTCAGCCGCACCCACCGCCGCCACCGCACGTCGCCGTCGTGGCCACAGCCACGTTGGTTTGATTCCGAGCACGCCATCGTCTTCACCGCACTCGCAGAAGCCCGTAGCACCTCCCCACGCACCTCGCCATGCCTCATAGCGATGGCTTCGACCTCGCCCGAACTCCGGCGACCGCCAAGATCGTCGCCGGCGATAACTCCGGCCACCCCAGCCTCCGCCATCGCTAGCGTTGGATGCGCCACTCCGCCCTCTCCCCGTAGCTGCTCCCTGCGCGCCAAAAGAGCCCCTGTAGGTGAAACCCGACGCGCTCCGCCGTGTCTAGCCTCGCCGGCGGCTAAACGCCGGCGAGTTGACATCCTTGACCGACGAGGTTTGACCCCTCTCACTCACTGACATGTGGGCCCCGCCCAGCTAACTAAACTGGGTTAGTGCTAATTAAGTTAGTTTAGTAGTTGTGACACTGACCTGTGGGACCCACAGGTCAGGTTTGACCCGAACAGCCCCTGTTGACCTGCTGACGTCAGCATGTGGTCATGCTGATGCAGTAAAGTGTTTCTGGATTTTAAAATAAATCTTAAATGATTTATGAATTCCAGAAAATGCTTTAAACTTCTAATAATCATATAAAATCAACCGTAGCTCAGATGAAAATAATTTATATATGAAAAATGATCAGAAAAATCCAAGGAATCTGTTTATGGCATTTTCATGCATGTTTGAACAAGTTAAACCTGCTGATCAGGTCAAATCAATTAAATGGCATTTAAATAATCACATATGGAGTTTGAATTTGAACCTTTGGTTTAAACCAACTTCATTTAACATGGTTGCTAGTTGCATTAGCTCAATCAACAGCATATTGCCATATCATGATCATGCATCATATTGTTGCATTGCATTGATTGTGTTCTCTCTTGTTTGCCGGTGCTTGTACCCTTTCAGTAGACGTGTTCCGACGATGTGTTCGATGACACCGATGAAGACCCAATGTTATCTTCAGAAGTGCCAGGCAAGCAAAACCCCATTGAGCATTCCGATACAATCCCACTCTCTCGCTCTTGCTCTCTTTTACTGCATTAGGACAACAATGCTTCAATTGTTACCTGCTGCGGTAGTTGAACCCCTTTCCACTGCATGACCCGTCATTGCCACAGTAAATAGTTGAAACCCACTAGTATGAGTAGGAGTTGTTTGAGCCATGTTGTGCCTACTCATTGATGCTTTCTGGTTATGCCTGCTATTGCTTAGAGTTGTGTCAGATCTGATTTATCGGGGATGAATTGGAATGTGGTGAACATGTCCTACTGTTGAGAGCTAAGTGTGTGAACACGATTTGGTAAAGGTAGCGATGAGAGGCCATGTAGGAGTACCTGGTGGGTTGTCTCATTGAAGCCGTCCTCAGGAACTGAGTTCTGTGTTGGTTGATCCATGAAACAGCTACTACCACACATTGGGCCCTGAAATATAACCCCGCTCGACTTATTGACTGCCCTTGTTCTCTGTCCAGGAGTTGCAACTAGTTTCTGGTGTTTGTAGTTTACTGGAGGTCGTGCGCAGTGCTGACCCTCGGGGTGGGCTGTGACACGGCAGGTACGTTGCACGGTGTACCGGTCGCCCGTTTGGTGACGCGGGAACCCTGTACACATCGTTTGGGGCCGTGAGCGACACCCCGGCCGGATCTCCCCACGGATGGAACCCAAATATGCGATAAACCTGGATGAGTGACTTGAGTGGTTGGTTAGGTCGTGGTCTACACCCACGTCGGCTTTCGCTTGAAGTCTGCCGAGCACATGTCGTGTGCAGACGCTAAGTGGTGGAAACACGTGTGAAGAAGTACACCCCTGCAGGGTTTATATATGATCTATTAGAATAGCCGTGTCCGCGGTAATGGACTTCTGGGTTGCCTATAACAGTTCATAGACAAGTGAAAGTGGATACTCTAAAACACGCAAGATAAGCGTGAGTGCTATGGATGGCCTTCTCGTAGGGAGACGAGAGCGGATCCATAGTGGTGTATTGATTGGTGAATATGTGGACTCGTGTGCGCCACCTCAAAGAGTTACTTGCAGTCGTAGTTTATGATAGCCACCGAGTCAAGCTGGCTTGCTGCAGTCAAACTCCACCACCCCCTTTGTTGATACTGATGCATATGTAGCTAGTTCTGATGTAAGTCTTGCAGATTACCTTTGTACTCACGTTTGCTTAATTTATGTTTTTGCAGAGAGACTTCAGTCTCGCTAGTGGTTCCGCGTGGACTTCGACGTTTAGCTTGTTACCTCAGCTACGATCTTGTACCCTTGGGAGGGTCTTGTAGATAGTCAGGCTTTTTCAGCCTTCTTCATTTGTAGTTGTCTGTACTCAGACATGTTATGCTTCCGTTGCCTGTATGCTCCGTATGTTGGGTCATGTGACCTCTGGTTGTAATAAATGCTATGATGGCTCTTCTGGGCCTTATCTATATGAGTTGTTGAGTTATGTTGTGATGCCATGTTGTACATCACATACTTGCATGTTATGCGTACGTGTAATGTGTATTGCTATGTGTGGGATCCGACACCTAGTTGTTTACCCTTGGTAGCCTATCTTACAGGGAAATGTCTCCTAGGGCTTCCACTGAGCCTTGGTAGCTTGCTACTGCTCCGGAACACTTAGACTGGCCGGCATGTGTCCTTCTTCGTTCCTGTGTCTGTCCCTTAGGGGAAATGTCACGTGTTGTTCCTTTAAGTCCTTGTAGCTTGCTACGACTTGGGTTCATACGTTGATGACCGACACATTCGTTGTTGGGTCATGTATGCCTGTTTTTGTAATTTAGTGCCACTTTTGGTTTGTAACTAGTCATGTCCGCCCGGGTTCTCTATCATATGGATGCTAGCGACACTATCATATACGTGTGCCAAAATGCGCAAACGGTCCCGGGCCAGGTAAGGTGGCACCCGTGGGGATACCGTGCGTGAGGCCGCAAAGTGATATGGTGTGTTACAGGCTAGACCTGTGTGACTTAGGATCGGGGTCCCGACAGCTTTGGTATCAGAGCCTGACTGCCTGTAGGATTAGTAAGCCAAACTGGTCGAAGTTGTGTCTAGAAACTCTTTAGTTATATAAGGGAATTGATTGTGGAAGGGAACGTAAGGCTCTTTTTACTCCTTTACCTTATGACCTTCTGATCTGAATCACCTTGTTCTATTCCACGGGGATTAAGAACTAGGATTCTCTTTCTATTTATTAGGATCACGTTAATGTGGTTTCAACCCTCCGTTTAGTTTCTACCACTTCTGTTTGTTCAACTATTGGACTCAGAACCTTGACTCTATGATGATAAGTGGTTATGCTACCCTTTTGTTTGGATCTCAAAAGTATTTTCGAGCATTTACAGCCGTTATGCTGTCCGAGTCATTCCAGGTTTCTAAATAGTCTGATGCATTTGCAAACCTTTCCCCCTGTTTCCGATGTCCTTTTAGGCCAGATTAATCACACTAGTCAGTGTGTTGAGGTACTCTGTTACCTCGACATATATGTTGGAATTATTATTATGACCCTAGCTGTCTTAGAAGATCATCCAGTAAGCTAGCAATGCTTTATATTCACAGTGTGATGATTATGGCCATTGTTCTCGAAAGCATGCCGTGATGCCATTTAGTTAGTAGGCATTCTACTCCTGGGTTCTTGAAACGAAGATTCATTCTACCTACTTCATGTTGGTAGTATTTACTCGTCCCTTTAGGATATTAGTAACCTTGTGATAGTCCTCGAGGTCCGTGGTATTTCCTTCTTCCAAATACCATGAACCATCATGGCAGAAGTTCTTCTGAACCAAAAGATCACAACCCGAGTGCTCTTGACTAGTACTCCATTCATATTGTGACTCTGCCAATTCTACGTTCTGCATGGGTTATCCGGAAGAAATATGTTGAACCCGTTTGACATGTTAATCTATGCATCCACAACTCAGAGGTTATATGTTCCTTGAGTTGTCTCCTTTTTAGTTGTATTCTGACTTTCGTCTATCAGTTGATAGTCAGGAGTAGTTGTGCACTCGTGTTCATCGATGCCTTTTACTCTTGTGGTCCGTCAAGCCATTCTATTCCGGAATGACTAGGAGAAACAAACTCCAGTACCTTATCCATATCCAGGATTTGGTCACAGAAGTTGTACTTCGCAGATAAAGAATGTTAATCCAGCTTCTAATCTGTTCTATCTTGGAATATTACCATCTTTATGTCAAGAATGTCATGGGAATTGCACATCATCCTATAAACTCTTGATACAGTGATACTTCTCGCCATTATCGTTCATTCCTCGGTCTCCGTGTTATCATAGCCGAAATGCTGACAAGTGGATTGGGATGTGTGAAATTAATACTCCTAGCAACTCCGTTGCTTGGTAGTTAAATGGACAATAACTTCATCCTTAGCGAGTCGATTATTGAATCACCACCCTAAGGCTGATCGTGCTACCTAGTCCACTTTCCTGGTGCACTCCTCGATTGATGAGTTAGGATTTTATTAAGTCCTCGCTCATTTGATCATATCGTCTTGCCCTGAAAAGCAAGATTGTTCTCGAGCTTAGTAACATATCGGCGGATCGTGATTTTCTGGTTATCTTCCCAGAAGTATTACCAGGTTGTCCCCTGACCGTTCTGTTGAGTTCGTGATCAAGTTGGTTTTCTTATAAACCACCCTTTCTCCAAGAATCGGTGTTGGATACCCTGAACTAGTTTGTTAAGCTAAACAACAACTTGGAGAGTTGGAAGATAAAAGCTTAACCCACATAGCTCACTCCAAAGGGATATCTTGTGTGTGTATTGAAGATAGATGATATCTTCTCCAATTGATCCCCGTGATCATTTGTGGATCTATTGTCTTGTCCAAACTTTGATTTGAGTATGGGTTATCATCAAGTCAAATCAGTACCAACGATATTCGTAATGTTGTCTTACTCATGGTCGTTCCCTTGAGCATACACCATTATATCTTTTGGGTCTGACCAATGCTATCACTTTGTTCACATTGTCATGGAATTCCATCTATAAGGAAACCTGGATGAATTGTTGTTGAGCCCATCAGCAACATTGTTATCTTCTCCATGATCTATGTTGAACATCCAGCTAGTATTGGAAACTTTTATAAGCATTATCTTCATGACCCGTTCGTGAAGCATATGTATGGAAGAAAGAAGTGACTTCCTCTAATTCATGTGCATTTGATGCAAGTTGCCGCCGTGAATTCAAGAAAGCATGTTTTACCCCCTCTGGAGTCATCCCAAGTCAGTCATGCTTACGTGCGAAGTATTCTATGGTCTGTTAGACTGATCATCTTCATTCTGTATGTATCCCTAGAACAGCAAGCCACTGATAGATTTGTTCAAAGAGAAGAGGTTCCTTCTTAAGGATCATGACTTATGTTAGGACTTCGCTATCCTTGTTGATGGTTCCCCACCCGAACTCGATAGTGTTTTATTGTAAGACTACTACGTGGCCATGCTTGTCCCGGACAACGTGTTCACAGGTACGTAGCAGAACCAGCTCATGTTTTGGAGCTTGCTATCGTAGTTCATTCCCGAGAATCTCGCAACGCCGTCTCGTCAATTTGTGTTGCAAACTTTCATTTTTCTTTCTAGACTCGATGAGTCTGGAATATCCTGACACCAATCAGAACTGAATCTCAGGCGGATATGATGGTTGGTGCATTTCCCAAGAACTATAATATTGGTCTCTCGATAACCGGTAAAGTGGATGTCGTGGCCAACCCACCCAGTCGGAAGACCTATTGATGTAGTATCTTGATTGAAGAAGTTGGCCACCTCCCCATAAGGACTTCGTAGGAATTACTCCCTAGTTGTTCCTTATGGATTTTTGTGCTCCTGAAGTCCGACCTTTTACTTGACGTTCTAGGTACAAAACCATTCTAATAAATGGGTTACGCTAGCACATCAAGGAGAACATTAGAAGCGGAGTGCTAAATGTCTCTCGGTCGATCATCCAGATCTTGCCCCTTGGCCTGGCCAAGGTGAAATCCGAGAAAGTGTTATCTTCCTTTGCATCTGCATCATCCATCATTATTTGTCATGGTAGTATGTGATGTTGCCAGGATCCTTGACACGGATATTGGTAAAACCTTGATGAATATGGGAATGCTCAAGTTCTTGAGAGCACGCACAAGCACTAGGTGTTATCCTCGACACTAACCGGGATTGCTCCCAGTGCTCTTGGTTATACTATAATCTCTCAAGAGTGCATTTACTCTCTACTGTTGGGTTTCTTCCCAGTTACCAGAATCATTCCCAGCATTTGCATCTTGTTCCTAGCTTGCACCGCCAATTTGCCAATTTTCCATTGGTTGCCCATCTCAGCAACTGTTGTTTAGGATTATTTTCTGGAATGGACTTGCCATGGGTTCCATCCATTTCCGATGATAACCAAAATCATCCCTTGTGTTGTCTTCAATGAGGTAGTCCACATCATCCCTTCTGGCCGAGAATGTCATTCTTTCGGACTCCGTCAAACGATCGTTTGCGAAT
The DNA here is from genome assembly GCA_902687465.1 of Secale cereale. Taxonomy (NCBI): domain Eukaryota; kingdom Viridiplantae; phylum Streptophyta; class Magnoliopsida; order Poales; family Poaceae; genus Secale; species Secale cereale. The sequence goes on along the minus strand of LR738712.1, from coordinate 318,895,746 downwards.
ACCTTAAGCTGGTATAGAGAATTTCAACCATCTCTATATCAAAAGTAATTCTTTTTGCCACTTAAGGGGATAATTCTACGAGTCACCTTCTCTAAGGTGCCCCGTCTGGTGGTATCGATCACCCTCTTCTTAGGTGTGGAATTATTGCCATTAGGTGAACCTTCATCATTTATTTCACTACATCCCTCTGGAGGTGTACTCCGTGTCTCAGCTCAAGAGAAGTTTCAACGTCTCACTCCATGGGTTGATCTTGAGTTGCTCGATCTTTCGGAAGATAAATTTTGTAGAGTTTCTCTCATCATCACCGTTTGGATGAAGATCTCGAAAGCAAGGATGCCAAGATCAACATGAGGCAAGCAATCAACACTTATATGGAGGACACTTGGATCATGAAGTTTGTGTTAGTTAGTGTCCCCTCTGATTTCTTATCTCACGTCCTGAATCTCGGGACGAGATTCTTGTTTAGTGGGGGTGAGTTGTCACATCCCCAGCTTCACCTTGCATTAGGATAGCACCTGTCTGTTGCATCATGTTTGTTTTCAAAGAAAACCTGAAATAGGGATGCTCAAACCCTAGCACTAAATGAATTTAACTAGGGTCAAATTAAAATCTTTTTCAATGAACCCAAAATGCCCCTTGGAAAAGTTCATCATTTTTGGATTGATTAAAAACCTCTGCCAAAAATGTTGCACATATTTCTAGGACCATTCTGGATTTTTGAATTAAATAATATCTTACTTGCATTTGGGAATTTAAATTTTATATATTTATTTAAATGCTCAAATAATCATAAGCTAAAATGTTTACTGTTGAATTTATTCTAAACAGTAGCCATGCTTGGTTTCATGATTTTTGAGTGTGCCTAAGTATTTTTAATAAAGCCCAGAACAAAGTAACAAAATAGAAAACAGAAGATAAAATAGAAAACAGAAACATAATTAGAAAAAGAGAAGGGTTACCTGTCCAGCCTGGCGGCCCAGCACTGTTGGCCCAGCCCACTCCTGTAGAGGCCCAGCCCAGCACTGCCTCCTTCAACCTCGTGCCAGAAGGCACGAGGGCGTGTGCCCGCGGCGCGCCAGCACGCGCACGACCACCGACGGCCACCTCCTGCTTGCCGCTTCGCCCTGGATGTCTCTGGCGTCTCCACGAACCCCCCCGGACCCCTCTCACTCTCTTCCCGTGTCTCTTCCCTCCCCTGGCTCTTTCCCCTTGCACCACCGAACGGAGCCGTCACCGCCGCTCGTCACCACCGCGGCCACCATCGCCCCCTCGCTGCAGCGCCATGCCCGAGAGCTCCGCCGCGTCCTCCTGGTCCTCTCCACCGAGCTACGGGACGCCGGGAGGCTCTGCTTCGCCGTCTCCGCACTCGTCTTCAACCTCCGGCCGTCGACGGCCTTGCCGTCGATTCGGCACCACCAGGACCTCCCCGGGCTCGATGACCTCCTCATCGGCATCTCTGTGAGCTCCTGCCCCTTTCTCCCCTCTCCGTTTGCCTTCTTGTGCACCACAGCAACCACGCCAAGCTCAGCCGCACCCGCCGCCGCCACCGCACGTCGCCGTCGTGGCCACAGCCACGTTGGTTTGATTCCGAGCACGCCATCGTCTTCACCGCACTCGCAGAAGCCCGTAGCACCTCCCCACGCACCTCGCCATGCCTCATAGCGACGGCTTCGACCTCGCCCGAACTCCGACGACCGCCAAGATCGTCGCCGGCGATAACTCCGGCCACCCCAGCCTCCGCCATCGCCAGCGTTGGATGCGCAACTCCGCCCTCTTCCCGTAGCTGCTCCCTGCGCGCCAAAAGAGCCTCTGTAGGTGAAACCCGACGCGCTCCGCCGCGTCTAGCCTCGCCGGCGGCTGAACGCCGGCGAGTTGACCGCCTTGACCGACGAGGTTTGACCCCTCTCACTCACTGACATGTGGGCCCCGCCCGGCTAACTAAACTGGGTTAGTGCTAATTAAGTTAGTTTAGTAGTTGTGCCACTGACCTGTGGGACCCACAGGTCAGTTTTGACCCGAACAGCCCATGTTGACCTGCTGACGCAGTAAAGTGTTTCTGGATTTTAAAATAAATCTTAAATGATTTATGAATTCTAGAAAATGCTTTAAACTTCTAATAATCATATAAAATCAACCGTAGCTCAGATGAAAATAATTAATATATGAAAAATGATCAGAAAAATCCAAGGAATCCGTTTATGGCATTTTCATGCATGTTTGAACAAGTTAAACCTGCTGATCAGGTCAAATCAATTAAATGGCATTTAAATAATCACATATGGAGTTTGAATTTGAACCTTTGGTTCAAACCAACTTCATTTAACATGGTTGCTAGTTGCATTAGCTCAATCAACAGCATATTGCCATATCATGATCATGCATCATATTGTTGCATTGCATTGATTGTGTTCTCTCTTGTTTGCCGGTGCTTGTCCCCTTTCAGTAGACGTGTTCCGACGATGTGTTCGATGACACCGATGAAGACCCAATGTTATCTTCAGAAGTGCCAGGCAAGCAAAACCCCATTGAGCATTCCGATACAATCCCACTCTCTCGCTCTTGCTCTCTTTTACTGCATTAGGACAACAACGCTTCAATTGTTACCTGCTGCGGTAGTTGAACCCCTTTCCACTGCATGACCCGTCATTGCCACAGTAAATAGTTGAAACCCACTAGTATGAGTAGGAGTTGTTTGAGCCATGTTGTGCCTACTCATTGATGCTTTCTGGTTATGCCTGCTATTGCTTAGAGTTGTGTCAGATCTGATTCATCGGGGATGAATTGGAATGTGGTGAACATGTCCTACTGTTGAGAGCTAAGTGTGTGAACACGATTTGGTAAAGGTAGCGATGAGAGGCCATGTAGGAGTACATGGTGGGTTGTCTCATTGAAGCCGTCCTCAGGAACGGGGTTCTGTGTTGGTTAATCCATGAAACAACTACCACCACACGTTGGGCCCTGAAATATGACCCCGCTCGACTTTTTGACTGCCCTTGTTCTCTGTCCAGGAGTTGCAACTAGTTTCTGGTGTTTGTAGTTTACTGGAGGTCGTGCGCAGTGCTGACCCTCGGGGTGAGCTGTGACACGGCAAGTACGTGGCACGGTGTACCGGTCGCCCGTTTGGTGACGCGGGAACCCTGTACACCCCGGCCGGATCTCCCCACGGATGGAACCCAAATAGGCGATAAACCTGGACGAGAGACTTGAGTGGTTGGTTAGGTCGTGGTCTACACCCACGTCAGCTTTCGCTTGAAGTCTGCCGAGCACATGTCGTGTGCAGACGCTAAGTGGTGGAAACACGTGTGAAGAAGTACACCCCTGCAGGGTTTATATATGATCTATTAGAATAGCCGTGTCCGCGGTAATGGACTTCTGGGTTGCCTATAACAGTTCATAGACAAGTGAAAGTGGATACTCTAAAACATGCAAGATAAGCGTGAGTGCTATGGATGGCCTTCTCGTAGGGAGACGAGAGCGGATCCATAGTGGTGTATTGATTGGTGAATATGTGGACTCGTGTGCGCCACCTCAAAGAGTTACTTGCAGTCGTAGTTTAGGATAGCCACCGAGTCAAGCTGGCTTGCTGCAGTCAAACTCCACCACCCCCTTTGTTGATACTGATGCATATGTAGCTAGTTCTGATGTAAGTCTTGCTGAGTACCTTTGTACTCACGTTTGCTTAATTTATGTTTTTGCAGAGAGATTTTAGTCTCGCTAGTGGTTCCGCGTGGACTTCGACGTTTAGCTTGTTACCTCAGCTACGATCTTGTACCCTTGGGAGGGTCTTGTAGATAGTCAGGCTTTTTAAGCCTTCTTCATTTGTAGTTGTCTGTACTCAGACATGTTATGCTTCCGTTGCCTGTATGCTCTGTATGTTGGGTCATGTGACCTCTGGTTGTAATAAATGCTATGATGGCTCTTCTGGGCCTTATCTATATGAGTTGTTGAGTTATGTTGTGATGCCATGTTGTACAGCACATACTTGCATGTTATGCGTACGTGTAATGTGTATTGCTATGTGTGGGATCCGGCACCTAGTTGTTTACCCTTGGTAGCCTATCTTACAGGGAAATGTCTCCTAGTGCTTCCACTGAGCCTTGGTAGCTTGCTACTGCTCCGGAACACTTAGGCTGGCCGGCATGTGTCCTTCTTCGTTCCTGTCTCTGTCCCTTAGGGGAAATGTCACGCGTTGTTCCTTTAAGTCCTTGTAGCTTGCTACGACTTGGGTTCATACGTTGATGACCGACACGTTCGTTGCTGGGTCATGTATGCCTGTCTCTGTAATTTAGTGCCACTTTTGGTTTGTAACTAGTCATGTCGGCCCGGGTTCTCTGTCATATGGATGCTAGCGACACTATCATATACGTGTGCCAAAATGCGCAAACGGTCCCGGGCCAGTTAAGGTGGCACCCGTGGGGATACCGTGCGTGAGGCCGCAAAGTGATATGGTGTGTTACAGGCTAGACCTGTGTGACTTAGGATCGGGGTCCCGACACCCGTATTTAGAAAGGCCATAATGGGTCATGAGTTAGCGGGCCTGAATTGGCCATATGCGAGCAGGCTGTTAACAGGCTTTTGATGGGCCGACCCATTAACTTTTGACCTAGTCAAACAGGCCGGCCTTTTTACCTGAATGGGACACTGTTGGGCCGAGCCACATGTCGACATATCAATGGCGCGTCTCGTCCATATGTTGGATGACATCTGGCCCATCGCAAATCTGGCACGTGTTTCCTCCGACCAATGAGAATTTTACATGTAGAAAATCACCATTGGTCGTTGCTGTTAACGGGTTATCGGATCCAAAACCGGACCCGATAGGGTTAACGGCATCCCGTTACAGTGGATGCCATGTGTCGATTACCCTTGACGAAAGCACTTCCATGACACGCTATTTATCATCATGGAAGTGGACACTTCCGTGACGATAATTTCAGTGTTGTCATGGAAAACTTTTGCGACAACACATGTATGACTATCTTGATTCTATCATAAAATTTTCATGGATGTACATGCATGACAGAAAACGTGACCTACTGCGAGAAACACGTATCATCATAGAAGTGCCTTTCTTGTAGCGCTTCCTAGGCCTCGTCATCGTCCACCGCCTTGGTGCTCTCGGCATAGTGTGGTCAATGAACGACATCCATCGGTAGATTACTGTATGTGGAGAGGCTGACAGCTGGGTCCACAACCACATGCAAGGAAGTGCCTCTTTATTACACGCAAAATAATGATTCCTCCATCAGACAGTGGGGACCCACTAGAAGGGCCTCTGTATTTTGCGAAAAAAACACTCCCCCTGTTAGCTGGGACCCACTAGCTACATCTACACACTAAAGGAAGTGCCTCCTTACCCCCTGAAAACTGGGACCCACCAGGTCGAAGCGTACATAACGCTATCTATCTGGTCATGAATGTCAAAGTACATAGCGGTCCATCAGCTTATCTGCAGTGATGAACCGTGGTCGAGTAAGGAGCGACACGTGTTATAGTAGAACCGCGGGCATAGCATGTCACGCAGTCCCATCTATATCGTGTACATGTACGTACAGCCACACTACAAGAAGGTAAATATGGATAAGTACGTACATACTAGTGGGGTATCGAACGAGTATAGCGACGACGTCCTGTTCATCGGCAGCCAACCGGCTGGGTCAGAACGGAGGAACCTACGTTGTGTTCATCGGGAGGAAACCAACTGCGTCGGAATACGTAATGTTCATTCGGAGCCAACCTGTTTGGATGAAACAGCCGAAATGAGGTCAGGCGTACCGCGGGATGGAGGAAACGGCCTTCTGTTTGACCATATGCGGTCAAAATGACGTCCTGTTCGTCGAGAAGTATCTGTTGTACCGCAAAACAGAGGTAACAGACTTCTGTCCGAGTGCTTACAGTCAAAATGGGGTATGTTGACAGAGAGGGGTGTGGCGTACTGTGAAATGGAAGAAACAGACTTCTTTTTGAGTGCCTACGGTCGAAACGGGATCATGTTCATCGGGAGGGGTGTGGTGTAACGCAAAACGGGACTCCTTAGGTACTATTCATCCACCTTCTACGGCCTCGCTCCATCCTCCACAGCTACTATTCATACAATGTCGACTTCCTTGAACCTGCACCTGCTACTGTTCATCCACCGCGACTTCCTCCTGCCTCCACGAGCTACTGTTCATCCAGCCTCCACTGGCTACTGTTCATCTAGCCTCCAGGGGGTCTTGTTCATACACCCCCAACCAGCTAGGGTGTAGTGGCCTCCTCAGAGTCATGTTCATCCAGCGGTGACTACTCGAGGTCCTGTTCATCCAAACCCCATCGGGAATAGTTCATCCACAGCCAGCCAACCGACTCAACTCACCATGTCTCGACTCGTTCTATGTGTTGCACGCGCGGTAGCAACAGTTAATGTTCATTGAGAGGCAACCCAACACCGGTTGGCCACATCTCGCACGGGGGCTCTATCGGCTTCAGTAAGCAGCAACAACGATCGATCGCTCAGGTTCGGTTACTAGTAGTAGCAAAGAAACCGCTCGGGTTCAGTCGGTGGTGAAGGATTCGCTCGGGTTCAATTAACAGCCAAGGGATCGATTGCTCGGGTTCAGTAAGATAGCTAGGGCAATCGCTCGGGTTTAGAAAGTGAATGCCTCGCTCGGATTCAGTTAGAGCCCAATGCCTCGCACACACGCGCGTACGTATACGAGAGAAACGCGCAAATCATAGTGCATCGCTCGGCCTCGACAACCCATCATAACCCGAAACTTCCCGAAATTTTCCTCACCCTCGCTTCTACCATGATTTTTTCCATCATGGATGGCCCAAAGAATGTCATGCAGTTGCGTCTCCAGCCTGCACGGGACGAAAAAGCCATTTTTTGTCATGATTTTTGTCATAGAAGTAGGAGCCCACCACATCTATGATGATACGTGTTTTTATCACAATTATCATCATGAAAATGTCATGAGCATGACAGAAAAAAATTCATTCGGGCCATAATGTCACAGATGTGCCTTTTTTGGAGTGAAGTCCTGGGCTCCAACTAAACCAGATAAAGCACGCACGAGGTTCAGGATTGTGTGCAGATTTGTTGGCAGGGCAAGGCTCAACTTAATCTACTAGGGTTTTGGAAGGCTGACACATAAACACGGCAAAGGATAGTCTGGGTGATCATGGATCACTTCATTTTCAAAAGCAGTGCATAATGCAAGTGGAACATGCTGCACTAAAGAAGGCCAGGGATGCTTGGAGAAACTGGAAGCACATGTTGTACAAGAAGTACCTGAGTGAAGGCAAGGACCCAATCCCTGCATATCCCCAAATTACAAAGGAAGACTGGGTAAAATTCAAACGGGTCAGGGCAACTACATAGTTTACTGAGAAGAGTGCCAAGCAATCAGAACTTCAGAAGAGGAACACACACACCCACTATATGGGTATGGCAGGATACTACAGTATGAAACCAATATGAGACCAGGAGGACAAAGAAGCGGTGGCCATGAGTGGGAAACCGGCCTCTAGTGAAATCAGGGGCAAACGCGCTAGAGACTGTTTTTGGGCACGTGCAAGGAGGCACGATGATGGAAATATTACTTTGAAAACTCACATGATGAAGAACTATATCGCATGATGTTAAAGGCATCCAAGATTCCTAGAAGATTCTACATTAACTCAGGGCTATGTGACATTTTGTATGATGCTCTGGAAAGAAAAGAGCCCCATAGCCTTGCAAGGGTTATAGGTGTCAATGTCCCGCACAAGAGGGCTTTTACACTCATCAAAGAAGAGAGGCTCAACATGGAAAAAGCGAGGAGTGAAATGAAGTAGAGTCAATTGGATGGAAGGTTGAGGAAGGACATGTATCCTGGGCTTCGAAAGGAAATTGACGAGTCAATGATGATGATGCAGAAGACTCGAACACTAATAGATAGCTAGCAGATGGGAGGGGCAGGCATGGAGGATGGTGCTTATTGCGTGACAACACTGCACAAGAGTAGATGTGCATCAGCTGACCCTAGCGACACTGAGACTTCAGCTACGCATGATGATGTTGTATCTGATCTATCTGGAATGAAAGATAGACTGATGGGCATGCTTACACATTATGAAGGTATGTTAAAATGTGCAATAGCCTGGGTTTGCCCCCCCCCCCCTTATTGGAAGGGGCCTCTTGTTGGACAATGTGCAATAGAAGCCGGGTTGTGATGTGACTTAAGTAAATCCTAGATTCAACGAATTTGCCCTGAAGAATGACCTATGGGATGTTGATGAGTATAGGACCTTGGGAGAAACACTGTTACATCACATCCAGTGGCCACGACAAGAAATAGACTTCATGGATGAGATCCATGAAGCTCCGCCAAGAGCAACCAATGCGGCCTTTCAACAGGTAACTCTCTCCTTGCCATAGCAGCTCTCGCCTGCTTCCTCCAAGGAACTTGATACTCGTAATCCAATGGCTAATGCGTCAAGCTGTGATCAGCCCATCCGACTTTGTGCCGTATAGGCCATGTCATCATCCACTGATACGTCTCCATCGTATCTATATTTTTTAATTGTTCCATGCTAGTATTACAAAACTTTAACATATTGTTGGCAACATTTTATATTAATGTCTACCGCAGCATTCTATTTCACCCATAGTGCTATATCCATGGCTTGCGCTCATGTATTGCGTGAGGGTTTAAAATTCTGAAGCACGTTAAAAAGTACGAACCAATTGCTTGGCTGACACCGGTGTAGTACATGATTTATACTTTGTTTTAAGAGGACGGAGCATGACAAGACTATACAATTTTGTAGGGATAGCGTTCTTTAGCATTGATATTATGAAAAACATGATTGTTTGTTGTGATGCCTGAGTGTTAATGTCTTTATGTCAAATTATAGACTATTTCTTTGAATCACTCATGTCTTAATATTCATGTCATGATTAGATTATATGATCAAGATTATGCTAGGTAGCATTCCACATCAAAAATTATCTTTTGTATCATTTACCTAGTCAAGGACGAGCATGAATTAAGCATGGGGATGTTGATACGTCTCCATCGTACTTATAATTTTTATTGTTCCATGCCAATATTACACAACTTTTTATATGATTTATTTTACTAACATATTGATCCAGTGCCCACTGCCAGTTCATATTTGTTGCAAAAAATATCAAGGAATATCCATATAAAACGAAGTACAAAGGCAATAAATAATTATGGGGAATTATTTTGGAATATATGTGATTTTTGGGAGGTGGAATCAACGCAAGCGGAGGCCCACGGCCTCTACAAGACAGAAGGGCACTGCCAACCCCCTGGAGCACGGTGGTGCCTTTGGGGCACCCCATAAGTCAGTTGGGGCTCTACTTTGGGCGCAAGGAAGCTTATATCCGAAAAATCGAGTTAAAATTTTAGCGCAATCGGAGTTACGGGATCTCCGGATATTTAAGAAACAGTGAAAGGCCAGATCTGGGGGTCCTGAAACAGAAGAGAAACAGAGAGAGAGATCCAATCTAGGTGGGACTCTTGCCCCTCCACTTCCATGGAGACAATGACTTTCTTGCTACCGTCAACACCAACTTTCTCCACCTCTGTGTAGTGGTGTAACCTCTGTATTCCCCCTATAATTCTCTACTTAAACATGGTGCTCAACACTATATACTATTATCCAATTGTATCTGGCTATCCTATGATGTTTGAGTACATCTATTTTGTCCTATGGGCTAATCAATGATTGTGGTTGGTATGAGTTGTATGTTTTATTATGGTGTTTTCCTATGGTGCCCTCCGTGTCATGCAAATGTGAGGGGTCCCCGTTGTAGGCTGTTGCAATATGTCCATGATTCTCTTATAGTGTGTAGCGTGAGCGATAGAAAAACATTGCCGAGTAAGGGGGTTGTTGTGTATGGGAGTAAAGAGGACTTGATACTTAAGGCTATGGTTGGGTTTTACCTTAATGATCTTTAGTAGTTGCGGATACTTGCTAGAGTTCCAATCATAAGTGCATATGATCCAAGTATGGAAAGTATGTTAGCTCATGCCTCTCCCTCATATAAAATTGTAATAATGATTACCGGTCTAGTTATCGATTGCCCAGGGATAAATATTTCTCTTGTGTTACAAATAGCTTTTTGCTACACTACTAAGTTTATTATCTTGTAATTTATTCATATTTTTATTCTCGCTAAGTAATTTTAGTTATATTCTTGTTTTAGGTAAAGCAAATATTAAGTGCGCGTAGAGTTGTATCAGTGATCGATTGAAATTGAGGGAATATTTGGTCTACCTTTAGCTCCTCGTTGGGTTTGACACACATACTTATCGAAAAGGCTACAAACGATCCCCTACACTTGTGGGTTATCAAGACCTTTTTCTGGCGCCGTTGTCGGGGAGCAATAGCATGGGGTAAATATTCTCGTGTGTGCTTGTTTGCTTTATCACTATGTACATTTTATTTTTGTTCTAAGTTGTTCTCTACCTTTAGTTATGGATATGGAACATGGAATGGCAAAAAATTAGGTGTACTTGCTAATCATGGAGATGGGTAACCTCCTAAAACCCTCGATGCTCGTTATGTGAAATACATTAAACACTACTTTGATAATCCTGAGAAAACCCCATTCAACTTAATAATGGAAGACACGTTGGATCAACGTGAACACTTTAGAGATTATCACTTGACTCTAAAAGCAAAACTCTTATGGGAACAAATTGAAATGTTGGATTGGTATGCTTGGAATTTATGCAAGAGATATTATTATACTTGTTCCACTAGGATGAAGGCTAGACACCTTCACTTTTCATGTGAATTTAATGATAATGCAACCTTGGCTTCTTATGCTAATGGTAGATATGATTACTATGATGTGGAATGAATAGAACAATCTATTGCTTTTAAAGAGTATGAAAATTATGGTGATGCTCTTTACAGACATGAAAAAATTGCTAGACTTTAATATTGCTTTGAGAATTATGAATACAATGCCGATATTGATGCATTTATTTAGAAAGTATCCGTTGTCCAAGAAGAGACTAATATTTTGTAGGAATATATGGAAGAAGAAACTGATGACACTGTGAGCTCGTTACATGAAAAATATGAGGAGGAGAGCGAAGAACAAAAGGAGGAAGAATGGATTAGATATCCATGCCCATATTTTGATGATAGTAACACATCATATCATACATTGTTTAATTTCCCTTCGTTCTTACCAAAGGATGAATGCTACGATAACGGCTATGATCCCTTGGATTCGTTTAAAATATCCCTTTTTGATGATGCTCGCTATTCTTATGGCCATGATGCCAATATGAATTATGCTTATGGAGATGAACTTTCTATAGTTACATATGTTAAACATGAAATTGTTGTTGTTGCACCCACACATGATAGTCCTATTAGATGTTTGAATTCTCCCAACTACACTGTATTAGAGAAGCTTGCATTTATTAAGGATTTCATTGATGGGTTGCATTTTACCACTACACATGATTATTTTGATGAATATAATATGCATGTGCTTGCTCCTCCTCCTTGCAATTATTATGAGAGAGGAACTACATCTCAACCTCTCTATGTCTCCAGCAAAATAAAATTGCAAGAAACTATTTATACTATGCATTGGCCTTTACTTGATGTGCATGAATTCTTCTTTTATGACATGCTGATGCATAGGAAGACAATTACACTTCGTTATTGCATGATATATGTTTCTTTTGCTCAATACTAAATTACAAATCATTCTTAATTAAAATTGGCTTTGATATACCTTGGGATCTGAGTGGATCTATTACTTGAGCACTTTATGCCTAGCTTGATGGCTTTAAAGAAAGTGCTGTCAGGAAGACAACACAGAAGTTTTAGAAAGTTATTTATTTCTATTAAGTGCTTTTAAAAATGTTTAAAAACAAAATATATAGAGGGGAACCTAAAACTTTTCAAAAAGAAAAGTGAAAGTAAGAAAGACGAGCACCGTTAAAGTGGGGGAGCTCCTTGAACTTTGATTATGCCCATGGGAACTTTGCAAATCTTCAACTACAGAAAAGTTTCAACAAAGATAATTATCCCCTTATACAAATCCATTGTATTATAAAAATAATGTGCCAAAATTTGCTTTAGGATGATTAGATTGCTTGTTTGGTATGTGTGTCGCAAATACATAAACTTTGGCTGTAGTGTGTGAATATATATATTTTACTGGAACGTCAAAAGTTTCTAAAAAAATTACACAGTACTGATATACACTTTTTATTTCGTACTAATTTTTAGATTTTTAGATTTTTAGAGTAACAGAAGTGTGGTCAATGTTCAAATTGCTACAGACTGTTCAATTTTTGACATATTCTATTTTTGATGCATTGTTTTGCTTGTTTTAATGAATCAATGGATTGTATCAGAGGGTATAAGTCATAGTGAAGTTAGGATATAGTATGTATAATGCAAAAATAAAATATGATTTTTTTCCAATAGCACTTAAAGTAGTGGTTTGCATTATTATACTAATGGATCTCACGAGTTTTCTGTTAAGTTTTGTGTGGATTATGTTTAATGATCGAGGAGGTTTCGATATGAGAAGAAGGAGGAGAGGCAAGAGTTCAAGATTGGGGATGCCCAAGGCACCCCAAGTAAATATTCAAGGAGACTCAAGCGTGTAAGCTTGGGGATTCCCCGGAAGGCATCCTATCCTTATTCAACAAGTATAGATATGTTTCGGTTTTTGTTCTGTTCACATGATATATGTAAATTCTTGGAGCATCTTTGTGTTTATTTTTTCCTTTACTTTTATGCACCATGCTGGTATGAGATAGTCCTTGGTTAATTTATAGAATGCTCATTGCACTTCACTTAAAATCTTTTGAGTATGGCTTTATATAATGCTTTATGTGCTTCACTTATATCATTTGAAGTTTAAATTGCATGTTTCTCTACATCTAGAAAACCGTTAGTTGTAGAATGCTCTTTTGCTTCACTTATATTTGTTTGAGCATGATCTTTTGTAGAAATAATTAAACACGCTTTCTTCACTTATGTCTATTTAGAGAATCAATGGGAATTGGTCATTCACATGGTTAGTCATAAAATCCTACATCAAAGTTGTGGATTACCGAATATGATATGCTTGGTTCCTTTCAATAGTTTTGCGATATAGAGATAATAATATGTGGGAGGTACTTGTGGATAATTGTGTTTAGTAGGAATATTGGTGTTATGGTTTGTGATTCCTAAAGCATGCACATATAGTTTCTCGTTATCCCAGGAAGTTGGAGCACAATTTATCCTTGATTGTCTATCTTTGCGTGAAGGTCGTGGGCGTGCGATGGTTAACTCCTACCAACCTCCCCCTTAGGACATGCGTAGTAGTACTTTGCTTTGAGGGCTAATAAAATTTTGCAATAAGTATGTGAGTTCTTTATAACGAATGTGAGTCCATGGATTATACACACTCTTACCTTTCCGCAATTTGCTAGCCTCCTCGATGTCGTGCATTGCCCTTTCTCACCTCGAGATGTGGCGCAAACTTCGCCGATGCATCCAAACCCCGTGATATTGTACGCTCTATCACACATAAACCTTATTATATCTTCCTCAAAACAGCCACCATACCTACCTATTATGACATTTCCATAGCCATTCTGAGCTATATTGCCATGCAACGTCCATCATCATATACACGACTTAAGCATTCATTTTCATATTTCTTCGCATGATCGTAAGATAGCTAGAATGACATTTTCATGGCGAGTCATATTTTGATATCTTTTGTATGATAGATCATTACACATCCTGGTATACAGCGAGGGGCATTCATATAGAGGCATATTGTTCTAGGTATCAAGTTGTAATTTTGAGTTGGAAGTAAATAGAAGTGTGATGTCATCATTATTCATTATGAGTGAATGTCCAAGTGAGAAAAGGATGATGGATACTATGATTCCTCCACAAGTCGGATGAGATTCTGAATATAAAAAAGGAATAAAAAGAAAGAAAAAACTGAGGCCAAAAAGAGCCCAAAGAAAAAAATGAGAGAAAGGTGAGAAGGGGCATTCCTACTATCCTTTAACCAACTTGTGGTTTAAAGTAGCACCATGTTTTTCATATAGAGAGTCTCATATGCTTTTACTTTCATAAACTAATGGGAATTTTTCATTATAGAACCTGGATTGTATATTCCGACGATGGGCTTCCTCAAATGCCCGAGGTCTTAGAGCAAGCAAGTTGGATGCACACCCACCTAATTTTCAGTTTTAGCTTTCATACACTTATAGTTCTTAGTGCATCCGTTGCATGGAAATCCCTACTCCTCGCATTGATATCAATTGATGGGCATCTACATAGCCCATTGATTAGCCACTTCGATGTGAGACTATCTTTCTTTTTGTCTTCTCTATATTAATGTCTACCACCGCATTCTATTCCACCCATCATGTTATATCCATGGCTTGCGCTCATGTATTGCGTGAGAGTTGAAATTTTTGAAGCTCTTTATAAAGTATGAACCAATTGTTTGGCTGATACCGGGGTCGTACATGATTTATACTTTGCGTTAAGAAGACGGAGCATGACAAGACTATATGATTTTGTATGGATTGCATTCTTTAGCATTGATATTTTGAAAAGCATGATTGTTTGTTGGGATGCCTGAGTATTAATATCATTATGTCAAATTATAGACTATTGCTTTGAAACACTCAGGTCTTAATATTCAGGTCACGATTAGATTATATGATCAACATTATGCTAGGTAGCATTCCACATCATAATTTATCTTTTTTATCATTTACCTACTCGAGGACGAACATGAGTTAAGCTTGGGGATGCTGATACATTTCTGTCGTATCTATAATTTTCCATTATTTCTTGCCGGTATTACACAACTTTCACATAAATTTGGCAACATTTTATATGATTTATTGGACTTACATATTGATCCAGTGTCGTGCCAGTTCCTGTTTGTTGCATGTTTTTTTCGCAGAATATCCATATCAAACGAAGTCCAAACGAGGTAAAAATTACACATAATTATTTTGGAATATATGTGATTTTTGTTAGGTGGAATCATATCAAAACGAGGCCAATGACCTCCATAAGACACCAGGGCACAACCTCCCCACCCCTGTGCACGGTGGTGCCTTGTGGGCACCCGTAAGTCAGTTGGTGTCGGGGCTCGATGCACACAGTCACCTATGGCCCCAAGGACCGCTTGTGATTCGAAAGGGGGAGGTCATGTTGCACAAAGAGCAGAGGTGGAGAGGCAGCACAGTGATGAGACGCTGGTGTCTTTACCCAGGTTCAGGCCGCTGAGAAGCGTAAAACCCTACTCCTTCTTTTGTGGATTGATGAGAGGAACACGAAGCACACGCATCGCTCAAACCCAGCAAGGTCACCTTCGGAGAGCTGCAATGCGAGTACAAGTGTCCAAGTGTCCGAATTCCTATCTACTTTCCTTGAGCCTCCTTTAAAAGATCAAGGGGTAACCACAGTGGCAAAACAGACATCATCTAGTGATTGGATAGCCAATAGTGCCATCATACCTAACTCTGGCACTTAGGACAAAATGCCATAAATGCTAGTCTAGGTGGCATGCAAGGGTGCATTCCCAGCAAGCTTTTACCATTGCTCTAGCTAACTATTGCTTATTATGTTGACACACCTCTAGACGGGTGTCAAACAAGCATAATTTGTCTTCCAGCAAGCAGCCACGTGTTTAGCGAGAGATACTTAGCCACCTGAGGGCTGGACACCGCATCGACAAGTGACTGGCATTCTGATGCGGTGTAGCGGTGTCCAATCGGCTTGCGCCTGCCGAGGGATGGCTTGCCGGGGCTTCCTGAAGATGGGTGCGCCTCAGTCCCCGGTAGGCGCCGGGGACGCGACTGGCGTGGCCCGGGCCCGTCCTGGGCCGTTGCTTCGACCTTGCCAGCGTTGCTTAGCCAGTAGAGGTTGCTTTTGTTGGAGTCTTGATCTTCTTGATATGCTTGTTCATCTCACATAGAGCGGCTCCTCTGGCTTAGTCTTGTTTTGACTGTACTTACATTGATGGGTTCTGCTACTACAACATGTGCATAACTCAGGGGCACTGGGTACTCCTGTCCTAGTGCACCGACAGGAGCCCCCGAGTCTGGCCCAAACATGCTCGCCCAGCGCCATTGGGCTAGGCCAAAATTTATGAACATGCATGCAATATGAGGGCGTAACTGCCAAGTTTCAAGCCAACACTTACCCACTACCTCATGCCATTTCCGCAACGCGCACCGCGTGCATTGCGCAGAGTTTCAGGAGGATGCGCATGGCTTCAAGGCATGGGTGTGGCAGAAACTTCAGTGCTAGGTATTGGGGCAATGGGGCGGTTACCTATTCGCCCGTGATCTGGGTAGTGGGATTGGTGGAAATGAGCGGCCTCCTTGGAGCGGAGGAGAGCCAGCCCTCGTGCCCTCCCCTATAATTTGGGGGGTCACAGCGGGCGGTGCTCATCCATTCCCTTCTTTCCCACGACCTCGGGCTTACATAGCTTGCCCTTCTTCTCCCGTCGTTAGACGGACTAATCACCACCAAGACGAGGGGGCTAGGTCGACGCCCAGCTTCTGCTGCGGCGACGAGATTTTCCCCTCAGGATCAAGCCGCTGCTTCAGCCGCCGAGGCGGAGGGTGGTTCCAGCGCATGCCATTTGAGCGCTAGAAGGGACTGGGGCCGATGGGGGGCTCGCGGCCGCGGGAGGCGGAGCGCCACTCTCGATCCTTCTCCAGCGGCGATTCCTACCCTAGCAACGGAACACACTAAAGGTACGGTGCTGGAGTTCGTCGTCCGACTGTGTGGCCTTCCCCTTAGCCGTCTGCGACTCCCTCGCCCTTTCTCCAAGGTGATTGAGGCTGAAAGCCGCACATGATGTGGCTGCGCGTGCACAGCTGTTGTAATGGCACTGTGCAGAATGACGTCGAGTTTCCGGCACCCCGCATCATGTTCCTCAGGCATGGGTCGAAATACTCGCATGTGACGATAACTTCATGGGCGGGCATGTCCTTCGCCTCAAGCTGGTGGAGGCCGACTTGCTCTCTATCAAGATCTATGAGCATTCGGGCACTTGTTTTGGCAGCTGCAAAGAGAGCTCGAGTGATGATGAAAGCTCATCCTCGACCGACAGCGACGAGGAGGACAAGGTCGATGAAGATGATGATAGCGAGCACCTGGTCGTCAAGACAGAGAACAACGACTCGGCCTCCGGATGATCGCTGGTCGCATCATCATCGTCAGCTAGCCCCACACCTTCCATTGGCAGAGCGATTTGCCAGGGGTTCTCGACTTGGTGTCATGGAAGAACACGATCACCTATGGGGCCGTCGGCCCCTTGTGGTTTGGCCAGGGGAAGCTCACGTTGCACAAAGAGCGGAGGCCATGATGCAACATGACGATGGTGGCATTGGTGGTTTTTACCCAGGTTCGGGCCGCCGTGAGGCGTAAAACCCCACTACTTCTTTTGGTGGATTGGATGAAGGACGCCAAGAACACGCAACACTCAAGCCTGGCAAGATGGCCTCGGGGAGAGCACTATGCGCCTACAAGTGTATGAGGGTCCGAATCTTTTGCTAGTTTGCCTTGGACCTCCTTTTATAGCATAAGGGGTGACCACACAGGCAAAACAATATTTATCTCCTGATTAGATGGCTAACCGTGCTATCATACCTAACTCTAGCAGTTAGGACAAAGTGCATTAAATTCGCTGCTAGGTGTCATGCTGAGGATGTAGCCCGACCAGCCTGCCGCGCCGATTAATCATCTTCTGTTTTTCTGCTTGACATGCCTCTGGACGGGTGTCATACATGGGTAATCCGTCTTGCAAATGGCCGCCACGTGCTTAGTGGAAGCCACTTAATCACTCGGGTGCTCTACACCACACTGATAGCTAACTTACGCCATGGTGTGCTGGAGCGGTGGCGCCTTGGCAGGGAGATATTTCCTTAGTGGACCCGACAAGCCTGCCAGGGAAATCTGGGACTTGTCCTTGGGGCGGCCTCGACCCGGCCAGGCTCTTCTACCCGACAAGGGAGGCATCCCAGGGTGATGCTTTGTTGTCTTAGTCGTCTTGGTCTTCTGGCTTGGCCTTGCTTGGTATGTTGGTGTAGGCCTTTGCCAGCTTTGGCTGTCGGGGTTAAGGCTGGACCAAAAGCTCGTAGCTCGTGAGCTTAATGAGCGCTCGATAGTTCGGCTCGTTAAGCTCGTAGCTCGCTTCTTAATGAACAGAGCCAATCATGGATTTTAGCTCGTTAAGCTTAAGGAGCTTCACGAGCGAGCTAATGAGTTTCACGAGTAGATCGTTAAGCTCGTTAGTAACAACACAACACATATTTTTATCTTATGGTGCAAACAATTTGTAGCACCTCAGCTCTCCTATTCAATCTAATCAACATAGGAGGCAACAAACTAATGTATTTCTTTTTGTAGCCACCATATTTCATCGTAAAAACCACACCTATGCACCCATATTGTAGACTGTAACACAGTATAATCTGTTAACAAGCGCTCGCGAGCGCTCACGAGCTTAACGAGCTTCAAACGAACCGAGCTGGGCAGGGTTTTCTGCTCGTTAATCTTAACGACCTTAACGAGCCGAGCCTTAACGAGCACGATCTTAACGAGTACGAGCTTAACGAGCCGAGCAGCTCGTTAATCCACCCCTAGTCGTGGTGGAGGCTTTCTGTCCGTGCACAAGTCAGGGCAAACATACACCCTTGTTTGGGTACCCCGACAGAAGTCCCCGGGCCTAAGCCATACGTGTCGCCGGGCACGTTGGGTTAGGCCCCAGACAGTGCACGGACACGTGTCGAAGTAGCATTGCACATGTAGTGGTTTTTCATGATGACCAGTCAATGCAACATCCACTTTGCGTAATTACCGCAGGTCGTAAGGTCCTAGGATAGTGGTAGTTAAAGGGTAGTGCGCCTGTAAAATGGTAACTTTCTGAGAAAAGATAGCGAAGAGCCAGCCCCTGCACCCATCCCCAATAAAAAGGCAACGAGAAGGGGCACTGCTCATTCACATATATTCTTTCTTCCATCATCTTCTTCCTCAAGGAAAGGAAGAGCTCCCATGCCAACATTCGCCTCCAACGCCCTGCTAGATATTTCGCTCTCCCCGTGATCTCAAAAGATGGGAAAGGAAGCCACCACTGTGAGGGTGAACGGGCGGCCACGACGAAGGATGCAGCAGTTGAGGGGAAGAAGAAAAGAGCGGCGGAGCTGGACAGGAAGTGGCGAGATGACGTGGTTTTCTTCCTTTCAAACTTGGATGGTAACACTTTGACTGCGAAGTACTTGTATATGTGGGGGAGTGCAGTTCCGAAGGGGCACGGAGCGCCGGTGGTCTTGCCGGAGGGCACAGACGTTCCACTAAACTCGTACCATTTCTTCGGCGCATATTTTCTATACGGTCTCTACCCCCCTTCTCTGATTTCTTTGAGGCCATGATGGTGGTATATGGATTCCATCTTCTGGATTTCACGCCCAATGCAATGGTGTGCATGGAAATCTTCACCCATCTGTACGAGAATTTTGTCAGAGTCGCCCCCAATGTGGACTTGTTCAGGCACTTCTTCGCCCCACGGGTCGAAGACAAATTTCATCGCTCGGGGAATATAAGCAGGTCCTCGAGGCAAGAGGGAGGACGGGGATTATCTTCCCGGTCAGAAGCGCATGAGATGTGAAGAATGGAGGGTAGACTGGTGTTGGATTCAGGATGAGGACGCCCCAGAGTTCTGCGCGGGGCGGACGAAATGCATCGTGCGCGGCAGTGACTGGAGGAAGTCAGGCCTTACTGGGGACATGCTTCGCCCGGCGCCAAACATAATTGCGTGCCTCAAAGCTGCCGGGTTAACCATCGAAAAGGTCGGTCCGACTTCGTCCGGCGCCGCAACGCGCCACTTCAGAAGAGAGACCGATTCGCCTGGGAGTACGGGGATGCCGCCGACAGAATGCATCTGTACCCGGGCCTTGTCAACAATTTATCGATATATGGCCATGGTTGGCTGTGCGAACAGCTGTACGGCAGCCTTGGGCCATTTCATTTGCTGGCAAGAGTTGTCCCGCTGCATATCAACTCCGTCCGGGACTAAATTCTGAAGTGGATACCTAACTGCAATGCTTAGGTAGTTGAGGCTAATTGGCAAATGCCTAAGCTAGATGGGGAGCTAGAGTAGGTCTCCAATCTGGAAGAAAGGGCTTCCAGGGTGGAGAGCAATATGTTCAAGCGTACCTCCAAAGCAGAGGCGGAATTTATATGGAGGCGGATCGAAGATTGTAAAGTGCTCTGTGTTGCCGGGAAGGCGGGGCCCGAAGAAGAGGAGGAGAAGGAAGAGGAGGCCGATGTTGGAGGTTCATCAGATGAAAAGAGCGAGGAGCACGCTGTGGAGGAGGCTGCCGGGATCGAGCCTACCGGGGTTTAAATTCTTCAAGCCGCAACAGCGGAGGCTCAAGGAGGAGACGGGGTCGAGGAGGCAGAGCATACTAGTGAGGAATGGCTTGCAATGGGCCCCCAAGCCCAAGAGCCACATCTCGACTAGGACCCCCGCAGGCGGGCCAACCGGGGAACAGCGGACCTTGCTCCCTTGCTAGTCACTAAGAGGGTGAATAAGATTGCTTCTAAGAGCGAAAAGCCATATCTGGCATGCCACCATTCCACCCGCCTTTCTGAGGCCAAGCCATCTAACGCCAAGCGGCGAGCGGTTACGGGGGTTGATCCCAGACCCCAGTCAAGTCTAGCTTCCTCGCGCAGCTCAATCCCGTTAGAACCCCCGGCTCCATTGAATTGCTTCACCAACTCTGGAGAGGGGGAGAGCGACCCCGCCACCCGCGGGATACATGCTAGACACCATGCTCATAGACCCAGAGTAAGGGGAACAATCGATCCTTCTCGTGGAGGTACTACATACTTGATATTTGCTAATTCAATCTTGCTTGTTTGACTTGGCAGAGACGAAGAACCCCTCATCCACCGGGCCAAACAAAACAAGCAGGTGATGGCGCCGGGGCCCTTGGTAGGCACTGGTCTGGCAGGAGATAGCACAGAGGACCTCGTGCCACTAGTGCAGAATCGGGCTTTAGTCTCGGTTCGTAAGGACCTTTAGTCCCGGTTCTGCAACCGACACTACAGGGTGGGGACTAGAGGTCCCCCTTTAGTCCCGGTTCAACACGACCTAGGACCAAAGGCCCACCATGTGGCACGAGCCCGCCCCGGGGGCTGGGGGACCCTTAGTCCCGGTTGGTAACACCAACCGGGACTAGAGAATGTTTTTTGAAAAAAATTGATTTTTTTTACGATTTCAAATTTTTGAATTATTTGACGATTTAATCTCTAATCACCCCTCATCACTGCTCATGTGTGGAGTACTTATTCCAAATTGTCTAACTTGCCGGCCGGTCACCCATCCTCTCACTACTACAGCCTGAGCACGCTTAACTTCTGACTTCTATTCCCCCTAGTTTCCAAGTCTGCACTTGTTGTTTTCCTGACAATAGTAAGCTGTCAATCCTATTAACCCTCGAGAGTTTAGCTTGAGCATGAAGTCACACGTTTCACCATTTGAATTTGAAACTATTATTCTAAAAAAGAATATTTATCTAGTAACACTAATATTTCTTGAATTAGTAGTTTGGCCAGATTTGACGAAATTTCAAAAAAACTAAAATATCTATTTAGTAACACTAATATTCTTGAATAATTATTTAGTAACACTAACATTTCTTGAATAAGTAGTTTGACCATAGCTTGACCACAGTTTGACCAGATTTGACCAAAATTAAAAAAACAAAAATTTGAGCATAACTTTTTCTAGTTTCGGAATTTTAGGATTCAAACAATTTGCAAAATGGCCTATGGCCGTCCAAATCGGAACCGGATTTTCGTGCTGAACATTTTGATATATTATACGTTTGTTTTCTACATTGTATGCAAAAGATATAGTCGTTTTACTTTTCATAACACTTTTTTGCAAAACATGTCAAAATTTATGTTTTTAAATTTCCTTAAGTAGTAGATGTAGTAACATAACTACATCTCAAAGGATTTTGATTTTTGAAGTTTTTATCATTTTTTTTTTGAAAACTGAAAAGGCGATACGGGAGGAGGTGTAGAGTTTGAAAATTGCAGAACCCCTTTAGTCCAGGTTGGGGCCACCAACCAGGACTAAAAGTTTAGACCCCTTTTGTCCCGGTTGGTGGTTGCAACCAGGACTAAAGGTCTAACCTATAGTCCCAATTTGTGTCACAAACTGGGACTAAAGGTGCTCCCGGGGCCCCGGCCTGACGCCAGCCTGCCACCACCCCTTTATTGCCGGTTTGTGACACAAACCGGGACAAGAGGTCACAAATGAACCAGGACTAATGCATAGCCGCTGGAACCGGGACTAATGAGGTAAGCGTAAGGCCATTTTTCTACTACTGTGCATAGCCCCCAGCCCTGCTTCCGGCGTGAAAATATGGGGCAAGTTTTGCTCGCTTGGAGAGATGTGGAAGAACATGCCCCATCCTCCACCAGGGAAGGCGAGGTGATTCACCAGGGTGAGGTCCACCAGGAGCGGCCCACCCCTCCCAAGGTTCAAGGAGAGAAGTCACCGGCAAGGGCTCCCACCAAGGGCTCGACCCATACCGAGGTCACGACCACCGAGGAGGACACGAATCGTACCCCGTCAACTGACACTACCGGGGAGACTCAAGCCCTTTCGCGTTAAACACCACCGGGTAATCCACTTCCCCCCTTTTCTCTTTATTTTTCTGGAATTGCTTCACCTCTAGGTCTCTCACTCAACGGCTTTGTGGTATCTTATCTTTGTTGCTTGTTGGTTTTATCTATTGTTCCGTTGGTAGAAGAACCTGAGCTGCTAGAGGAAGTGGCCGGTATCGGGAATGATGTTGCTGAGGAAGCGGGCAAGATTGCTGTAGTGGAAGGCCATGAGCAGGCTGCCTGGGGTATTGATGACCCACAAGTATAGGGGACCTACACTTGCCTGCAAGCACTAAAATTATCGATAACAGATAATTTTGAGATAAGATAATTCGTAACAGGTAACAAGTGACAAGTGCAACTAAGGTGCAACAAGGTGTCCCAATCATTTTTGAGCAAAGGGAAAGCCTTGAAAAACTCTTATATAAAGCAAAGTGCTCCCGAGGACGCATGGGATTTATTGTCAAGTTAGTTTTCATCATGCTCATATGATTCGCGTTTGTTACTTTGATAATTTGATATGTGGGTGGACCCGTGCTTGGGTGTTGTCCTTACTTGGACAAGCCTCCCACTTATGATTAACCCCTCTCGCAAGCATCTGCAACTACGAAAGAAGAATTAAGATAAATCTATCCATAGCATGAAACATACGGATCCAAATCAGCCCCTTACTAAGCAACACATAAACTAGTGTTTAAGCTTCTGTCACTTTAGCAACCCATCATCCACTTATTACTTCCCAATGTCTACCACTAGGCCCAAATAATGGTGAAGTTTCATTTAGTATACGTTCACATAACACCATTAGAGGAAAGACAACATACATCTCACCAAAATATTGAATGAATACCAAATTCACACGGTTACTTATAACAAGACTTCTCCCATGTCCTCAGGAACAAACGTAACTACTCACAAAGCATATTCATGTTCATAATCAAAGGAGTATTTGATAGCATCAAGGATCTGAACATATGATCTTCCACCAAATAAACCAAATAGCATCAACTACAAGGAGTAATCAACACTACTAGAAACCTACAAGTACCAATCTGAGGTTTTGAGGCAAAGATTGAATACAAGAGATGAACTAGGGTTTGAGAGGAGATGGTGCTGGAGAAGATGTTGATGAAGCCTCCCTCGATGTGAGAATCATTGGTGATGATGATGGCTTTGGTTTCCTCCTCCCGGAGGGATGTTTCCTCGGCAGAATAGCTCTGCTGGAGCCATAGATTGGTTCTGCCGAATTTTGGCCTCGAGACGATGAAGCTTCGTCCCGAAAGTTCTCACTTGATTTTTTTTCATGTCAAAATGCTTCATATAGCAGAAGATGGGCATCGGGACCTGCCAGGGGGCCCACAAGCCCTGGGGGCACGCCCTGGCGATAGGGTGTGCCCCCAGGCTTTTGGCCATCTGGTGGGTCCTCCTTTGGATTTTCTTTTCCCAATATTTTTTATATATTCCAAAATAATTCTTCGTTAATTTTCATGGCTTTTGGAGTTGTGCAGAATAGGCCACCTAGATTTGCTCCTTTCCGATCCAGAATTCCAGCTGCCGGCATTCTCCCTCTTAGTGTAAATCTTGCAAAATAAGAGAGAAAAGGCATAAATATTGTACCATAATGTGAAATAATAGTCCATAATGCAATAATTATCAACATAAAAGCATGATGCAAAATGGACGTATTAGGTATCCATGAGTCCTTGGATAAGGTTGAGAAAACCCCGGCAGCACATCTAGTCTAGGCATAGCCATCGAGGAGAAGGCGCCCCTCCAATCCATGCGGCCTTTCCCTTTGAGATATCCTTTGGCTATGGCTCCTCGACCTTCCCCAAGCAAACTGGCACATGTCCTTGCCTGATCTGGTCCTGATACTCCTGGATTAACTGTCTCTGCGGATGCGAACCTTGATGAAGAGATCAAACGCACACTGACATCGCTGTCCCGAGAAGCCGATGCAGCTGATGACTCTGCAGACTGTGCCAAGGCCTTGGCTTTTCTGGAGTCCATGGCCACATGTTTCAATGACGTGTAGAGAAGGTACAACTCCAACTGGCAGGCAATCAAGGACGAGCGCAGTTCAGCAGGAAGGGTGGATCAGCAGTTAAAGGACAAGGGTAATGAGTTGCGCGAGTGGTACAACCAACATTTCCTTTCTCTCAAGAGGCAGTATGAGACACTAGCTATGGCCAAGAAGGACATCACAGCACAGGAGACTCGGCTGGCAGAGCGCACAGCAGTTCTGGACGCCAGACAAACGAGCATCTCCTCTCGGGAGGGGGCCCTCGAGGCTAGTCTCCATGGCAAGGAAGAGGAGCTGGAGACCCGCGTCCAATAGCGGACTAAGGGCTGGAAGACAGCCATGGAGCCACTCTCAGCACACTGGCCCTTGATTTTGCGGCCCAACTGATTAAGGTGACTGACGAGCTCGCTGTCAAGAATGAATTTGAGCATCAAGTGGGCAAGCTGGCGGAGGACTGTGCCGGGCGAAACAAGGAGATCATGGCCCTCAAAGAGTAAGCACAGAAAGCAAGGACCTTTTTGGCAGAGGTGCAATCGCAGCTTTCCTCCAAGAGTGAGGACCTTGATACTGCCAACGGTGCTATATATGACATGAAGGAGAGGCTCGGTTCCTTGCGAAGGGAAATTGAGTCTATCGGGGCTCGTGATAAGCTGTTGTTGTCAGACATGAACAAGGCAAGGACCCTCCAAATAGATGCATAAGACAGACTAGCAAACCAAGTTGAATAGCATGACCTATGGATCAAGAGCTTGGTGGATATCACTGAATGCCTTCCTTCCCAGATCACGAAAACAAGCATGAACAGCTGGGTCTTCTCCGTCAGCCAGCACGAAGTCCCAAGTGTTAAGCTGACGCTTTTCTTCGAGGGCTTGATCACGGGACTGAAGACGTACGAGGACGACAGGGACGCGTGCTTTGGTGACGAGTCCCGGAAGATTTCTCGCGACGCTCTCTTCCTGGTCTTGAGTGATACGTCTCCAACGTATCTATAATTTTTGATTGTTCCATGCTATTATATATGATGTTTTAGATGTTTAATGGGCTTTATCATACACTTTTATATTATTTTTGGGACTAACCTATTAACCCAAAAGCCTAGTGCAGATTGCTGTTTTTTTGCCTATTTCAGGGTTTCGCAGAAAAGGAATATCAAACGGAGTCCAAATAGAATGAAACCTTCGGGAGAGTTATTTTTGGAACGATATGTTCATGAGAGACTTGAGCACCAAGGCAGAGGAAACATGTGGTGCCCACGAGGGTCCAGGGCGTGCCCCTTGGGCGCGCCCAAACCCTCGTGGGCCCCATGTTGCTCCACCGACGTACTTCTTCCTCCTATATATACCCATGTATCTTGAAAACATCGAGGCAACAGAGAAAACCCTAATTCCACCTCCGCAACCTTCTGTTCCCGTGAGATCCCATCTTGGGGCCTGTTTCGGAGCTCCACCAGAGGGGGGATCTTCCACGGAGTGCTTCTACATCAACACCATCGCCTCACCATGAGTTGTGAGTAGTTTACCACAGACCTTCGGTTCCATAGTTAATACCTAGATGGCTTCTTCTCTCTTTTAGGATCTCAATACCAAGTTCTCCTCGATCTTCGAGGAGATCAATTCGATGTAATCTTTTTGCGGTGTGTTTGTCGAGATCCGATGAATTGTGGGTTTGTGATCAAGATTATCTATGAGAAATACTTGGTTCTTTTCTGAATTCTTTTATGTATGATTATAATATCCTTGCAAGTCTCTTCGAATTATCGGTTTGCTTTGGCCTACTAGATCTATAGTTCTTGAAATGGAAGAAGTGCTTGGCTTTGGGTTCAATCTTGCAGTGTCCTTTCCCAGTGACAGTAGGGGCAGCAAGGCACGTATTGTATTGTTGCCATAGAGGATAAAAATATGGGGTTTATATCATATTGCTTGAGCTTATCCCTCTAAATCATGTCATCTTTCTTAAAGCATTACACAGTTCTAACGAACTTAATACTCTAGATGCATGCTGGATAGCGGTGATGTGTGGAGTAATAATAGTAGATGCAGAATCGTTTCGGTCTACTTGTCTTGGACGTGATGCCTATATATAATGATCATGCCTAGATATTCTCATAATTATTCGCTTTTCTATGAATCGCTCGACAGCAATTTGTTCACCGACCGTAGAATTCTGCTATCATAAGAGAAGCCACTAGTGAAACCTATGGCCCCCGGGTCTATTCTCAACGTATCAATCTACAATCTACTTTACTTTGCTATTTTTACTTTCTGTTCTTATATCCAAAAATACCAAAAATATCAAACTATCCTATCTATCAGATCTCACTTTCGTAAGTGACCGTAAAGGAATTGATAACCCCTTATCGCGTTGGCTACGAAGTTCTTATTTGTTTGTGCAGGTGCGAGGGACTCGCGCGTGGTCTCCTACTGGATTGATACCTTGGTTCTAAAAAACTGAGGGAAATACTTACGCTACTGTGCTGTATCACCCTTTCCTCTTCGAGGGAATACAACGCAAGCTCGAGAAGTAGCAAGACGAATTTCTGGCGCCATTGCCGGGGAGGCTTACACAAAAGTCATATACCAAGTACCTATCACAAACCCTTATCCTTCGCATTACATTTATTTTCCTCTGGTTTTCCTCTCCCCCACTTCACCCTTGCCGTTTTATTTGCACTTCTTTTTGCCATGTGTTTACCATTCGCTTGCTTCTTGTTTTCTTGTGTGTTGGATTGCTTGCTTATCACAATGGCTCAGAACAATACCAAATTGTGTGACTTCTCCAATACAAACAATAATGATTTTATTAGCACTCCGATTGCTCCTATTACCGATGCTGAATCTTATGAGATCAATGCTGCTCTGTTGAATCTTGTTATGAAAGATGAATTTTCCGGCCTTCCTAGTGAAGATGCCGCTACCCATCTGAACAACTTTGTTGATTTGTGTGATATGCAAAAGAAGAGGGATACGGATAACGATATTGTTAAATTGAAGTTATTTCCGTTTTCACTTAGAGATCGTGCTAAAACTTGGTTTTCCTCTTTGCCTAGAAATAGTATTGATTCGTGGAATAAGTGCAAAGATGCTTTTATCTCTAAGTATTTTCCCCCTGCTAACATTGTCTCTCTTAGAAACGATAATATGAATTTTAAGCAACTAGATCATGAGCATGTTGCACAAGCTTGGGAGAGAACGAAATTAATGATACGTAATTGCCCTACACATGGTTTGAACTTACGGATGACTACAAAACTTTTTTGCTGGCTTGAATTTTTCTTCTAGAAATCTTTTAGATTCGGCCGCAGGAGGCACTTTCATGGAAACTACCTTAGGAGAAGCTACCAAACTCCTAGATAATATTATGGTTAATTATTCTCAATGGCACACCGAAAGATCTACTACTAAAAAAGTGCATGCTATTGAAGAGATTAGTGTTTTGAGTGGAAAGATGGATGAACTTATGAAATTATTTGCAACTAAGAGTGCTTCTTCTGATCCTAATGATATGCCTTTACACACGTTGATTGAAAATAATAATGAATCTTTGGATGTGAATTTTGTTGGTAGGAATAATTTTGGTAACAATGCTTATAGAGGAAACTTTAATCCCAGGCCTTTTCCTAGTAATTCCTCTAATAATTATGGTAATTCCTACAATAACTCTTATGGAAAGATTCCTTCTGAATTTGAAACTAGTGTTAAAGCTTTAATGAATTCGCAAAAGAATTTCAATGCTTTGCTTGAAGAAAAATTGCTTAAGATTGATGAATTGGCTAGAAGTGCGGATAGAATTACTCTTGATGTTGATTCTTTGAAACTTAGATCTATTCCACCTAAGCATGATATCAATGAGTCTCTCGAAGCCATGAGAATTTCCATTGATGAATGCAAAGAAAGAACCGCTAGGATGCGTGCTAAAAAAGAGTGCTTTATGAAAGCGTGTTATTCTAGTTATCATGAAAATAAAGATGAACATCTGAAAGTTATTGATGTGTCTCCTATTAGATTCTTGTTTTCTAGTATGAATCTTTATAAAGATGGGACTGGAGATGAGTCTACTTTAATTAAAAGGCGTCCCAATGATTCGGAGTTTTTAGGTATTGATGCTAAAATTATTAAAAGTGGGATTGAAGAGATTAAAACTTTGCATAGTGATGAACCCACTACTTTGGATTTCAAGGGATTCAATTATGATAATTGCTCTTTGATAGATTGTATTTCCTTGTTGCAATCCGTACTAAATTCTCCGCATGCTTATAGTCAAAAATAAAGCTTTTACCAAACACATAGTTGATGCTTTGATGCAATCTTATGAAGAAAAACTTGAACTAGAAGTTTCTATCCCTAAAAAGCTTTATGATGAATGGGAACCTAATATTTAATTAAAATTAAGGATCATGAATGCTTTGCTTTGTGTAATTTGTTAGGTTTCCATGAGCTTGATGATTGTTCTTTAAATTTGCATCTTGCGGATTCTACTATTAAGAAACCTATGGGAAGGATTAATGATGTTCTTATTGTTGCCAATAGGAATTATGTGCCCGTAGATTTCATTGTTCTTGATATAGATTGCAATCCTTCATGTCCTATTATTCTTGGTAGACCTTTCCTTAGAATGATTGGTGCAATTATTGATATGAAGGAAGGAAGTATTAGATTCCAATTTCTGTTAAGGAAAGGCACGGAACACTTTCCTAAAAAGAAAATCAAATTACCTTATGAATCCATTATGAGAGCCACGTATTGATTGCCTTCCAAAAATGGCAATACCTTGATCTATCCTTGTATCGTGCCTAGCTAGGGCGTTAAACAAATAGCGCTTGTTGGGAGGCAACCCAATTTTATTTTCTATGTTTTTTCTTCTGTTTAGGAATAAATTTTGCATCTAGCCTCTGTTTAGATATGGTTGTGTGTTTTAATTAGTGTTTGTGCCAAGTATAACCTTTGGGAAGACTTGTGTGAAGTTTATATGATCATGCTGTAAAAAACAGAAACGTTAGCGCTCACGAGAATAGTCACCAAATTTTACTGGAGAGTGACAGAGGCGAGGGGCCTGATCTTTCGATGGGATGGTAACTATCGATTTGGTGGAGACGACTTTGACGATCCGACTACAAACGTGCACGACATTGCGCCTTAGCAATTGCTAAACCAATCTCCAGGGGTTACTGACGATGCCAGAAGCACAATCAGCCTGACCACGAAGGTCTATTCCTGCATGCAATCGAAGAACAAGCAAGAATATGATAAAGCAATCTGAATATTGCAAATATAGATGAAGTATTGATAAAGATGGGGATCCGTAAGCGGTCTTGGTCTGGTCGTTGGACACAAACGAAGTACACGAAGTTGCAATGGCTAACTTTTGACTAAACAAATCCCAAAGAAAAAGCTACTAGATGGATCTACTTATATAGGAGCAAGGGGTGGCGGCCAAGGAGGTGGAAGGATGTCCCAAGGCAGCCTAAAACTAACCCTAGGTCGTACAAGGCTCATGGGCCCCAAGTAGAGGTGATGTAACACCTTTGGACTTGTAGTTTGACTCGGATTCTGCTGCAGCGTCAGATTGTTTCGTCGGTATCTCAACGCTCCGGACGAATTTGAAGGTGAATCCAATTGGGTTAGAAAGTGTACGAAATCTAGTTTCCAACAAAAAAAGAATCACCCAATTCAGAGTCCATATGAAGGAGTTCTTGGCGTTTTGATTCAGGTATGTCTATGTAGTCCGAATCTGGATGCAGAATGTGAGAGACTTGGACTCTATCTTCTCTTGGCCCAAAAGTGACGTGAGAGTTTTTGAACAGCACCTAAACTTTTGTTTTTCCTTTATCTTCATATGTGGATTGTACAAATGTCTCATACACCTGGAATTAGACATGGCACAAAAGTCTGTGAAGTATTTTTGTCCTGGATGACATAAATAAATTGTTGCATCGTTTGCATTAGAAATCACCTCACAAATATACATGTATGCAATATTTTTGGTCGTATCCAATGTAGTCATGTCCTCATCAGAGAGTGCTATTTAGTTGACTCTTTTTGCAGATGATTAATAGACAAATTCCTCATGTTTACCAATTTATTTCAAATTTTTTTTACTTACAGAAGTATTCGAAAGTTACAGATTACTACATACTGTTCTGTTTTTGACAGATTCTATTTTTCGTGTGTTGTTTGCTTATTTTGATCAATCTATGAGCAGTGTTGAGGAGTATGAATCATAGAGAAGTTGGAATACAGTAGGTTTAACACCAATATAAACAAAGAATGAGTTCATTACAGTACCTTTGTGTGGTGGTTTGTTTTCTTATACTAACGGAGCTCACGAGATTTTTGGCTAAGTTTTGTGTTGTGAAGTTTTCAAGTTTTGAGTATGGCTTTGATGGACTATGGAGCAAAGAGTGGAAAGACCCTAAGACTGGGGATGCCCAAGGCACCCTAAGGTAAAATTCAAGGACAACCAAAATCCTAAGCTTGGGGATGCCCCGGGAAGGCATCCCCTCTTTTGTCTTCATCTATCGGTAACTATACTCGGGACTATATTTTTATTCACCACATGATATGTGTTTTGCTTGGAGCGTCGTGTATGATTTGAGTCTTTGCTTGTTAGTTTGCCACAATCATCCTTGCTGGACACACCTTTTAGAGCGAGATAAATATGTCCTAGAATTTGTTAGAACACTCTATGTGCTTCACTTATATCTTTTGAGCTAAATAGTTTTGCTCTAGTGCTTCACTTATATCTTTTAGAGCACGGTGGTGATTTTATTTTGTAGAAATTCTTGATCTCTCATGATTCACTTATATCCTTTTTAGATTATTTTAGAACAGCATGGTAATGTGCTTTGGTTATAAAACTAGTCCTAATATGATAGGCATCCAAGATGAATGTAGTAAAAACTTTCATACAAAGTGCATCGAGTATGATGAGAAGTTTCATACTTGATGATTGTTTTGAGATATGAGGATGGTGATATTAGAGTCATGCTAGTGGAGTAATTATGAATTTGAGAAATACTTCTGTTAAAGTTTGTGATTCCCGTAGCATGCACGTATGGTGAACCGCTATGTGACGAAGTTAGAGCATGAGGTATTTGTAGAGTGTCTTCCTTTGTGTGGAGGTCGGGGGCGCGCGATGGTTAACTCCTACCAACCTCCCCCCTAGGAGCATGCATTGATTGCATTGTTTTGATGACTCGTAAATTTTTTCAATAAGTATATGAGTTCTTTATGACTAATGTTGAGTCCATGGATTATACACACTCTCACCCTTCCACCATTGCTAGCCTCTCTTGTACCGCGCAACTTTCGCCGGTATCATACACCCACTATATACCTTCCTCAAAACAGCCACCATATACCTTCCTCAAAACAGCCACCATACCTACCTATCATGGCATTTCCATAGCCTTCCAAGATATATTGCCATGCAACTTTCCACCGTTCTGTTCATATGACACGCTTCATGTTGTCATATTGCCATGCATGATCATGTAGTTGACATCGTATTTGTAGCAAAGCCACCATGCATATTTTTTCATACATGTCACTCTTGATTCATTGCACATCCCGGTACACTGCTAGAGGCATTCATATAGAGTCATACTTTGTTCTAGTATCGAGGTGTAAATCAATATAAGTGTGATGATCATCATTATTAGAGAATTGTCCCAAAGAAATAAAAAGAAAAAAGTAAAAATAGAAGGAAAGACCAAGAAAAAGAAAGGCCCAAAAAAGAAAAAAAAAAGAAAAAAAAAAGAAAAGGGACAATGCTACTATCTTTTTTCCACACTTGTGCTTCAAAGTTGCACCTTGTTCTTCATGATAGAGAGTCTCATGTTTAGTCACTTTCATATCCTAGTGGAAATTTTCATTATAGAACTTGGCTTGTATATTCCAATGATGGGCTTCCTCAAATGCCCTAGGTCTTCGTGAGCAAGCAAGTTGGATGCACACCCACTTTGTTTCTTTTGTTGAGCTTTCATACATTTATAGATCTAGTGCATCCCTTGAATGGCAATCCCTACTCACTCACATTGATATCTATTGATGGGCATCTCCACAGCCTAGTCGATGTGAGACTATCTTCCCCCTTTTTTTCATCTCCACAACCACCACTCTATTCCACCTATAGTGCTATATCCATGGCTCACACTCATGTATTGCGTGAAAGTTGAAAGGTTTGAAAAAATTGAGTATGAAAACAAGTGCTTGGCTGAAACCGGGGTTGTGCATGATATGTATATTTTTTGTGATGAAAAGGGAGCATAGCCAGACTATATTATTTTGTAGGGATAACTTTATTTGGCCATGTTATTTGGAGAAGACATGATTGCTTTGTTAAGTATGCTTGAAGTATTATTATTTCTTATGTCAATATAGACTTTTTTCTTGAATCTTTCGGATCTGAACATTCATGCCACAATAAAGAAATTACATTGAAAATTATGTTGGTTAGCATTCCACATCAAAAAATTTGTTTTTATCATTTACCTACTTGAGGACGAGCAGGAATTAAGCTTGGGGATGCTTGATACGTCTCCAACGTATCTATAATTTTTTATTCTTCCATGATATTATATATGATGTTTTGGATGTATAATGAGCTTTATCATAAACTTTTATATTATTTTTGGGACTAACCTATTAACCCAAAAGCCCAGTGCAGATTGTTGTTTTTTGCCTATTTCAGGGTTTCGAAGAAAAGGAATATCAAACGGAGTCCAAACGGAATGAATCCTTTGGGAGAGTTATTTTTGGAACGATATCTTCACAAGAGACTTGAGCACGAAGGCAGTGGAGACACGTGGTTCCCATGAGGGTCCAGGGCGCGCCCCCTCCCCCTGGACGCGCCGCCCACCCTCGTGGTCCTCGTGTTGCACCACCGACGTACTTCTTCCTCCTATATATACCCATGTACCTTCAAAACATCGAGGCAACAAAGAAAACCCTAATTCCACCGCCGCAACCTTCTGTTCCCGTTAGATCCCATCTTAGGGCATGTTCCAGAGCTCCACCGGAGGGGGGGTCTTCCATGGAGTGCTTCTACATCAACACCATCGCCTCACCATGAGTTGTGAATAGTTTACCATAGACCTTCGGGTCCATAGTTACTACCTAGATAGCTTCTCTCTTTTTGGATCTCAATACCAAGTTCTCCTCGATCTTCGAGGAGATCTATTCGATGTAATATTTTTGCGGTGTGTTTGTCGAGATCCGATGAATTGTGGGTTTATGATCAAGATTATCTATGAGAAATATTTGGTTCTTTTCTGAATTCTTTTGTGTATGATTATAATATCCTTGCAAGTCTCTTCAAATTATCGGTTTGGTTTGTCCTACTAGATCTAGAGTTCTTGGAATGCGAGAAGTGCTTGGTTTTGGGTTCAATCTTGCGGTGTCCTTTCCCAGTGACAGTAGGGGCAGCAAGGCACGTATTGTATTGTTGCCATCAAGGATAAAAGGATGGGGTTTATATCATACTCATTGAGTTTATCCCCCTACATCATGTCATCTTTCTTAAAGCATTACTCTGTTCTTATGAACTTAATACTCTAGATGCATGCTGGATAACGGTCGATGTGTGGAGTAATAGTAGTAGATGCAGAATCATTTCGGTCTACTTGTATCGGACGTGATGCCTATATATAATGATCATGACTAGATATTCTCATAATTATTCGCTTTTCTATCAATTGCTCGACAGTAATTTGTTCGCCAACCGTAGAATTCTTCTATCATGAGAGAAGCCACTAGTGAAACCTATGTCCCTAGGGTCTATTCTCAACATATCAATCTACAATCTACTTTACTTTGTTGTTTTTACTTTCTGTTCTTATATCCAAAAATTCCAAAAAAATCAAACTATCCTATCTATCAGATCTCACTTTCGTAAGTGACCGTAAAGTGATTGACAACCCATTATCGCGTTGGCTGCGAAGTTCTTATCTGTTTGTGCAGGTGTGAGAGACTCGCGCGTGGTCTCATACTGGATTGATACCTTGGTTCTCAAAAACTAAGGGAAATACTTACGCTACTGTGCTGCATCACCCTTTCCTCTTCGAGGGAATACAATGCAACCTCGAGAAGTAGCATTGAGTAACCTTGCCTTCTTCCATCCAAACCTCAACCTCACCGATGGCTTGAAGAAACTGCCGCCTGGTGCCCACATTTCTACTACCGCAGCGAAGGACACCCCCCTTGCCGACAAGGTCCTCGCCGTCCTAATGGTTCTCGGAGATCACCAGGCCCAGCCTTAAGCCCTTTTTATTGTCGTGGTGTCCTGTTACAAAACATAATACATGTCTTGTGTTTAGGACCCGTAATGTTCTTCATTTGGTGCTCGTCGAACCGATGTTTAATTATGTTAATGCATGCTATCCCTCTCATGTTTACCCATCAATATTTGTATGATTAGCTTCTTTTGCGCTCTTTGGTTGCTTGCTGGTAGCATGCTGTCGCGATCGCTGTGAGGAACAAGTCCTTAGCATTCAGCTGGGGAGGAAATGTCGCCGACAGGTTTTTTCTTAGCAGTCTTTGATGCTACCACCCACTGGAGGCCATGAAGCAACACGACGATGGTGACACTGGTGGTTTTTACCCAGGTTCGGGCCGTCCTGAGGCATAAAACCATGCTCCTGCTTTTGGTGGATTGGATGGAAGGACGCCAAGAACACACTATGCTCAAGCCTGGCAAGATGGCCTCACGGAGAGAACTACGCGCGTACAAGTGTATGAGGGTCTAAATCCTTTGCTAGTTTGCCTTGGACCTCCTTTTGTAGCTTAAGGGGTGACCATAGTGGAAAAATGTTCTTTATCTCTTCATTAGATGGCTAACGATGCTATCATACCTACCTCTGGCAGTTAGGACAAAGTGCATTAAATGTGATGCTAGGTGTCATGCTGAGGATGCAGCCCGGCAAGCCTGCCGCACCGCTTTATCATCTTTTTCTTGTCTGCTTCACACGCCTCTCGACAGGTGTCATACGAGGGTAATCTATCTTCCAAATGACTGCCACGTGCTTAGTGGAAGCCACTTAATCACTCGGTGGCTCGACACTGCAATGATAGCTGACTTGCGTCATGCTGTGATGGGGCGATGGCGCCTTGGCGGGTATATTTTCCCTTGGCGGACCCGACAAGCCTGCTGGGGAAATCTCGGACTTGTCCTTTGGGTGGCCTCGACCCGGCCATCTTCTGCCTGGCAAGGGAGGCTTTCCCAAGGTGATGCAATGTTATCTTTATCGTCTTGGTCTTCTTGATCCGCTCTTTGATCTCACAAAGAGCTGCTCTTCTGGCTTGGCCTTGCTTGTCATGTTGGTGTAGCTATGCCTTTGCCAGCTTTGGCTGCCGGGGCGGAGGCTTTCTGTCCGTGCACAAGTCAGGAGAAACATACACCCTTAGTTGTGTACCCCGACACTTGGGCACCGCCTCCTCCTCTAGCTGGACCTTGTCGCGCTCGTGGACTCCGGCTTCGTCTTCCCTGTCAGTGGTCCTGCCGAGCCACGTCCTGCTGGCCCTGACGGGGCTAGGCTGGGCTTGTGCCATGTCATCCTTTCGTCATTTCTACTTTTTGTAGCTTGTTCCTTGGGGGAGAAAGTCCAATAAAGGGTTATTTGAAGTGCCTCCTCTAATCTATCTCTATTCATTTGTACCGAAAATTAATGAAAGAAAGCTATTTATCTTCCTTAAGTATTGCCCCTTTTTCCTTTTGTTTGTACCACAACAGGATGTTCGTCCTTGCCACGCAAAACGACTCGCTGGGTCAGTACTAATCGTGAGCGCCAAATGGGGAGCGAACCCCCGACAACAGGCAGGTAGCATTTATCGGCAAGTCTCCTTTTTGGTCTCGGTGCGGCCCCCCGGAGTTGTGGAGCGACAGGAGCTGGGGGACGGCTCGTCCCGACCAGGGTTTCTATTGTGTCAAGGATTCCATTGTACACAGTCAAAAGGATAGGAAGGGTTTCTTAAGGGAGAAAATGGCACTAATCTTGGAATACACGATTAGCCTTAACTTTTTAGGCGGTATCCCTTCCTAGAGTACGACAGGCCACCGTCCTTGTTTATTTGCTCTTATTCTTTCCTTTCTTGACAGTCAAGCACGTAGGACAAGAGGCCTCTGTCCTTTGAAGAGGGAGAGAATGCGGTAACAAGGATCATAGGCTTATCAAGTACTCTTAAAAAATTTCTAAAACTTAAAAGCGGTAACATTGCAACATAAAAATGTGTTGTAAACATGCAGTTCAATGGTATGGTACAATGCCTAGCTTTATTGTTGCATGAACAGGGTCTGCGCCTGGCTTGGTACAAAGGGTTACATGCACTGTGCCAAGGCTTGTACAAAAGGTGGTTGCCGGGGACTGAGCCCGTCAACCGCGCCTTATGGGTAGAACTTACGAAGATGCTCAATAATCCATGAGTTAAGCATTTTAATGCCATCTTTACTCTCTAGACGGACTATGCCAGGTCTGGTGACTCGTGCAACCCGGCAAGGGCCTTCCCACTTCGGCGTCAACTTTTAGTACCCTTGGCGGACTGAACGTGCCTAAGGACAAGGTCGCCTTCCTCAAGGCTCTGGGCATGAACCCTGTGGCTATGATAGATGCGCAGGGCTTGTTGGTAGCGTGCAACATGCACAACGGCCTGGAGATGATCTTCCTCGAGGAGCATGGCATCGTCATGCCGTAGGTGCTCTTGGTCTACTTCATCGTAGGCAAGTACTTGATGTGACCCGTATAGGAGTTCCATGGGGAGAACTTCTTCAGACCCATAGACTAGGGAGAAGGGCGTCTGACCGGCAGCTCAATTTGGTGTCGTTCCCAGGGACCAAAGAACCACCGATAGCTCATCTACTCAGCGATTGCCAAATCTTCCCAGTCTATCGACAGTTCTTTTCTTGATCCCATGCAACACTTCAGCGTTCATCCTCTCGGCTTGCTCATTGCTTCTTGGGTGAGCAACAGAGGCGAAGGAGACCTTGCTTACAAGGCTTTGCATGTATTGCATAAAGGTGTGGCTCATGAACTAGGTGCCATTATCGGTCATCACCCTATTGGGCACTCCAAAATGGCGCACCAGTCCTTTCAGGAAATTGACAGCTCAGTGCGCGGTCATCTTTCTCACTAGTTCCACCTCATGCCACTTTGTAAACTTGTATATTGCTATGAACAATAATTCAAAGCCCCGTTAGTGCAGGGAAAGGGGCCCAAAATATCAAGCCCCACACCAATAATGGCCAGGATAAAGGGATCGTCTAGAGATCGTGCGCTTGTAGATAAATGTTCTTGGAATTTGAACTAGGAGGCTTCACACTTGGCGACTAGCTCAGTTGCATCCTAGAGAGCAGTGGGCCAACAGAAACACTGTCGGAAGGCTTTTCCGGCAAGGGCCCTTGATCCAATGTGAAAGCCACACATGCCTCCATGTATCTCTGTCAATAGCTCCAGTCCATCTTCCTGCCAAATGCACCTCAATTTCACACCATTTGGCTTTTTCTGTACAGAGTGTCATCGACAACAGGTACATATTTGGCTGTCGGGATACTTTTTCGGCTTCTTCTTCCTCTTCGGGAAGTTCTCCTGTTTGAAGGAAGTGGACTATGTGTTGTCCCCAAGCTGGGGCCTGTGGCTCGACAACGAGGACTAAAGGCATCTCCTCGTCCATGGGAGCACTTACCTCGGCTGCAAGACCCTAGGGTCCTACAGGAGGGAGCTGGTCACCAACCAAAATAAGACTGTCCCTGGTAGCCTCTCTACCAGTGAATTTAGGAAGCTCTTCCAGGAAATGCTTGCCGGAGTTCAACTTTCTCCTTTTTCTGGTCATCGTTGACGGGGATACTAATACCTGAGTGAGGTGGAGGACAACAGTTCCTGGTTCCACAGGAAGCTTTTGCACGACGCACTTTGATAGATGATCAGCGATGTTGATTTCTGCTCGTGGCACAGGCTCTGCTTGTAATCCATCAAAGGGCTCCTCCAGCTTCCTCACCTCTTCCACGTATGCTTCCATCAATGGGCTCTGATAATCTTTGTTGACTTGCTTCACCATGATTTGAGAATCTCCATGGATGATCAGTTTCTTGATTCCCAACTCCACCGCAATTATAAATCCGGCAAGGAGCCCCTCATACTCAGAGGTGTTGTTGGTGGCCTCCTCCAGGTGAAAGTGCATTTGAATCAAATATTTGGGGTGCTCTCCGGTGGGTGCGATGAGGAGCACGCCTACTGATAACCCTCAACTGTAATGGATCGAGATAGTCTTCGCGGGTAAGAATCACCCAATTTATTGATTCGACACACGGGGAGCCAAAGAGTATTTATAAGCTTTGACAGTTGAGTTGTCAATTCAACCGCACCTGAAATATACTTACTTGCAACAAAAGGTAAGTGGTAACAGTGATATGATAGTAATGATGGTGATGGTAAAAGTAAACATCAAAAGTAAATAGCAGGAGGAAATGGCAAAAGTAGTAACTAGTAACCAGCAGGATTTAAAACACTGTAGGCTAGGGAGATGGATGGTTGGGCGCTGCATGGATGAGATATATCATGTTTCTAACTTGGGGCACGGCACAATGAAAAGTAATGATCATCTAGGCAAATATCAAACATTAGGCATGTATCCCGTAGGTAATTGTACGTGCTTGCAATAAGAACTTGCACAACATCTTTTGTCCTACCATCCCGCTACGAACGGGGGCAAAAGGAACTTATGGAGATTAAGGTGCTCCTGTCAAAGAGCACCGGAACAAAGCAATGAACTCAATGGATACATGTAATCCTCAAACTACGGACCATCCCCTTTGGTGTCCCAAGTTGTCACTTTTGGGATCGCCGGTTCCGAACCGTAATAGGTGCAAACAACTCATAGATAGGATCAAGAACACAAATATATTCATGCAAACACATATGGTTCAGATCTGAAATCATGGCACTCGGGCCCTAAGTGTCAAGCATTAAGCATAACAAGTTGAAGCAAAGATGATAAACACCATAGTAGATGATAGGCAACATGCCCCCAACGATCTGACAAACTATTACATGATCTAACTCATCCAATCCCTACCATCCCCTTCGCCTATAGTAGGGGATTACTCACACATGGAAGGAGAAGTCATGGAGGGATGATGGAGTGGTGATGGTGATGACGATGGCGACGATCTCCCCTCTCCGGAGGCCAATTCAGCCTCCAGATTAGCCCTCCCGAAGAAGAACAGAGGGTGGCGGCGGCTCCGTGACGAAAACTGCGAAAAGAACTTCTGATCTGGGGTTTCTCCGTCACGAGCTAAAATACGAGTCGAAGTAGGGCACCAGGGGAGGTGGGGCTCACCCAGGCGACCCCCCGGCGCGGCCAGGGGCTGGGCCGCGCCACCAGGGCACCTGGGCCCCCCTGGCCCCCCTCTGGCCCCTCTTCTGGCTCCGGGTTCCTTCGGGTGCGTGGATTTTCTGTGATTTTTCGTGGATTTTTCTGAGACACCTAAAATTCCGTTTTCCTACACACAATAAAACCATACAGGCAGCTATGCTGAAAACAGCTTCAGTCCGGGTTAGTTTAGTTCAAATCATTCAAGAATGACATCAAAACAATATCAAAAGTGTTTGGAAAAGTAGATACGTTTGAGACGTATCACCTACTCCAGCTTCCTGAAGCTAGAAAGCACTGTCAACATACATGATCCATTCCTTAGGCGCTTCTTTGTCGGGGAGAATTGTCTTAGGAACCACTTCGTCTAGTGTGGGCATCCATTCCGCAATGAACTCCGCCAAAGCCCTGCTCTGAATTGTATGTGCTTTCATACTTCAAAACAAAGCTTGATAACTATAGTGTCCACTGTACTATCCTACAAGCTTGATAACCAAAGTAGATACGTTTGAGACGTATCAACTCCCCCAAGCTTAGCATATTGCTTGTCCTCAAGCAATCCAGTTCAACGAACTGGACGCGACAAAGAAAACTTTGACAAAGTCTTTTGCTTCATTAGATGTATATAAGCATGTACTACGAAAAGAGTCTAGCAAGTATTGAAACAGTACCATGAGGACAATGCACGGAGCAATCCTTCTTTCAAGTGACCAATCACAAATACCCAAAAGTAAATAATATACTACTGAAAATCAAGACAAGATCACATTGCACATAGCTTGAGCATACTAGGGTGGTATCTCGCTAGCCTCCATGAGTGAAGCAAAACATAAATGCAGAAACTCCTCCAGAGTTTTAATGGAGACTAGAACTAAGAATTTCAGAATAAATCATATCACAAGCATGCAGACGACAATGTAATACTTTGGGACAATGCACATTACACTCAGAATGACAATTATGCTCTCCTAGTTGGTGCTTTGAAGAAAGAAGGTGGAGACTCTCGAACCGTGGCTTTTGTTGGCAAGGATGAAAA
This sequence comes from Secale cereale, assembly GCA_902687465.1. Lineage (NCBI taxonomy): Eukaryota > Viridiplantae > Streptophyta > Magnoliopsida > Poales > Poaceae > Secale > Secale cereale. The sequence continues at coordinate 318,854,636 of LR738712.1, read as the reverse complement.
CCCGTGGTCGGAAACAAAAACTAAACATGTACCAGAGCTCTTGGTTTTTAAAAACAGAGGTAAAAACGTTTTTGAGAGGTGCATATTTCGTCACCGAATGCTAGCAGATAACTCAATCACTTCTTGAGCTGGACAAGTTTCGAGGAACGGCTCCCGCATGAGGACGATCACACCCTCTTAATCTCCTTTGTTTATCACTGCCAAAGTTTTCTGATTTCTCATGAACAAAGCGTGAAGGAGGGTTTCTTTGTTGTATTATCTTTTATGAGCTGGGCGCACTCTATGCCAGTTCCTTCTCGTATTATGGGTTTGCACATTAGACATGCAATCCCGAGGTGAAACTTGTCCAACTTAAAAAGATCATGAATTAACTACTACTTCCTCATGAGCTAAAATAGAGGCACAAAAAGAGAAATGCTTTTGATTAATTTCGAGATGGTACACGAAAGTCTTCGTTAGGAATGGCAGGTAAATACCATGTATAGGAAGGTATGGTGGACTCATATGGCATAACAGGTTTTAAGTATTTTGGATGCACAAGCAGTCAGTCCTCTTAGTACAAGTGGAGGTTTAGCAAAATACTGGGAAGCGACCAACTAGAGAGCAATAACGGTCATAATCATGCAGAGCGACAAAGCAACATTGAATCGGGCATGAAAGTGATATAACTATTCTGAAACTCGAAGTTCATCAAGGCAGAGCAGACTTTTTAGTCTTAAACATGTGTAAACATGTGCCAAGTCAATCCAAAAATTCTCTAAAGGGAAATACCACCTTAGTATACCAGACTATGAACAGTGCAATGCATGTAAATCATTTCAATAACACATCATATACTCTAGCTATTCGAGATTAGCCACAAGGAAAGCATGAACTACTGGAAGAGCATTGTAAACATAGCACTATGTCGCTACAAGCTGGTCTCTAGATCATATGTACAGGCATATGTACAAAAGTAGAAACAAGAAGAGTTCATACCGGTCTTCCTTGTTGCTTCCCTTCCGTCGATCTTCGTCATTATTGCCTCTTCACTTGCACGATCGAACGTAGGAAATATAATTAAATGCCATCACGGACTCGAGCTGAACTCTGAAAACAAAGCAAACTAAAAAGAGAAAGAAAATCTTTTTGGATTATTTCAAAGGTTGAATGAAAGGAAAAGAAAGAGAAAATCTTTTTGTTGTTTTTTGCAAAGAGAGAAATAAAGAGGAATGGGCAAAAAATTCGAAAAGATCAAAGCGAATAAAACGAATAATACAATGGAAAAGCGAGAGGGGCACGTACTCCCCCAAGCTTAGGCTTTTGGCCTAAGTTGGTAGCAGCTACTGTCCCCAGGAGGCTCCTGCTCCGGGGGAACAGTGGTGAGTCCAAGGGTCGTAGAAGGATGCCGGCGCGTATACCGAACTCCTCGGAGTCTCCCACGAGGAAGGGTCCGTACGCCAAGCAGAGGAAGACCCTTCACCAAACTCGGTGACGGTTTCTTCCTGAAAAGGTGGTAACTCACCGTGCTCCTCCTCGTCGGGCACAACCCCCTCCATGGGGTTATGAAACTGATACTGGGCCATGAACTCATCGAACTGGACAACATCAAAGGACCATCCGTTCTTGCGAGAAAAATCAAACAAAAGAGGTGCAGGTAGACGGATCTCGCATTCCGCGGCAGTTCCGAAACGCAAGATATAAACAAGATTATCCAGCTCAGAAGCCATGGTAACAAACTTATGCCTTTTCATAGCAGCAAGATCAAAGCTTAAATAAGTAAAAGGATTATCATCAGGGTGTGGGGTGCCTCCAAGATGTTCTAAGATAAGTGTGGCATAAACGCCACCATATAAGTCTCCCTTGTTATCGTTCATAGCAAGGCGTCGAGCAATTAAGGCACCCAGATTATAATCAGACCTCCCTGAGAGGGCTGCCGCCAGGATAGCAATATCCGGAGCACAAATGTTGCTCGTGTTGTCACGAGCTAACACCCCTCTAGCAACATAATATGCAAAATACCTAAGGTGAGGAAATAAGATGCTGGAGATCTTCGACCGATGAATATCCCTCGTACCCATGCTGCAGAGAGAGTTGATGACGGTTTTCAGCTCTGAGGGCTGAGTGGCCATCCTAGCCGTCCTCTCAACGTTTGGCACACCTATTATTTCACAAAACTTTCCCAAAGGCATGGTGATAAGATCATTGTAAATTTTAAACTCAATAGCACCTGAATCAGGATTATATCTAAAACTGTTAATGAAACTGGAGGTGAGTTTTTGATATTGAGTAAAACGGCACGTGATGAGCCGTGTCAGACCTGCATTAGCACAAAGATTATAAAACTCATCCTTGATTCCCGCAGCTTCAAGGAATTCATCACATGGAAACGTCATAGCACGTGCTGGACTTGTGTCTTCCAACAACTCCAGCGGCACATGATCTTCATTATAGCTCACCCTAGCAGTCGAGGGTGAAGCTGCGGCTCTACTAACTCGATCGGAGTGTGCTGGCCTCCTCTTCTCAAGCCACCCTTTTGCCCTTCCTAACAAACTCATTTCTGAAATTTTTGGCAATTTACAAAAACAAGGATTAAAACAAGGTGAGTTAAGGCAAACTACTCAACTCACTTGCCCAAGGCATAAACTTGCATCAAAACTTGGATAATAACTTTCTACACATGCATGCAAGCTCATTTATACAGCACCAAGAACTACTAAATACTCACAAATGAAGCCACCAATCAGAAATCTAATTGGAGGGGTAGAGGAGTCACATACCAGGGAGTATTTGCTCAAAATCTCAGCTCAAATGGTGGGCTGTAGAGAGAGATCGAAGAATCGCCTCCAAGAACAGCAAGAACGCAAGAACCCCCTGTGGGCGCGGCCAGGGGGCAGGCCGCGCCAGCTGGCCGCCTGGGCCACTGGTGGGTCCCCCTGGCTGGCCCCAGGTCCCTCTGGGTCACTCCCAACGTGGAAATTTTTATTTCAATTTTTCTAGAATTTTTCTGAAAACTTCACTGTTGAAAATTTTTCGAAGTTCAAAAAGCTGCGAAACTCTATGAAAACTTGAAGCAGTGAGTAGTATTGTGAAGCTTCAAAACATAAATACTTGGTACAGCAAGTAGGACAAAAACTAAAAACAAATGAAAACATAACAAGCTCAACTTTTTATCTATATAAAACATGTTTACTAGTAAGGTTGATCAAGTCTTACCAACAAACAGGCGATATATAGAGCAAAAAGTCTCACCTCCTACGAAGTAATCACTGAACCTTTACTTTGATGGACATTGTCCCCACCATGATAGTTTTGTATTTGTGAGGCACATGTAGTGGACAGTCGCATTCTCCAATCTTCACGGTATCGATATTCTCTATAGAGTTGAGGCCATGCCTCCTGTCGGTCTTCTTTGGAAAATATACCGTGTGTTCTTTATCATTCACATTGAAGGTGACCTTCCCTTTATTGCAATCAATAACAGCACCTGCGGTGTTAAGAAAAGGTCTAAGAATAATGAACATGCTCCCATCCTCGGGCATGTCAAGCACAACAAAATCAGTAAGAATCAAACAATTAGCAACTTCTACTAGAACATCCTCACAAATACCTATCGGAATGGCGGTTGACTTGTCAGCCATCTGAAGAGAGATATCTGTAGGAATTAGTTTCTCTAAACAAAGCCTCTCGTAAAGAGAGAGAGGCATAACACTCACTCCTGCTCCAAGATCACATAAAGCAGTTTTGACATAATTATTCTTTATGGAGCAAGGAATGGTGGGTATACCTGGATCACCGAGCTTCTCAGGAATCTTACCTCTGAAAGAGTAGTTAGCAAGCATAGTAGATATTGCTTCATTAGGAACTTTTCTTTTATTAGTAACAATATCTTTCATATATTTTGAATAAGGAGGTAACTTAATAGCCTCAGTCAAAGGGATTTGAAGAAAAAGAGGCTTAATCCACTCACAAAACTTATTGTAATGCTCTTCTTCTTTAGATTTGATGGACTTACCTGGAAAGGGCATGTGTTTCTGTACCCATGGTTCTCTTTCCTTCCCATGTTTTCTTGCGATGAAATCTTCTTTAGTGTACCTCTTACGTTTGTCAGGTGCTTCTTCTTCTCCAACTTCAGGCGGATCATTCTTCTCGTTATCCTTACCTGCAGGTTCAGCACCGTCTTCAGTCTCAGCATCGGAGATAGATATACTATTGGGATCAACAACTGGCTCTTCATCTGCAATAGGATCATTAGAATTGTCAGTCTCCTTATGTTTCTTCTTCTTCTTTGGAGAGCCAACAATTTCTTCTTCCTGCATTTGAGAATCTTGCTCGATTCTCCTCGGATGCCCCTCTGGATAGAGAGGATCTTGAGTGCTAGTTCCTCCTCGGGTCTTAATCCCGAAAGCCTGCAAATCATCTTTTTTGGCATTGTTAGCAAGCAAATCTTTTTGCACATTAGAAATTTGGTCAAGCTGAGTTTGAACCATATGAAAATGCTTCACAACACATTGAACATCATTAACCGTTCTACCTAGAACATCAAGCAATCTTTTGATAGCAAGGGAATTATCATGCAACTGACTTTGTATCCTCTCATTAAAACAATTTTGTTTCATAATAAAATTATCAAACTCATCTAAACATTGATCAGGAGGCTTACCATGAGGGATGTCACTTGCGTTGAAATCTAAAAGAGAGTGTACCTCTACCATAGGAGGGTGAGTGGTAGGCTCACACAGCTTCTCAATAGGGGGTAGATTCTTCACGTCTTCAGCTTTAATACCTTTCTCTTTAATAGACTTCTTTGCTTCTCGCATATCTTCGGGGCTTAGAACAAACATGCCCCTCTTCTTTGGTGGTGGAGGTGGTTCAGGTACGGACCAATCTTCATGGTTTTTGGCAATCCTGCCCATCAAATCTTCTGCATCTTTCGGCGTCCTTTTCCTGAAAACACAACCAGCACAACTATCCAAATAGGACCTAGATTCATCAGTTAGACCAGCATAGAATATATCGATTAATTCGTTCTTAGGGACTTCATGTCCTGGTCTAGCCAAAATCAGACCGCAGTACCTCCCCCAAGCTTTAGGGAGGGACTCATCCTGCAACTGTTTAAAGTTATAAATTCTTTGTAAAGAAGCATGTTGCATGTGAGCAGGAAAGTACTTATCAACAAAAGAGTGAGCTAAGTCTTGAGGACTCTTAATGGAACCGCATGGGAGTGAATCATACCATGCTTTAGCTCCTTCCTTCAAGGAGAAAGGAAGAAGCTTGGTCACATAAAAGTATCATATCTTCTCATCTGTGGTAAACAGGCCACCCAACTCACCGAGTTTAGTCAGGTGTGCAATAGCATCATCATTTTCTCTGCCATAAAAGGGGTCAGCTTCAACCATAGGTATAAGTGAAAGATCAACAGAGAAATCATAATCAGGATCATCATTGCATATAGGAGATGTAGCAAATTCAAGATCAGGTACGGTTTTGTTCTTCAAAGAGTGTTTCTCAAACAGTTTCTTAATAACTTCAGGGTCAGAGCCAGAAAACTCTGTCAGTTCCCTGCATAAATCTTCATCAAGCATATAGTAATCATCATCAAGGAGTCTCTCCTTGAGTTTACTCAAATCAGGATAATCATAAGTTTCACCAATAGGGTAGCGAGTAAGAGGAATTTCAATCCAGACTTTTTAGCAGCAGCAGCGATCTGTTTCTCAAGAGCATAACCAAGGGAACTAATATCATCAACAGTAGTAGAAGCATCATCAAGAGTATCAGACATAGTAACAGATTTAGTAGGAGCATCATATGGTGGTGGTGAGGCAAACTTACTCATAACAGAAGGTGAATCAAGCGTAGCACTAGTGCTCAGAACAGTACCTCTTCTTGTAGTGGATAGTAAGATCGGAACCTTAGGGTCTCCTTTCTTACCCATAGCGGATGAAGTGCAGTAGGTAGGATACTTCAAGTAGACTTGTAAACATTGCTATGCTCCCCGGCAACGGCGCCAGAAAACGGTACTTGATAACCCTCAACCGTAAGGGATCGAGATAGTCTTCGTGGGTAAGAATAACCCAATTTACTGATTCGACACACGGGGAGCCAAAGAGTATTTATAAGCTTTGACAGTTGAGTTGTCAATTCAACCGCACCTGAAATATACTTACTTGCAACAAAAGGTAAGTGGTAACAGTGATATGATAGTAATGATGGTGATGGTAAAAGTAAACAGCAAAAGTAAATAGCAGGAGTAAATGGCAAAAGTAGTAACTAGTAACCAGCAGGATTTAAAACACTGTAGGCTAGGGAGATGGATGGTTGGGCGCTGCATGGATGAGATATATCATGTTTCTAACTTGGGGCACGGCACACGGAAAAGTAATGATCATCTAGGCAAATATCAAACATTAGTCATGTATCCCGTAGGTAGTTGTACGTGCTTGCAATAAGAACTTGCACAACATCTTTTGTCCTACCATCCCGCTACGAACGGGGCCAAAAGGAACTTATGGAGATTAAGGTGCTCCTATCAAAGAGCACCGGAACAAAGCAATGAACTCAATGGATACATGTAATCCTCAAACTACGAACCATCCCCTTTGGTGTCCCAAGCTGTCACTTTTGGGATCGCCAGTTCCGAACCGTAATAGGTGCAAACAACTCATAGATAGGATCAAGAACACAAATATATTCATGCAAACACATATGGTTCAGATCTGAAATCATGGCACTCGGGCCCTAAGTGTCAAGCATTAATCATAACAAGTTGAAGCAAAGATGATAAACACCATAGTGGATGATAGGCAACATGCCCCCAACGATCTGACAAACTATTACATGATCTAACTCATCCAATCCCTACCATCCCCTTCGCCTACAGCAGGGGATTACTCACAAATGGAAGGAGAAGTCATGGAGGGATGATGGAGTGGTGATGGTGATGACGATGGCGACGATCTCCCCTCTCCGGAGGCCAATTCAGCCTCCAGATTAGCCCTCCCGAAGAAGAACAGAGGGTGGCGGCGGCTCCGTGACAAAAACTGCGAAAAGAACTGCTGATCTGGGGTTTCTCCGTTACGAGCTAAAATACGAGTCGAAGTAGGGTACCAGGGGAGGTGGGGCCCACCCAGGCGACCCCCCGGCGCGGCCAGGGGCTGGGCCGCGCCACCAGGGCGCCTGGGCCCCCCTGGCCCCCCTCTGGCCCCTCTTCTGGCTCCGGGTTCCTTCGGGTGCATGGATTTTCTGTGATTTTTCGTGGATTTTTCTGAGACACCTAAAAATCCGTTTTTCACACACACAATAAAACCATACAGGCAGCTCTGCTGAAAACAGCGTCAGTCCGGGTTAGTTTAGTTCAAATCATGCAAGAATGAGGTCAAAACAATATCAAAATTGTTTGGAAAAGTACATACGTTTTAGACGTATCACCTACTCTAGCTTCCTGAAGCTAGAAAGCACTGTCAACATACATGATCCATTCCTTAGGCGCTTCTTTGTCGGGGAGAATTGTCTTAGGAACCACTTCGTCTAGTGTGGGCATCCATTCCGCAATGAACTCCGCCAAAGCCCTGCTCTGAATTGTGTAAGTGCTTTCATACTTCAAACCAAAGCTTGATAACTATAGTGTCCACTATACTATCCTACAAGTGGATTCGGGGTTCCTCAATATACGTTGCAGCAAAAGTGGGTGGCAACTGTGATCTTGTGGGCTTGGAATTAGTGGTGCAGTTTCCTCGAGGCTATGATCAGGCCAAGGATTAGCTTCTGCACTTCGGAGTACCTTGACCTAGCCCCATGTAAGAAGGAGCTGACAAAGTATATTGGTCGCTGCACCAGTTTCTTCCTTGGCACTTCTTGGGGACTGCCTTCATTTGCTTGCCTTCGTTCCCCTTGGTTTGTTCCAGGTCTTGTCGCGGATGCCTCGGTTCCTTCCCCGGAGAGATCAGTTGCAGTAGCTGCATCTTTGCCCACTTCTCTCTACGCCACCAGCTCTGCACTAACCACTTGATTCCTTGCCGCCAAGTATAGCAACAACGGCTCTTGCGGTTTAGGTGCGACCAAGGTGGGAGCGGAGGAAAGGTAAGCTTTCAGATCTTGCAGCGCTGTTTCTGCTTCCGGGGTGCACTTCATCGGGCCAGCCTTTTTCTAAATCTTGAAAAATGGCAGGGCACATTCACTGGATTTGGACATGAACCTACTCAATGTGGTAATGCATCCGGCCAAGCGTCTTACGTCCTTGACGGTCTTGGGCGCTTGTATCCGCTCGATTGCTTCGATCTTGTCAGGATTGGCTTATATTCCCCGCTGAGATACAAAGAACCCAAGTAGCTTGCCGAATGGGACACCAAACACACACTTCTCAGGGTTGAGCTTCAAATTGATCTTGCGCAAGTTTGTAAACACTACCGAAGAAAGACACATCCATGACATTTTGGTCCGTACGATTTTTTTCCTGTCATGCTTATGACACTTCTATGATGATAATTTTGAAAAAAACTCTTATCCTCATAGATGTGGTGGGCTCCTACTTCTATGACAAAAAATCATGACAGAAAATGGGCTTTTTGTCCGGGGCAGGCTGGGGACGCACATGCATGACATTCTTTGGGCCGTCAAGGGAGGGCGAGGAAAATTTTCGGGAGTTCCTGGTTACGGTGGGTGGTCGAGGCGTAGCGATGCACAGAGGTTTGCACATTTCTCTCGTACATGTCACACGTGTTTGAGGCATTGGGCTCTAACTAAACCCGAGAAATCGCACTACTAGCTATGTTACTGAACCAGAGCGATCGATCCCTTGGCTGCTGATTGAACCCAAGCGATTCATTCGCTGCTGCTACTAACTGAACCGAGCGATCGATCACTGGTGCTGCTTACTGAATCCGATCAAGCCCCCGTCCAAGATGTAGCTAGCCGGTGTTGGGTTGCCTCTCGATGAACAGTGACCATTGTTACCGTGCGCGCGGTACGTAGAACGAGCCGAGACGTGGTGAGTCGAGCCGGTTGGTTGGATGTGGATGAACAGTTCGGTGGGGGTGGATGAATAGGAACCCGTGGTAGTAGGACGTTGCCGCTAGATGAACATGATCCCGAGGAGGCCGTCGCACCCCAGCCAGTTGGGGGTGCATGAACAGGACCCCCATGGAGGTTCTATGAACAGTAGCAGGTGGAGGCTGGATGAACAGTGGCTGGTGGAGGCTGGACGAGCTCGACGGTGGATGAACAGTGGCCCATGGAGGCTGGAGCGAGGCAGTAGGCGGTGGATGAACATGTCGCCATTTTACTGTAGGCGCTCCAACACAAGTTCGTTTCCTCCATTTTGTGGTCCGCCAGACCCTCCCCAATGAATATGACCCCGTTTCGACCTTAGGCACTCGAACAGAACTCCGTTTCCTCCATTCTGTGGTATGCCAGACCTCATTTCGGTTGTTCCATCCAAGCTGGTTGGATCCCGATGAACACGATGTATTCTGACCCAGTCAGTTGCCTCCCGATGAACACAATGTTGTTTCCTCCTTTCGGACCCAGCCGGTTGGCTGCATATGAACATGACGACATCGATGTACGCCTTTGAGACAATGTCTGCATGCATGTACGTAGCTGTATTTACTTTCTTGCAGCATGGTTGTACATATGTGTACACATTATAGACGGGACTGCGTGACATGCTACGTCTGTGACTCTACTACGACACGTGCCGCTCCTTACTCGGCCATAGTTCATCGCTGTAGAGAGATCAATCAACTAGAATGTACGTGCACATTCGTGACCTGACCGACAAGACTACGTAGGCTTCGACTAGGTGGGTCCCCGCTGTTACTTGCGTGCGAAGATATAGTAGGTTGGTCCTAGCTGTTAGTGGGAAGAATCTTTTTTTCCTAGCATGGGCGCACTTCCTTGCGTGCAAAGATGTAGCTGGTGGGTCCAAGCTGTCAGGGGGGAAATGTTTTTTCGCAAAATACAAAGTCCCTTCCGATGGGTCCCTGTTGTCAGATGGATGAATAATTATTTGACTCGTAAGAGGAGGCACTTCCTTGCTGTGGCCGTGGACCCAGCTGTCAGCCTCTCCACGTACAGTCCTCTTCCGATGGTAGTCGTTCCTTGTCCACATTTACCATGCTGCACCGAGAGGACCAAAGCGGTGGGTGACGGCGGGGCCTAGGAAGGGGATGCCGCTGAGCCAGGGAAGACACGGAAATGGATACCCATGTGGAGAGGAGTATGAGCGTTGACTGGTTCGGCTACGGTGTGAGGCTGCCGTCACCATAGAATAACAGGGGTTGTGGGTGATTAGAGAGATGGCCTAGCCAGCGGTTGGAGTAGGAGGGGACGGTGAGGCCTGCATTGCAGCACAACCGGCCACAAGAGGCAGGAGCAGGCGACACGATAGTCGTTGGATGGACATCGTATGGTCACTGCAGCTAGAATCATTTATATTGAGTAACTTGACAAAGCCCTATGTCCGCGTCAACTTAGTAGGCCCACAAGTCAGCCTGCAAATATGGTGGGACCCACCTAGCAGTGGGGGTCTTCATTTTTTGTGCGTAACAAGGAGGCACTTGCGTGCGAAGAGATATAGCTGGTGGGTCCGAGCTATCAGCAGAAGGAATGTTTTTTTCATGAAATACAGAGGCCCTTCCTATGTGTCCCTGCTGTCAGGTGGAGGAATCATTATTTTGCGTGTAATAAGGAGGCACTTCCTTGTTGCAGCCGTGACCCATCAACAACCTCTCCACGTACAGTCCTCTTCCGATGGAAGTCGTTCCTTCACCACGTTGAGCACACCGAGTCGAGAGCACCAAGGCGGGGACGACGGAGGCCTAAGGTAGGGAATGACCATGAGCCGGGGAAGACTCGGTAGTAGTTTCCCACGCAGAGGCGAGTACGAGGGTTTACTGCTTCGGCTGCAGTGTGAGGCTGCCGTCGCTGGAGAATAACAGGAGGTCTGGCTGATTAGAGGGATGGATAGTGTAATGCCCCGGATGTAATACTTTCCCTTTTGGGCAATATTTATATCTTTGGCTTCATCAGTTCCATTCCGGGTTCTTCATTTTTTCGGGTTTTCGTCTTTTGTCGTGTGCGTGTGTGCATTCATCCATGTCATGTTGTCATGTGCATTGCATTGCATTCGTGTTGTCGTTTGCATCCGGTCTCACTCGTTCCTTCCCGTTGTCCGTTTCGAGTTCTGGAGCTCTCTCACGTGTCCGTGGCATCCCCGAGGCCTACTTTTGTGTTTGGCCGTGTAACATTTCTGGTTTGGCGTGAGACTTGTCGTGCGATGTTGTTTTGTTGTGTGTAACCCGCCTGTCAAATCTCGTCGCGTTTGGAGTTCGTTTGGTGCTCCAACAATTATTCTCGTGGGCTGAAAGTACCACCACTTTGAGGCCCAAGAAACCCCTCCAACAGCCCACCAACTCAACTCAAACGCTTCCCTTCATCTAGGCCATCCAATTGTGATCTCGTGGCCGAAAACCTCCCCTCATTTGGACAACCCTAGCTCCTTGTGCCTATATAAACGTCCACCCACCCCAAATTTCGCGTCTGAAACCCTAATGTTTGCGCAGTTCGCCGCCGGTGCTTCCACCGTTGACGCGCGGAGCTTCCACCATTGAGATGCCGTGCTTCCGACCTCGTCGCCGCCGTGCTTCCGACGCGTCGCTCCCGTGCTTCCGACGTGCCGGAGACGTGCTTCCGAGTTCCGCCGCGTGGGCCCGCGACCGCTTCTTATTCTTCCTCCAGATCCGTGCCACCTCCGTTCTCCTCCGCCGGAGCTCGCCGCCGGGGCTCAAGCCTCGGTGCCCGGCCGCTCCTATCCTCGCCGGAGGAACACCGCCGCCTCCCAGGCCCCTCACCGCCGGCGCCCTCGCCTCCACCGCACTCAGCTGGGCCGCCGCCCCGGCCTCTCCTCACTGCCGCCGCCTCCTCCCGTCCCCGCCGCCGGCCGGGCAGGCCGCCGCCGGCCCGTGCCACCCCTCGCAGGCCCCTGCCTGCATCGAAGGCCGCCGCGCCCTCGGGCGCCTCTATCCGATCGGGCCAGCCCCGATCTGCCCGGGCGAAACCCTAGCGGGCTGGTGGGCCGCGCCCGACCCATTAGCCCGCACCGACCCGCAGGACCTGTCGTGGAATTAACACGTCAGATGTCCGGATTAACGGACTTTAGGTGTGGAGCCGTGCATCTATGTAGTAGCTTGAGAGGGGTTGAGCGGAATCAAGAGACGCGGTGCAAGACAAAGGTTTAGACAACTTCGGGCCCCGGGAAACATCATCCGGTAATAACCCTACGTGCTGTTTGAGGCTAGGTCTCATTATGATCCTCATGGTGTCGCCGGTAAACCGACTCTTTGTGTCTAACCCTAGAAACTTGTCTGCTTGTCTACACTTCTCCTCTAAAACTCGTAACCTGTCCTCTTTGGGGAGCCCTGCCCCTCCTTATATATGTTGAAGGGGCGGGTTACATGACTAGTCCTAGTAGGACTAGGATTGATCTATTACAAGGAGTCCTACTCTTGCTTCATTTGTAAGAGAATATTCCTTATGCTTTCTTCATAAACCGGCCCACCATACATGAACCGGCCTTCTGGGCCTTGGGCCTTGTCATCCGTGATCCGCCAGCCGGGTTACCAGTGAGTGGTATTATTTAGGCAGGTTGCTTGTAAACCGTCCGGTTAGGACGGATCGCCAGTGAATCATCAAGTGTAAATCGTCAAGTAAACCACCAAGTGCGGCCGGGTCATATTTCCGGCCGGTTCATACCGCGGGGTATATCCCCGACATTAGCCCCCAAGTTTAGCTTGGATTTATCCATGGTAAACTTATGCTGCAAAATAAACACAAGAACAAATCTGACAGGTTGTGCTCCGGGTTAAGAATTTCTTGTAAACCGGCACCTGATCATCTTTAAGTTCTTGTCCTTTCCTTCTTCTAGAAAATCCGGGTTAACAGACCAACTTCATAATCAACTTGCTTGCATAAGAAATATTGTAAATAAAGAATCCATTTGAATCGGCCTTCCAATGTTCTGACTTGACAAAAATATTGGTCTTTGAAATATTCAACTGATATCCAACCGGCTTGAAGATGTAGAACTTGCCGGTTTATGATTGCCAAAATTGCCGGGTCACACAATTAGTCTGATTTGCCAGAACTGAAATTTTGAAGATGTTCCTCCTCTATATGCATGTTACCTATAACCCCCAAGTGCCGGGTCATTATGTAATAATGAGCAGGGACTTTGTATATACTTCATTGAAAATAGCCTTGCATAATCTTGAAGAAATCCGGATCATTCATCCCAATCACTATGAAACTAAATATTCCATATTATGTAGCCCCCAAGTGCCGGGTCATTATGCAATAATGAGCAGGGACTTTGAAAATATGATCATGTAAACTTGAATAGCAACATATAGCCCCCAAGTGCCGGGTCATTATGCAATAATGAGCAGAGACTTTGTAGATATAATTATTGAAATGAACATTATATAACGTAACTTCCATCGTGGGGTTTGAATCCACGTCCACAAGGTTAAGAGCTTTGTGCTTTACCAACTGAGCAGTGGACCTTTCAATATAATGGATTAATACTTGTGTACCTTGAATTGTTGACAGGAGCGATTGGTAGCCCCCAAGTTCCGGTTTAGCTATATTTAGAAGGTGAACCGGTACTTCCAGATGAAGCAAATGATCTTTCCATTAGCCCCCAAGTGTCAAGTAGACAACTTGTTCGTGTGCTTGAGACTTGCGTATTTGATGTAATGTCAGTCTGAATAATGCAGCCCCCAAGTGCCGGGTTGTAAGCCTGCAGCGACTCGGGACTTTTCCTTTGTAGAATAAATCACTTTCATTGATGAAATAATATCCATTGCGCTTAAAGCGACTTTGAAAACTCAATCATAATATTTATAAGCATAATAAGAATCCACCCATGTTGGCTATTGAAGAATATAATCCGGTTTGAAGACCGGTTCCAATGATGTTTGATCATAATCAGGCCGGGTTAATAAACAGCGGTCATTATTTTGTTTCATACTGGCGACTTATAGTCAAAACCAGGCCGGTTTAATGAACACTATTCATTATCTTACCTGCTTCTGCATAAAACAACGCTAAAAGATGTCCTGGCGGGTTACCACCGGACGGATTATATTGCTCACAAAATATATCAAACAAGTGTCTGTTTATATCAGAAATAACTTCATACCTGCGATTAAGTATGCTTGATATTCTTAATCCGGCGAACTTTGCAGTTTTCTGAGGGAGCCTTTGATAGACCCAATAATAATTCCGGGTTTGATAAAAGACACCGGTTTATATCACGCTGAAACTTTTGTCCAGAAATTTGTAGCTTATACATGGCTTTTGCCTGATGGATGATCCGGGTTATAATGAACACCGGTTTATTCATGCTGGTATTCATGACCCAGACTTTTGTTGGGGAACGTTGCATGGAAAACAAAAATTTTTCTCTACGTTCACCAAGATCAATCTAGTAGATGCAACTATGAGGGGAGAGTAGGATCCACATACCCTTGTAGATCGCTAAGCGGAAGCGTTAAGAACGCGGTTGATGGAGTCGTACTCGCCGCGATTCAGATCGCTGAAGATCCAAGCACCGAAGCAACGGTGCCTCCGCGTTCTTCACACGTACGGCTCGGGGACGTCTCCTCCTTCTTGATCCAGCAAGGGGTGGAGGAGAGGTTGATGGAGAACCGGCAGCACGACGGCGTGGTGGTGATGGTGTAGAAGAATTCCAGCAGGGCTTCGCCTAAGCACCGCGGGAGAAGAAGATATGGGAGAGGGAGGGCAGCACTGAGGCACGAACTTGTGTTGGCTGCCCTCCCTTTGCCTCACTATATATAGGGGGAGGAGAGGGGAGGGGCGCCCTAGGGTTTCCCCTAGGGGCGGCGGCCAGGGCAAGGGGGAAGGGGGCGGCGCCCCCTGGGGTTAGGGTTTCCCCCCCAGGTGCCTTGCCCCCCAAGGCTAAGGGGGTGCGGCCACCCTAGGGGGGTCCACCTCCCTTGGCGCACAAGGAGAGGGCCCAGGGGGGGCGCACAGCCCTATGAGGGCTGTTGTGTCCCCCCTTGTGGCCCATTAGGCCCAGAAACACTTCCGGGACCCCCGAAACCCTTTCCGGTACTCCGCCGATTTCCCGATGCTCTCCGGAACACTTCCGGACTCCGAAACCTATCATCCTATATATCAATCTTCGTCTCCGGACCATTCCGGAGACCCTCGTCATGTCCGGGATCTCATCCGGGACTCCGAACAACCTTCGATAACCATACACTTTTCTCACTAACAACCCTAGCGTCACTGAACCTTAAGTGTGTAGACCCTGCGGGTTCGGAAACCATGTAGACATGACCGAGACACTCCCAGGTCAATAACCAATAGCGGGATCTGGATACCCATATTGGTTCCCACATGTTTCTCGATGATCTCATCGGATGAACCACGATGTCAAGGATTCAGGTAATCCCGTATACAGTTCCCTTTGTCTCGTCGGTATGTTACTTGCCCGAGATTCGATCGTCGGTATCTCTATACCTAGTTCAATCTCGTTACCGGCAAGTCTCTTTACTCGTTACCGTAATACATAATCCCGTGACCAACTACTTAGTCACTTTGAGCTCATTGAGATGACGTATTACCGAGTGGGCCCGGAGATACCTCTCCGTCACACGGAGTGACAAATCCCAGTCTCGATCCATGTCAACTCAACAGACATCCTCGGAGATACCTGTAGAGTACCTTTATAGTCACCCAGTTACGTTGTGACGTTTGGCACACACAAAGCACTCCTACGGTGTCAGTGAGTTACATGATCTCATGGTCATAGGAACTTATACTTGACATGCAGAAAACTATAGCGATAACTGACACGATCAAAAGCTATGTTTAACGTTTGGGTCTCGTCCATCACATCATTCTCCTAATGATGTGATCCCGTTATCAAATGACAACTCATGTCTATGACCTGGAAACCGCGGTCATCTTTGATCAACGAGCTAGTCCTGTAGAGGCTCACTAGGGACAAAGTCTGTCTATTCATCCACACGTGTATTTGAGTTTCCAATCAATACAGTTATAGCATGGATAATAAACGATTATCATGAACAAGGAAATAAAATAATAACTCTTTTATTATTGCCTCTAGGGCATATTTCCAACAGTCTCCCACTTGCACTAGAGTCAATAATCTAGCATTACAAGGTAATGAATCTAACACCCATAGAGTCTTGGTGTTGATCGTGCTTAGCCCGTGGAAGAGGCTTAGTCAACGGATCTGCAACATTCAAATCCGTGTGTACTTTGCAAATGTTTATGTCCTCCTCCTTGACCGAATCGCGGATGGAATTGAAGCGTCGCTTTATGTGTCTGGTCCTCTTGTGAAACCTTGGTTCCTTGGCTAGAGCAATGGCACCAGTGTTGTCACAGAACAGAGTCATTGGGTTCAGTGCACTAGGCACAACTCCAAGATCTGTCATGAACTCCTTCATCCAGACACCTTCCTTTGCCGCCTCCGAGGCAGCTATATACTCCGCTTCACATGTAGAATCAGCTACTACGCTCTGCTTGGAACTGCACCAGCTTACCGCTCCCCCGTTGAGAATATATACGTATCCGGTTTGAGACTTAGAGTCATCCGGATCAGTGTCAAAACTTGCATCGACGTAACCCTTTACGACGAGCTCTTGATCACCTCCATAAACGAGAAACATATCCTTAGTCCTTTTCAGGTACTTTAGGATATTCTTGACCGCTGTCCAGTGATCCATACCAGGATTACTTTGAAACCTTCCGGCCATACTTATGGCAAGGCTGACATCTGGTCTCGTGCACAGCATTGCATACATGATAGAGCCTATGGCTGAAGCATAGGGGACGACACTCATCTTTTCTCTATCTTCCGCAGTCACTGGGCACTGAGTCTTACTCAACTTTGTACCTTGCAATACCGGCAAGAACCCCTTCTTGGATTGATCCATTTTGAAATTCTTCAAAACTTTATCAAGGTATGTGCTTTGTGAAAGTCCTATCAAGCGTCTTGATCTATCTCTATAGATCTTGATGCCCAATATGAAAGCAGCTTCACCGAGATCCTTCATCGAAAAACTCTTGTTCAAATACCCCTTCACGCTATCCAAAAATTCTATATTGTTTCCAATCAGCAATATGTCATCCACATATAATATTAGAAACGCTATAGAGCTCCCACTCACTTTCTTGTAAATACAAGCTTCATTGTAAACTTGTATAAACCCAAACGCTTTGATCACCTCATCAAAGCGAAGATTCCAACTCCGAGATGCTTGCACCAGCCCATAAATGGAACGCTGGAGCCTGCATACTTTGTCAGCATTCTCTGGATCGACAAAACCTTCTGGTTGCATCTTATACAACTCTTCCTTAAGAAAACCGTTAAGGAACGCTGTCTTGACATCCATCTGCCAAATTTCATAATCGAAATATGCAGCTATTGCTAACATGATTCGGACGGATTTAAGCATCGCTACGGGTGAGAAAGTCTCATCGTAGTCAATCCCTTGAACTTGTGAAAAACCCTTTGCCACAAGTCGAGCTTTATATACGGTGACATTTCCGTCAGTGTCCGTCTTCCTCTTAAAAATCCATTTATTCTGAATGGCCTTCCGCCCTTCAGGTAATACTTCCAAAGTCCATACTTTGTTTTCATACATGGATCCCATCTCGGATTTCATGGCCTCTAACCATTTGTCGGAATCTGGGCCCACCATCGCTTCTCCATAGCTCGTAGGTTCACCGTTGTCTAACAACATGACCTCCAAGACAGGGTTACCATACCACTCAGGTGCAGTGCGTACCCTTGTCGACCTACGAGGTTCGGTAGTAACTTGATCAGAAGCTCCTTGATCATCATCATTGGCTTCCTCTTCAACCTCTGCAGGCTCCACAAAAACATCTTTCTGTGCTGCGCTACTTTCTGGTTGAAGCAGAGGTTCAATAACCTCATCAAGTTCTACCTTCCTCCCACTCAATTCTTTCGAGAGAAACTCTTTCTCGAGAAAGGACCCGTTCTTAGCGACAAACACTTTGCTCTCGGATCTGAGATAGAAGGTGTACCCAACTGTTTCTTTTGGGTATCCTATGAAGACACATTTGTCCGCTTTGGGTTCGAGCTTTTCTGGCTGAAGCCTTTTGACATAAGCATCGCAACCCCAAACCTTGAGAAAAGACAACTTCGGTTTCTTACCAAACCATAGTTCATACGGTGTTGTCTCAACGGACTTAGATGGAGCCCTATTTAAAGTGAATGCAGCTGTCTCTAACGCATATCCCCAAAACGATAGTGGCAAATCGGCAAGAGACATCATAGAACGTACCATATCTAATAGGGTTCGATTACGATGTTCGGACACACCATTACGCTGTGGTGTTCCAGGTGGCGTCAACTGTGAAACAATTCCACATTTTCTTAAGTGATCACCAAACTCATAACTCAGATATTCTCCCCCTCGATCAGATCGTAGGAACTTGATCTTCTTGTTACGATGATTTTCAACTTCACTCTGAAATTGCTTGAACTTTTCAAAAGTTTCAGACTTATGCTTCATCAAGTAAATATACCCATATCTACTTAAGTCGTCAGTGAAGGTGAGAAAGTAACGATATCCACCGCGCGCCGTTACACTCATCGGACCGCACACATCAGTATGTATGATTTCCAATAAGTCACTTGCCCGTTCCATTGTCCCTGAAAACGGGGTCCTTGTCATCTTGCCCATGAGGCACGGCTCGCACGTGTCAAGTGATTCAAAATCAAGAGACTCCAAAAGTCCATCAGCATGGAGCTTCCTCATGCGTTTTACGCCGATATGACCCAGACGGCAGTGCCACAAGAAAGTGGTATTATCATTATCTACTCTACATCTTTTGGCATCAATGTTATGAACATGTGTATCATCACTATCGAGATTCAATAAGAATAAACCCCTAACTTCTGGTGCATGACCATAAAAGATATTACTCATATAAATAGAACAACCATTATTCTCTGACTTAAATGAGTAACCGTCTCGCAATAAACAAGATCCAGATATAATGTTCATGCTTAACGCAGGCACTAAATAACAATTATTCAGGTTCATAACTAATCCCGATGGTAATCGAAGAGCGAGCGTGCCGACGGCGATCACATCAACCTTGGAACCATTTCCCACGCGCATCGTCACTTCGTCCTTCGCCAGCCTCCGTTTATTCCGCAGTTCCTGTTTAGAGTTGCAAATGTGAGCAACCGAACCGGTATCAAATACCCAGGCACTACAACGAGAGTTGGTAAGGTACACATCAATAACATGTATATCACATATACCTTTGTTGTTGTTGGCCCCCTTCTTGTCCGCCAGATACTTGGGGCAGTTCCGCTTCCAGTGGCCGTTCCCCTTGCAATAGAAACACTCAGTCTCTGGCTTGGGCCCAGCCTTGGGTTTCTTCACTGGATTAGCAACTGCTTTGCCACCCTTCTTAGAGTTACCCTTCTTGCCCTTGCCATTCTTCTTGAAACTGGTGGTTTTATTGACCATCAACACTTGATACTCCTTCTGGATGTCTGCCTCAGCGACTTTCAGCATCGAAAACAGCTCGGCGATGGTCTTGTTCATCCCTTGCATGTTATACTGCTGCATGAAGCTCTTGTAGCTTGGAGGGAGTGACTGGAGAATTCTGTCAATGATAGCCTCATCCGGGAACACAAGTCCCAGATCAGCTATGCGGGTATAGTACCCAGACATCTTCAGTAAGTGCTCACTGACAGACGAATTCTCCTCCATCTTGCAAGCGAAGAATTTATCGGTGGTCTCATACCTCTCGATCTTAGCATTCTTCTCAAAGATGAACTTCAACTCCTGGTACATCTCATATGCACCATGACGTTCAAAACGCCTTTGAAGTCCTCCTTCCAAGCCGTGCAACATGGCACACTGCACTATCGAATAGTCATCCGAACGTGTCTGCCAGACGTTCAAAACGTCTGCAGGGGCTGTAGGAGCCGGGGGGTCACCTAGCAGTGCATTTAGGACATAAACCTTTTGGGCAGCTGTGAGGATGATCCTCAGATTGCGGAGCCAGTCCACAAAGTTGCTCCCGTCATCTTTCAGTTTAGCTTTCTCTAGGAACGCATTAAAATTCAGGGGAGCTACTGCGCGAGCCATCTACAACCAAAAATTTGCAAAGACATTTTAGACTATTGTTCATGATAAGTGAGTTATTACCTAATCAAATTATTTATAACTCCCACTCAAATTGACATCCCTCTGGTCATTCGAGCGTGACATGATCCAAATTCACCAACCCAATTCCGATCATCACGTGAGAAGAGGTGGTGTCAATGGTGAACATCAACATGTTGATCATATCTACTATATGACTCATGCTCGACCTTTCGGTCCTCCGTGTTCCGAGGCCATGTCTGTACATGCTAGGCTCGTCAAGTCTAACCCGAGTGTTCTGCATGTGCAAAACTGGCTTGCACCCGTTGTATGCGAACGTAGAGTCTATCACACCCGATCATCACGTGGTGCTTCGAAACGACGAACCTTCGCAACGGCGCACACTCGGGGGGAACACAATTTTATCTTGAAATTTTAGTGAAGGATCATCTTATAATGCTACCGTCGTCCTAAGCAAAATAAGATGCATAAAAGGATTAACATCACATGCAAATCATAAGTGACATGATATGGCAATCAACTCGTGCTTTTGATCTCCATCTCCAAAGCACCGGCATGATATCCATCGTCACCGGCGCCACACCATGATCTCCATCATCATGATCTCCATCATCGTGTCGCCATTGGGGTTGTCGGCGCCCACCATGCTCTTACTACTATTGCTACCGTTTAGCGATAAAGTAAAGCATTACAAAGCGCTTAATGATTGACACGCAGGTCATACAAAAATTAAAGACAACCCTATGGCTCCTGTCGGTTGCCGTATGCATCGACATGCAAGTCGATATTAACTATTACAACATGATCATCTCATACATCAAATATAACTCATCATGTCATTGGCCATATCATATCACATACATACCCTGCAAAAACAAGTTAGACGTCCTCTAAATTGTTGTTGCATGTTTTACGTGGATGCTATGGGTATCTAGCAAGAACGCTTCTTACCTACGCAAAACCACAACGGTGATATTCAAGTTGCTATTTAACCTTCTACAAGGACCGCCTTGTTCTATTCTGATTCAACTAAGATAGGAGAGACAGACACCCGCCAGCCATCTTATGCAACAAAAGTCACATGTCTGTCGATGGAACCGGTCTCATGTACGTGGACATGTAAAGTTGGCCCGGGCCGCTTCATCCTATAATACCGCTGAATCAAGAAAGACTAAGGAGGGCAGCAATTTAAACATCAACGCCACAAACCCTTTTGTGTTCTACTCGAGAAAGCATCTACGCAAGATCCTAGCTCTGATACCACTGTTGGGGAACGTTGCATGGAAAACAAAAAATTTTCTCTACGTTCACCAAGATCAATCTAGTAGATGCAACTACAAGGGGAGAGTAGGATCCACATACCCTTGTAGATCGCTAAGCGGAAGCGTTAAGAACGCGGTTGATGGAGTCGTACTCGCCGCGATTCAGATCGCTGAAGATCCAAGCACCGAAGCAACGGTGCCTCCGCGTTCTTCACACGTACGGCTCGGGGACGTCTCCTCCTTCTTGATCCAGCAAGGGGTGGAGGAGAGGTTGATGGAGAACCGGCAGCACGACGGCGTGGTGGTGATGGTGTAGAAGAATTCCAGCAGGGCTTCGCCTAAGCACCGCGGGAGAAGAAGATATGGGAGAGGGAGGGCAGCACTGAGGCACGAACTTGTGTTGGCTGCCCTCCCTTTGCCTCACTATATATAGGGGGGGAGGAGAGGGGAGGGGCACCCTAGGGTTTCCCCTAGGGGCGGCGGCCAGGGCAAGGGGGAAGGGGGCGGCGCCCCCTGGGGTTAGGGTTTCCCCCCCAGGTGCCTTGCCCCCCAAGGCTAAGGGGGTGCGGCCACCCTAGGGGGGTCCACCTCCCTTGGCGCACAAGGAGAGGGCCCAGGGGGGGCGCACAGCCCTATGAGGGCTGTTGTGTCCCCCCTTGTGGCCCATTAGGCCCAGAAACACTTCCGGGACCCCCGAAACCCTTTCCGGTACTCCGCCGATTTCCCGATGCTCTCCGGAACACTTCCGGACTCCGAAACCTATCATCCTATATATCAATCTTCGTCTCCGGACCATTCCGGAGACCCTCGTCATGTCCGGGATCTGATCCGGGACTCCGAACAACCTTCGGTAACCATACACTTTTCTCACTAACAACCCTAGCGTCACCGAACCTTAAGTGTGTAGACCCTGCGGGTTCGGAAACCATGTAGACATGACCGAGACACTCCCAGGTCAATAACCAATAGCGGGATCTGGATAACCATATTGGTTCCCACATGTTTCTCGATGATCTCATCGGATGAACCACGATGTCAAGGATTCAGGTAATCCCGTATACAGTTCCCTTTGTCTCGTCGGTATGTTACTTGCCCGAGATTCGATCGTCGGTATCTCTATACCTAGTTCAATCTCGTTACCGGCAAGTCTCTTTACTCGTTACCGTAATACATAATCCCGTGACCAACTACTTAGTCACTTTGAGCTCATTGAGATGACGTATTACCGAGTGGGCCCGGAGATACCTCTCCGTCACACGGAGTGACAAATCCCAGTCTCGATCCATGTCAACTCAACAGACATCCTCGGAGATACCTGTAGAGTACCTTTATAGTCACCCAGTTACGTTGTGACGTTTGGCACACACAAAGCACTCCTACGGTGTCAGTGAGTTACATGATCTCATGGTCATAGGAACTTATACTTGACATGCAGAAAACTATAGCGATAACTGACACGATCAAAAGCTATGTTTAACGTTTGGGTCTCGTCCATCACATCATTCTCCTAATGATGTGATCCCGTTATCAAATGACAACTCATGTCTATGACCTGGAAACCGCGGTCATCTTTGATCAACGAGCTAGTCCTGTAGAGGCTTACTAGGGACACAAAGTCTGTCTATTCATCCACACATGTAATTGAGTTTCCAATCAATACAATTATAGCATGGATAATAAACGATTATCATGAACAAGGAAATATAATAATAACTCTTTTATTATTGCCTCTAGGGCATATTTCCAACAACTTTTCACTGTATAGATATGTGGTCAGCTTCTGTAGCTGTTCCACTCCGGTTTAAAGGGTTATAAAACACAAACACCAAAAAAAATGCAAATTTTGCAAATAAGACCATGTAGTCGAGGCTTTTTAAGAGCTGCCAGGATCAAAGCAAGGTTCAACCAATCAATGGGATGTGGATTATCCATCTTTCCCAGGGGGCCTAGCCAATCACTGAATGTGGATTATCCATCTTTTCAGAGGGCCGATAGAACCGCAAATAAAAAACTGAGCCAATCACTGGATGTGGATTATCCATCTTTCCAGAGGGCATAGCCAATCACTGAATGTGGATTATCCATCTTTTCAGAGGGCCTCCATGGTTCCTCCTGAACCGGTGGGTAAATATAAACCAATCACTGAATGTGGATTATCCATCTTTTCAGAGGGTCTCCATGGTTCCTCTTGAACCGGTGGGTAAATATAAACCAATCACTGAATGTGGATTATCCATCTTTTCAGAGGGTCTCCATGGTTCCTCCTGAACCGGTGGGTAAATATAAACCAATCACTGAATGTGGATTATCCATCTTTTCAGAGGGTCTCCATGGTTCCTCCTGAACCGGTGGGTAAATCTTGAAGCGTCCTCTCTTGAACCGGATGTGATCTCATGCTCTTTAGAGAGTTTTATTGCCTCTGTGTATATATTTTCTGCACAACCAGATAAACTGATCAAAGC
>LR738712.1:318801454-318830719 GCA_902687465.1 Secale cereale | reverse complement strand
ATCCATCTTTTCAGAGGGTCTCCATGGTTCCTCCTGAACCGGTGGGTAAATATAAACCAATCACTGAATGTGGATTATCCATCTTTTCAGAGGGTCTCCATGGTTCCTCCTGAACCGGTGGGTAAATATAAACCAATCACTGAATGTGGATTATCCATCTTTTCAGAGGGTCTCCATGGTTCCTCCTGAACTGGTGGGTAAATATAAACCAATCACTGAATGTGGATTATCCATCTTTTCAGAGGGTCTCCATGGTTCCTCCTGAACCGGTGGGTAAATCTTGAAGCGTCCTCTCTTGAACCGGATGTGATCTCATGCTCTTTAGAGAGTTTTATTGCCTCTGTGTATATATTTTCTGCACAACCAGATAAACTGATCAAAGCATCTTATTTTCTTAATGAAAAATGATATATAACAAGAGAAATAATACTGTAGATGGATATCACCTGAGTGAATTTGAACCGGTATGTTGAATAGACCGGATCACAGGTTGGACAGTAAAATGACCGCAGTATCAGAGGCACCACAAATATATGAATCGGCCGTAGCTGTAAACCGGCGGAGATGAACAAGTTATCCTCCTGATTTGCTCAAATAGCAGATGGGTCGGCCGGCGCCGACGGGCTATTTGCCTTCCTCGTTGTGAGCCGGCGTAATCGTGAGAGACGGCCACGACACTGTAAACCGGCGCTTGAATCCGTGGAATAACGACGATCACTTGTGTCGAATAATGTTTGGTGTGCCTCCCTTTCCATGGCTTATCACCACTTTGTGATGAATAATTTTCCTGCGTATAAAATATGGCAGTGCGAGGAATTTTTTGCTCGGATAAATTTATATGCATTAAGAAATAAATAGGATAGATATCACCTGATTTATTTAGGTTGCAACTCCATATGCAAACCTGGCGCCTCCTAGTATTTAACCAGATTTGTTGAGTGGTGCTGTTTTTGTCTTTTATCTGCAACTGATATTTTTTTTTGTTGGATGTACACGGATGCTGGTGCCACATAACACTGAATAGTATATGCACGTTGAGCTCCATTGATGTGAGGTAGCATAACACCCACGTGACCCTCTGTTTGCACTTCTTGATGTGCGGCGTCCTTGGCGACTCAAGGCGCAGTGCAGAAGGCGGGTTTAGAGAGGCCCAACCATGGCCGGTTCAGCAAGGCCTGCGCGAAAGAGGGCCCGCAAGGAGAAGCGAGTCCAGCTTGAAGCGAACCATGGCAAATCGGTGGCGCTGCTTGCCAGGCCTGACGCGGAGTAGCAGTACAGCAGCATCAAAGCGGAGCCGCGTGGCTGTTTAGAAACAGGCAGCCGTAGCACTGACTTGTCAGCTGGCGAAACCGCAGAAATGGCGATGTGAGCCGCGGCGACCCGAGGAGGCTGAGGCCCCCGACGACTTTAGCGAGGGTACCCCAGACGGCGGCATTTTTGAAGGCAGCGGGCCACAGCCGAAGCAGGAAAACGAAGCAGAGCCCCAGCGGCGAGGTGGTTCGGTACCGCGGCGACGAGGCAAACTCGATGGCATCTTGAAGCGGCAAAGGCGGGCCGTACAGCTTGGTGGCTTGAAGTAGTAAGGACGGGCCGTACAACTCGGCAAGGTATGACCATGGCGGTTTGGAGGTGAGCCTGCAGGGCGTGTTATAGCCCAACAAAGGCCGGTGGTTTGGAATAGCGCGGCGGCCCAGCACAGAGTGAAGTGCCATGGAGGAGACAGCCAGGGACGGTGAGTCAAAAACTGTAGGCGACTTTCAGCAGGCAACTCAGGCGTGCCCGACGACTGGAACCGGGGACGAGAGAGACCCGATGGCAACTTGAACCAGAGACGAGTCGAGGCCCGATGGCGAGGCATGGCCCGTGGTGGTATGACCCGGCCGGAGTTGAAACGCGGTCGTGGCCAAGCGGCTCACAGATGATCCGGCAAGGAGCGACGGCGCCGCAGCGCGGGCGACTTGAGGCCGCGAAGGCAAGACCGTCGAAGCGGAGGCGCAACGACTGCTACTTAGGCCCTCCCGGCCCCTCAGAGTAAACCTTGATGGTCAACAACTCCAGTTGACAGAGAAATTTGAAACCGTCAATGATCCATTACCGAGCTGTGGCCGGCCTAAGGCGAATCCGGCGGGTCAAGGCACTCTCCAGCCGCGAGGCGATAAGCCGGCAAAGTGGGCTGTTGCAATTGCGGCCGGCTCCGCACGTGATTTTTTCTCTCAAGACTTTAGATTATTTGATTTTAAATCACGGTGGTGCTGTTTGTTGATTTGAGGCAGCTCGCGCCGGAGTCAGAGACGGACACGGAGGCAGCTTGAAAACAGACCATAGTGGAGGCAACTTCATTACAGAGGCGACAGCAAGGACCGTCGGCGGTTTAGAGGAACGTCAACTCGGCGGGCTACGGCTGAGCAACCGGAGTAGGGGCGCGGGTGACTCGGGGCAAAAGCAGAGTCCACGCCCATGTCCTAGTTCTTCTTCGAGTCATAATTGCTTCGACCGATTTTTAGATTCTTTCCATCTCACATGGCGTGTGAACCTCAGATTGTTTGATGCCCAAACGTGACCGCAAAAGTTTCTCCTGATTCCCATCTGTCTCGGCAATCCGCATTGAACGCAACCGAAACTTTAACCATGCTGGTTTCGGCGAGTTGTGTATCCGGATTGACGCGGCGGCAAAACAGGCAGCAGCTGAAAATCAATCTGGTTTCGATGGATTGACTGGTGACGGCGGTCGCACACTATGCAACCCTAATTTCTCTTGTCTTCAAATTGCCTACTGCTAGCTTCAAAATTAACCTTGATTCTTGATCATAAAACAATGAATTTGATAGCCCTGTCCAAGGTTGTTCCCCACCGGGTTGTCCTCCGCGGTCGTTCCGCGCCGGTTTTTTATATCAGATTAATCACGAGCTTCTCGATCCCTGAAGAAAGATCCCTTCAAGCCCTCCAAGAACTCATCACCACCGTGCGCAGGCCCCACGGTGGGCGCCAACGAACGTGGAATTAACACGTCAGATGTCCGGATTAACGGACTTTAGGTGTGGAGCCGCGCATCTATGTAGTAGCTTGAGAGGGGTTGAGCGGAATCAAGAGACGCGATGCAAGACAAAGGTTTAGACAGCTTCGGGCCCCGGGAAACATCATCCGGTAATAACCCTACGTGTTGTTTGAGGCTAGGTCTCATTACGATCCTCATGGTGTCGGCGGTAAACCGGCTCTTTGTGTCTAACCCTAGAAACTTGTCTGCTTGTCTAAACTTCTCCTCTAAAACTTGTAACCTGTCCTCTTTGGGGAGCCCTGCCCCTCCTTATATATGTTGAAGGGGCGGGTTACATGACTAGTCCTAGTAGGACTAGGATTGATCTATTACAAGGAGTCCTACTCTTGCTTCCTTTGTAAGAGAATATTCCTTATGCTTTCTTCATAAACCGGCCCACCATACATGAACCGGCCTTCTGGGCCTTGGGCCTTGTCATCCGTGATCCGCCAGCCGGGTTACCAGTGAGTGGTATTATTTAGGCAGGTTGTTTGTAAACCGTCCGGTTAGGACGGATCGCCAGTGAATCATCAAGTATAAACCGTCAAGTAAACCACCAAGTCCGGCCGGGTCATATTTTCGGCCGGTTCATACCGCGGGGTATATCCCCGACAGGACCCGCTCCGCCCCATTGACTTCGCCGACCCGACCCGTTTGACCAGATCTGACTGAGGTTGACTCCGTTTTTTTTCACTAAGTCCCTAGAGTTTTCAGTTTCTGTTGCTGTTTTGTATTGTGGATAACTTTTTGTGTGCTTGTCCGATTTGAGCAAATGATATGTCAAAATGATCGTGGTGACATGTACTATGTTTTGTTCCATTGTGCCATGCATGTTTGAGGTCATCTAGATGTCTTAATCTTCATGGGAAGAGTGCTACTTGTTATATATTGCTGTTAGTAGTTATTTTCATGCCATGTTTGCAATGTGATATCTTGGTGCATGTTTATCCAAATGAAGCAAATGATATGTCGACATGTTCATCTTGTCATGCTCTACATGTTGGTTGTTTTAGCTTGCATGATAGATTTCATCTTGCCATGTTTATCTCCTTTGCAAAAGTGCATGTGGCTGTTATGTTGTTAAACTTGTTACGAGATGCCTAGTTGAGGAGCTCGTTGCTATTGATGTGGTTGTCCCCATGATGCATGCTTAGATGTTTTGGACTCCCCATCATGTGTACTTTGCTGTGGTGCTTACCACTTGCCATGTCTTGCCTTGAGGTGACTTAAACTTGCTCACAAACATGTCATGATGTTACTGTTGTTTTAACACTTAGTGAAATTTCACTAAGTCTGGAATCTGTAATTTCCAGATGCCATGCTTGCTTGTTGTTCTAGGCAAATCCATGATAGTTTTGGGGTGACTCTTGATGATTCCTTCTTGTATATGTTGTTGGCTATCCATTCATGCTCTCACATGCTTATTTGGGTGGCTGTAGCATATTTAACTCTTGCTCCCAAGTTGCTATAAAATACTGCTGTCAGGATTTTGTTGTCGAGTTCAAAATGTCATAGCTTGTTGCTATTGATCCATGCCTCCTTTGGAGATGCTCCAATGGAATTGTTTGCAGTAGGAGATGTCTACTTTATGTCCATGTTCCTTGCCATGATGTTTGAGTGTTGTAGACTATTTATTTCTTGCTCCGAAGTTGCTATGTGGCTGTTAATTTTAGCTTGTGCATGTTTATTGTTTCGGGTGTATCTTTTAGCCCGTTGCTCCGTTTTGAGCAAATCCTATATGTAACTTGTGTGTTTTTGCATGTAGATTCATAATATCCTCATGTTATCATGTTTTGAAGTGTTTTGCTTGTTGCACATTGTCATGCTCCTTGTGCTGTAACCCTGTGCTTCCTATGTTGACTTTATGTGCTTCCTAAGTGCATCTGTAGTGCTTCCATAGTGCATCAGCCATGCTTCCTGTAGTTTTGCGCATTGCATCTTGTTGATTTCGTGCCTTGTGTGTTTGTGTTGAGTAGAGCCGGAAGCTGAGACCGAGTACGAGAACGAGGTTACTACCGAGGTTGAGAACGAGGAGCCCCCTTACGATCCCATCAACGACTCTTCAAGCAAGATGACCTGACCCCGATAACATTACTATCTTTGCCTATTGCTAGAAGTCTCGCTCTATAGTTTTGCCTCGATGCCCATGTTTTCCTGTCAGCCTCCTATTGTAACCATGAACCTGTTTAACCACCCTACCTATGCAAACCTTTGAATGGCTAAGTAAGCTTCGCTCAGCCCCTCTTATAGCATTGTTAGCTGCAGGTGAAGATTGAAGATTCTCGCTTCTTGGTGAAGCTTGTTGGGATATCACACTATATTAATTATTAAATGAAATCATCTATATATTGGTAATGGGTGGAAGGCTAAGCCTTTTGCTTGGTGTTTTGTTCCACTAATGTCGCCCTAGGAACCGTATAAACCGCTGTTATGTTCCTTGATTTTGCGTTCCTCACACGGTTGGGGTTATGGGACCCCCTCGATAAACCGCTAAGTGCTAAGTCTTTTCCAGCAAGTCCCAACATTGGTACTATTTGCCTTATAACTAAAAACTTGCATAGGGAGTAATTAACCCTCTTCTTTATCAACAACCCCGGGCCAGTGCTCGACATGAGCGTTGGTCCGAACTGGGGGTCCTGTAGGGCCACCTCGAGGAAACTCAAGGTCTAGTAAAAACCTGTAGCATCGCTCATCCGGTCGTGGCCTGAGACTAGATACGTGCGGCTATTGTCAGGGTGTCGGCACGCCGGGAGGATTTGCTGGATTAGCCTTACCTTAGTCGCAGTATCTTGAGCACGGGATTCCGAGGATACTCGGGCCTTCCCACCTTCGAGTTGCGACTCCGCGGATCGTGGGCTTGTCATGGGCCAAGTTGGAACACCCCTGCAGGGTTATGAACTTTCGAAAGCCGCGCCCGCGGTTATGTGGCAGATGGGAATTTGTTAATATCCAGTTGTAGAAAACTTGACACCATGTTCAGAATACACTACTAGCGTGAGTACCGTGACGGTCATTTTCCGAAAGGGGTTCGGAAAGTGAACATGGTGGGGTTATGTTTGACTTGCTTAGTTAGGATCACTTCGTGATCATCTTTCCGTCCGAGGCACTTCTCTTCTCGCTCTCTTTTACGTAAGCTAGTGCTAGTGCTGCTGCAGCCTCTTATTCTTTCTTCAGCCTTGTTCTACACCCAAGGCTTGGATAGTTGTGTTACCCGGGAACGGGATTGCTGAGTCCTCTGTGGCTCACAGATTCTTCCACCACACCAGATGAAGGTACTCAGGCGATCTACTCAAGTGACGGCACCGAGCTATACTGGGAGTATGACGAGGACCATAGCCGTTACTATGTGCACTATCCCGACGATCAGTAGAGGTTTCTACTAGGGGCGATTCAGACCTGTGGTTTTATGTTATGTTTGGTATCTTTCATTTGGATCTTCACCCTTAGATGGGTTGTGATGTTTATTTGAATGATGTTTGGACATTTTAATGAATTGTGTGACGTGGCGAGTGTAAGCCAACTATCTTTTCCGTTTTCATCCCTATTTTTACATGAGATGTGCAAAGGTACCAAACATGCGATCATTCAAGAATGGGCTGATATCTTTAAGTTGTGCCTCGACACGTAGGAGATATAGTCCCATCCTGGGCATTACAAGTTGGTATTCAGAGCCTTCTCCGACCTAGAAGCCCCCACTGTTTGATCGAATCATTGACGGTTGAGTCTAGGCACACAAATAAAATGTTTTGAGTCTTATATTTATATCGGAGAGTAGGATTTCTTTGCTCCTCATCTCTTTTCACTCTGGTGAGGACTCCTGACGATTACTCTTGCCTCTTCTACTCTCAAAATTGCACAATTTTTTTTAGGAATCTCATGAGTATTGTTTGGATTGTTTCGATGTCTTTGTGACGAGAATATTGTTCTCGAGGCCTCCTGACATTAGGGGTTGTGGCAGTGTCCCGGGGAGTTGAGCTTCGGGGTATTGTCGTCACAAACATATCGCGGCAGTTCTAGAATACTTAATACGACCGACATCGAAAACTCTCCTATGCGGTTAGTGGCAAGATAACCCCGACATCACCCAGTACTGGGGAGTTAGTTCGGGAGTATTGCCATAGCTTGTATAGTAGATGCATTTCGAAGGTCCGAGGTAGACGGTTTCCGAAAACGACTGGTTATGTGTTGAAGGATGGATACAGCTGGATGTAGGATTAGAGTTGAGTGCGCGATGCTTCCCCTGTATCCCCAACACCTGATTGCATAACTGGAAACTTTCAGAAATTAATAGGTGGGTTCATCGAGTAGCTCGTAGGCATTCTTCCAACGAATGCAGGTTACGGAGTTCGGGGTTCTACATTGAGTGAAGTGGTTTTATGGCCGATGTTCCGATCGGGAGTTGCATCTTAAAGGGTCCTTGGCTATGCTGATCCGGGGATTGCAAAACCCTTTCGTAACACGTTTCATAAGCTTTCAGCACAAAGATGTCGAACGAAGCTCCTATCTTGTGTTTGTTCTATCTGCACCTTGTTGTTTTTTCTTATTTACCTTTTATCTCCCAAGTGGCTTCTCGTGAAGATTGTTGTTATCATTAAACTGAGAATTTCATTCGTTCCTCTTGTTCGAATGATTCTTGTGAAGACTATGTTGCATTTCTATCCATTGTTTCAGCTTATATCTTCTTTCAATCAATTGCTGATTGGTGGTCATCTCTTTCAGGATGGCTCCGAAAAAGGTTCCAACCGCTAACCCAGAGGGTGAAGAGGTTCCAGAACGTCCTCCTTCCCCTCCTCCTCCGTCTGAGGCCTGGAGAAAAATTATGCAGACTACAAACCAGAACACCCAGATGCTTATGAAGATGATGCAGCAGATGCAAGCAAATCTAGCAAATCAGGGTGCTCAGGGGAACCAATGCAATTTCTTCAACCAACAGCACCATGCTACGCTCAACCAATTCTTGGCTAATCAACCAAAGGCTTTCAGTTACTGTGTCGACCCTCTCGATGCTGAAGATTGGATTACTAATATCAAGAAGCATTTTGAGTGCAGTAACGTCAGGCCCGAGGACTATGTGAAGGTTGCAGCCTTCCAACTCAAGGACCAAGTAGCTGATTGGTGGCAGCAGTTCAAAGACTCCAGAGAAGGGCGTGTGATCTCTTGGGATGATTTCTGCAAGGACTTTTGCTCTCACCACATTCCAACAAGTGTCATCGAGGGTATGCGTGAGAAATTCCGCAACCTGAAGCAAGGCTCTATGTCTGTCTACCAGTATAATGTCAAGTTCCAGAACCTTGCCCGCTATGCAAAGCAAGACATCCCAGATGCCAAGAGCAAGATCTATCAGTTCCGTGGAGGTCTGAAAGATGATCTTCAACTTGCTCTCACCTTGTTAGAGCCTGATGAGTTTGACAAATTCTGTAACATGGCACTTAAGCTAGAGGCAGCCCAGCTCAAGATGGAAGCTTCCAAAAAGAGGATCAGAGACGCTGTTCACTCCTCCTCATCTTCTCAAGTGGTCGCGAAGCAACAGAAGTTTTGGCTTCCACCTCCTCCAGTGATCCGAGCTCCCTACAACAACAACAAGAACTCTGGTGGCCATGGTTTCTCCCACCCACCCAACCCAAGCAACCAGTCAAAGTTTCAGTCTCAAGGTTCCAAGTCAAGTGCTCCTCATTACCGTCCTCTCTCAGAAGTGGTCTGCAACAAGTGCACTCAGAAGGGTCATTATGCTAACAAGTGCCCCAACCCAAGGCGCCTTCCGCCTCCTCCACCTGTCAGCACAGCTATTGTCAAGGATAATCCAAAGGCTGCAAGAGTGAATCTGATGAATGCAGCGCAAGTGGAGAATTCTTCTGATGTCATATTGGGTAACCTCTCAGTTAACTCTATCCCTGCAAAAGTATTGTTTGATTCTGGTGCTTCTCTCAGTTTCATATCAAGGCCATTCTTTACCAAGCATAATTTCACTTCGGCATTTCTTGATAAGAAGTTGCAAATTATTTCTCCGGGCAAGTGCATGACTTCAAATTTGAGGCCTCTGAATGTATCTATTCGCATGGGTGATTATCGCTTTCTGGCTAATCCGGTAGTTCTCGGCAATTCCGACATTGACCTCATCCTCGGGATGGATTGGCTTTCTCAACATGATGCTCACATTGATTGTGCAAACTAGGAAGTCAAGATTACTCATCCTAATGAAGACGTGATTATCTTCGCCTCTCGGGATAACACAATCAGGCTTTTCTCTCTCAATGACAAGGGCGAGATTAATGCCATATCTCAAATTCCGGTGGTTTACGAATACGAAGACGTTTTTCCTGAAGAACTTCCAGGCATGCCTCCACACCGTCAAGTGGAATTCGTCATTGAACTCGAGCCTGGTACTGAGCCAGCATGCCGGCGTCCGTACAAGCTCTCTCCTAAAGAGTTGAAGGAGTTGAAGAAACAGCTTGATGAACAAGAGCATATGGGTCTGATCAAGCCTAGTACGTCTCCTTGGGGCTGTGGTGTCTTATTTGTCAAGAAGAAGGATGGCACGGAGCGCCTATGCGTTGATTACCGGCCATTGAACAAGAAGACAATAAAGAACATGTATTCGCTCCCCAACATCAATGAATTGTTCGAGCAGCTCAAAGGAGCCAAAGTGTTCTCTAAGCTCGATCTCCGGATGGGCTATCACCGTATTCGCATTCGAAAAGAAGATATCTCCAAGACTGCCTTCAGAACGAGCTACGGCTCCTATGAGTATATAGTCATGTCTTTTGGTCTCGCTAATGCTCCACCTACCTTCTCGAGAATGATGCACTACATTTTCAACCCCTACACCGGCGAGTTTGTGCTTGTGTATCTGGATGACATTTTGGTATTCTCCAAGAATGAAGAAGATCACGAAAAGCACCTCCGTCTGGTTCTCGACAGACTCCGTGAACATAAGTTCTATGCCAAGTTCTCCAAGTGCGAATTCTGGCTCGATAAGGTCTTGTATCTGGGCCATATCATCCGCTGACGGTATTGCTGTGAACCCTGAGAAAGTTGAAGCAATTGTCAACTGGGAACCTCCTCAGAACGTCAAGCAACTCCAAAGCTTCCTTGGTCTTGCCAGCTATTGCAGAAGGCTCGTTGAGAACTTCTCCAAGATTGCCAAGCCTCTTTCCAACTTGCTGCAGAAGAATGTCAAGTACAACTGGTCTCCAGATTGTGATGTGGCTTTCAAAACTCTCAAAGAAAAGCTCATCTCTGCTCCAGTTCTTACTCCTCCAGATGAGTCCAAGCCCTCCGAAGTATTCTGTGATGCTTCTCTTCAAGGACTTGGTGGTGTGCTAATGCAGGACAAGAAAATTGTGGCATACACTTCTCGTCAGCTGAAGCCAATTGAGAAGAACTACCCCACACATGATCTCGAACTAGCAGCTGTGGTACATGCTTTGATTACGTGGAGACACCTTCTGTTGGGCAGAAAAGTCGACATCCTCACCGATCACAAGATCTTGAAGTACATCTTCACACAGCCGAATCTGAACCTCCGCCAGACTCGTTGGGTCGAAATGATCCAAGAGTATGATCCAAGCATTGAATACACACCTGGCAAGCCAAATGTGATTGCAGATGCTTTGAGCAGAAAGGCATATTGCAACAGCCTCCTTATCAAGCTGTTCCAGCCTGAGCTTTGTGAAGCATTCAGGAAGCTCAACCTCCAAGTTGTTCCGCAAGGCTTTCTTGCAAATCTTCAAGTTGCTCCTACCTTGGAAGATCAGATCCGTGAGGCCCAACTGAGTGCTGCTATGGTGCAGAAAGTGAAACATGGTATTGCAAAGGGTACTCCTAAATACAAGTGCTATCACATTGATGAGAGAGATACCTTGTTCTTTGAGGACAGACTTGAGGTTCCCAATGGTGATCTCAGGAAGCTCATAATGAACGAAGCACATGATTCCCTCCTTTCGATTCATCCTGGCAGTTCCAAGATGTACCAAGACCTCAAGCAATCTTACTGGTGGACTCGCTTGAAAAGGGAGATTGCCCAATTCGTGAATGAATGTGATGTCTGCAGAAGAGTGAAGGCAGAACATCAACGTCCAGCCGGTCTTCTCCAACCTCTTCCTATTCCCGAGTGGAAATCTGACCACATTGAAATGGATTTCGTCACTGGCTTTCCTAAGTCCAATAGAGGGAATGATTCTATCTTTGTGGTGATTGACAAGCTTACCAAAGTCGCTCACTTCCTTCCAGTCAAAGAATCCATCAATGCAGCACAACTGGCAGAATTGTACACTTCCAGAATTGTGTCCTTACATGGCATTCCTCAAGTTATCTCCTCAGACCGTGGAAGTTTGTTCACTTCCAAGTTCTGGGACTCCTTTCAGTCTGCCATGGGCACTAAGATCCGTTTCAGCACTGCATTTCACCCTCAGACTAGTGGTCAAGTCGAGAGAGTGAATCAGATTCTAGAAGACATGCTCAGAGCCTTTGTCATATCTTTTGGCATGAAATGGGAAGATTGCCTTCCATTTGCCAAGTTCTCTTACAACAACAGCTTCCAAGCAAGTGCCGGCAAAGCTCAGTTTGAAATCCTCTATGGCAGAAAGTGCCGTACCCCTCTCAACTGGTCCGAGACGGGTGAACGTCAACTTCTTGGCAATGACTTGATCTCAGAAGCCGAAGAAATGTGCAAAGTCATACGTGAGAATCTCAAGGCCGCTCAGTCGCGTCAGAAGAGCTACTATGACGGCAAGCATCGTGATTTGGCCTTCAACATTGGGGATCATGTCTATCTCTGTGTTTCTCCTATGAAAGGCACCCAAAGATTCGGTATCAAAGGAAAGCTTGCTCCTAGATACGTCGGGCCTTTCAAGATCCTTGGCAAAAGAGGCGATCTAGCCTATCAACTTGAGCTCCCTTCCAACTTCGCCAATGTTCATGATGTGTTTCATGTGTCTCAACTCCGCAAGTGCTTCGAGACGCCTGAACGCACCATTCCGTTTTAGGAGATTGATCTTCAACAAGACTTGTCTTACCGAGAGCATCTCGTTGCTATTCTCGAAGAAAACGACCGCAAGACCCGCAACAAGTCAATCAAGTTCCTGAAAGTCAAGTGGTCACACCATACCAACCGAGAAGCTACGTGGGAACGAGAAGATCACCTTCGTTCTGAGTACCCTTCCTTCTTTCAGTCCTAGATCTCGGGACGAGATCTTTTTGTAGTAGAGGAGAGTTTGTAATGCCCCGGATGTAGTGCTTTCCCTTTTGGGCAATATTTATATCTTTGGCTTCATCAGTTCCATTCCGGGTTCTTCGTCTTTTCGGGTTTTCGTCTTTTGTCGTGTGCATGTGTGCATTCATCCATGTCATGTTGTCATGTGCATTGCATTGCATTTGTGTTGTCGTTTGCATCCGGTCTCACTCGTTCCTTCCCGTTGTCCGTTTTGAGTTCCGGAGCTCTCTCACGTGTCCGTGGCTTCCCCGAGGCCTACTTTTGTGTTTGGCCGTGTAACGTTTCCGATTTGGCTTGAGACTTGTCGTGCGATGTTGTTTTGTTGTGTGTAACCCGCCTGTCAAATCTCGTCGCGTTTGGAGTTTGTTTGATGCTCGAACAGTTATTCTCATGGGCTGAATGTACCTCCTTTTTGAGGCCCAAGAGACCCCTCCAACAGACCACCAACCCAACTCAAACCCTTCCCTTCATCTAGGCCATCCAATTGTGATCTCGTGGCCGAAAACCTCCCCTCATTTGGACAACCCTAGCTCCTTGTGCCTATATAAACGTCCACCCACCTCAAATTTCGCGTCTGAAACCCTAATGTTTCCACAGTTCGCCGCCGGTGCTTCCACCGTTGACGCGCGGAGCTTCCACCGTTGAGACGCCGTGCTTCCGACCTCGTCGCCGCCGTGCTTCCGATGTGCCGCTCCCGTGCTTCCGACGTGCCGGAGCCGTGCTTCCGAGTTCCGCCGCGTGGGCCCGCGACAGCTTCTTCTTCTTCCTCCAGATCCCTGCCAACGCCGTTCTCCTCCGCCGGAGCTCGCCGCCGGGGCTCAAGCCTCCACGCCCGGCCGCTCCTCTCCTCGCCGGAGGACCACTGCCGCCTCCCAGGACCCTCATCGCCGGCGCCCTCGCCTCCACCGCACTCAGCCGGGCCGCCGCCCCGGCCTCTCCTCACCGCCGCCGCCTCCTCCCGTCCTCGCCGCCGGCCGGGCAGGCCGCCGCCAGCCCGCGCCACCCCTCGCCGGCCCCTGCCTGCATCGAAGGCCGCCGCGCCCTCGGGCGCCTCGATCCGATCGGGCCAGCCCCGATCTGCCCGGGCGAAACCCTAGCGGGCTGGTGGGCCGCGCCCGACCCATTAGCCCGCACCGACCCGCAGGCCCCGCTCCGCCCCGTTGACTTCGCCGGACCCGACCCGTTTGACCAGATCTGACTGAGGTTGACTCCGTTTTTTTTCACCAAGTCCCTAGAGTTTTCAGTTTCTGTTGTTGTTTTGTATTGTGGATAACTTTTTGTGTGCTTGTCCGATTTGAGCAAATGATATGTCAAAATGATCGTGGTGACATGTACTATGTTTTGTTCCATTGTGCCATGAATGTTTGAGGTCATCTTGATGTCTTAATCTTCATGGGAAGAGTGCTACTTGTTATAAACTGGTGTTAGTAGTTGTTTTCATGCCATGTTTGCAATGTGATATCTTGGTGCATGTTTATCCGAATGAAGCAAATGATATGTCCAAATGTTCATCTTGTCATGCTCTACATGTTGGTTGTTTTAGCTTGCTTGATAGATTTCATCTTGCCATGTTTATCTCCATTGCAAAAGTGCATGTGGCTGTTATGTTGTTAAACTTGTTACGAGATGCCTAGTTGAGGAGCTCGTTGCTATTGATGTGGTTGTCCCCTTGATGCATGCTTAGATGTTTTGGACTCCCCATCATGTGTACTTTGCTGTGGTGCTTACCACTTGCCATGTCTTGCCTTGAGGTGACTTAAACTTGCTCACAAACATGCCATGATGTTACTGCTGTTTTAACACTTAGTGAAATTTCACTAAGTCTGGAATCTGTAATTTCCAGATGCCATGCTTGCTTGTTGTTCTAGGTAAATCCATGATAGTTCTGGGGGTGACTCTTGATGATTCCTTGTTGTATATGTTGTTGGCTATCCATTCATGCTCTCAAATGCTTATTTGGGTGGCTGTAGCATATTTAACTCTTGCTCCCAAGTTGCTATAAAATACTGCTGTCAGTATTTTGTTGTCGAGTTCAAAATGTCATAGCTTGTTGCTATTGATCCATGCCTCCTTTGGAGATGCTCCAATGGAATTGTTTGCTGTAGGAGATGTCTACTTTATGTCCATGTTCTTTTCCATGATGTTTGAGTGGTGTAGGCTATTTATTTGTTGCTCCGAAGTTGCTATGTGGCTGTTAATTTCAGCTTGTGCATGTTTATAGTTTCGGGTGTATCTTTTAGCTCGTTGCTCCGTTTTGAGCAAGTCCTATATGTAACTTGTGTGTTTTTGCATGTAGATTCATAATATCCTCATGTTATCATGTTTTGAAGTGTTTTGCTTGTTGCACATTGTCATGCTCCTTGTGCTGTAACCCTGTGCTTCCTATGTTGACTTTCTGTGCTTCCTAAGTGCATCTGTTGTGCTTCCATAGTGCATCAGCCATGCTTCCTGTAGTTTTGCGCATTGCATCTTGTTGATTTCGTGCCTTGTGTGTTTGTGTTGAGTAGAGACGGAAGCTAAGACCGAGTACGAGAACGAGGTTACTACCGAGGTTGAGAACGAGGAGCCCCCTTACGATCCCATCGACGACTCTTCAAGCAAGATGACCTGACCCCGATAACATTACTATCTTTGCCTATTGCTAGAAGTCTCGCTCTATAGTTTTGCCTCGATGCCCATATTTTCCTGTCAGCCTCCTATTGTAACCATGAACCTGTTTAACCACCCTACCTATGCAAACCTTTTAATGGCTAAGTAAGCTTCGCTCAGCCCCTCTTATAGCATTGTTAGCTGCAGGTGAAGATTGAAGATTCTCGCTTCTTGTTGAAGCTTGTTGGGATATCACACTATATTAATTATTAAATGAAATCATCTATATATTGGTAATGGGTGGAAGGGTAAGCCTTTTGCTTGGTGTTTAGTTCCACTCATGCCGCCCTAGGAACCGTATAAACCGGTGTTATGTTCCTTGATTTTGCGTTCCTCACACGGTTGGGGTTATGGGACCCCCTCGATAAACCGCTAAGTGCTAAGTCTTTTCCAGCAAGTCCCAACATTGGTACTATTTGCCTAATAACTAAAAACTTTGATAGGGAGTAATTAACCCTCTTCTTTATCAACAACCCCGGGCTAGTGCTCCACATGAGCGTTGGTCTGAACTGGGGGTCCTGCAGGGCCACCTCGAGGAAACTCAAGGTCTGGTAAAAACCTGTAGCATCGCTCATCCGGTCGTGGCCTGAGACTAGATACGCGCGGATATTGTCAGGGTGTCGGCATGCCAGGAGGATTTGCTGGATTAGCCTTACCTTAGTCGGAGTATCTTGAGCACGGGATTCCGAGGATACTCGGGCCTTCCCACCTTGGAGTTGCGACTCCGCAGATCGTGGGCTTGTCATGGGCCAAGTTGGAACACCCCTGCAGGGTTATGAAATTTCGAAAGTCGTGCCCGCGATTATGTGGCAGATGGGAATTTGTTAATATCTGGTTGTAGAAAACTTGAAACCATGTTCAGAATACACAACCAGCGTGAGTACCGTGACGGTCATTTTACGAAAGGGGTTCGGAAAGTGAACACGGTGGGGTTATGTTTGACTTGCTTAGTTAGGATCACTTCGTGATCATCTTTCCGTCCGAGGCACTTCTCTTCTCGCTCTCTTTTACATAAGCTAGTGCTAGTGCTGCTGCAACCTCTTATTTTTTCTTCAGCCTTGTTCCACACCCAAGGCTTGGATAGTTGTGTTACCCGGGAACGGGATTGCTGAGTGCTCTGTGGCTCACAGATTCTTCCACCACACCAGATGCAGGTACTCAGGCGATCTACTCAAGTGACGGCACCGAGCTGTACTAGGAGTACGACGAGGACCGTAGCCGTTACTATGTGCACTATCCCGACGATCAGTAGAGGTTTCTACTAGGGGCGATTCAGACCTGTGGTTTTATGTTATGTTTGGTATCTTTCATTTGGATCTTCACCCTTAGATGGGTTCTGATGTTTATTTGATTGATGTTTGGACATTTTAATGAATTGTGTGACGTGGCGAGTGTAAGCCAACTATCTTTTCCGTTTTCATCCCTATTTTTACATGAGATGTGCAAAGGTACCAAACTTGCGATCATTCCATAATGGGCTTATATCTTTAAGTCGTGCCTCGACACGCAGGAGATATAGTCCCATCCTGGGCATTACAGATAGGCCAGGGATGGGAGTACAGTGCGGCGGTGAGGCCTGCGCGGTAGCACAGCCGGTAGCGGGAGGAGGGAGCAGCCAGTCCCGCCGGTGCTTGTTTGAGCGGCTGGAGCAGGAAGAGCAGAGATTGCAGAAGCACGACGGCAATTGGATGGATATCCAACAGTCAATGCTCTTGTGTGATGACTTAGTTGACATGGCGTTGCATGCACGTCAACCTTTTTTAGAAAGCGTACGCGTCATCCTATAGCAGGCGCACAAGTCAGCCTAAAATCTGTGGAAAATAGCATACTGGCCATCTGCCATTATTTCTAATAATTTACAGCCCATTTGCTAATTCTTAAGGATTTTATTTGAGTCCATATGCTTTATGTTAGCATTACATCCCATAATGTGGCAACGGTTAAAACATTATACAAAATTTTGCATATGTCGGTGCGGTCAGAACTGTACTTCATCCCGAAATTTTAATTCACATTCAAACTAATTTGAAAAATAAATTCATATCAGTATAAAATCGAAATAATTTTCCACGCATAAAAATCAATGGAATTTAAAATCTCGAAATAAAAAAAAGAAATATGAAACTAATTGCCGGTTTGATGTGTTTTAAAAATGTACAACCCATTTTTCATTACTGATAGCCCATTTTCTGGGCAAGCCGAATGAAGGTCTCCTTGTCTTGAAAGATTTGCAGCCTCGCAGGGCTGATAAAGCAAGTAAGCCTCGGTTGGGTATTTTGCAAAAGAACAAAAAAACTGGGCCAACCATTTTTAAAAAGAAAAAAACTACTGTGCTGGTCTTGTGGGAAACATAAAAGAAAAGGGTGGCTAGACAGG
Source organism: Secale cereale (assembly GCA_902687465.1). NCBI lineage: Eukaryota > Viridiplantae > Streptophyta > Magnoliopsida > Poales > Poaceae > Secale > Secale cereale. The sequence goes on along the minus strand of LR738712.1, from coordinate 318,813,449 downwards.
TCAAAGTGCCCCGCACAGCCCAGTTGACACCACCCTTCCATCTCAAAAACAAAAATAACTGGGCAATTTGTTGGGTACCTAGTGTCAGCTGCTCGTTGTGCAATTCTCTCATTTATTGACTACGTTGAAAATGGCATGGGACCCAGATGTTAGAAATCCATTAGGAGGAACCATTTTTTTGGCTTGAAATAAGGAGGCCCTTGCTTGCATACTACCATGACCAAGGTGGGTCCCTGTTGTCATCCTCTCCACGTACAATCATCTCTTGATTGTGTACGCATCAACCTAGTAGGCCCATAAGTCAGCCTCTAAACCTGTGGTGGACAAATATAACCCATTTAAAAAAATAACAACCCATTCCATACGTTCACATGGAAAGTTCAACATTTAGAGCAAGGTAACAGGTCTGGTCAGATATAAATTACTGAACTTCCCCGTTGACAACCATCTTAGCCAAGTTAACTATCTACTCCCACTAATACTCTATTGTACAAGTACTAACCTCGCCTCGGACTTGACGGAGGTGCGATAGGGTGCGTTGCTCGTGAGCGTTGGCCCTTTCCATGTCGGTGTGCTCCACCGAAGCTTCGACTTCTAAGCGGGAAACCCACTTAACGAGCTGGAAGTAAAATTCGGCGCTGCGCACGCACGCTTTCCCGACAGCCTCTAGGGTTATTTGCCGGGCACCGACCTCCATGTAGCCGGCCCAGTTGCGTGCGCTCTGCTCGTGACTCAAAGTGGCGGCGCGCTGCTGCTCGCTCTGCTCACAACTCAGAGAAGTGGTGCACTGCTACTCCATGCCCCGCTAGCGGCGCAAATCTGCGATACGTTGCTCCTCCGCCTGGAGGTCACGCTCTAACAAGTCCTCGTACTTCTCATTGCCATCTGAAGACCGATAGAATGCCTCCTCCCTCCATCTTCCTTCCGGTGAATAACCGAACACTAGCTCCGGCGGTGGGCGCCTCTGGCGTCGCCTATTGCGGACGGTCGGGGGCATGAAGAATGTGGCTGGAGCGAGGGCAAGTGGCGAGCGACGTCGGGTCAGTGGGGGTTGTGAGGGGAGCCCATAGGGCGAGTTGGATGACAGTGCTACTGGAGAATGCCGGGAACCAGTAATTATGGGCGGAAGGTAGGTGAAGCAGCATGTCGCGGGAAATAGGACAGTCATCGCAATTCAATGCATAAGCAGGCATGGCTTAGTGCGCTAGCTTACCGTGGAAAACTGGAAAAACTAAAACTATGACTGTGTCATCCTATACCGTCAGTAGTGCATCCCATCCGTGCTGGGTCGCACATCGGGTCAAACAAATGCAATCGAATCATCTAGATGAGGTACTCCTTCCTTGTCAAAAATTATTCCACTACTCATCATCTACCTTGGTTGGTGAGATTTTTGAATTGAGCCCTACAAATCGGAAAGGAGGTAGTATAGGTGTGATCCGCTATTTATTCATGTAGGATCGAGTGGGTCAGATAGTGTACATGTAGGATCGCATTAGCTAATGAATGTTCGCTGGGAGATAAGGCATTTGCGAACGTTTTTGCTTGCAGTATCTTCAGATTCATGGCATTTTCTTTAGAACAGCTTGTCAGTTTCTTCAGAGGAAGGCATTTTTATTCAAAAACTACCACCTTTGGATCTTGCGTCGCAACTAAAACTGGCTAAAGCAAAGAACAAGAAAAAATGTTTCTTCATGCTACTGACATGGATGCTTCTCTGGGCCAACATTCAGTACACATTGAAAGACAAATCTGATCTTGAAGTTCACATTTCCACTTGCAAACGTATGTGGTTTCACCAACAGATGGAACCATAAGAGTGAACCATATATGATGGAGGAACATCCACTCAAATATGAGTTGGTCATCTGTTGATCACATGACGATACAATTTTTGGACTACAACTTTAACATTGGCAAGATGATGTCGATTGGACAATTAGAACAAAGCAATGAAGCACCTGGTGTTCGCCAATAAGTAGTACAGTACGACTTTTGTGCAGTCCATGGAGTGACTATCCAATCTTTCTGTGTCTATTTTCAAATGGCACTGCATGCAGTGACTATACTATTCTCTTGTGGAGTTCCACAAAAATTGAAGTCACTTTGTTTGTTGCCAAATAGCAATGGGCAGACATTGTTTGCACAAATATCAACCAGCTAGTTAACATATACCCCACCTTGTATTTTTGGTTTAAACATTCCTCTGCTAATCGTTTCCGCTTAGCATCTGTCATGTTTTGCACTGGATAATTTGATATTGTCATGTTTTGCCCTGGACAATTTCGTATTGAATTGATTTTCTGGTACAGAGCAGAAATATAGCGCCTATTCTTCATCAGACCAAGGATATCCATGTTCGTAGTGATGGAAGAGGTGAAATCGATACAACCGAAATTGAGCATCCAATCATTCATGTCTTGCACCTCCAATGTAGGTCCACCCTGCCAATAAATTTACATGCAAAACACTAATATTAATATCTAATTACAATACAAAATGAGTAGCAAGATAGTAGCAAACCATGTACCTTCATAATGAACACCTCATAGTGCCACCAATTGGATATAACGGTTTGGAAGAAAACACGCTAATAATGTTGAACCATTTGGACTTTTTGTGTAGTTCCACTAAAATCAAACATCCCTGTTTGCACAGATATTGAAAGTGTGATTACTATAAAAGTGGCACTAGCTAAAGCATAGACTCACAAATATAAGCATTCCAATTTCTTAATGGGAAAAGATAGCAAGACTACTTTTAACCACAAGTCTGAAGGAATAAATAAGGGAACATCGGTTGATGTCTGGAAGGCAGACATAGTATTTTCTAAAAAAACTAAACCATTCCTGACCTTTCCTCTTCTATTAAGCATATTTTGTGAAGTTCAACTAAAATAAAATGACATCACCGCGTTGACAATTCAGTGACACTGCACAAAAAGAAATGACTTACCGTTACATCATCATGTCAGGTATGTAATCAATAGGCATTAGAGACAAACACGCAGACCTTCTCTGGTAACATAATGAACATTAATTTAACAAAGGTGTGACTAGCTTTACTTGCAGTATTTGAGTGAACTCTACACCCTCTGTTTCTTAATATAAAATGATTTGCGGTTCAATTTAATTTTTTTTAGCACATATCTGGGAAAGCTTGCCACACCTTATATATGTCCATACTCTAATGCAACACCATCGAATAGTACAAATATACACTAATCCAGTGGCTAGTGCAACAGTGGATAGTTTTTTTATTACGGGGTACATTATTATGGTTTTACTGAACTGATTTCCATAAGCTAGCACTGGAAGATTTCTATAAGCATTAACAATACACAATGTAAAAGGTAACAAGTTTCAGCATTGGTATACTAGTTGTGCAACACCATTAAACCAAATACAAAAGTCTGAAGGTAACTAGCTGTCACATCCCTAGTCAGTGCTTGCATTAGGACTAGCTAGAGTGTGCATCATGTTTATCTTTCAAAGAAACTTGAAATGGTAATGACAGAAACCCCAGCACCCCTCTCCTAACAACTAGGGTTTAATAAAATCTTTTCCAATGTACCCAAAATTCTCTTCAAAAATTTTCATCATTTCTGCCTTGGTCTTAAACCTCTACCAAAAATGGTGCACAATTTTCTAGGACATCTAAGGTCTCTGGATTAATTCATATGGTATTTGCATTTGGGCATTTAAATGCTATAAAATAATTTGTGTGCCCAAATAATCATAAACTAAAATGTTCCATGCTGTTCATATTATATACAGTGGGCATGACTAGTTTTATGAGCTGCAAAAATGTTCTGGCATTTTTATTAATTCAACAAAGTTGAAAAAGAAATGTAACAGAAAGAAATAGAAAAAAAGAGAGAGAGAAAGGGTTACTTGGCGCCTAACCGGCCCACCTGCCGGCCCAGCCCAGCCACCTCTCCAGCGAGCTGCTTGGCTCGGCCAGGCAGGCAGGCAGGTGCTCGACGGCGGCCGCAGCGCGCGCCACGCAGCTGCCCGCCGCCCTGCTTCCTCCCCTCGCCGCTCTGGAGGCTGGGATCGATCATCCACTTCGTCCCCGAGCTCGCTGACACTCTCCACCCTCCCCAGCTCCTCTCCCTCGCCTTCCCCGCACCATGGCCGACGCCGCCGTGCTTGCGCCGTCGTGGTAGCCGCGTCCACCGCCGTCCCTGAGCCCCGTCGTCGTGTCCGTCCGCTCCACCGTCCTCGACTGCGTCGAGCAGGCTGAGCCCCGAGCGCTCGCCCGCTCTGGAGTCGCCCCCGACCCCGTCTTCCCCAACTCCGGCCGCGGAGATCCCCCTCGCCGCCCCGCTCAGCTCCGACCGTCCCCAGGCTCGCCTCGGCGTCTACTACAACCGCCGTGAGCTCAGCTTCGCCCTCCCCCTCTCCGTTGGCTCTCTCCTGCACTGAACGCACCACACGAGGCTCACCTGCACGCGCCTCCGCGGAGCTCGTCGCCGACGAGGCTCCGGCCATCTAATGGTCCGGCCACCGTGCCCATCAGCTTCACCGTTCCGTGTAGATGCTGTAGGACCACTCCAAGCACCTCTACGAGCACCGCACCGTTGTTTTCGACCTCGCCTGAACTCCGGCAGCCGCTGGACTTGTCGCCGGCGTCATCTCCGGCGACCCCGAGGCCAGCCACCACCACCACTCGACGCGGCTCAGTCCCAGCTACCTGTAGGTGTGCTCCGCCGTCGTTTTGGCAGCCGGAGCACAAAACCCGCACCCCACCGCCGCGTTTGGCCTCGCTGGCGGCTAAATGCCGGCGAGTTAGCCCTGTTTGACCAAGGGTTTGACCCCCGTGGGTCACTGACATGTGGGCCCTGCCTGTTAGTCAAACCTAGTTTAGTGTTTAATTTAATTTTAGTTAGTCAGTTAACTAACTGTGACACTGACCAGTGGGTCCCACTGGTCAGGTTTGACCTGGGCCGCCCTGTTGATTGGTTGACGTCAGCATGAAGTCATGCTGATGCAGTAAAGGATTTTCTGGGATTTTTAGATTTAAAAATAATTCAGGAAATTCCAGAAAATGCCTAAACTTCAAAAAATCATATAAATTCAACAGTAGCTCAGATGGAAGAGATTTATATATGGAAATTGATCAGAAAAATCCAATCTTTCCAATGGCACTGGTTTCATGCATGTTTGAGCAAGTTAACATTGCTGTTTACCTTAAAACATGATAATGCACTTAATTAAATAATAGTTTGGGTTTCAATTTGAATCTTCGATTCAAATGGGCTCAAACCCTTCTGGTCATAGTTGCATTAGCCCAAAACACATGCATGTTGCCATATCATGAACATGCATCATATTGTTGCATTTGTTTGCTTATTGATTGTACCGCCGGTATTCTCCGTGTTAGGTCCTGCTCCCGAGGATACTTCTGCGTATCCAGCTGAAGAGCAGTACCCGACAACCACTTTGTTAGGCAAGAAATCATTGATCATTCCGATACAAACCCATCTTCTCGCTCCTGCTCTCTTTTACTGCATTAAGGCAACAACGTGTGAACTGCTACTTGCTGCGGTAGTTGAACCCTATTCCCTTGCATGACCTGTCATTGCCACAGTAAATAGTTGAAACCCACTAGCATGTGTAGGAGTTGATTGAGCCATGTGATGTGTGATCCACCATGCTATTTGTTTATGTTGCCTGCTATGCTTACAGTTGTGTCAGGTCTAATTCATCTGGGTGATGGATCAGAGTGAAATGATCATACCGATAAAGAGAAGGAAGTATGGAATATGCTTGGTAAAGGTATCGATGAAAGGCCATGTAGGAGTACATGGTGGGTTATTTCATTGGAATCGTCCATAGGACCCGAGATCTGTATGTGTGGTTCAAGTTTCAGCTACTACCACACATTGGGATCCTTAATTGACCCTCTCGGCTTATTAATTACCCTCGATCTCTGTCCAGGAGTTGCAACTAGTTTCTGGTGTTTATAGTTTACTGGAGGTCGTGCATAGCGCTGACCCTCGGGGTGGGCTGTGATGCGACAGGTACATGGCACGGTGTACCGGTTGCCCGTTTGGTGACTCGGGAACCCTGTACACATCATTTGGGGCCGTGAGCGAAACCCCGGCCGGATCTCCCCACGGATGGAACCCAAATAGGCGATAAACCTGGACGAGAGACTTGTGTTGTTAGTCAGGTCGTGGCTGACACCCTCGTTGGGCTTCCACTTGAAGGTTGCCGAGTACATGTCGAGTAAACGGCGATAAGTGGTGGAAGCGTGTGTGAAGAAGTAAACCCCTGCAGGGTTATCGATCTATTCGAATAGCCGTTGTTCGCGGTACGGACTACTTGGTTACCCTTACAGTTCATAGACAAGTTGATGGATACTACTAAAAGCCTCCAGACAAGTGTGAGTGCCGTGGATGGCCCTTCCGTAGGATGACGGAAGAGGATCCTCGGTGGTGTATTGTTGTGGTGAGTAGAGGTCTCGTGTACGTAGTAATATCTTGCAATCTGTTGAGAGTTGTAGAATAGGTTAGCCAAGAGTCAAGCTGGCTTTCTGCTATGAACTCCACTACCCCCTGTTGATAATGTTGCATGTATGATAGGTTCTGTTGTAAGACTTGTTGAGTACCTTTGTACTCATTTTTGCTTAATAACTGTTGCAGAGGAGAACCCTGCCCCTTCTGATGGGTTCTACATAGACGTTGGCGTTGACGAGTAGCTTGTCACCCAGACGGAGATCTGGAGCTTGTGAAGGGCCTTGTTGATAGTCAGGCTACACCAAGCCTGTTTTATTTTCTAAGTTGTCTGTACTCAGACATGTAGCTTCCACTTATGCTTGTACGACTGTATGACTTGAGTGTTGGGTCATGTGACCCCTACCTGTATGGATATGTTATGTATGGCTCTTGGAGCCTCTTAAATAAAGACCTTTGAGTCATACAGTTCTGTTGTGATGCAATGTTGTATTTTCACATATTGAGCATATTGTGTGTGGGATCCGACACCTAGTTGTTCTCCTTTGGTAGCCTATCTTATAGGGAAATGCCTCTTAGTGCTTACAATGAGCCTTGGTAGCTTGCTACTGCTCGGAACACGTAGGCTGGCCGGCATGTGTCCTTCTTCGTTCCTGTGTCTGTCCCTTAGGGGAAATGTCACACGTTGTTCCTTTAAGTCCATGTAGCTTGCTACGACTTGGGTTCATACGTTGATGACCGACACGTTCGTTGCTGGGTCATGGATGCATGTCTCTGTAATTTAGTGCCACTTTTGGTTGATAACTAGCCATGTAGGCCCGGGTTCTCTGTCATATGGATGCTAGGGACATTGTCATATACGTGTGCCAAAATGCGCAAACGGTCCCGGGCCAGGTAAGGTGGCACCCGTGGGGTTACCGTGCGTGAGGCCGCAAAGTGAAATGACGTGTTACAGCTAGATCGGTGTGACTTAGGATCGGGGTCCAGACACTAGCATTATGAACTAATGATAGTATAATATTTTTTTGCAAACCATGTAAATTGAAGGTAAATATCATTTCGAACTCGAGAGGACCTGAAAATTGCTATCTCAATCTTGATAGTCGATCAAACATAAAACATGATCAACTGAATCAAAGAAAAGAGCCGGAGGAGGAGGTGCCCACTCTTGACCTTTCCTCTTATGTTCATATTTTTGTGTGTACTTTAACCAAAATAAACTGACATCAGCGCCATGACATTCTGGTGACACTGTACAAAAAAATTGACTTATCTCATGAAAGTGAGGTATGTAATCTATAAGCATTAATAATGCAAAAATATGAAGGTAGTAACAAATTTCATCGTTGGTATACTGGCTGTGCAACATCATTAGAATGCCTTAGCTGAAAATCCTTTAATACCTCCACAATCAAGAGCTAACCGTCAAATAATCCAGTGAAATTAAATGGCCTTGCTTAAATTTATCGGTGGCATTAGACTGAGTGCGACATTAGTTAAATCTGGCATCACTTTAGCAGTAGCATTGCTTTACTTTACCGGTGGTGTTATACTAACATAAAAAAAGTGGCAATAAGAGCATGGGAGGCCCATTAGGATAGTGGGCGCACCAATATGTACTTCCATGGACACATAGAGTGGTGTGGGAGGGATGGTTTCCCAGAGATACAAATATCCAGACATCATATCTGGATTATGTTCCATTTTTGTTCTCTTTAGCCACCTTTTTCATATGTGAGGAAAACAAACCGATCGACCTGGTCAATCTCTATTGCGTTGTCATGCCTTTCTACCCTTTTTCAACCAAGAGACACGACCATGTCAAAAAAATAGGAGACACGAGACTCGTTCCTTAGCTACCGATTTCCCCTTTTCAACCTAGATCTTCGACAGTACTTTCTCCCTTCCTTTCCTTATTCAACCCAGACATGGATTAGTCTGCATGTAGTAGGCACTACTAGGAAAAGGCCTACTAATGGCGCACCAGTTTTTCCTACTAATGGTGCACTACTGGTGCGTCATTAGTGCCACGCCATTAGTATTTTTTACTAATGGCGCACCACTGGTGCGCCATTAGTATAGGCCACGGTGCGCCATTAGTATGCCTCCCAGGGGGCCATATATACCCAGGTGCTTTGGCATACTAATGGCGTACTTTTGTGTGATGCGCCATTAGTAACTTTGGCATACTAATGGCGCACTAAGGGATGATGTGCCATAAGTATCCTTTGGCATACTAATGGCGCACTATGATGTCATGTGCCATTAGTATGAATATTAGGTTTTTTAATTTTTTTACTTTTTTGATTTTTGCACAGGTTACAAAATGTATTATTGGACAGAATATAGACAGCAGCACACAGCAATAGCAGATTCATCGAATACAATAGAAGATTAATCTATGAATACAATTCATCATATTAGTCTCCAAATACAATTCATCATATTAGTCTCCGAATACAATTCATCATTGTCGGGGAAACTGATCCACGAGCACCTATGGGGACCGGCGGACCGAGCCCCTTTCGGTTCGTCGGGGGATGGAGATCGCACGAAGAGCGGATCAAGGCGAAGCACACGAGCAGTTTACCCAGGTTCGGACCGCACGGATGCGTAAAACCCTACTCCTGCTTTGTGGTTTGTATTGAGTTCTTGCTCGGGAGCGCTGAGTGCTACAGTACGCACCAGCGGCTAACGAGACCGAGTGTGAGTGTTCTTCTGCTTCGAACCCCACTCTACGTTGCGCATGGGCCTCCTTTTATATGCTCAAGGGGTCACCGACAGGTGGCAACGTAGACAAGGGTAAAAATGGAAAGGTGTTGTAGTTGGTACAACTACCTGTACAGTGCATCATACCTAACCCTGACGGCAGGGGACAAGAGCACTAAATGCCCGTCTGCGTCGCCCAAACAGTGCAAAAAGGGACCGTCAGGGACGCCGCCGTTCGCCACGACGGCAACCTTGTCAGCGCCGGTTGCCACCGCGCACCGCTGGCTGCACAACCTCCCGCCACGTACGCCTGGAAGGGTCATAGAGCGACACGTTGGCGGATGTGCTGGAGCGTGGGTACTGAGTGGTAGCTTGTCGCGTCCGGGAGCTTGTCGCTCACCGGGCCTTGCCGGGACGCGTGGCGCGTCGCGACAAGTTCCTTGAGATGCCTTGGTTGGCCTTCCCGGCAAGCTCCTCTTGTCGGGGTCTTGTGCCTCGAGTGGCCTTCCCGGCAAGCACCTCTTGCCGGGGACTTGTCTCCTTGGCTTGAATACTTTGTTCTTGAATGGCTCAAAAGGAACCACGGAGGACCTTGGCGGTCACCCGGCAAGCCTTGCCGCGGGGTGCTGCGACTGCCCGTGCACAAGTTCGGGATACTAGGGTACCCCTACTCTAGTACACCGACAGGAGGCCCCGGGCCTGGGCCATACACGGTGCCGAGCGCTATAGGGCCAGGCCCAAAACGGGGCACGGGCACGCGCGGCCTGGGTTACGCCGTATCTTTCTCCGTATCCACCGCGCCCTCCCTGAACGGCATGCGTTGATTGCGGCGCCGTGGGAGAGATCGTGGGCGGTTTCTTTGTTCGGAAAGGCGGAACGTCCGCCCCCTCCCTCCTTATAAGCAGGGGAAACAGGGGCAGTTCGCCCATCCCTGAGGCCGCAGGAGCGTCAGGCGCTGCGCCGACCGCCGATCCCTCCGCCGCTGCCGCAGCGCCAGGCTCCGAAGAGCCCCAGCCAGGTGTCTACCTGAAGGCCGGCGATGGCAGCTTCATCAACCTCCCCTGGGCGTCACTCTCCAGGGCGCCGGTCGAAGGAGAGAAATTTGATGGAGAGGTACTTGCCTCCGCTGGGCTGACGTTAGTTGACGCACCGAGCAGCAGCAGCGGTGAGCCCGAGGAGGAGCGGCTGCTGCGGAAGCTGTTGTCGCTCTACCGCGCTCGGCAAGCCAAGCTGGAGTCCCGCGAGGCGCTTGCCGCGAAGGCGGGAGCTGACATTGAGAAACGCACGGAGGAGCTCCGGGGTCTCAAACAGGCAGCTCTCCGGTCGCTGGCAGAGGAGCGGGAGCAACTTGCCGAGGAGCAGCAGGCCTTCTTCCACGAGAAGGCTGAAGTGGAAGAACAGCAACGGCTTGCCGCTGAGAAGCTGTCCGTGCGGGAGGGCGAGCTGGCGCAGCGGAATGTCAATCTTGACAGCCACGAGGAGGAGCTTGCCGCGCGCGAGCAATCACTTGGCGGAGCCCTCAAGCAAGCAGAGGACGCTGCCGCAGCTGCCGAGGCCGCCAAGGAGCTGGAGACGAAGGTGGCGCAGCTGGAGGCCGATCTCAAGGCGAGCGGTGAGGAGACTGCCGCGCTCAAGCGTGAGCGGGAGAAGGACGCCCACAGCAACTTAGAGCTGCAGGTTCGCCTCGCCGAGAAGGGCAAGGAGCTTGCCGCCGCCAAGGACTCCAACGCGGATCTTGAGTTGAAGCTGACCACTTTGACCAAGACGCTGGACGGCGCCAGGCAGCGGGAGGCGGCCTTGAAGGAGGAGATCAAGGCCGAGAAGGCACTGCTGGCGAGTGCTGCTGCCGTCCAGAACACTTTCAGGGAGACCGTCGAGCACTGGACGGAGGGTCTCGTGAACGCTGCCGCGGATATTGACAGGGAGCTGGCGCAGCTGGGGATGGAGGATCTCGGGTATCCCTCCGATGAGAGCCTCTAGCCCAGCGCCAAGCTTACCTTGTTCTTCAAAGGTGTGGCGACGACCCTCCAGCGACTCCGGGAGAGGACCCCAAAGCAGCTGGCCGACGAGTCGTGCAAGCTCTGCGCGGGAGCTCTTCAAAAGGTGTTGGTGAAGGTGGCCTTCTGCAACCCGGGCCTCAACCTCACCAACGTCCTCAAGTCCCTGCCGCCGGATGCCGATCTGGAGGCGCTCAAGGCCCTTGTCGCACCCACTGTGGACAAGGTGAGCGGGATCAAGAGGGTTGAGGGCGGTCGCGTAGACTAGGCCGCCCGTTTTCTTCTTTCCTTGTCGCTGCTTGTCATGTTATGAGAACAATCTGTTAGAGCTGCAACAAGCTACCTTGTAATATAACTCTATTTTGGGTAATGATTGCAACGTTATTTCCTTTACTTGATTCCTTCCTTTGTATGTTTTTGCCCTACGCTTTTAGGGAACTTGCCGGCGTAGGCACCTTAGCCGCGAGCGCTGAGTGCGGGACGTCAGCAGCCTACTGGCGGTGCCGTTACCGACAAGAAACCTTGTCGCAACTAGTCGCAGCTCACTTAAGTTGTTGAGCGAACTCGAAACAAAGTTGTTGAGTGGACTCGAAACAAAGTTGTTGAGCGGGCTCGAAACAAAGTTAAGGGCGCAACTAGCTACGAGTTGGTTCCTCCGCGCACAGGTTTTCCATACAAAGCACGGTCGTTCAAGGAAGATAACTTAAAAATTTAAAAATCTGATTGCCCAAGCTTTGGCAACTTAGCTTTTCTGTTGTTTGCTTCCCGGCAAGGCGAAACTTTCTTGAACGACGCCTGGTCCATACCACTATCTTCTCCTCCCCCCCCC
>LR738712.1:318786774-318801388 GCA_902687465.1 Secale cereale | reverse complement strand
CCCCCCCGGCAAACTTGTGGGCGAGGGAACCTTCCTTCCTTGAGAAAAAGAAAGAAGAGATAACAAAGATATGGAGCCTTAAGGCTCGTTATGGCTTACCGGGGGTAGGTGCTGCACAAAGTGTCAGATAACACATGCAAAAAATAGAAAGCATGAAATTGACAAGATGTGCGGAGCACATGAGCTTTACTTATGCACGGGGTCTGCGCCCGGCTTTGTACAAAGGATTACATGCAACAGCGGCAAGACTTGTACAAAAGGTGGTTTCCGGCAACCGCGCCTTACGGGTAAAACTTACGAAGATGCTCAATGTTCCAGGAGTTGCTCACCGGAATGCCATCTTCGGTCTCAAGGCAGAGAGCGCCAGGACTAGTGACTCGTTTCACCCGGTAAGGGCCTTCCCACTTCGGCGTCAACTTGTTGGAATTCTTGGCGGACTGAACGCGCCGAAGAACAAGGTCGCCTTCCTCGAGACTTCTGGCGTTAACTTTGCGGCTATGGTTGAGGCGCAAAGCTTGCTGGTAGCGAGTAGCTCATACAGCAGCCTGAAGACGGTCCTCCTCAAGGAGCAGCGCGTCATCTTGTCGCAGCCGCTCTTGCTGAAGCTCATCATAAGCGAGCACTCGAGGTGACCCGTATACGAGTTCCGTGGGGAGAACTGCCTTTACTCCATAGACTAGAGCGAAAGGTGTCTGGCCAGTGGCTCGATTTGGCGTCGTCTTGATCGACCAAAGAACCACCGGCAGCTCCTCAATCCAGTTTCTTCCGCACCTGTGCAGCCTATCGAAAGTCCTGGTCTTGAGCCGGCGCAGCACTTCATCATTTGCCCTCTCCGCTTGACCGTTGCTTCTCGTGTGAGCAACAGAAGCGAAGCAGACCTTGGCGCCAAGATCTTGGACGTACTGCATGAAGGTGCGGCTCGTGAATTGCGTACCGTTGTCGGTGATGATCATGTTAGGGATCCCGAAGCGGCAAACAATCAACCTGAAGAACTTGACTGCTGACTGTGCTGTCACCTTCCTCACTGCTTCCACTTCCGGCCACTTTGTGAACTTGTCGATTGCAACGTACAATTACTCAAAGCCCCCGATTGCGCAGGGAAAGGGGCCGAGGATGTCGAGCCCCCAGACCGAAAATGGCCAGGATAAAGGGATCGTCTGGAGAGCTTGAGCTGGCTGGTGTATCTGCTTGGAATGGAACTGGCATGCTTCACAATTGGTTACTTGTGCAGTTGCATCTTGGAGGGCTGTCGTCCAAAAGAAACCTTGCCGGAATGCTTTGCCGGCAAGTGCTCTTGCGCCAATGTGGTGACCACATATGCCTCCATGTATCTCTACCAACAGCTTTTGTCCGTCTTCCCGGTGAATGCACTTCAATTTCACACCGTTGAGTCTTCTTCTGTACAGTGTGTTGTTGACAAACTGGTACATACTTGACTGTCGGGTTACTCTTTCTGCTTCTTCTTGCTCTTCGGGAAGTTCTCCTGTTTGAAGGAAACGGACAATCTACTGTGACCATGCTGGATCTTGTGGCTCGACAACAAGTACTAAAGGCACGTCTGCTGCTGCGGGGACATCCGCTTCTACGGCGAGAACCTGCGGCTCAGCCGGAGCTTGATGTTCCCCGGCAAGCTTGCCGGAGCAAAACTTGTCGGGAGCCTCTGCTTCAACTGAACAAACCCTAGGGCTTGTCGGAGCAGACTGATCCTTAGCACTCTTGGAGTTGATCTTGGGGACCTTCTTGGCGGCGGCTTCAGGAAGCTCTGCCTGAAGATAGTCACCAGAAATCAACTTCCTCTTCTTGCTCTGTCCAGTTGATGGTGTTACAGACGGTTGAGTCAGCTTGAGCACAAAGATCCCTGGTTCCACAGGTAACTTAAGTGCGGCGCACATTGACAGGCCATCGGCGAGGTTGTTCTGAGCTCTTGGAACATGCTCCATCTGTAGGTCGTCAAAGTTCTCTTCAAGCTTTCTCACTTCATCAACGTAGGCTTCCATCAACGGACTCTGATAACTCTTGTTTACTTGGCGGACGACAAGCTGCGAGTCACCCCTGACAATGAGCTTCTTGATCCCAAGGTCTGCCGCGATCCTGAGACCGGCAAGCAAACCCTCATACTCTGCGGTATTGTTTGTTGCTTGCTCCTTGGGAAAGTGCATCTGGACTACGTACTTGAGTTGCTCTCCGGTGGGTGCGACAAGCAGCACGCCGGCACCGGCGCCTTGCAGCGAGAAGGCACCATCAAAGTACATCAGCCACTCTTTGTTTGCTTCCTTTACGGGGATGCTCGTTTCTGGAATTTCTTCATCTGGTGTTGGCGTCCACTCTGCTATGAATTCTGCCAATGCTCTGCTTTGGATAGTTGAAGTGCTCTCAAACTTGAGGCCAAAGCTTGACAGTTCCAGTGCCCACTCAACAATCCTGCCTGTTGCTTCTGGATTCAGCAGTATCCTCTTCAGCAGAAAGCGAGTGACAACTGTGATCTCATGTGCTTGGAAGTAATGGCGCAGCTTTCTCGAGGCCATGAGGAGGCCGAAAAGCAATTTCTGCACACTAGAGTACCTTGACCTAGCGCCCTACAGAAGGGAACTGACAAAGTAAACTGGGCGCTGCACCATTCTTTTCCGTATCTCCTCTTGCGCAGACCCGTCTTTGTCGGGACCAGAGCTTGTCGGGGAAGCCCCCTGCTTGTCGCTGGATGTCCCTGCCGCAGTTGCTGGCTCATCATCTGCCTCCCTCTCCGCTACTAACACAGCACTAACCACTTGATTGGTTGCCACTAGATACAGCAGCAACTTCTCTTGTGGCTTAGGTGCGACAAGTATTGGAGTGGAGGACAGGTATCTCTTCAAGTCTTGCAGCGCAGCCTCCGCTTCCGGAGTCCATTTCATTGGACGTGCCTTTTTCAATATTTTGAAAAACGGCAGGGCGCGCTCAGCAGACTTAGAGATAAACCTTCTGAGAGCAGCCACGCAACCGGCAAGTCTTCGTACATCCTTGACGCGCTTTGGTGCTTCTATCTTCTCAATGGCCTTGATCTTGTCGGGATTGGCTTCAATTCCCCGCTGAGACACGAAGAACCCGAGAAGCTTGCCGGAAGGGACTCCAAACACGCACTTCTCGGGGTTGAGCTTGAGGCTGATCTTGCGCAGATTTGCAAAGGTCTCGTCTAAATCTTGAATCAGGGTTGCCTTGTCTTTGCTATTGACCACTATGTCATCCATGTAGGCTTCCACATTTCTATGTATTTGTGGCTCAAAAGCGGTATGGACTACCCTTGCAAATGTTGAACCAGCATTCTTCAAACCGAAAGGCATCGGTATGAAACAGTACGTGCCACATGGAGTGTTGAATGTGGTCTTCTCCTCATCCTCTTCTGCCATGAAGATTTGATGGTATCCTGAGTATGCGTCAAGAAATGAAAGGAAGACACATCCGGCCGTGGAGTCAACAATCTTGTCAATGCGCGGCAAGGGAAATGGGTCTTTGGGACAAGCTTTATTGACATCGGTAAAGTCGATACAAAGCCTCCATTTCCCGTTTGCCTTGCGCACGACTACAGGATTGGCCAACCACGTAGGATGGAGAACTCCTCTGACAAGTCCTGCTTCTTCCAATTTCTTGATTTCTTCTGCGATGAATTCTTGGCGCTCCACTGCTTGTTTCCTGACTTTCTGCTTGATGGGCCGCGCATGAGGACAGACGGCAAGGTGGTGCTCAATTACTTTCCTGGGAACACCGGGGATGTCAGATGGTTGCCACGCAAACACGTCGACGTTCGCCCGCAGGAAAGCAATGAGCGCGCTTTCCTATTTAGGGTCAAGTGTGGCACTGATGGTGAAGGTACCACCAGTGCCATCCTCCTTGGCGGACACCTTCTTGGTCTCTGGCGGAGCTGCCATTGTCTTCTTACACTTGCCGGTGGAGCTGGATGGTGCGTCCTCGACAGTAGCGCAGCACTCCGAAGAGGTGCGCTTGCCGGAGTGGGCATCAGAACTCTTGCCGGACTTGGTCTTCTTCTTCTCCCCGGGAGCTTCAGCGGCAAGTGACTTGCGATCTGTTGCAGCTGCCGCTTCTCGGTAGATCTTGTCGGCGCAGATAAGGGCATCCTTCTTGTCGCCAGGGACAGAGATGACACTTATCGGGCCTGGCATCTTCAGCATGTTGTATGCGTAGTGAGAGGCTGCCATGAATTTGGCGAGTGCTGGACGACCGAGTATCCCATTGTACGACAATGGAAAATCGGCAACGTCAAAGGTGACCCTCTCAGTCCTGAAATTTAACTCGCCGCCAAATGTCACTGGCAATGTGATCTTCCCCTTTGGCTTGCTCCTTCCCGGGTTGATTCCTTGGAATGTGCCGGTCTCTTCGAGCTTGCTGTCAGGGATTTGGAGTTTCTGGAGTACAGCGGAGGAGATCAGGTTCAAGCCGGCCCCGCCGTCAACTAGCATCTTAGTGACCTTGAGGTTGCAGATAGTTGGTGAGACCAACATCGGCAAGCACCCGACCGCAGTTGTGCAATCAGGGTGGTCCTCAATATCAAAGATGATAGGCGTGCTGGACCATTTTAGAAGCTTGCGTGATTCGACAGGTGGTTCTGCCGCATTGACTTCCCGCACCCACTGCTTGAGTTGGCGGTGCGAAGTATGCAGAGAAGCACTGTCGTCAACCCACAAGACCTATGTGGCTTTCTGGAACTCCTGCTCACTGGTCTCGACATCATCCATGTCTTCATCGTCGTCGTCATCTTCATCCTTGTCGCGGTCGCGGGGAGGTCTGTCTCCTTGCCGCTGCTTGGCCTTGCCGCGGCGTCCTCCCCGGCCGGGGCGCTTCTGGCCGGATCCTCCAGCACCTCCTTGGGCCTTCTCCTTGTCGCGTCGCTCGTACATAGCCTTTTGCTGCTCAACAAGCTGCTCGACCCTCTTGCAGTTCCGGAGGTCATGGCCCTTGGTGTGGTGGATCTTGCAGTACTGCTTGTCGGTGCCGTCCTGCTTGTCGGCGGCCACCACAGCCTGGCAGTTGGTGCATGCAGCAATCTCCTTGCCGGAGCTACCAACTTTGGCTTTCTTGGCGCCACCTTCGTTGCTGGACTGCTCAACGACTAGCACATCTTTGCCTTTCTTCTTCCTGTTGTTCCGCCGCCGGTTTTTCTTTGCCGGGGCAACATCCTCACTGTCAGATCCTCCTGCTCCTGTATCCTCTCCGGGGAGTTTCCTCCCTTCCTCAACACGTGCACACTCGTCGGCCAGGGCATACAGCTCACTGACGTCCCTGATATTGCACATCGCCATCTCCTCCCGCATCCTGCGGTTACGCACGTTCTGATGGAACACGCTGATGATCGCGGCAGGGTTGACATCTTGGATGTTGTGCTGTACACGGCTGAACCTGTGAATGTACTTGCGCAGGGGCTCTCCTTCCTTCTGGGCGAGCAGATGAAGGTCACTTTTTTGGCCATGAGGTTTGTGGCCGCCTGTAAAGGTGCCAACAAACTGATGGCATAGGTCAGCCCACGAGGATATGGAGTTGTCCGGCAAGTGCATGAGCCAGGACCTGACGTTGGGTTTGAGCACCAGCGGGAAGTAGTTGGCAAGGATCTTGTCGTCTCGCCCCCCAGCAGCCTGCATCGCGATGGTGTAGATGCTGAGGAACTCCGACGGATGCGTCTTGCCGTCGTACTTCTCTGGTACGTCTGGCTTGAAATTCTTCGTACTGGGCCACTGGACTTGCCGCATCTCACGAGTAAACGCAGGGCCACCTACTGCGTACGGCAAGTCGCCTGGTTCCCCTGGCGCATGCATGTCGACAGCGGGCCCAGCGCGCTGGTCGGATTGACGCCGCGCTTCACTTCGGCGCTCGATGCTATTACGAGCGTCTTCTTGCTGTCGTTCGTGAAGAACTTGGCGCTGATCGCGATGAGCTCGTGGATCTGATGACGCGGTAGAGTCGCTGTCGAGGTGGATCCGGCGAGTCGGCGATCTTGGCCTTCGGGGTGGAGAGTGCACGGTGGTCGCACCCCCACCGGTCTTGTCGCCACCGGCTTGCGCCTGGCTGACTTGCCGCGGCTGCGA
The DNA here is from genome assembly GCA_902687465.1 of Secale cereale. NCBI lineage: Eukaryota > Viridiplantae > Streptophyta > Magnoliopsida > Poales > Poaceae > Secale > Secale cereale. The sequence goes on along the minus strand of LR738712.1, from coordinate 318,795,317 downwards.
TGTACTTGGCTGCCGCGGAGTGTCGCCGTTGGCGAAGCCGATGAGACTCTGAATGGTGGCCCTCCAATCGTTGATCTTGTGTGCCGTAGGAGGGTAGTCTAGGAGCAGTTGAGCTCGCGCCAAAGCTTCCACTGGAGTGGCGGGTAGCGGCGGCGAACGGTGCGAGGAGCGGGATATGCTCGGACTTCTAACTATGTTAGAAGGTGCAGTATCCCGTCCAAGCGACCGTGCCTCGCTCGTGCCAGCATGTTGGCGTGCATGCTGGTCTTGAGCATTCTGAGATCCGCCAGCTTGATCTTGGCCCAGCAAACGTATGGTACTGTGAGTACCATGACGCTGCCGGTCCCGCGCCTCCTGATATGGGCGCGGTGCTTGTACGGACGCCGAGGTCTTGGAGTGCGCCCGGTCATTGTGGGAGCTGACTACGCCGCCGATGGGCAGCGCAGCCTTGTCCTTGGACCTGGCAGCACCGTGAGCTCCCTCGTCGACGCCCGTTCTTCTGCCGGCGTCTACCCCACCAGCCATTGGCTCTGGCGGTGGTGGGTTCGGCACAGATGGAGCAGCCGCCTCCGAAGCCTTCTTCTTCGGCGGCATGTCGATGAAGATGATGAAGATCTAGCTCGTGTGGATGCCGGATCAGGTTCACACAGCCTCGACGCCCCCTACCTGGCGTGCCAAAGATGTCGGGGAAACTGATCCACGAGCACCTATGGGGACCGGCGGACCGAGCCCCTTTCGGTTCGGCGGGGGGCGGAGATCGCACGAAGAGCGGATCGAGGCGAAGCACACGAGCAGTTTTCCCAGGTTCGGGCCGCACGGATGCGTAAAACCCTACTCCTACTTTGTGGTATGTATTGAGTTCTTGCTCGGGAGCGCTGAGTGCTACAGTACGCACCAGCGGCTAACGAGACCGAGCGTGAGTGTTCTTCTGCTTCGAACCACACTCTACGTTGTGCATGGGCCTCCTTTTATATGCTCAAGGGGTCACCGACAGGTGGCAACGTAGACATGGGTAAAAATGGAAAGGTGTTGTAGTTGGTACAACTACCTGTACAGTGTATCATACCTAACCCTAACGGCAGGGGACAAGAGCACTAAATGCCCGTCTGCATCGCCCAAACAGTGCAAAAAGGGACCGACAGGGACGCCGCCATTCACCACGACGGCAACCTTGTCAGCGCCACTTGCCACCGCGCACCTCTGGCTGCATAGCCTCCCGCCACGTACGCCTGGAAGGGTCCTAGAGCGACACATTGGCAGATGTGCTGGAGCGTGGGTACAGAGTGGTAGCTTGCCGCGGCAAGAGCCTTGCCGCGGTCGTTGTCTTGTCGCGTCCGGGAGCTTGTCGCTCACCGGGCCTTGCCAGGACGCATGGCGCGTCGCGGCAAGTTCCTTGAGATGCCTTGCTTGGCCTTCCTGGCAAGCTCCTCTTGCCGGGGTCTTGTGCCTCGAGTGGCCTTCCCGGCAAGCTCCTCTTGCCGAGGCCTTGTCTCCTTGGCTTGAATACTATGTTCTTATATGGCTCAAAAGGAACCACGGAGGACCTTGGCGGTCACCCGGCAAGCCTTGCCGCGGGGTGCTGCGACTGCCCGTGCACATGTTCGGGATACTAGGGTACCCCTACTCTAGTACACCGACAATCATATTAGTCTCTGAATTCAAAAGACCGAACAAAGATAGAACATTATATTACAAGTCTCGAGACCACGATTAGCGAATTTGTCTTCACATTACAAGTCGATATCGATCATCTAAACTAACATCACATAGAAGAGAGCTGCGGTCATCACGATGAGCATCATCGCGATGAAACTCGTCTTCATCCGGTCCATCCAACGCTCCCTCCCCTCTCCCGCTAGATAGCGCGCGTATCTAGATTCCGCCCATTTGTAACTGTTACCTCTCAAACGGTGAACCTGTCTCCGACACTCCTCCCAGTCGTCGTTGACTCCGGGAACCTTACCCTTGTACACGACATACGACGACATCGCTATGCACTAGCCAAACGAAACGTTAGTGCCAATTCACAGACAATACATAAGCAATATATAAGTATGCAACAAAACGATCGGAAGAGAAAAGCGAGACATTAATAGCATCGATTACATCTAAGTTGAACGACTGTCGAAACCAAAGAGACATACTACAAGTTCATTAAAGTTTAATTACAACATGAGCCAGTCGATGTTTCAGAACTAGACACAGCATCACTACTTTCGACTCGACTCAAGGGACCGGAGCGTGGATGAAGCCGCCGTCTATCGTGGGAGTCATGAAATCGCGGGTGTTGTCAGCCTGCATTTGTAGCATTGTGTCTATGTCACTGTTGGACGGTTGATTTCTGAGGTAGAACTGCCCCGAGGTACGAAGGACATCTTGATGGATGATTTCTGCAAACTCCGACTGGGTGCGAAAGAATTCTTGCCTGAAGTCCGCGTCCTGGATTGCCGACACGCTCGCGGCCCAATCTTTGAGTTTATCTGGTAGGAGAAGGTGATGATGGTCCCGTACGATTGCCCGCATGTGATGGATGGCGTAGTAGGCACCCTTCTGACCGCCAGGCGGCTGCTTAACGCAGCAGAACGTTGTATTGTGGGCGAACACGTGCTTGCCGTACTTACGAACTGTCCTGGTGAAGGTGCCTCCAGATTTGGCATAGCCGGGGAGAACATCATCAAGAACTTTCTTGACATTTGTGTAGTCTACCTTCGACTGACGGTCCGAGTGGAAATACGTGTCCATGGAATATTTCGGGCTTAGGAGGATGAGTGTGCAATGTGTGTCACTGCACAAAACACGGAATGTTAAAAGAAAAACGATCGAAATCTAAGAATTCATATGTTACGGGGCGGTTGAGGGGACGACTTACTTGGGAAAGTAAGGCACGAGGAAGTTATCCTTATCTCGGTTTGCCAGAATGACGCCTTCTAGGTAAGAACTCGCGACTTGCGGGTCCCCAGCGCTGCCACGGATCTTGGCACGCATGTAGAAGGGGTCCACTATCACGATGTCCGGGGTCTTGTCTCTAATGATCCGCATCTGCATACTCAGCGAAAATAGCCGAACGAATGTGTAGTGCAGCGGATGAAGGTTAAACATAGCGAAGATGTCATCAAACCGCAGGACGATCGTACCCCCGATGGAGTTATCCACAAAGCCCTTGCCCTCTGGCACCTTGGCCGCGAAAACCGGGTATGCCACATCCTTCTCTCTGAGACGCCGCTTCTCCAAAGAAAGAACTCTGTCATGCAGACTACGCATAGCACCGGTTGCAACATTGAGCATATTAGTCGGTAGCATCGGCCCCCCCCCCCACATGCACCCTCCTCATTATATCCTCAGGTGAAGGTGGCCCGTCCTGAGCACGAATCGTACTCGGTGCCGGCTGGCTCGCACCCTTGTTACTCTTTCTTTTCCGTGCCTTCTTCTTCTCCTCCTGTAATGGGACCGAGTTCTGCTCACAGACCGCCTTCTTGAGTGTGTTGGGGCTGATAATATTTCGCTCCTCGGCTATCTGAGGCTCGGTGAAGTCGGCAGCCAGAGGCGTCTCCTGAGAACTGAACGGCAGAAGACGCTTGTTGCAACTTGGTTTCTCCGCGGTACCAGCTAGATCGCGCACGTCTTTTGTAGGGTTGGGTTCTTGAGAAGGAGGCCCCATGAATTCGCCATCGTACCCATGATTGGCAAAGTACTCATCGACGTTGGCAAATGTATCATCGTCGTTGTCGTCGTCATCGTTCGGATCCTGTGCCATATGCATGTTCGGATCCAGTGCCATAGGGATGTCCGGTACCGTTGCGGCGGTCTTGCCATGTCATGGCGCCGACATGACTGGCAGTGTTGTCTTTGGGGTGGTGTCCCCCGCCCCCAAACGAATCTGGCTCTTCGGCCAAAGCAGGGGCCAGCTTAGGCAGGCGATGAGGGTCATCACATCATCTTCGTCGGCCCCGACGGGTCGAATCGGAGGTAACAACTCGTCGTAGCCTGGCAGCACCCGAACGAGTTGAACCCTATACAAGGTGGGTGGCATCAGAGTACCGTGGAACGCGGGGTTGCCCGGTTGAACGATTTTGCCCTTGGCGACATCGACCAACTCGTTGTTCACGAAGTGCAGGAGAGTGCACAGAATGTCGGTGGCGCCCTGCGAAAAGATGTAGGGCGTCAGGATGCCCAGTCAAAGGCAAGGAGATGAAGTCCTCGGCCAAGAGGCTTAATTAGTTACCGTGATGATGACGTCGAGCTCGGCTAATGTCGAGGCACCACCAACGGTGGGTGTGTAATTGATGGAGGGGCCGCTTGCTGCAGAGGTGCCGGCCGGCGTACACCCGGGTGCATTAAGCTCCAATGCCCGTGCCGGCGTCGGAGACACCAATGCCGCCTCCGCCGGAGACACCAATGGCCCCGCCTGCGCATTCTGCGAGTTGCTGGCCGTGAAGCTGGGAATCGGGGGCGGCCCCTATTGGCCGCCCGCAATCCACGTCGTCAGCCCCTGAATCAAGGTAGGCATAATGCCGGTGAGCGTCGATCCCAGTTGTTGCTGCACTTACTATTGTACAATCTCTGGAATCCGCGCCACTTGTGCCTTGAGTTCTTGAACCTCGCGCGACTGGCTTTCTGAGCTGGTCTTTTTCTCCTTTCGCCCACCAGCGTTATAGTATGACGACCATTTCGTGGACAAGCCTTTGCCGGCCACACGACTAGCTGTCGACGGCTTACTGAGCTTATCCTTTTTTTCATTACATTCAACGCCCTATTTAGAGTGGTGTCCCTAGGGTTGCTCTGAGTCGACCCCGCGCTACTGCTTTCAGTCGCCTACGGAAGGAATGTGAACCATTTAGAAATTTGGCTTCATTAATTAGAATGCAACCATATGGAGCTAATTACGCAGGGGTGTATTCCTTACATGAACAAGCTCAAGCGCCCCGGTCTTCGGGTCCGTGGTAAGCTCCTTTGTTTTCGGGTCCTTCTTGTACTGGGCCCTGAGAAAGTTCCTGGTCTGCTTGTCACCGTATTTATCGAAGAGGGGCGGTAGGCCTTGCTCGACACGCTCCGCCTCCTCCTTGTCCCATATAGGCTCCGCCAGTCTGTAACCGCCGGGACCGAGTGTGTGTTCCCCTAAGTTCAACTCCCGCATTTCTTTCCCCCACTCACTTGATTCGGAGGTTGCGGTGCTCTCGCACTTGATCTAGAAGTCGTTGTAGTCATCTTCGATGATCGAAGGATTTTTCTCCTTGATCTTCTCATAACTAAAACCTTTGTCAATCATTCTCTTCACCCAACTTCTCCAAGTAGACAGGGCCGTGCTCATCCTCGTGAGGGCGGCATTGTTCACTTTATTCCCTGTGAGGCGTGTGTTTTCAAATTCAGCAGGGAACTTGTATCATTCGTGCAGCTTTGTGAAGAGGAGGTTGCGCAAATTCCCTCGGTCCTTATGCCTTAGGTTCTCGGTGTTGATCAAGACGGTGCTCCGGAGAATGCACCCGAGCTGAAGCGAGTACCCGTTGACTATTTGTTCGAGCGCCGTTGGATTCCCGTCGGAGTCCACTTCAGTAAATTCCTCCTTGATGGTGCGGAGCACGGTCGGGCGCCGGTCCTTCCGTTGCCTCTTCGGTTGGCTGCCATATGTGCGTGCGCCGCCATCATCAGTGGTGGCATCCTCGGCGGCACCATCAGTGGTGTCATCCCCGACGGCACCATCAGTGGGGTCATCCTCGGCGGCACCATCAGTGGTGTCAGGATCGGTGTCTTTCGCAGCGTCCTCATAGAAGTGAGGTTGTTCCTCCATCTCCTGGGACAGCTCCCAGAATGCCTTGCCGCCCGAACCGCCGGCCTCATCATTGTGGCCCATGTTTCTCTCTAAATAGGAAAAAAGTTTGGTCAAAAAGTTTTGGTTATTGTCAAGGAAGAAGATCATGGTCTCATCATTTAGGGTTTGTTGACACCGAGGCATCCTAAAAGCTAAGCTTTTATCATTTAGGGTTTTTCGACGCCGAGGCAACCTAAAAGCCTAGGATTTCATCATTTAGGTTTTTATCGACACCGAGGCACCCTAAAAGCCAAGGTTTTATAATTTATGGTTTGTCGACACCGAGGCATCCTAAAAGCTAAGCTGGGAAGGAGAATTCTAAGTTGGGCCTAATCACTTGGCTCTATTGCCGCCTATGGTTTAATGCAGCAAGAATAAAGGGGTAGTTGATCCTACTTAATTAAGTACTAAGATACATCGGCCCATGAATTAGTCACAAGTACCCCATATGTCCTATTTTTAGCAAAGTCATGCTAAAATTCACGGAAAATTTCAGCATGACCTTTGCTGAAAATAGGACATATGGAGTACCCGAATTTGCCGGAACAGAAGTTAATCGACATTCGAGCAAACTCAAGGGCCTCTTGGGGTACCTGCAAAATCATCACAACACGATGGTCGGAGACAAAACCTAGCAAAAAATTGCTCTAGGGTCAATCTAGAACATGCATACGAACGACAGTCCACACTTGCATGCATAGAAGGAATTCAGTCACCTCTATAGCAAGCAGCAACTTTACTCTTTCACACCTCCCTGAAAACAACAATCAGTATATGGAAAACTGGTGATCACAGTTATAATAGGCAAACAAGCCATCTATGGAAACTAGGTTTTGAGCAGATACATCACAATAATATACAAACAAGCCATATTTCTCCAAACATGTTTTTAGCAGATAGAGCAAACCAACAAATTTACACTTAATAAGAAATCATAGTTAGGAAGAACAATATAAGGTCTCCGCGAGCAAGTTTGAATGGCCATAATGGCACAATGCAGTGCAAGATTTTTGGATAACAAGTTTCGTTGGCTGCAATGTTTCTGGATGAATAAGTTTCAGTGGCTAGAATAAAAATACGACAAGGTGACAGTTCATGTCCTGAAAGTGACAAAAGACCCACAAGATATATAGAAGCAGGTAATATGAACTGGCTGATGGCCACGTGTGAAGTGTTCAAAACCATGCTATGGTTTGATAAATTGGCCTATACCAAATGAAAACTGAAGATCACTCCTCCCTGAAGATCACAGTATATGGGAAACTGAGGATCACAGTTATAACATACAAACAATGGACTTTTGGCCAACTAAGTTTTGAGCAGATAGAGCAAACCAACAATGCCACAGTTCAGAAATTATAGGAACAACAACAGAAGGTTGTTGAACAAGTTTGAATGTCCATAATAGCACAATGTAATGTAAAATTTCTGGATGAACAAGTTTGGCTAGGATAAAAAATAGCACAGCGTAACAAGTTTGTTCTGTGTTGGCTACTTGGCTTGTCTAGGATAAAAAGCAGAATACATGCTCGTGAGCTCACCCACCCGCGTTCAAGGCACAATTTAACGGAGGGAACTTCCCCCTTTAACCACGTTTTAAAATTGAACTTGAATAAATTACAGTTAAATATATGCCAAAGACCTGACTATCCGAGGGGGGGGGGGCAAAAATAAACAGCTTCTAGAATAAGAATGTGCTTGTGGGAATCACATGGAGGTCAACAATAAACTACCAAGTGACAGGCTAACATCTTTGCAAAAAATCCTGCTATGTTGGTAGTAACTACTTTTAACAGCATGCTCAGTGCATAGATTGCATCAGCTACTTGTGTCACTGGTGTGTGGTGTTATACGTTCTTAAGGAGGTATCTTTCTTTCAAATCTACTCTGTATAATTAATTCAAGTCCAGTTATTTGGTGTGTGGTGTTATACCTCCTTAATACTTTGAAATCACTGTTAAAATAGTAATAATTAATTCGCTTCATAAGATCTATAGGCCAAATAGCTGACTGACTATCCGGGGGAGCGGGCAAAAATAAACAGCAACAAAAAAGTAAGTGTGCTTGTGGAAATCATGCAGTACACGGGTCAGCAATGAATTACCAAGTAGTAATAGGCTAACAGCTTTGCAAAAATCCTGCTCTGTTGTTCAGTAACTACTTTTAACAGCAAGGTCAGCATGTGTCACTGGTGTGGTGTGTGGTGTTCTATGATCTTAAGGAGGTTTCTTGTTTTGAAACCTAATAATTATTTCGCTAGTAGAGTGTGACATTAACATGACCCAAAGAAGTATATAGAAGCAACTAACATTGAGAGCAAGTATGACATTTTCTGTGGCTAGTATTTTTGACATTAACATGACAAAAATCAAAAGCAGAGTTTCGCCGTCGTTCTCTTCCCGGGTGAGAGGTCGGTGCCGTGGTCGAGGAGGTACCTGAGAGTGGGCAGGTTGCCGCCGGAGAAGATATCGGCGGAGAAGAAGAAGAGGCGCAGCGGCAGAGGGGGGGCGGGGCCCAACAGCAGCAACCGAAGAGGAGGCGGAATCAGCGGAGGAGAGGCACCTGCGAATATGTAATCAGCCTCACCTGCGAAGAAGAAGAAGGAAGGGGAAGGGGGAGGAGAGGGGAGGGGCTCACCTGCGACGAGGTCGTACACGGCGCCGGGGTTGCGCCGGCGAGCTTGCCACCCACCTTGGAGCCGGAACCCTAGGTGGCGCGGGGCGGCGGCGCGGGGGGG
>LR738712.1:318694807-318760975 GCA_902687465.1 Secale cereale | reverse complement strand
CCCCGGCCGCCAGTGCGGCAGTGAGGTTGAGACAGAACTTTTCCTCCACCCGCGACACTTGGGCCGAGCTCGCCAAGATATTGCTGATGTTTCTCCCCATCGGCGTTCCCGCTCCAGCCTCGATTGCGGGGGACACGATGCTGGCGCTACCTGCACCAGTAGAGTCACCCACGGTGCCCACCTTACTCGCCGTGACGCAACGCCAATGGCGTCATCAGCGACGTGTGAGGGAGCATTCGAAGTGGAGGGATGTATGGTCGCGCCGGGCTTCTTCTTGGGAGCCATAGAGGAAGAAGAATGCGATGAAGATTGACGCACTGCTCACGATCTCTGGTTCGCGCAAAAGATGGAGCTCCCCTACCCACTGTGCCAAAGATGTCGGGGCTCGATGCACACGATCACCTTGTCACGCCCAAGATGCGATTCTATCCCGATCACGTGAGGAACTCGTGATTGTGGCACAACCGCATTTTGGGCGCTAAGCAAGATGGATATCATTACATTGTACCATTACATAAATAGATGGGATACATACAAGTCATACAATTCCACATGAATACAACAACATCATACACGAGACATCCGACTACGGATGATAACACATGAAAAGCACAACGACATCCATCCTGCTATCCCAGGCTGTCGACCAGGAACGTATCCCAAGACGGAGGAAGAAGAAGTAGGATGAACTCCAATACAAGTAAACATTGCTCTCACGTCAAGTCATCGGAAACCTATACCTACAACTGTTGTTGTAGTATCTGTGTGCCACGGGTATCAAGACTAGCAAATCTTAGTGGTAGGGAAAGGATAAGTGGTGAGGATGCAGGAAGAGACTAAGTATTTGTATGGTGGCTAACTTACGATTTCAAGAGAAAGATGAGAAGCTACGAAACGGTCGCAACTAGTAATGATCACTAAGTGATCCTATCTACTTACATCCAAACATAACCCCACCATGTTCTTTTCTCGAAATGAAAAGAGACGATCACAGTTACTCACGCGGTTGGTGTATTTTATTTCAGGTTTAGTGTCAAGTTCTCTACAACCGGATATTAACCAATTTCAGTCGGCCACATAACCACGGGCATGGCTTTCGAAAGACCTTGCAGGGGTCTCCCTTTTTAGCCCATCACAAGCTCTCATGATCAACGGAATAACAACTCCATGTTGGGACGGCCCAAGTGTTCTCGGAATCCCGTGCACAACTTCTTCGAAGAAAGGAAAACTAGCTAAAGGAGATCTCCTGGTGAGTCTGATCAGTGTCTAGAGCCGCGCGCTCTCCATCTACTGACTCATCCGTCTATGCAAAGTGGATGATAGCCAAAATGCCTCGAGTTGCCCCGAGGTGGCACTGCTGATGCTAGGTAGGTGGACAAACACTCATGAGGAGCACTGACCCGGGGGTTGATTAAAAGTCCTCGGGTGCTAGCCGATCCCTATGCAAGTTTTAGTTATTAGGCAAATGGTAAAACCAATGTTGGATCTCCTCGGCAAAGTGTTACTTTAAGGGAAGAAGCAAGGGGTCTCATAAACCCCAACCGTGTAAGGAATGCAATATCAAGGATCATAACACCAATTTATCGAAACCTAAGGCAGCATGAGTGGAACAGAACACCGAGCAAAAGGCCAAGCCTTCCACCCATTACCAAGTATATATGTGCATTAATTTAATAAGATATATTGTGATATTCCACATATACATGTTCCAACTTGGAGCAAACTTCATCTTCACTTGCAACTAACAATGCTATAAGAGGGGCTGAGCAAAAGCGGTAACATAGCCAAACAACGGTTTGCTGGCATGGTGAAAAGGGTTAGAGGTTGTTTCATGGCATAATGGGAGGCTTAATAAATAAGTGGTGTGATAGAGGCGAGGGGCCAGATCTTTCGATGAGATGATCGATTTGGTGGAGTCGACTTTGATGATCCGACTACAAACGTGCACGACGTTGCGCCTTAGCAATCGCTAAACCAATCTCCTGGGGTTACTGACGATGCCAGAAGCACAATCAGCCTTACCAAGAAGGTCCATTTCTGCATACAATCGAAGAACAAGTAAGAATATGATAAATCAATTTGAATAATGCAAATATATATGAAGTATTGATAAAGGTGGGGATTCGTAAGCGGTCTTGGTCCGGTCGTTGGACACAATCGAAATACACGAAGTTGCAATGGCTAACATTTGACTCAACAAATCCCAAGGAAAAAGCTACTAGATGGATCTACTTATATAGGATCAAGGGGTGGCGGCCAAGGAGGTGGGAGGACGTCCCAAGGCAGCCTAAAACTATCCCTAGATCGTACAAGGCTCATGGGCCCAATTGGAGGTGACGCAACACCTTTGGACTTATAGTTTGACTAGGATTCTGCTGCAGCGTCAGATTGGTTCATCAATATCTCAATGCTCCGGACGAATTTGAAGGTGAATCCAGTTGAGCTAGATAGAGCACGAAATCTACATTCCAACAAAAAAAGAATCACACAATTCGGAGTCCGTTTGAAGGAGTTCTTGACGTTTTGAGCCACGTCTGTCTGTGCAGTCCCAATCTGAATGCAGAACGTGAGAGGCTTGGACTCTATCTTATCGTGGCCCAAAAGTGACGTGAAACGACTTTTTGAATAGCACATAAACTTCTCATTTTCCTTTATCTTCATATGTGGATTGTACAAATGTCCCATACACCTACAATTAGACATGGCACAAAAATCTGTGAAGTATTTTTGTCCTGGATGACATAAATAAATTATTGCATAGTTCGCATTAGAAATCACCTCACAAATATACATGTATGCAATATTTTTGGTCATATCCAAGGTAGTCATGTCCTCATCATCCTCCCTTTCTTGAAACAAATCCGTCCTTTGTGTTGCTTAATCTGAAATGTGGGGAAGAAAATAGACAAGGTGTACATGTTGTATATGTATATGTCATCCATTTTTTACTTCCCTTGATTTTCACACATATGACACATGTATAGATGAGTAAGGTTCGTAGTTCATAAAATATAAAGCCAAAATATTATCACAAGAAGTACAAGGCATGATAATATTGTAACTCAGTTTGCACAAATAAGTGAAACTCTTATTCATATCAAAAGATTGACAATGTTCATCATAAAACCATCCGGACATTGGTGAATAAACCTTACTTGCATGAAATTCAAAGGCTACAACATGCTTAAATAAGCAAACATGCAATAAGTCATTTGACATAGAATAATCACCAGGATTAGAGGTCATTTAAAAATGATTAAAGATTGGCACAATTATTTTCAAATGTATTTTATCCAAATCAGATTTATTCTTTGTTTCACATGGTTCTTTTGCATCAACAGTTAATTCAATGGGTGCACTCAAAATTGTTGGTATTTCAGTTGTTTGATCACATGACGCATTCATGACAGTAACATGATTATCTAAACCAGGTGGTGTTCTCAAATCAACAGATAATTCAGTACATGATGTATTCAAGTTAACTAGATATGCATCATCCTCATGTGAAGTTATATCATCAATGTTTTTACTGTTACCTTGTCGCAAAGACGTAGCTGATGTAGGTACAGACGATGACAATGTACCATACACTTTAGATGATGTCGCACTCACAATCGGAGGTGTGACTGCTCTAGTAGGTGCAATGGTGGACGAACCAACCGGTGGTGGTGAGCCTGAACTGGAATAGTAGTTGTTGTGGTCACACAATGCATCCTCCTGTATTTGTCCCTCAAAGGTACAAGCACGAACATCCATACCAGTAATGCAACGAGGAATATACTGAAATCTTGCGCGAATATCATGGTTCAAACCACCAAAAAATCTATTAATTGTATCATCCTCAGATTCTTCTATGCCACAATGATGCATATAAGATCTGAATTCTTGATAGTAAGTATGAACAGTGTTGCTGCCTTGTTTTAATTGTTCCAATTTACAAAGCAATTGACGGCGATAGTAAGGAGCAAAAAAATTGTTGTCTCATTACAGCTTTCAAATCTTTCCAAGTTGTGGGTTGGTTACCAATGTTTTTCTTATAATGTACACTCCACCAAACAGAAGAAAAACTAGTAAATGCTCGAGTGACATCTCGTACTCTCTCAAGTTCAGAAAAATCATGGCTAGCAAAAATTAGTTCTACCTAAAATTCCCAAGCAAGATAAATAGTAGGATTAAATCTACCCTCAAATGAAGTTAAAGAGATAACCTGACTATGTGCTTGTGTGTGTTGTCCCATGTCTCGTGATGGTGAAGATGTATTTGTCGTCCAAGAACTTCTGTCTCTGGTACCTGTCATGATTGGTAGAAACAAGAAACAAAATTCGAGAATAATGTTCCTATGGGCTACTAGGATGTGGTGGCAAAGCGCTCACAGTAAAGCAAATATCTATATCTTACAAGTTCTTACCATGCAGCAGGTGGTGACAGGCAACCAACGGTGTCAAATAACTCCAAAGATTGAGTAAAGCGATTGCCAGGGGAATGTACGTATACACGGTGTAGAAATATGTGGAGCTTGGAAGGATTAAATATATGGTAGCAAAAGATTAGCAATAATCAATTAAGAGATGCAACGTTGAATAAACACTCAATGACGGTACTGTGCTGGTCCTTGGCTAGACCGTGCTAGAGACGCGAGCCTATAACACTAATGTGGTCACGGCGTAGCACACCGAGGATCAAGTAAGGATATGAAGTAGCTCTCTATAGCAAGATGTAAGTGAAAATCACAATGGCAGTAAAGATTAATGATGAGAAATAACTGGCAAGCAGGATATACAACAATTCTCTCTCCAACTTCCCTCTTGAAAAGTTTGTTTATGATAATTTTTCTATAGAATGCTACTGACTCAAGCTTTCAAACGTGATATAATCACTCAATTCCGTGTTGATATGCGGAGTCAAAAATTGTAAAACTGGCCTGAAAAATTGGAACAAGCCGTGTTTGCGAATTTTGGAGGGCAAAACAACCGGTTTAGAAGCTGATTCTGTGGTGCTAAATATTGAACAAGCTCCTGCAATTATTCAAATGCGGCTCATCGCTAGCTTTAATTTGAGTACTTGTGGCGCCAAAATGGACTTAATACGAAAAAGATATGCATGTTTTACTTAATAGGGTACAAAACAGATTGCACTCCGAATTCCGCTACGGGATTGAGTCTAAATAGATTAAAAAAATTCTCTCTTTTTTTTCTCCTTTTTCTTTCTCTCCGTTATTTTCTCCGACTTTTTTGTCTCTCTCTCTCTCTCTCTCTTTTCAAAACAAATTTGATAAGATGCAGATTGGATCAAGCGAAGATGTGATACGACCTCAACTATGATTTCGACAATGAATGGTGGATAGCACGTGGTGGAAATCGACGGATGGGAAGGTGGACAACTGAAGGAATAACGATGCAGTGGCGGCGTGACTAATGTGAACAGAACTCCAAACTCTAAACGAACTAGACACTAAGACTAGCAACTCGACACGACGATGCAACCGATAATTCAATAATTCAAACAATGAAAAGAAATTGCAAAGTCTCAGACTGGCTAGGATAAAGGATGAATAGATGTAACTTTTTGTGGCTTTCTCTTGGACAATAGGTAAGAAAATAATCTAACCTAGGGATAACTGGAAATTCTCACCGAGCAACCTGAAAACTGATACCACTTGATAGAGGCGAGGGGCTCGATCTTTCGATGAGATGATAACTACCGATTTGGTGGAGTCGACTTTGATGATCCGACTACAAACGTGTACGATGTTGCGCCTTAGCAATCGATAAACCAATCTCCTGGGGTTACTGACGATGCCATAAGCACAATCAACCTGACCACGAAGGTCTATTCCTACATGCAATCGAAAAACAAGCAAGAATATGGTAAAGCAATCTGAATATTGCAAATATATATGAGGTATTGATGAAGGTGGGGATCCGTAAGCGGTCTTGGTTAGGTCGTTGGACACAAACGAAGTACACGAAGTTGCAATGGCTAACTTTTGACTTAAAAAATCCCAAGGGAAAAGCTACTAGATGGATGTACTTATATATTTGCAAGGGGTCGCGGCCAAGGAGGTGGGAGGACATCCCAAGGCAGCCTAAAACTAACGCTAGATCGTACAAGGCTCATGGGCCCAAGTGGAGGTGACGCAACACCTTTGGACTTGTAGTTTGACTCGGATTCTGCTGCAGCGTCAGATTGGTTCGTCGATATCTCAACGCTCCGGATGAATTTGAAGGTGAATCCAATTGGGCTGGAAAGAGCACGAAATCTACTTTCCAAGAAAAAATGATTCATCCAATTCATAGTCCGTATGAAGGAGTTCTTGCCGTTTTGAGTCAAGTATGTCTGTTTAGTCCGCATCAGAATGCAAAAAGTGAGAGGCTTTGACTCTTTCTTCTCTTGGCCCAAAAGTGACGCGAAAGGACTTTTTGAACAGCACCTAAACTTTTCTTTTTCCCTTATCTTCATATGTGGATTGTACAAATATCCCATACACCTACAATTAGACATGGCACAAAAGTCTATTGTGTATTTTTGTCCTGGATGACATACACAAATTATTGCATAATTCGCATTAGAAATCACCTCACAAGTATACATGTATGCAATATTTTTGGTCGTATCCAAGGTAGTCATGTCCTCATCATGGTGGGTAGCGTGACATATAGTGATAGCATCGAGACAACTAGCATAGCAATGATAGTAGTGAGATCCAAGGTGACAATCATCTTGCCTGAAATCCTGCACGGAATAAGAATGAGTCCATGAAGAAGACGAAGCCACGTAGACGAACCAAGCGTAGTCGAACGTATCCTCACGATCACAACAAAACAGAACAAACGAGAAGAAGCAAACAACATGGTAAACACACAACACATGAACATGACAAGATGCTCAACTAAGTATGATGCATGACAAGGATACATGATACTACTCATGGCAAGGGATGATGCATACAAGACCACACATCAAAGCAAGTTTAAATGAGGCCGGAAACAACATATAACAATTCCGGTAAGTCCTCATATGCAAATTTCGAAATTGGTCCAGATCTGAACAAACCTTAAGTTAGAGTTGTTAAATAGCAAGTTAATACCATGATGATCTACACGATTTTCTAGTCAAGTTGCATATAAAGTTCATTTAATCCGGGGCTACGACCGAGACGATATGAGCAAAATAAGTCAAGCATGACATTGATGCAAAATGCATTCAAGCATCAAGCACACCACTCAAAACATGGATGCAACATGATATGATGCATCTACATGCGAAACAAAGCAAGATTCATATAGGGCATGCCCCAAACAGAGCCACAGTTCAACACATACACATGAAACAACTATAAAGGACAAGCTGTCCAAAATAGCAACTAGGCATACATCAAGTATCAAAACAACATGCTACAAGTACAAGATAGGCACAAGCATGGCATGCACTCAAATTACAGATTACATGATTCAAGAATCAATAAAGATCAGGTTCATAGGCATCAAGAGTAAACCAACATGATCAACGCAACCAACAAACTTTATATCATGGATTATGTGTTGGTAAAAAACAGGTCATATACATGAGCATAGTTAATATGTTGACATGTTGGAGGCAAGAAACAAGTATGTTACTCTTCAAGACCATGGCTAGCAAAAGCATGGTATGCTAGTACATAACCTGGAGCTCAAATAACACAACATGAAATATACATGGGAGCAACAGGTTCATTGCATTCATCAAAACAAGATGCAAACATGATATAGTAGATTCTCAGAATTTGTGAAAATCTAGGAATGCAAACAACAACGTTATGATACTGACTTTGGAGGCATATAACAGCAATCATATAGTTCTAATAAGCTTGCAAATGTCATGAACATGCAGACATGGCATACTCCAAATAAATCCATAGGTAGAACTCCATAGGATGAATAGATTTATAACAATGAGCTTTGCCAAATCGAACATCCTGTTAACAGGATGACAGAAACATTTTCCAGCAAGTTGAGAGCAAGGAAACAACATGCTACAGCAGGTGATAATTGCAAACAGGGGCATGGACGGATAGAGTATAACATGATCTTGAAGACATGATCATTGGAAATCTCCAAAGGTGCATGGATATGACTGTAGCATCAAACAAACATGGCATCACAATATAACAGGTTCAGACTTAGCAGAATTTGCAAAGTCTCAAAAAACAGCAAACAATGAGTAGGTCACTTTGCAAGCTTGTTGCACTCACCACAAGGCATATCATGAAAAGTGGATTGCACCACTTCAAAGATGACATGATTATGCTCCTAAAACATGTTGACATGATGCTAAAAATAAAATCACACAAAATGCTACGAAAAAGACAAATGAGCAAGTTGCATCAGTTTTCAGTAGTTTATAACACTTAGCACTTTTGCAACAGAGATTAATATGTCAAAATGCAACCTAACATGAATGCAAAGCACACCATCATGTAGATTACTCTGAGATGAACATTTTGACATATCATACACCCAAAATGGACAAGCAGGCACAAAGTTATGACCATCACAAGTATGAACAATAATAGCACTTTTCAGGGACTTAGCCATAAAAATACTGAACTAAGCGATGGTTAACTAAAGTGTGCACGGGCAGGTGATAGGTAGATGAGTGCTCACCTAGAGCCAATGGGCCGGTTTGAAGATGAGGAGAATTAGGCGGGGCACGAACCGGCTGGACTGGGGCGAACTGTGCCGGTCCAGCCGAACCGGCGACTCCCGCTGGTCGGTTGGGCTCGGGGACTAGAGTTGGCGGCTGGAACCACGCGGATGCAGCGGTCAATGCGGCCAAGCGGCGGCAGGGATTCGGCTTCCGTCCAGGTCGTAGGTAGGTCAGCAGAGTCTCGTCTCCGGCCGAATCTAACCGTAGGCGGAACTTGGGGCGACGTCGATGACCGGAGTGGAGGAGATGGCGGGTAGCAAGGTGGATCCGACCTCTTGGCGCCGGATCTGGCTGGGTCGAGGCAACGGGGAGCCGGAGGTGGTGTAGGGCGGCGGCGCTTAGCGGCAACTTCGCGTGGCGGTGGCGACGGCGAAGCGGCGACGAACGGCGGCGGAGTCGGAAGCGGGAGGCGGAGGTGCGCTGCGGGCGAGGGAGCCGAGCGGCTCGCAGGGACGGCTCGGGCGAGCCCGCTCCGGTCCCAGGCAGGCCGGCGGTGCGGGAGGCGGGTCAGGGTGACGTGGTCGTGGTGGAGAGGAGGCAGAGGCGCGAGGTGGCAGCCTCTAGTTGGCTGGGAAGCGGCAGCTGCCGAATGGGGCGACACCAAGTGGCCTGGAGAGGCTGGGCGTGCACGGAAAACGAGGAAGAAGGTAGGATTGCGGCTACTGGCGGCGGGATAGAGGTGGAAGAAGACTAGGCATAGGGTTTGACTAAGTTAGGCAATTGGCAGGTTGGGGGTGTTTATATAATGTAGGGGGCTAGGGTTAGGGAGTTTTGGGGCAGATCAGAGCCCTCTGATCTCCATCGGACGACGTCGGTTGAGAGGGGGGGCTAGGTTAGTGGGCTGGTAGTAGGCCGTGTAGGAGGTGAGTGGGCTGAAAGGAGAGAAGAGAGTGCAGCCCGGCGACGATATCAGAGACCGATACATCCCACGAATATCCCGACTATATTGCGGCTCTATGTTAACGATTGGGCTATCAAACAAACTCCGAATGCGACAAAATTTGGCAGACGGTCGACCTACACTAAAATAAGACCACACGCCAACTTTCATCCATGCCGAGAACATTTTTTGGCCACTTAGAAAATAAATAATCAGAGGTGCCGCGGGCACGTCCGAGTGTGTCTGAGCTCAGAATGGACAAGGAGAGAACTGAGAGACGAGCAACTACAAACGGATGCAAGTTTTGAAAAGCATGCAGATGGAATGCCCATGATGACATGGAAAAGTGCAACACGCAAGCGAATGACATGACAACGACGACGAATAAGAGGAAGACATCTGGCACATCAGTCGTGGCGTGTCATAATGCTAGGAATGAGACGGAAGACGAAAAAAGGAAGAACAATGTTCTTCTTGGACAAATGAGTGAAAGAAAAGAACCTTGATATGTTTAACAAGTTGAATGAAAGAACACGATAGAGATGAACGAGATTGAGAAGCTCCGTTTCAAAAGAGGAACAAGGAACAAGAATGAATCCGAAACCACTCCGGTTAAAAAGAGATAGAAAAGGAATTGGAATAAATGATTTTGGGCAGCACTCCGGCTGAAAATGGAAGGAATAGAACATAAACTTAACAAGATGGAACGATACTTGACGAGAGGTACAAAATAATGCCTCCAGAAGAGTGGAATGAAAAGAACGGGTAAGAGAAGAACAACTTCCACCACGAATGAATTGATATGATAACAAAGAAAAGGAAATTTGAGCGAACCACTGTAAGAATTTAAACCGAGTGAAGAAAAGAGAAAGAACCACTTCAAAGATTTAAACTACGAACGAAGAAAAATAATGAAGAGATCGCGAGCTAATTAAAGAACACTTGAACGAATCACCGGAATGATATGGAGAAGAACGAAGAGACATCAATTAAGAATAGCTGGAGGACAAAGTTAATAACTGAGAACGAAGAAATATTTTATAATGATGGACTTCGGAGGATCACAATGAGGGGGTAGCATTAATCTTAACCGATGAATAGTCGAGAGAACAGACAAGATTTAGAGGAACTTTTCCCAGTCATCAAAGAACGAAGATGACGACGAGCCACACTACCCAAAATTGTTGATATACTCCGGAAGAATGAAAAGAGAAAGCTTGAACCTACGATCAAAGGAATTTGAAAGCGATCTCGGAGAAGGCAATGACTGGTGAAAATCCACTCTTACATGAAACTTTGAAAAGAATTTGAGAATGACTCGAGAAGAATTAGAAGAGTCAGGTAAGATCCGGGGAAAGACCTGCGGGTTATGAGCCCACCGAAGAGAATACATCATAGTAAAGAATTATTCGAATGAGAAATGATGCACCAGAACAATTGAAAGACTCGAATGAGGTGACAACCTCAAATTAATTTGAACGCAAACATGAATTTTCAGAGATGACTTGAGAACTCCATAATAATTAAATGGCGAGAAGAGAACGAGCAAGGGGAAAATATTTGAGCCAAGGGAAAGAATATGAAGAACACCGGAAACTTGAATTGAATCCACCGGAGAAGAATGACAAACTAGAAAAGAATTCACCAGTTGAAATAATTGAGAAAAGAAAGCAAAGGCTTCGCACGAATAGGATGGATACTCGATTAGGGACTCGGGCTCCAAGAACAAAAAGGAAGGGCAGGTGGGAAAAAGAAAGACTACTTCGGATGGGGAAAATGACGCCGGTTGGAAAAAACTGAATTTTTGATCTTGCAAAAGATGAAGAGGATTGCACCGGATGAAAAGAGCTGACATCGCAACGATAAAAAACCAACTGCCTGATTCTAAAAAATATTGAAGGGGAAGAGGAGTAATTCAAAACACCTGCGTCAAGATTCCTCACCAGAGCGACGAAGGGGCTGAGGAGTACAAAGAATTCCTACTCTCCGATATAACTAGACGCCAAAATAGTTTTCTTCTAGACTCGACAACGGCCAGACTACGATCAATCAAGGGGGCTCCTATGGTCAGTCGAGGCTCTGATACCAACTTGTCACGCCCAAGATGGGATTCTATACCGATAATGTGATGAACTCATGATTGGGGCACAACCGCATTTCGGGTGCTTACCAAGATGGATATCATTACATCGTACCATTACATAAATAGATGGGATACATACAAGTCATACAATTCCACATGAATACGACAACATCATACATGAGACATTCGACTACAGATGAAAACAGATGAAAAGCACAATGACATCCAACCTGCTATCCCAGGTTGCCGACCACGAACCTATCCGAAGATTGACGAAGAAGAAGAAGAAGGAAGAACTCCAATACAAGTAAACATCACTCTCACGTCAAGTCATCGGAAACATATACCTGCAACTGTTGTTGTAGTATCTGTGAGCCACGAGGACTCGGCAATCCCATAACCATGGGTATCAAGACTAGCAAAGCTTAATGGGTAGGGAAAGGATAAGTGGTGAGGTTGCAGCAAGAGACTAATCATTTGTACGATGGCTAACTTACGATTTCAAGAGAAAGATGAGAAGCTATGGAAACGGTCGCAATTAGTAATGATCACTAAGTGATCCTTTTTACTTACGTCCAAACATAACCCCAGTATGTCCTCTTCTCAAAATGAAAAGAGACGATGGCGGTTACTCACGCGGTTGGTGTATTTTATTTTGTATTTAGCGTCAAGTTCTCTACTACCGGATATTAACAAATTCCAATATGCCACATAACCGTGGGCACGGCCTTCCAAAGTTAAAAACCATGCAGGGGTGTCACAACTTAGCCCATCACATGATCTCACGATCAGCGGAGTAACAACTCCATGTTGGGAAGGCCCGAGTGTTCTCGGAATCCCGTGCACAAGTTCTTCGAAGAACGGAAAACTAGCCCAAGGAGATCTCCCGGTGAGTCAGATCCGTGTCCAGAGCCGCACGCTCTCCATCTACGGACTCATCCGTCTATGTAAAGTGGACGATTGCCAAAATACCTCGAGTTGCCCCGAGGTGGCACCGCCAACTGCTAGGTAGGTGGACCAACATTCATGAGGAGCACTGACCCGGGGGTTGATTAAAACACCTCGGGTGCTAGCCGGTCCCTATGCAAGTTTTACTTATTAGGCAAATGGTAAAACCAATGTTGGATCTCCTCGGGAAAGCGTTACGTTAAGCGAAGAAGTAAGGGGGTCCCATAAACCACAACCGTGTAAGGAACACAAAATCAAGGAACATAACCCCGGTTTATCAGAACCTAAGACGGCATGAGTGGAACAAAACACCGAGAAAAAGGCAAAGCCTTCCACCCATTACCAAGTATATATGTGCATTAAATAAGAGATATTGTGATATTCCACATATACATGTTCCGACGTGGAGCAAACTTCATTTTCACCTACAACTAACGACACTATTAGAGGGGTTGAGCAAAAGCGGTAACATAGCCAAACAACGGTTTGCTGGGATGGTGAAAAGGGTTAGAGGTTGTTTCATGGCATAATGGGAGGCTTGATAAACAAGTGGTGGGTAGCGCAACATATAGCGATAGGATCGAGCAAACTAGCATAGCCATGATAGTAGTGAGATCCAAGGTGAGAGTCATAATGCCTGAAATCCCGCAAGGAAGAAGAACGAGTCCATGAAGAAGAAGAAGCCACGTAGACAAACCAAGCGTAGTCGAACGTATCCTCACGATCGCAATGAAACGTGAACTAACGAGAAGAATCAAACAACATGGTAAACACCAAACACATGAACATGCCAAGATGCTCAACCAAGTATGATGCATGACAAGGCTACATGATACTACGCATGGCAAGGGATGATGCATACAAGACCACACATCAAAGCAAGTTTAAATGAGGCCGGAAACAAATATAACAATTCTGGTAAGTCCGCATATGCAAATTTCGAAATTGGTCCAGATATGAATAAAACTTAAGTTAGAGATGTTAAACAGCAAGTTAACGTCCACCATGATGATCTACACAATTTTCTAGTCAAGTTACATATAAAGTTCATTTAATTCGGAACTACGGCCTAAAAGTTATGAGCAAAACAAGTCAAGCATGACATTGAGGCAAAATGCATTCAAGCATCAACCACAACACTCAAAACATGGATGCAACATGATATGATGCATCTACATGCAAAACAAAGCAATATTCATATAGAGCATGCCCCAAACGGAGCGACGGTTCAACACATACAAATGAAACAAGTTTAAACGACAAGTTGTCAAAAACAGCAACTAGGCATATAGCAAGCATCAAAACAACATGCTACAAGTAGAAGATTACATGCTTCAAGAATCAATAAGGATCAGCTTCATAGGTATCAAGATTAATCCAAGATGATCTAGGCAACAAGCAAACTTTATATCATAGATTATGACTTAGTGAAAAACAAGCCATATCCACGAGCAGAGTTAATATGTTGACATGTTGGAGGCAAGAAACAAGTATGCTACTATGCAATATCATGGCAAGCAACAGCATGGCATGCTAGTACATAACCAGGAGATCAACTAACTCAACATGGCATATACATGGGAGCAACAGGTTCATGGCATTCATCAAAACAAGATGCAAACATGATATAGCAGATTCTCAGACTTTGTGAAAATCTGGGAATGCAAACAACAACATTATGATGCTGACTTTGGAGGCATATAACAGCAAGCATGTTAATTGTAATAAGCTTGCAAAGGTCATGAACATGTCATAGGCATGGCATACGCCAAATAACTCCATAGGCTCAACTCCATAGGATGCATAGATTAATAACAATGAGCTTTGCCAAATTGAACATGTTGTTAACAGGCTGACAAAAACATTTTCAAGCAAGTTGAGAGCAGGAAAACAACATGTTACAACAGGCTATAATTGCAAACAAGGGCATGGACGGATAGAGCATAACATGATCTTCAAGACATGATCATTGGACATCTCCAAATATGCACGGATATGACTGTAGCATCAAACAAACATGGCATCACAATATAATAGTTTCAGACTTGGCAGAATTTGCAATGTCTCAGAAAACAGCAAACTACGAGTAGGACACTTTGCAAGCTTGTTGCACTCACGCAAGGCATATCATGAAAAGTGGATTGTACCACTGAAAAGAAGACATGCTTATGCTCCTAAAACATGTTGACATGATGATCAAAAGAAAATCACACAAAATTCTATGAAAAAGACAAATGAGCAAGTTACATCAGTTTTCAGCAATTTATAACAGTTAGCACTTTTGCAACATAGATTAACATATCGAAATGCAAACTAACATGAATGCAAAGCACACAATCATGTAGAGCACTCTGAGATGAACAGTTTGACATATCATACACCCAAAATGGACAAGCAGGCACAAAGTTATGACCATCACAAGTATGCAAAATAACAGCACTTTTCAGGGACTTTACCATAAAAAACTGAACTGAGCGCTGGTTTACTAAAGTGTGCACGGGCGGGGGATAGGTAGCTGAGTGCTCATCTAGGGCCCGTCGGCCGGTTTGAAGACGAGAAGAACCGGGCGGGGCGCAAATCGGCTGGACTGGGGCGAATCGGGCCGGTCCGGTCGAACCGGCGACTCCCACCGGTCGGTTGGGCTCGGCATGCGAACGCGGCGGTCAATGTGGCCGAGCGACGGCGGGGACGCGGCTTCTAGCGAGGTTACAGGAAGAGCGGCGGAGGAGGCAGGGGCGGGCGAATCCGGCCACGGGAGGTCACCGGAGTCCCGTCTCTGGCCGGATCTGACCGGAGGCGGAGCTCGGGGCGGTGCAGACGACCGGAGTGGAGGAGATGGTGGGCAACGAGGCGGATCCAGCCTCTTGGTGCCGGATCTGTCTTGGTCAAGGTAGTTAGGAGTCGGAGGTGGCGTGGGGCGGCGGTGACGGCGAAGCGATGATGAACGGCGGCGGAGCAGGAAGCGGGAGGCGGAGGTGCGCTGCGGGCGAGGGAGCCAGGCGGCTCGCAGGGATGGCTCGGGCTAGCGCGGGCTCGGGCGGACCCGGTCCAGGCCCAGGCGGGCCGGCTGTGCTGGAGGCGGGTTAGGGCGACGTGGCGGCGGTGGAGAGGAGGCAGAGGTGCGAGGTGGCGGCCTCTGGTTGGCCGGGAAGCGGCAGCTGACGAATGGGGCAACGCCAAGTGGCCTGGAGAGGCTGGGAGCGCACGAAAAACGAGGAAGAAGGTGGGATTGCGGATGGTAGTGGCGGGATAGAGGTGGAAGAAGACTAGGGGTAGGGTTTGACTAGGTTAGGCCAAAATTGGCAGGTTAGGGGTGTTTATATAAGGTAGGGGGCTAGGGTTAGGGAGTTTTGGGGCAGATCGGAGCCCTCCGATCTTGATCGGACGGCACCGCTTGAAAGGGGGGATAGGTGGGTAAGTGGGCTGGTAGTGGGCTGTGTAGGAGGTGAGTGGGCTGAGAGGAGAGAAGAGAGTGCAGCCCGGCGACGATTTCGGAGACCGAAACATCCGACGAATAACCTGGCTATATTGCTGCTCTATGTAAATAATTGGGCTATCAAACGAACTCCAAATGCGATGAAATTTGGCAGGCAGTCTACCTACACTAAAATAAGACTGCACGCCAACTTTCATCCCATTCCGAGAACATTTTTCATCCACTTATAAAATGAAAAATCATAGGTGCCGCGGGCGCGTGCGAGTGTGTCTGACCTCAGAACGGACAAGGAGAGAACTAGGAGACGGGCAACTACAAACGGATGCAAGTTTTGAAAAGCATGCAGATGGAATGCATATGATGACATGGCAAAGTGCAACATGCAAGCGAATGACATGACAATGACAACGAATAAGAGTAAGACATCTGGCGCATCGATCTCGGGGTGTTACACACCTATTGGGCCATACGCCCCTTGTGGTTCGGTAGGGGGAGGTCATGTTGCACAAAGAGCAGAGGTGGTGAGGCAGCATGGCGTCGAGACGCTGGTGTTTTTACACACTTTCGGGTCGCTGAGAAGTGTATAACCCTACTCATACTTTTGTGGATTGATCGAAGGAACACGAAGCACATGCGGGGCTCAAACCCCGCAAGGTCGGCTTCGGGGGAGCTGCTACAGGAGTACAAGTGTCCAAGGGTTCGAATCCCTAGCAAGGTTTCCTTTGGCCACCTTTTATAGCCCTAGGGGTAACCAAATGGCAAAACAAACATTATCTAGTGATTTGATAGCCAACAGTGCTATCATACCTAACTCTGGCACTTAGGAGTGATGGATATGCAATGGTGGTATATGGAAGCGGTGATGACGATCTTGGTATATGGCAGAGGTGGTGGGATATGACAGTAGTGGTGGTATGGCAGTAGCGATGAATATGGTGTGGCGGCAGCATGACAAACTGTGAACAGAACCCGAAACTCTAAAGAACTAGGTGCTAAGACCAGCAACTCGACAAGACGATGCAACCGCAAATTCAACTATGCAAACATGGAAAGGATAATGCAATGGCTCAGACTGGTTCAGATATGATGAACTAGCCCTAATTTTTTTGGCTTTTTCGTAGACTGTTGGTATGAAGAACAGACTCGATCTAATCTACGAAAAACTGTAAAATCTCACCGAGCAACCTCGAAATCTGATACTATTTGATAGATGCAAAGGTGTCCCGTCTTTCGATGAGATGGTGGCTATCGTTTTGGAGGAAGTCGTCTTTGACGATCCGACTACGAACGTGCGAGGACGTCGCGCCTTAGCAATCGCTAAACCAAATCCGAGAGGTTATTGACCATGCGGGAGCACGAACAACTTGACCACGAAGGTCTCTTTCCTGCAGGCAAACGAAGAACAAGAAAGAAACTGAGATTGCAATCTGGATATTGCAAATATAAGAGGAAAGCTTTAGTGATCAGAGTGGGGTTCTGTGACGCCTTTGTCTGGTCGATGAACATAAACGAAGTACGCAAAGTTTCAGCTATGGTGAACTTTAATCTAAACAAAACCCAAAGTCTTAACGACGCCCTAAGGGCTGTATATATGGAGGAAGAGGGGCGAATTTCGTGGCCCTTGGGGAAGGGGTCTGAAACCAACCCTAACTCTTGTTTCCCCGCACATACAGACTCCAAAAACTGCCTATAATGATTTATTTCCAAATACCACGGGCCTGGCGCAAAAATAAGGTGGTGCAACACCTATATTAAGCTATGGACGAATTTTATGAAAGGGCATCTTGAATATTTGTCCATGTCCTTGTACGTCATCATGGTGGCTCGAAAGGTCCGTAATCCCCACCAGAAACTCCATTCTTGTTCCCCTTGCGCATGCCCTCATGTCGATGATTGATCTTGCTCCAATGATCATCCTTCTTGTCCAAGCTAGGCCCTTCATTTGTAAGCAATACAAATGTCCAAGCTAGGTGTAACTTTGTTAGTGATGTCCTCATCAAGCCCTCACCCCCTGGCCTTGACCACGAAATCGCGACCTGGCATACCAGTGGCGGCCGAGCCCTGCTCGAGGGTCGGGACCCGAGAACGTAGAGCACCTATTCGAGATGAGGGGGAGAGACCGGTGCAAGCCCTGCCTAGGAGCGTTATCACCAGGGCACAGTCAAGCATCACGCAATGAAATCACAACAAGTATGACCTAGTATTTTTACTTTCGCAACCTCGCTCGGGCAACACCGTTTCCCTTTTCAGCCTTTAGGGAATTGCTTGCATGCTAAAGGGCACCTCCTGAGCATCGCGTCTCAGGGGCTCTTACCGGACCTTGGGCCGCTCACCTCCTGGCCTTGACCACGACATCGTGACCTGGCATACCAGCAATGGCTGAAGCCTGCCTGGAGACTGGGTCCTAACGGCGTAGAGCACCAAGCTTCCGCGAGAACGAAAAGGAGCGCAGTGACCAAGCAAGATATGCAATCACAATACTAAACCAGGAGCGATGATATTAAAGCAAAAGTATTACAACTTCTTACATACCCCCATGGGGCTTGACATGATTCCGCGTCGGGAAAACAAAATATCTTGGGATAATCCTGGCCATGGGGCGTCATCGACGATGCCGGGAGGACGCCGATGCCTTGTTCTGGGCACAGCGAGAGCTCGGTGGCTCGTAGCGATCATCGTAGCTGGACTATAGAGAATCGCTGGATTCCGGGGAGTCGCTGCTGCTGTTGGAGGAGTTGCTGCCAAAACTAAGGGGAAGTTCAGCGCCCATAGTCTTGCTGCGTGGATCGCCCCTCCCAGGGCAGCATTCCAGATGATGGCCGTCCTCGCCGAAAACCTTGAAGAAAAGTGTGGACGCTCCGTCGTATTCCAAGTGGATGGCAGAGGGCCCTTTTGGACGGTAGGCATGGGCATTCTCGCCCCATCCTCGAGTCATGAAGACATCGCCCGGGGGGACGACCTCGACCTCCGCTTCAGTAGCTTGGATGCAGCACCCGGTGTGTTGCAGCCACAGCTCGGCGGGACCCCTCGGCGGTATCAACTCAGCGAAGAACCTTGGGACCCAGATCGACAAGAGCGGCGGCATTGCCGCCCACACCACGAACTCGCATGGCGTGCCTTCGACATGGGTCCACAAGCTGACTAACCGTACTACTGCGGCCTATCCTCCGCGATCCCGGCCTATGCGGGACTGGGCGTTGCCCTCATTCCTAGGGCCCTGCGCGTGGGCGTACATGGGGATCGAGAAGCCAGGAGGAGGCCGCTCAAACCAAAGGTCGCGTTGCCTCCAGACCCTCGTTGGTGTCGCGGGAGTGGCCAAGCCTTTTCTTCGGCGGAAGCAGCCCGAGCTCCTCTTGAGAAGCCTTGCCCTTCTCCACCGTGGAGAACCTCCTTATCTGCACAATCGACGCTTCGACAAGATGATGAGGCAATGAGGAGGAAGAACAAACAAGCAGCAAGGAGATGGAGATGAGCAGGCGGCTCCGCCCCTCCTCCTTATAGCAAGAGGGAGGCCAACCGCCAACATCCATGATCTCTGGTAATAATGATCTTTTTGGATGCAGTAGGCTCTTTTCAAGTCGAACGGTTGCCCAGGCAGCATGGGGAAGCGGAGATGCCCACATCCCATAAGGCGCCACACGTCAACCAGGTCCACGGGCGGTTGGGGCCTCCGGCGCTTTGCCCTTGCCCTTTCGCTTCGCCTCGAAGCCAAGTCCGAGCGCGCCTTGGGTCTGGGGGCTACTGTCGGCGTTCTGGTAATCTGGGTAACCAGACTTGCCTGCCTGCGGCCCATAGCGTGACTCTATCACCAGCCTCGTACGACCCATCTTCGGCATCAACACAGAAGACCCTCTCGAGGGGCCGAGCCTCGTGAGGCGGACGACACCAATGTCTCCGGAAGGAGCAGCCTCCCTAGGCTGTCTCCCGAGGAGCGGAGATCCCTATGCAAGCCTCCACCTCGTGAGGTTGAAATGACGCAAGCCATGATGATCAAGGCTAGGCGGGCACCATCAGGCACAGTGTAACATGTTTCCTCTTGGGTAATAAAGAAGCAAGCGCAGGCACGGTGTCCCGAGAAATCAACCAAATGTTTCCATTTCCATGTGCGACCTCTTGAGCTTGCGTTGTATTCCCTCGAAGAGGAAAGGGAGATGCAGCACAATAGCGTAAGTATTTCCCACAGTTTTTTAGAACCAAGGTATCAATCCAGTAGGAGACCACACGCCAGTCCCTCGCACATACACAAACTAATAAGAACTTCACAGCCAACATGATAAGGGGTTGTCAATCCCTTTACGGTCACTTATTGTCGTGGATTTAGCACGGCAGATGTCCGGTTTACAGGACTTAGGTGTGGAGCCATCGCGCGGGTTAGCTTGAAGAGGTTAAAGCACACAAAGAACACAGAGGGTTTATACTAGTTCGGCGCCTTCGATGAAGGTAAAAGCCTACGTCTAGTTTGGTTTGGTATTGCTTGGGCGTCAATGAACATGGAGAGGATTGCTTGCCAATGTCTCGATGGGTTGTTGCCTGTCCTTGAACCGTCACCTGGTCGTCCCTTTATATAGGAGGCAACGCCCGGTCCGGTTTACAGAGTCCTGAGGCCGGTTCATAATCGTGTCCGCCCCGGTCTCTACCCTTTCTACCTTATACCTCAAGTTACATGATAGGATGGTTCATAAACCGTAAACTTTACATATGGACCCTAAGCCTTCATGGGCCGTAACCTCTACTAGGCTTATGATAACACAGCTACGTTAATATAATCCGGATCTTCTTAGCTGGTTTATACCTGCTAGTAATATCCCTGACATTAGGCCCCAGAGTGATTTGAACTTGTTCATGGCAGTCTTCTAAATCCTGCATAAATTTCCTCCTTGTAACTTCTCTGCTTTGTAAACCGGCTATGACATCATCTCCAGAAATCATTTTATTCTGTCGTGACATCACCTCCACATTTATTGCTCACAGCTGTTTGTTACCTTTGTTTAAAGGCTATCCCGAAAATCGAGGCGACAACGGAATCTTTATCCAATCTCTGACCTCCTTGATTCCCGCGCTTGCCGTTTCACCTCACCAGTCTTTATAAATATCGCTGATCCCTATTCTTGTCCTTCCTTCCGCACTTCTTCTTCCTCCGTCGCCCGAAGCTCTGCCGCTGCCTTCGAGCTCGTCGCCATCGTCCAACCAGGCCGCTGCATCACCCTGAAACGTGTCGAGAGTACTTCCCTGCCGTCTCCTTCTTTCTCAGGTATTCCTTTCTTCTCGCTGTAGATCTTTAATCTAGGGTTCCTCCATGGCTTCCGCCATGAAACCTCGAAGCTTTGCTGTTCGTCCTGTAGGTTATATTTGCAGTAGATTCAAACCCTGGATTTGTTTCGAACGCATCCCCGCTCCGTAGTTTAATCCTTAGATTCAAACCTTTAGACGTAAACCTTAGATCCATTTAGTCTGTACAAACCCTTCGTCATTCTTCATATATAAGCAGAGCATATATTTCATCTTTTCCTACGTCTCAGATCCATTTTTACTTCAGTCTTCTGTAGAAACATGTTTCTTCGTCTTGGTAGATCTGTAAGTTAATCACCGGTTTAACTAATCATATACTTCTCTTGCAAAGAATTAACCATGAGCCCGACGGTTTAGCCTCCTCTTTTTTGTTATCATAAACCGGTAGCAGTTTGTTTCACATCTGCTTCTGGGTTGCCAATGCCATTAGTCCCCTGTCCAAACCATCGATGTAATTTGATGATACACTCCGGTTTATGCTTCAGTACTTAATAATCTAGATTTTGCACTGTACTTTTTTAGCGTTTTCCTTTTTGCTCAGATGGCTGCCAAGCAGTTCGTTTGTTGCAACTGGGTTCCTTCCCGCATTACGGAAGAGGACTTAACCAACGCCGCTTCAATTGGTATTCTGGGCCCCCAAGCGGTTCTGAAATGGTGGGCCCCAGGGAATGAGTGTCCTCCTACCCCTAAAGAAGGAGAAGTCATCGTTTTCTTTGATCATATGGCCCGGGGTTTTAGCCCTCCGGTTCTAAGTTTTTTCGGGATGTTCTGGCCGCTTTTCAGCTCCATCCTCAAGATATAGGTCCGAATTCTATATCAAACGTCTGCATTTTCCAAGTCTTCTCGGAAGTATACCTTCAAGAAGAACCATCAGTAGACTTGTTCCGAGACTTTTTCCACTTAAACCGGCGGACAGAGTTTACTGCCGGACAACATCAAGAGCTGGGCGCTGTTAGTATTCAGAAGAGAAGAGATGTGGTCTTCCCTCACGCTGCTCTCCATACACACCCCAAGGACTGGAACCAATCCTGGTTTTATTGCAAAGATACCTCGCCTGAAGGAGAAAACCCACTGCCGGGTTATCGCGAACATCGTCTTCCTGAGGATCATCCCCTGCCGCAGCGCCTTAGTTCCTCAGAGCGGGCCCGGTTTTCCCCTCAGCTTGCCAAGCTTAAGGCCTTTATGGCCAACGGTTTAACCGGAGTAGATTTTGTTCGTTGTTGGCTTGCTTGGAGCATCCTTCCACTGAGCTGGCGCTCCGGTCTGATGTATGAGTATACCGGAAAGACGGATGGCCCTCAACGCCACATTGACATAATGCTTCCTGAGAAGGAAGTCACTGAATCCGCAAAGAAAATGCTCAACATCTCTCTGGAAGAGTGCAGTCAGACCGGATTGGCTCCATACTATGAGAACAACAAACTGCCAGCAGTAAGTTTTTCCTAACCTCTTCTGTTTGTTTCTAATCTGTCCATATCAATTATCTTCTATTTATCTTTAATCTTCTGCACAGGCCAACGGTCCTTTTTGGAAAATAAAACCTCAGGACAAGTCAGGCAAACAGCCACGCCGGAAGACATGCGCTGTCAAGAAGAAGAAGGCGGCCGCTGCCTTCGGTTCACATCTTGAGGAAGATGATCCGGATTCTGAGTTATGAGTTGATCCTGATATGTTTTGATCTCTCTTTATCCAAATCTATGTTAACAATGTCTTTCCACAGGACTTGGCTGAAGGAAGTAAAGCGGCAGAAGTTGAGGTAATCTCTCTTTCTTCAGACTCTGAACCGCCGGTGCCCAAAATTTGTCGGGCATCCCGGAAGTACCCTTTTTCTTATCCTTACGCTCAACTGGACCCCAAATTTATTTTGAAGAAGCAGCAACATGAAGCCCGCCGGACTACGCGCCATAGTGGCCATGTAGTAGAATCTTCCGGAATATCTCTTACTCCGGCTCGCAGGCGCCGCTCCGAGGTTTTACTTTTTCCAACTCTTCTCCATCCAAAGGCCGGACTTATACGTAAACCGCTTAAACCGTCTAATCCTAACTATCAGGAGACACCTTTGTCATCTTCTGGTGAATCGACTGCCACAGAGGTCCCTGTACTGAAGACCGTGCCTGGGTAAGTCCCTTTCAACATCCGGTTTATATTTGCATTTGTTCCTTGATGATTCTCATCGTCCCTTCAATTTCCTTCAGCAAGCCCAAGCTTGAATCGCTCCATATAAACCTACTGTATTCCAAGTTCTCTATGGTTCATATCCTCCAATATTACTCATAGATGCATCGGAATAAACAAACAACACACGAAAAACAGAATCTGTCAAAAACAGAACTGTCTGTAGTAATCTGCAGGGTTCGCCTACTTCTAGAACTCCAAAAACTTCAAACTAAATTGTTAAATTTGCGCCATTTGTCTACCAATCAGCAGCAAAAAGAATAAACTAAAAATCACGCTCCAGTAAAATCTTAAGACTACTTTAGCGAGCGCTAACGATTCTGTTTTTCACAGCAAGATCAAATAAACTTCACACAAGTCTTACCAAAGGTTCTACTTGGCACAAACACTAAAAAAAACATCAAAACACATCTAATCAGAGGCCAGATGCAACATTTATTCCCTAAAATAAACAAAAGCAAAAAACATAAAATTGGGTTGCCTCCCAACAAGCACTATCGTTTTACGCCCCTAGCTAGGCACGATACAAGATAGATCTAGGTATTGCCATCTTTGGAAGGCAATCCATAAATGGCTCTCATGATAGATTCATATGGTAATTTGATTTTCTTTCTAGGAAAGTGTTCCATGCCTTTCCTTAGCGGAAATTGGAATC
The DNA here is from genome assembly GCA_902687465.1 of Secale cereale. Taxonomy (NCBI): domain Eukaryota; kingdom Viridiplantae; phylum Streptophyta; class Magnoliopsida; order Poales; family Poaceae; genus Secale; species Secale cereale. Next base: position 318,736,824 of record LR738712.1, on the reverse strand, counting down.
TAATATTTCCTCCCTTCATATCAATAATTGCACCAATCGTTCTAAGGAAAGGTCTACCAAGAATAATAGGACATGAAGGATTGCAATCTATATCAAGAACAATGAAATCTACGGGCACACAATTCCTATTGGCAACAATAAGAACATCATTAATTCTTCCCATAGGTTTCTTAATAGTGGAATCCGCAACATGCAAATTTAAAGAACAATCATCAAACTCGTGGAACCCTAGCAAATCACACAAAGTTTTTGGGATAGTGGAAACACTAGCACCCAAATCACACAAAGCATAGCATTCATGATCTTTTATTTTTATTTTGATTGTAGGTTCCCATTCATCATAAAGTTTTCTAGGTATAGAAACTTCCAACTCAAGGTTTTCTTCATAAGATTGCATCGAAGCATCAACTATATGTTAAGTGAAAGCTTTATTTTGACTATAAGCATGCGGAGAATTTAGCACGGATTGCATCAAGGAAATACAATCAATCAAAGAGCAATTATCATAATTGAGTCCCTTGAAATCCAAAGTAGTGGGTTCATCACTATGCAAAGTTTTAATTTCTTCAATCCCACTTCTAGCAATTTTAGCATCAAGATCTAAAAACTCCGAATCATTGGGACACCTTAAAGCAGAATCATCTCCAATCCTATCTTCATCAAGATTTATACTAGAAAACAAGGACCTAATAGGAGACACATCAATAACTTTCAGATCTTCATCTTTATTTACACGATAACTAGAAGAACATGATTTAATATAATCTTCTCTTTTAGCACGCATTCTAGCGGTTCTTTCTTTGCATTCATCAATGGAAATTCTCATGGCTTTGAGAGACTCATTGATATCATGCTTAGGTGGGATAGATCTAAGTTTCAAAGAGTCAACATCAAGAGTAATCCTATCCACACTTCTAGCCAATTCATCAACTTTAAGCAATTTCTCTTCAAGCATAGCATTAAAATTCTTTTGCGAGATCATAAACTCCTTAACACTAGTTTCAAATTCAGAAGGCATCTTTCCATAAGAGTTGTTGTATGAATTACCAAAATTATTAGAGGAATTACAAGGAAAAGGCCTAGGATTAAAATTACCTCTATAAGCATTGTTAACAAAATTATTCCTACCAACAAAATTCACATCCAAAGATTCATTGTTATTCTCAATCAAAGTGGACAAAGTCATATCATTAGGATCAGAAGAAGCACTCTTAGCAGCAAACAATTTCATAAGTTCATCCATCTTCCCACTCAAAACGCTAATTTCTTCGATAGCATGCACTTTTTTTACTAGTAGATCTTTCGGTGTGCCATTGAGAATAATTAACCATAATATTATCTAGGATTTTGCTAGCTTCTCCTAAGGTAGTTTCCATGAAAGTGCCTTCGGCGGCCGAATCTAAAAGATTTGTAGAAGCAAAATTCAAGCCAGCATAAAAGTTCTAAATAATCACCCATAGATTCAAACCATGCGTAGAGCAATTATGTATCATTAAATTCATTCTCTCCCAAGCTTGTGCAACATGCTCATGATCTAGTTGCTTAAAATTCATAATATCATTTCTAAGAAAGATGATGTTAGCAGGAGGGAAATACTTAGAGATAAAAGCATCTTTGCACTTATTCCACGAATCAATACTATTTCTAGGCAAAGAGGAAAACTAAGTTTTAGCACGATCTCTAAGTGAAAACGGAAATAACTTCAATTTAACAATATCGTTATCTGTATCCCTTTTCTTATGCATATCACACAAATCAACAATGTTGTTTAGATGGGTAGCGGCATCTTCACTACGAAGGCCGGAGAATTGATCTTTCATGACAAGATTCAACAAAGCAGCATTAATCTCACAAGATCCAGCATCGGTAATAGGAGAAATCGGACTGCTAATAAAATCATTGTTGTTGGTATTGGAGAAGTCACACAATTTGGTATTGTTCTGAGCCGTAGTGACAAGCAAGCAATCCAACACACACAGGCAAACAAGAAGCAAGCGAACGAGAAACACATGGTGGAAGAAGGGCGAATAGAATGTCAAAGGTGAAGTGGGGGAGGGGGAAACGAGAGGCAAATAAATGTAATGCGAAGGATAAGGGTTTGTGCTAGGTACTTGGTATATGACTTTTGCGTAAGCCTCCCCGGCAATGGCGCCAGAAATTCTTCTTGCTACCTCTTGAGCTTGCGTTGTATTCCCTCGTAGAGGAAAGGGAGATGCAGCATAGTAGCGTAAGTATTTCCCTTTGTTTTTGAGAACCAAGGTATCAATCCAGTAGGAGACCACGCGCCAGTCCCTCGCACATGCACAAACAAGTAAGAACTTTGCAGCCAACGCGATAAGGGGTTGTCAATCCCATTACGGTCACTTACGTTAGTGAGATCTGATAGAGATGATAATTATATTTTTGGTATTTTTGGTTTAATAAAACAGCAAATAAACAACGGCAAAAGAAATTAATGGGAAAGTAATATGATAGAGATAGTCCTGGGGGCCATGGTTTTCTCTAGTGGCTTCTCTCATGATAGCGATGTTCTACGGTGGGTAAACAAATTACTATCGAGCAATTGATAGAAAAGAGAATAATTATGAGACTATCTAGGCATGATCATTGTATATAGGCATCACGTCTGAGACAAGTAGACCGACTCCTGCCTGCATCTACTACTATTACTCCACACATCGACCGCTATCCAGCATGCATCTAGTGTATTGAGTTCATATGAATAGAGTAACGCTTTAAGCAAGATGACATGATGTAGAGGGATAAACTCAAGCAATATGATGAAAACCCCATCTTTTTATCCTCGATGGCAACAATACAATATGTGCCTTGCTGCCCCTACTGTCACTTGGAAAGGACACCGCAAGATTGAAACCAAAGCCAAGCACTTCTCCCATTGCAAGAACTATAGATCTAGTAGGCCAAACCAAACCAATAATTCGAAGAGACTTGCAAGGATATTATGAGCACACATAAAAAGTTCAGAGAAGAACCAAATATCTTTCATAGATAACCTTGATCATAAACTCACAATTCATCGGATCTCGACAAACACACCGCAAAAAGAGATTACATCGAATAGATCTCCTCGAAGACCAAGGAGAACTTTGTATTGAGACCCAGAGAGAGAAGAAGCCATCTAGATACTAGCTATGGACCCGAAGGTCTGTGGTAAACTACTCACAACTCATGGTGATGGCGATGATGATGATGATGAAGGCCTCCGTGATGGATCCCCCTCCCGGAACAGGCTCCAAGATGGGATCTCCACGGAAACAACAGCTACGGCGGTGGAATTAGGGTTTTCTCTCTGCGTACGGAGTTTCTGGGGTACGTAGGTATATATAGGAAGAAGAGGGGCACCAGGGGCCACAGGGGCTGCCCTTGAGGCAGGGGGGGCGCGCCCTGGGAAGGGCGCGCCCCCACCCTCGAGGGTGGCCCTTCTGTCTCCTGGCTTGGCCCTGAAGTCTATCGTGCGTGATTTCCTCCAAAAATATCTCCTGCGAAGGTTTCATTCCGTTTGGACTCCGTCTGATATTCCTTTTCTGCAAAACCCTGAAATAGGCAAAAAATAACAATCTGGACTGGGCCCTTGGGTTAGTAGGTTAGTCCCAAAAATGATATAAAAGTGAATGATAAGGCCCATTAAACATCCAAAACTTCATAAATAATAGCATGGAACAATCAAAAATTATAGATACGTTGGAGACGTATCACCATGCAACACAACCAAGATCGCGAGGACGACATGATGAAGGTCATCACCGAGCCCACCATGGCGTCACGACCAGAAGCTTTGCAGGTGAAGAACAGTTTTCGTCAGGATAAGATGTACTAGTTGTCTCCCTACAAATTTGGCTGTTGTGGGATCCCTTATCACCTCCATTTTGGGGGAAGAGGATCGGGGCCACTATAAATATAGCCTAGCCACCACCATAGCAGGGGACGGATCATTCAGACCGCTCTCACCACCACACAAGCAAGAACACACCTCCTGAGGTTGTTCCACCACTGTACTAGTTCATCCTCAGCCAACCTCAAGGCAATCCACCACAAAGCAGGAGTAGGGTATTACACCGTGAGGTGGCCCGAACCTGGGTAAACTACTTTGTCCCATTTCCTTCCTGTTCATCGAGCTAGGCCGTGAGATCGATAAGTAGGTAGACAGGGGAAGTAGAGTTCTTCGCACGCACCCAATTGTTCGAATCTATCATGGGTCTGTGGAGCCCCGAATCCAACAACGTGTCAAGCATACACGTAGAAGATGGCTAAGCGGCACGGCGGACTTGTCGGGCTGCGTTCTCAGCATGACACCTAGCGGCGCATTTAATGCACTTTGTCCTAACTGCCAGAGTTATGTATGATAGACCTGTTAGCTATCTAATGAGGAGATATGGACTATTTTGCCAGTGTGGTTACCCCTTAAGCTATAAAAGGATAGGCAAATTGAAAAGGGGACTCAATCCTTCCTACACTTGTATGCGCATCGTCGCTCTCCCCGAGGCCACCTTACCGGGCTTGAGCATTGCGCGTTCTTGGCCTCCTTCCATCGGATCCACCCAAAAGTAGGAGTAGGGTTTTACGCCTTACAGTGGCCCGAACCTGGGTAAAAATCTCCAGTGTCACCATCGTCCACAGCCTTCGCTCTTTGTGCAATGTCAGCTTCCCCCTTGCTGAACCACAAAGGGGCCGATGGCCCCATAGGTGATCGTGCACACCCACGACATCTTTGGCATCCCAGGAAGGGGGAGCACTTGCGCGAAGCTGAGGTTGTAAATAGCGCATCGACCATCATCATCGTCATCATCATCACCCTCATCGTCGCTGCTAGGACCATGCAGTTTCATAGCTTCATCCCTTCCGAGCTCCGCCGCTCGGCTCCGTCGCAGCGGAGGTGGCAGCAAGGGTGGGGGATGAACGCATGTCACAAGCACCATGGTCAGTACAAAGTGACATGACCACCATGTTGCCGGTGACAAGAACAAAGCGCGAGGCGAACAGCGGCGCCGTCCTCCTCACGGTCCCCCGTCGAAGCACTTCCGACCCCGAGAGGTGTTGCTTGGGCGGGCGGATGAGAGAAACGGTGCATGCTTCAGCTCCTCCTCCTTTCTCGCTCCCCAATGATCAATCCACATAGTGGTGATGTCACCGATGCCGATGAGCCCTCAAGGAACTCGGTCTTGCATTTACCCCCTAGGGGGAAAATTTGAGTCGAACGCTGGTGCGAATCCATTGGTTGATGCCCCGGCAGGCGTGTCTTGGCAGGGTTCTCCCGCGCCCATGTCTCTTTCGCGCCGGTCACCGAAAGATCATAAGAAGAGAATAAGAAGGAGGGAGAGGCCGGTCCTTCCTCTCTTTACCATATACCGTTAATTATAAATGTTTTACTGATTGCCCCCGACCCTTGCCAGAGCAGGATATGAAACTAATGGGCTGCCCAGTATTTCTCTTGTGCATCTTCTCATTTGACGTCTTTGCAGAGCAAGGGATGACATGCGATCGCTATCTCCCTAAAGTACGCAAGGGAAAGAAGACATCGTGCATGGCCAAATGCACACCCACGCAAAGGGGTGGAGCATAAACGCAAGCTAAGGTAACGTACTCATTAGCTTTTCTTCAGAGCTTGTTTCTATTTATCCCTTTGATCACCAATATATTCATATGGCAAGCCTTTTCATATGCTGGTGCCTTACCGAACTTGTCTCTGCCCTTGCTTTGTTTCGAGACTTCTCAACAAAGTGGTTGGCAATGTCGAGGAATGCTAAGGAAAACCCAACCGACAGCATATCCTCGCTAGCTGAATGGTAAAGACCCATTCCTCACAGCAATCACGGTAGCATGCTACTGGCGGGCAACCAAAATATGCAAAAAGGAACTAACCATACGAATGTTGGTGGTTAAACTCCAGAGGGATAGAACGCATTATGATAATTAAACATCAGTTCAAAAATTGCCAGGGAAAAATTGTACGAGGCCTAAACAGAGGACACACATTATGTTTTGTTACAGGGCATCACGGCAACGAGAAGGACTCAAGGCTGGGCTTGGCGACCTATGGGGACCCTCAGGACATAGAGAATCTTATCGACGAGGGGAGCTGCCTTTGCTGCAGCAGCGGAAGCATTAGCTCTTGTCGGCAACTTCTTGAAGCCATCAACATGGTCGAGTACTGGGTGGCGGAAAGCTAGGTTGCTCCTGACCTGGAAGAGGGCATCCCGAGCAAGCTTACAAGACTCATTGGCGAAGCATGCATCAATGTCGTCCTCATATGTCTTCAGCCCCTCGATCAGGTCCTCGAAGAACAGCGTCAGCTTCATGCTTCGGACTTTGTGCTTGCCGATGGAGAAAGCCCTAATTGTCATGTTCATGTTGGCTATCTTGGCAGTAAGGCGCTCGGAGATATTGTCGGGACCCCGATCCTAAGTCACACCGATCTAGCATGTAACACACCATATCACTTTGCGGCCTCACGCACGGTATCCCCACGGGTGCCACCTTACCTGGCCCGGGACCGTTTGCGCATTTTGGCTCACGTATATGATAGTGTCGCTAGCATCCATATGACAGAGAACCCGGGCCGACATGACCAGTTATAAACCAAAAGTGGCACTAAATTACAGAGACAGGCATTCATGACCCAGCAACGAACGTGTCGATCATCAACGTATGAACCCAAGTCGTAGCAAGCTACAAGGACTTAAAGGAACAACGCGTGACATTTCCCCTAAGGGACAGACACAGGAACGAAGAAGGACACATGCCGGTCAGCCTAAGTGTTCCGGAGCAGTAGCAAGCTACCAAGGCTCAGTGGAAACACTAGGAGACATTTCCCTGTAAGATAGGCTACCAAGGGTAAACAACTAGGTGTCGGATCCCACACATACCAAGCATTTCAATAACATACACACAATATGCTCAATATGTGCAAATACAACATGGCATCTCAACAAGACTCTAATAAACAAAGTATTTATTCATTAGGCTCCGAAGAGCCAAGTATTACAAACATGGGTCTCACGACCCAACATTCAGAGCATACAAGCAACAAGCGGAAGCACTACATGTCTGAGTACAGACATCTACAAATGAAAAAGGCTGAAGAGCCTGACTATCTACAACACTCGTCCAAGATCGTAGCTGAGGTACAAGCTACTTGTCGAAGTCCAAGCGGAACTACTAGTGTGACATCAATCCTATCTGCAAAACATAAATTAAGCAAACATGAGTACAAAGGTACTCAGCAAGACTTACATCAGATCCTATCATACATGCACTTGTATCAAGAAGGCAAAGTGGGGTTTAGTTGCAGCAAGCCAGCTTTGACTCAGTGGCTATCCTATTCTACGATTGCTGGTAACTCTTTTGAGGTGGCGCACACGAGTCCACTAAGCACCACACAATACACCACTATGGATTCATTCCCGTCTCCCTATGAGAAGGCCATCCATAGTACTCACACTTGTCTTGAGTATTTTAGAGTATCCACTTCAAGTTGTCTATGTACCACGTAAGCATCCAAGAAGTCCATATCCGCGGACCCGGCTATTCGAATAGATTATGTTAACCCTGCAGGGGTGTACTTCTTCACACACGCTCTCGCCACTTACCGCCAGGTACACGTCGTGTATCTCGGCAACCTTCAAGCGGAAGCCTGGCGAGGGTGTCGGCCACGACCTGACTAACCACGCAAGTCTCTCGTCCAGGTTTATCGCCTATTCGGGTTCCATCCGCAAGGGAGTCCGGCCGAGGTTTCCATCACGGACCCACACGATGTGTACAGGGTTCCCGAGCCCACCATCCGGGTGCCACTCGGTACACCGGGCCACGTGTGCCTAGTCTGTCCCAAGCCCACCCTGCCGGGTGCCACCTGGTAGAGAAATAACACTACCTACAAACACCAAAAACTAGTCGCAACTCCTGGACAGAGATCATGTTGATTAATAAGTCGAGAGGGGTCGAGTTACCGGAACCCAATGTGTGGTAGTATCTAGTCATTGGACAACATACTCGGAACTCAGTTCTTAGGGACGGTTCCAGTGAGACAACCCACCATGTACTCCTACATGGCCTCTCACCACTACCTTTACCAAATCGTGTTCACACACTTAACCCTCAGCATCAGAACATATCATTTCACTCTAATTCATTCCCGATGAATTAGACCTGACACACTCTAAGCAATATCAAGCAAGGCATGGTAAGATCACAACATGGCTTCAATCAACTCCTACACATGCTAGTGGGTTTCAACTATTTACTGTGGAAAGACAGGTCATGCAGAGGAATGGGTTCAACTACCGCAGCATAAAGTAGCAGTTGAAATCGTTGTTGTCCTAATGCAATAACAGGGAGCAGGAGCGAGAGAGTAGGATTTTATCGGAATGAACAAAGGGGTTTCCTTGCCTGGTAAAACAACGTGCAGAACACTGCTCCTCTGACAGGTACTCTGGATCGGTCTCCGGAGCTGGACCTATCGAGAAGAACGGTGCCGACAATCAAACACAAGCATATGCAACAATATGATGCATGAATATGGCATGAAGTTATGATGTTGTTTGGGCTAGTGCAACTAGCATTCAATTTGAAAGAAGTCCATTTGAACCAAGGGTTCAAATGCAATTTTAAAATAAGCATTTTAAATGCCAAATATGTGTTTTCATAAAAACAGTAGGTATAACCTCATTTGTCATGCATGAAAATGGTACAGATGGATAGATTGAATTTTTCTGATAATTTTTCATATATAAATTATTTCATTCTGAGCTACGGTTGAATTTCTGTGATTTTTTGAAGTTTAGGCCAAATTCTAAAATAAACAAATCATTTAAGATTTATTTAAAAACCAGAAATGGATTACTGCGTCAGCATGACACAAGCATGACGTCAGCAGGTCAAAGGGCTGGTCCAGGGTCAAACCTGACAGTGGGTCCCACTGGTCAGTGACTCAGTTAATTAACTAAAGTTTAAAACTAAACTAAACAGATACGGGGCCCACATGTCAGTGTCTAATTAGATTAATGTCAGTAATTAAAACTTAATTAAACCCTAAACTAAAAATTAGTCAAAGCTGGCCCACATGTCATTGACTCAGAGCAAGTCAAACCCAGTGGGTTTGGGTCAAAACCCACCGGCGGTTAGCCGCCGGCGAGGCCGAATACGGCGGAGGGCGTCGGAAACTCGCCTCCATCGACCATTCGAGAGGCGGAGGGCATCTACAGGATGCGCAGCCTCTTGCGCATCCAACGCGCTAGGTGGCAGCAGCTGGAGCGGCCGGAATCGTCGTCGGCGTCGAGCACAGCGGCGGCCGGAGTTCGGGCCTCGTCGGTTTAGGTGCTACGGTGCACGAGAAGGCGAGGGAGTGAGTGCGTTTGGTTCCTGGGGGCTTCCTGAGCACGATGACGTGCTCCGTTGTGAGCTCGTGCGGCTGTGGCCACGGCTACACCATGGCCGGCGGCGAGAAGCTTTCGGCCGCGGGAGGAATCGGGGCTAGGGGACAGGCGCGAGCACGAGAGAAGAGGGGAAAGGTAGAGGAGCTCACGGCGAACTTGATGGCGTCGTCAGCGAGCTCGGGGACGCGTCGGAGCGGGCGCACGGTCGTCGGCGATCTTCACGGCCGCAGGTTGAAGACGAGGTCGACGACGGCGCTCCAGGGCTTCTGGCGTCGGGCAGCTCGGCGAGGAGAAGGAGAGGACCGGGGCGGAGCTTCTGGGCACTCCGGCGAGGCGAGAGGGGGACGGTGGCCACGGCTACGGCGAGCGGCGGCGACGGTGGCGTTCGGGCGTTCACGAGGAAGAGCACCAGGAGAGGGGAGAAGGAACCGAGGGGGAGTGAGAGGGTCCAGGGGGGTGCGTGGCGTCGTCCAGAGGCTGCTAGGCGCGTCGGCAGCGGCGGAAGCAGGAGGTGGCCGTGGCGCGTGGCCGCGGGCGCCGAGCACGCGCTCGTCCTTCTGTCAAGGAGGAAGACGACAGGGAGGAGCGGGCTGGGCTGGCCAGCTGGGCCGGCCAGGCCGTGCTGTGCTGGGCCAGCACAGGTAAGTCTGCCCTTTTTATTTTTTTTCTTTTCTATTTTCTTCTGACATTTGTTTTGATTTAATTTCTAAACTAAATCATTTATTTTCTTCTGACATTTTATTTTGCAGGGACCTAGGAATTAACCCAAACCCCTAAAAATAAAGGACCAGAATTTTGGACATATATAAAATATAATATATATATATATATCCAAGCAAATAGCTATTGCATTAATTCCAAATGCCCAAAATAAATACTTATGAGCTCCTAATAATATTGGTTTGATTTTTATCTCTGACCAATATTTTTAGAGGGCCACATGAACATTTTCTTGGACCTTTTTGGAGCAACTTTTATTTGGGTCATTTTCAAAAGGGTTTCTGAGGGTTTCACAAGTCCTCATTTCAATTTCATTTGAAAATTTAAGCATGATGCAAACCACAAACTAACCTAGAGCATACCAGAACTAGGGTTGTGACAACTCGCCTCCACTCGAAAGAATCTCGTCCCGAGATTCAGGAGTAGGCGGAAAGAAGGTGGGGTATTCCAGTCGGAGACGATCTTCTCGCTCCCAAGTAGCTTCTCTCTCGGAATGATGGGACCACTGAACCTTGAGAAACTTGATGTTATGACGTCGAGTGACACGCTCTGCTTGATCCAGAATGCGAACGGGATACTCTCGATATGTGAGGTTATCTTGGAGATCAAGCGTTTCGTGGTCCACTCCGCGGATGGGATCCGAGAAGCAACGCCTGAGTTGAGAGACGTGGAAGACATCATGAACTCGAGAAAGATGTGGGGGTAGTTCCAATTGGTAGGCAACCTCTCCTCGTTTAGCAAGAATGCGAAAAGGACCAATGTAACGAGGAGCCAACTTGCCCTTGATACCGAAACGATGGGTACCCTTCAAAGGAGTAACCCGAAGATAAGCTTTGTCACCAACCTCATAAGCCACTTCCTTATGATGACGATCATACTGGCTCTTTTGACGAGACTGGGCTGTTTTCAAATTCTCAGCAATGATACGAACTTGCTCTTCTGCTTCCTGGATCATATCCGGTCCAAAGAATTGTCTTTCACCGGTTTCTGACCAGTTCAAAGGTGTTTGACATCTTCGTCCATAAAGAATCTCAAAAGGAGCTTGCTTGAGACTAGATTGATAGCTATTGTTATAAGCAAACTCGGCGAAAGGAAGACATTTCTCCCAATCCATACCGAAAGAGATAACGCAAGCTCTAAGCATGTCTTCAAGAATTTGGTTAACCCGTTCCACTTGACCACTTGACTGAGGGTGGAAAGCGATACTGAAAGAAAGATGGGTGCCCATGGCAGTCTGGAAACTCTCCCAGAAATGAGAAGTGAAAAGACTACCACGGTCTGAATTGATCTCTAGTGGAACACCATGAAGTGACACTATTCGAGAAATATACAAGTCAGCAAGCTGACTAGCAGTGATACTCTCTCGAACAGGTAGGAAGTGAGCCACTTTGGAGAGACGATCAATGACTACGAAGATAGCATTATTCCCTCTCTTGGTCCTGGGAAAGCCGGTGATGAAGTCCATACCAACTTTATCCCATTTCCACTCAGGAATAGCTAGAGGCTGAAGAGTGCCAGCAGGTCTTTGATGTTCTGCCTTAACGCGACGACAAACGTCACATTTAGCAATGAACTCAGCAATTTCTCTCTTCATCCTAGTCCACCAGAACCTCTGGCGTAGGTCCTGATACATCTTAGTACTACCGGGATGAATCGTGAGAGGAGATTCATGAGCCTCTTTAAGGATCAATTGCCGAAGATGTTGCTTCTTGGGAACCACCAGCCGGTTTTGGAAGAGAACAACACCTCAATCATCCATAGAGAAACATCCACCAACTCCCTTTTTAATGTTTCTCTTGATCCGGGTAATTCCGGTATCATGCTTTTGGGCTTCTATGATATGATCCACAAGAGTAGGTTTCGCCACCAAAGTTGAAAGGAATCCGTGAGGAGCAAGGTGAAGGTTAAGCTTACATAGTTCCTCATGGAGAAGTGGTTGGCCCTGCTGCAACATGAGATTGTTGCAATAGGATTTACGACTTAGCGCATCAGCCATGACATTGCCCTTGCCCGGGGTGTAGGTAATCCCTAAGTCGTAATCGGAGATCAACTCCAACCAACGTCTTTGCCTAAGGTTCAAATCTGGTTGGGTGAAGATATACTTGAGACTCTGGTGATCGGTGTAGATCTCGCAACGATTACCAAGGAGGTAATGCCGCCAGGTCTTAAGTGCATAGACCACAGCTGCAAGCTCTAGATCATGTGTAGGATAATTCTCCTCATGTGGATGCAACTGTCGAGATGCATAGGCAATCACACGACGATCCTGCATAAGAATGCAACCTAGTCCCTGTCATGAGGCATCACAGTAGATAACAAAGTCCTTAGTGAAATCCGGTGGCACAAGTATGGGAGCAGAGGTCAGGCGTCTTTTCAGTTCCTGAAAACTGTGTTCACACTGTGGGGACCACTCAAACTTTTTATCTTTCTTGAGAAGTTCCGTGAGAGGTTTGGCCACTTTCGAGAAGTTTTCAACAAACCGGCGATAATAACTGGCTAGACCAAGGAAACTCCAAACTTGTTTAACTGTTGCAGGCGGAGTCCAATCAAGAACGGCCTGAACTCTCTCAGGATTGACAGCAATGCCCTTCCCTGAGATTACGTGGCCGAGATAGGTCACTTCTGGCAACCAAAATTCGCATTTGGAGAACTTGGCATAAAGGCGGTGCTCTCTGAGTTTCTCTAGAACAAGTCTAAGATGTTCGGCATGCTCTTCCTCGTTCTTCGAGTAAATAAGAATATCATCGAGGTAAACCACGACGAACTTATCCAAATACTCCATGAAGATCGAGTTCATCAAGCGAGAGAAAGTGGCTGGAGCATTGGTTAAACCGAAAGACATGACGGTGTACTCGTACTGGCCATAACGAGTGACAAAAGCCGTCTTAGGAATGTCTCCGTTTTTAATTTTGATTTGATGGTAGCCTAACCTCAAATCCATTTTGGAGAAGACTGAGGATCCAACAAGCTGATCATACAGGTCGTTGATCCTGGGGAGCGGATACTTGTTCTTTATCGTGACCAAATTAACGGGACGATAATCTACAACCATCCGTTCCGTGCCATCCTTCTTCTTGACGAAGAGGACGGGACAAGCCCAAGGAGAAGAACTAGGACGAATAAAACCCTTTTGCAAGGACTCATCAAGTTGTTTCTTAAGCTCAGCTAGTTCTAGGGGTGCCATTTTGTAGGGTCTCCTAGAAATTGGAACAGTTCCTGGGATAAGATCTATGACGAACTCTACATCCCTATCAGGTGAAACACCTGGTAGTTCTTCTGGAAAGACATCCGGAAAGTCTCGGACTACCGGGATATCTTCAAGGTCTGGAAGGGGGCTGGCATTAAGAGAATAGAGTTGACGCTTTGCAACTCTAGTGGAGACAGTGACTATCTTGCCAGATGGGTGTGTAAGCTGAACAGACCTAGTGTAACAATCGATCTTGGCATGATGAGCTGTCATCTAGTCCATACCCAAGATGATGTTAATATCTGAAGACTTGAGGGCTATGAGTGAGGCAAAGAATACAAGTCTGTCAACAAGGATTCCATTACCATGGCTTATTCTGGTAGTTTGCCATCTAGACCCCGGGGTTTGGATTTCGAGCAGAGTTGGCATGTCACAAAATGACATGTCGTGCAAACGAGCATAGCCTTCAGAGATGAAGGAGTGAGATGCTCCGGTATCGAACAGAACCGAAGCCGGATGCCAATTGACAAGGAGTGTACCAAGAACGACATTTGGATCATCATTAGCGTCTTTAGCTGAGACATGATGCACACGTCCATGTTTAGTGGGAGCTGGATTGGCAATGTTAGTCTTGCGTGGTGGCTTACTACGAAGAACGGACTTCTCGGGCTGGGGTGGAGCAAGACTGGCCTGAGAACAGTCACGTGCATAGTGTCCTGGCTTTCCGCATGTAAAGCAAGTCCCTGAGGTAGGTCGTGGACCCGCATTGACAAGCGGTTTGCCAATAGGCTTGGGTGGAGCATAAGACTGAGCTGGATAAGGTACCACACAAGATGGCATCGGAGGATAAGTGGGTGGAAGAACAGAGTTCGGAACCCAAATCCGGCGCTTCTGAGAACTAGATCCGGAAGAAGATCCCAAATCAAGGGTGTGCTTACGAGACTCCTCGTAAGTGAGTTGAGCTGTCTCTGCATTGATGGCCTTGTTCACAAGAGCCTGGAACGTGTTGCAATGATGCAAGTGGAGATCACGACGCAGTTTGGGGTTGAGACCCTTCCGGAACCTAGCCTGCTTCTTGGCGTCCGTGGACACTTCTTCTGTAGCATAGCGGGCGAGGTTCTCAAACTCTCGACTATAAGCATCATCAGCCATCTTAGCCTGTGTAAGATTACAGAACTCTTCTCTCTTGCGATCGATAAGGGCTTGAGGGATATGATGCTCACGAAAAGCCTCGGTGAAATCTTTCCAGGTAGGAATCTGGTCAGCTGGAATCATGGCCTCATAGTTCTGCCACCAAAGACTAGCAGGACCTTCTAGGTGATAAGTGGTATAGATAACCTTGTCATCTTCAGCTACGTTTGCAGAACGCAGCTTGTGAGTGATACTACGGAGCCAGTCATCTGCGTCGAGTGGCTCAATGGGATGATGGAAGGTGGGTGGTTTCAGACGAATGAAGTCATGGATGGTTGCCGATTCCTTGCACTGATGTGCGGTATTCTCCTCAATACGTGCCAACAAGCGGTTAGACTCACGCTTGTTTCTCTCCATCTCTAACATTAACTCCGCCAACGAAGGCTGGTCGGGAGGATCCTCCTTATCCCTACCACCTCCGTGGTTCTGTCTACGAGCAGCTGAGCTTCGCTTAACTGAAGACATCCTGAGAAGCGAAACCGAAGACGGAAACATCAACAACTAGGATGCATAAGGTAGGACAAGAAATTAGTATCTCTCGAACTACTAGGATAATTCCGGCAGCATAACGGCAGTAAAATGCTCAAAATGGGACATCCTGCTAGCAAGGGTAGTACGACATCTCAACATCATCAGTCAAAGTACTGTGATAGTACTGGACAACTGCACCGGAAGAACTTGAAAACAGGAGTAGGACTCTGATCAACCAATCCTAAGGGACTACGGAGTAGTAACTCGTGATCCTGATAGACGGAAAAGATAGCCTAGTTCCTTTACCCCGTAGGAAAGGTAAGATGACTCAGATCAGAAGACACGAGGTAAAAGGAGTAAAAAGAGTCTTACGTTCCCTTCCACAATCAATTCCCTTATATAACTAAGGAATTTCTAGACTCAACTTCGACCATTTTGGCTTGGTAAACCTACAGGCAGTCAGGCTCTGATACCAACGCTGTCGGGACCCCGATCCTAAGTCACACCGATCTAGCATGTAACACACCATATCACTTTGCGGCCTCACGCACGGTATCCCCACGGGTGCCACCTTACCTGGCCCGGGACCGTTTGCGCATTTTGGCTCACATATATGATAGTGTCGCTAGCATCCATATGACAGAGAACCCGGGCCGACATGACTAGTTATAACCAAAAGTGGCACTAAATTACAGAGACAGGCATTCATGACCCAGCAACGAACATGTCGGTCATCAACGTATGAACCCAAGTCGTAGCAATCTACAAGGACTTAAAGGAACAACGCGTGACATTTCCCCTAAGGGACAGACACAGGAACGAAGAAGGACACATGCCGGTCAGCCCAAGTGTTCCGGAGTAGTAGCAAGCTACCAAGGCTCAGTGGAAACACTAGGAGACATTTCCCTGTAAGATAGGCTACCAAGGGTAAACAACTAGGTGTTGGATCCCACACATACCAAGCATTTCAATAACATACACACAATATGCTCAATATGTGCAAATACAACATGGCATCACAACAAGACTCTAATTAACAAAGTATTTATTCATTAGGCTCCGAAGAGCCAAGTATTACAAACATGGGTCTCACGACCCAACAGTCAGAGCATACAAGCAACAAGCGGAAGCACTACATGTCTGAGTACAGACATCTACAAATGTAAAAGGCTGAAGAGCCTGTCTATCTACAACACTCGTCCAAGATCGTAGCTGAGGTACAAGCTACTTGTCGAAGTCTAAGCGGAACTACTAGTGTGACATCAATCCTATCTGCAAAACATAAATTAAGCAAACATGAGTACAAAGGTACTCAGCAAGACTTACATCAGATCCTATCATACATGCACTTGTATCAAGAAGGCAAAGTGGGGTTTAGTTGCAGCAAGCCAGCTTTGACTCAGTGGCTATCCTATTCTACGATTGCTGGTAACTCTTTTGAGGTGGCGCACACGAGTCCACTAAGCACCACACAATACACCACTATGGATTCATTCCCGTCTCCCTACGAGAAGGCCATCCATAGTACTCACACTTGTCTTGAGTATTTTAGAGTATCCACTTCAAGTTTTCTATGTACCACGTAAGCATCCAAGAAGTCCATATCCGCGGACCCGGCTATTCGAATAGATTATGTTAACCCTGCAGGGGTGTACTTCTTCACACACGCTCTCGCCACTTACCGCCAGGTACCGCCAGGTACACGTCGTGTATCTCGGCAACCTTCAAGCGGAAGCCTGGCGAGGGTGTCGGCCACGACCTGACTAACCACGCAAGTCTCTCGTCCAGGTTTATCGCCTATTCGGGTTCCATCCGCAAGGGAGTCCGGCCGAGGTTTCCATCACGGACCCAAACGATGTGTACAGGGTTCCCGAGCCCACCATCCGGGTGCCACTCGGTAAACCGGGCCACGTGTGCCTAGTCTGTCCCAAGCCCACCCTGCCGGGTGCCACCTGGTAGAGAAATAACACTACCTACAAACACCAGAAACTAGTCACAACTCCTGGACAGAGATCATGTTGATTAATAAGTCGAGAGGGGTCGAGTTACCGGAACCCAATGTGTGGTAGTATCTAGTCATTGGACAACATACTCGGAACTCAGTTCTTAGGGACGGTTCCAGTGAGACAACCCACCATGTACTCCTACATGGCCTCTCACCACTACCTTTACCAAATCGTGTTCACACACTTAACCCTCAGCATCAGAACATATCATTTCACTCTAATTCATTCCCGATGAATTAGACCTGACACACTCTAAGCAATAGCAAGCAAGGCATGGTAAGATCACAACATGGCTTCAATCAACTCCTACACATGCTAGTGGGTTTCAACTATTTACTGTGGAAAGACAGGTCATGCAGAGGAATGGGTTCAACTACCGCAGCATAAAGTAGCAGTTGAAATCGTTGTTGTCCTAATGCAATAACAGGGAGCAGGAGCGAGAGAGTAGGATTGTATCGGAATGAACAAAGGGGTTTGCTTGCCTGGTAAAACAACGTGCAGAACACTGCTCCTCTAAGAGGTACTCTGGATCGGTCTCCGGAGCTGGACCTATCGAGCAGAATGGTACCGACAATCAAACACAAGCATATGCAACAATATGATGCATGAATATGGCATGAAGTTATGATGTTGTTTGGGCTAGTGCAACTAGCATTCAATTTGAAAGAAGTCTATTTGAACCAAGGGTTCAAATGCAATTTTAAAATAAGCATTTTAAATGCCAAATATGTGTTTTCATAAAAACACTAGGTATAACCTCATTTGTCATGCATGAAAATGGTACAGATGGATAGATTGAATTTTTCTGATAATTTTTCATATATAAATTATTTCATTCTGAGCTACGGTTGAATTTCTGTGATTTTTTGAAGTTTAGGCCAAATTCTGAAATAAATAAATCATTTAAGATTTATTTAAAAACCAGAACTGGATTACTGCGTCAGCATGACACAAGCATGACGTCAGCAGGTCAAAGGGCTGGTCCAGGGTCAAACCTGACAGTGGGTCCCACTGGTCAGTGACTCAGTTAATTAACTAAAGTTTAAAACTAAACTAAACAGATACGGGGCCCACATGTCAGTGTCTAATTAGATTAATGTCAGTAATTAAAACTTAATTAAACCCTAAACTAAAAATTAGTCAAAGTTGGCCCACATGTCATTGACTCAGAGGAAGTCAAACCCAGTGGGTTTGGGTCAAAACCCACCGGCGGTTAGCCGCCGGCGAGGCCGAATACGGCGGAGGGCGTCGAAACTCGCCTCCGTCGACCATTCGAGCGGCGGAGGGCATCTACAGGATGCGCAGCCTCTTGCGCATCCAACGCGCTAGGTGGCAGCAGCTGGAGCGACCGGAATCGTCGCCGGCGTCGAGCCCAGCGGCGGCCGGAGTTCGGGCCTCGTCGGTTTAGGTGCTACGGTGCACGAGAAGGCAAGGGAGTGAGTGCGTTGGGTTCCTGGGGGCTTCCTGAGCACGATGACGTGCTCCGTTGTGAGCTCGTGCGGCTGTGGCCACGGCTACACCATGGCCGGCGGCGAGAAGCTTTAGGCCGCGGGAGGAATCGGGGCTAGGGGACAGGCGCGAGCACGAGAGAAGAGGGGAAAGGTAGAGGAGCTCACGGCGAACTTGATGGCGTCGTCAGCGAGCTCGGAGACGCGTCGGAGCGGGCGCACGGTCGCCGGCGATCTTCACGGCCGCAGGTTGAAGACGAGGTCGACGACGGCGCTCCAGGGCTTCTGGCGTCGGACAGCTCGGCGAGGAGAAGGAGAGGAACGGGGCAGAGCTTCTGGGCACTCCGGCGAGGCGAGAGGGGGACGGTGGCCACGGCTACGGCGAGCGGCGGCGACGGTGGCGTTCTGGCGTTCGCGAGGAAGAGCACCAGGAGAGGGGAGAACGAACCGAGGGGGAGTGAGAGGGTCCAGGGGGGTGCGTGGCGTCGTCCAGAGGCTGCTAGGCGCGTCGGCAGCGGCGGAAGCAGGAGGTGGCCGTGGCGCGTGGCCGCGGGCGCCGAGCACGCGCTCGTCCTTCTGTCAAGGAGGAAGACGACAGGGAGGAGCGGGCTGGGCTGGCCAGCTGGGCCAGCCAGGCCGTGCTGTGCTGGGCCAGCACAGGTAAGTCTGCCCTTTTTATTTTTTTCTTTTCTATTTTCTTCTGACATTTGTTTTGATTTAATTTCTAAACTAAATCATTTATTTTCTTCTGACATTTTATTTTGCAGGGACCTAGGAATTAACCCAAACCCCTAAAAATAAAGGACCAGAATTTTGGACATATATAAAATATAAAATATATATATATATATATCCAAGCAAATAGCTATTGCATTAATTCCAAATGCCCAAAATAAATACTTATGAGCTCCTAAGAATATTGGTTTGATTTTTATCTCTGACCAATATTTTTAGAGGGCCACATGAACATTTTCTTGGACCTTTTTGGAGCAACTTTTATTTGGGTTATTTTCAAAAGGGTTTCTGAGGGTTTCACAAGTCCTCATTTCAATTTCATTTGAAAATTTAAACATGATGCAAACCACAAACTAACCTAGAGCATACCAGAACTAGGGTTGTGACAGATATCTACCCGATTCTTGATCCAGAGGTCACGTTGCTGGATTAGATTCTCAAGCTTCTCCTCCACATCCCTCTGGAGGGTCCTGGCCTTGTTCAGAACCGTCATCAACAACGTCTCACAAGCACCAGCAGATTCGGTTACCTTCTCCAGAGTGCCAAGACTTGCCTTCATGTCGGAGATGGCGCCATTAGTAGTGGCAAGGTCCTGGCTTTTGGAAGGAAGCTATGATTGCACCTCCTTCAGGAGAGTTTCTGCCTTCTGCGCTTCTTCCTTGAGGGCCAAAATTTCCTGCCAACTCCCGGCAAGATCGCCCGTCAGCTTGCTCACCTGAAGGTCGAGGTCAGTCTTGGCGGCAGCCACAATAGCTAGATCATCGACAACCTTCTTCAAATGGGCTGAGGATTCAAGGGTGAGCGCGTCCTGCGTGGCCTTTTGCTTATCCTCCAGATCCTTGGTACGCTGCTGTACAAGAGCCTCCAGTTCCTCAGGCTTGCCACGATGGGTAGCTTCGAGGTGCCCTTCCCGGGTAGAGATGTCCTTCTCCTGGGAATTCAAGAACACTTCTCGGTCTGCCAGGCGGACCTCCAAGCGAACTCCTCCTTGGCCATGGTTATCACATCCTAGTGCCGCAAGAGGGATTGGAACTACTTGTTGTGCCGCTCACGCAATTGGCGACCCTTGTCCCTCAGTTTTTGATCCATGAGGCCAGCAGAGTTACGCTGCTCCTTGATCATTTGCCACTTCAGGCTATCTCTGCTCTACACGTCCTCAATGCCTATTGCCACAAACTCCAAAAAGGACAAGTCCATGACTACATCAACGAAATTGTCAGCCTCTTCGTTTCTCTAGGACAGCGGAGCCAAGATGCGCCTCATCTCCTCATCAAATATTACACCCACTGCAGCAGATGAGCAGGGGGTGCAAGCCCAGGCTGGGCAAGGACCAACGCCAGCTTGCTTGAGGATAGCTACGGGACTGTGGCGGGCGTGCCAAACAGGGGAAGAGGACCCATGGTTTGAAGATGAGCTTTCTCCTCGAGCACTGCCTCTGGGCCTGACGCGCTGCTAGAGGTTTCCCCTGCTTTCTTTGGGACTTCCTAGATGTCCTTGGCAGTATGTTCATGGCCTTCCACGGCAACAATGTTGGCGGCCTCCTCGGCAACATCTTTTCTAATTCTGGCCACTTCTTCCAACAGCTCGGGTTCCTGGACTAGAGGGGCTGCAGGCAAAGTTAACAAGCAATGATAAAGAGGTGCTACAAACCACTAAATTAGAGACCTGAGAGCGAAATAGTTCAAGAAAGAAAGGACAAAGGCGAAAGAATTACCCGGTGATGTTTGCCGCGGAAGCATCGGCCTCCCCGACAACTTAGGTTGCCGTAGTGCGACCCATGTCCCCTTCCTCAGTGGCCACGACCTCAGTATGAGCCGACCCCTCGGTGGAGGCCCTTGCCGGTGGTTTCTCTGCCAGAACGTTTGGTGGGGTGGACCTTTCTTGGTGGGCCTTGCCCGTTGGAACTCATCTCCTTGCTTGGCTAGAGATGTGGCCCGTTCTTTCGCGTCTCTTCGGGAGGGCGATGCGAGTTCCATGCCTTCACCATGGGGGCTCAGCTGGGGGCTATGCACGAGGTCCTCTGTGCTAGCTCCCGGCAGGCCCATGCTCGCCAAGGGCTCCAGTGTCATCGTTTGCTTGCTCCATTTGGCCCGGTGGATGAGGGGTTCTTCGTCCTTGCCAGGTCATAAAACAAGATTGAGTCAGCAATTGCCAAGCACGTAGTACCTCGACAAGGAAATTGGTTGCTCTCCTGACACTAGGTCTATGAGCATTGTGTCGAGCATGTATGCGCGGGTGGTAGGGTCGCTCTACCTCATTTTGGAGTTGGGGGAGCCGAGCTACCCGACAGCTGTGAGCTCTTTCATGGAGCTGGGGGTTCTAGTGGGGTCAAGCTGTGTGAGGAAGCTGGACTTGGCTAAGGGCTGGGATCAACCCCCGTAACCCCTCTCCGTTTGGTGGGAGGAGTCTTAACCTCGGAAAGGTGGGGGGGGGGAGTGGCGGCATGCCATGTCTAGCTTGACGCTCTTGGAGGCGATCTTCCTCACTCTCTTGGTGGCTGGCGCAAGGACAGGGGTTGCTGTTCCCCGGTGGGCCCACCTGCGAGGATGCTATTCAAGGTCTGGCTCTAGGGCTTGAGGACCCATTGCGAGCCATTCCTCTTCAGGCCGCTCTGCCTCCTCGACCCCTCCTCCTCCTTAGGGCTCTACTGCTGTGGCATGAAGAATTTCAGCCCGAGTAGTCTCGATCCCGACAACATCCTCAATTACAGGTTCCTCGCTCCTCTCATCAGAAGAACCTCCGCCTTCGGCTCCTTCTTCCTCCTCCTCCTCTTCTTCTCCCATCCTCACCTTCCCGACAGATTAGAGCACCTTGTACCCTTCAATCTGCCTCCTGATAAATTCTGCCTCAGCTTGGGAGGTGCGCTTGAACATGTTGTTTTCCGCCCTAGAATGTTTTTCTTCTAGACCGAAAAACCACTTGATCTCTGCTTTCATGTCATGTAGCTTCCAATTGGCCTTGACTCCATAAGCATTGCAGTCAGGCATCCACTTCAAAATCTGGTCCCGAGCAGAGTTGATATGCAACGGGACAATTTTTGTGGTAGTATTGGAATGTCTTGATATGAACACATGAGTAGGTGGTTCTCTCTCAGAAAATGAATGGTGGAACTGTAGGCACGTTCTGACGACTCTCAGTTAGGATGAGAGGGGTGGAGGGGTATATATAGCCTCCCCATAAAAATCCAATTGTTACACACATTTGACTCAACTCGGTGAGATCGAATAGAGGAATTCGGTGGCACCGATTGGTTCAAACAGGTGAATGTTAGGAATATTGGTGGGACCGACTGGTACAACTCGGTGAGACCGATGTGATAGTTCCTCGGGAAAACTTCATCTCGCTGGGACCGATTCAAGCAACTCGGTGAGACCGAAGTGAACAATTGACACACAGAGAGTCTGTCAAGCCAACTATGCGGGACTGATTGCATGAACTCGGTGAGACTGAAATAAATGCAACTGATCACAGAGCGCTGTCAAGGCCATCCCGGTGAGACCGAGATCCATATCGGTCGAAGCGATTTGTTAGGGTTTCTGGCGATGGCTATGTCCAACGAACTCGGTGGGTTCCGGATGGAAATATCGGTGTGGCTTAATTTGGAATGAGGGTTTGTACATATTTGGATGGACAAAGTGGTTGAGGGTTTTGGAGCAATATCACTAAGCACTTGAGAAAACATATCATTAAGCAATACCTCATCCCAATTTAATAGTATTGGCTTTCCTCTGGACTCAATGTGATCTTGGATCACTAAAATAAAAATGAAGAGTCTTGAGCTTTCGCCAATCTTTGTCCTTAGTTTTTTAGGGGTCCACATCTCATACCATGCCATGACAATCATTGAACATCCTAAAATATTTATCTTGAAAGGATATTAGTTCAATAAGCTATATGTTGCTATGAATTGCCAAAAACACCTAATGATTAGTTGCACGTTTAGTATCCCCCTTTTTGGTAATTGATGAAAACATATAGATCAAAGCTTCAAAAAATGATTTAATGAATGAATTGCATCATTGCTTTGAGAAGTATGTGGTAAGCAAGAGCTTCTCCTAAATTTGTGCATTATAAAAAATTTGCGTTTGAATGCAAATGCACAATCGATTAGGATCATGGGTCACTCTTCCATGTCACATACATGCTGGTGGAGCGCACAAAATGTTAAGAGTGGAATAACATGCATGCATCACCAAAACATAATTGAATGATCATACACAAACAAACATAGAGATAAGAATTAATCACACATTAAGCATAGTATGATCATCCACACAACCAAACATAGTATCTCACGAGCATAAATGAGGAAGTAGCATGCAACAACCGAACGGCGAATCAACAAATTAGAAAGGCAATAAACACAAAAGAAGCAAAACACACACACTCTCTCTCTCTCTCAGCCTATGATCTATACATTTTCTCCCCCTTTGGCAACAAGTTACCAAAAAGCTTGAAAACATATAGCACTATGCGGCTCTCTAGGCATGATCCTCCGGAGCTTCTAATGGGGTCTTCTAGCTTGTAGCTCTAGTGTGCGAAGATGGCATTGAGAGAACTACATCTGCAAAATACGTCGAAAATGTCTGTTGAACTGGTGGATTAGATACTAGAGGGGGCGTGAGGAGTAGTAGTAGCAGGTGCAGAGTGAGAGGTCCTCAAATCTACAACTGGCATTGCTGAAGATCTTGGTGTTCTAGGCACAGCCTGATAACTATCAATGGTAGGTCAATCCTCTCCATTGTCCAAACCAGCAGCTTCCATATCATCCCTTAGCTTGTCAACAATATCTTGAATATCTGTGACATTTACATGAAGATCATCTTTGTTTCAACAACCATTTCTTGGCTCTCCTAGTTCTTGGCTAGGTTGGCCAGACTTCGCTCAATCCTCGGGGTTGATTCGATCAGATATTTCATTTCATCATATCTTGATTTGATGTTAGCTATGGGGGCACTTGATGCAGTTGCTTTCTTTGCTTTCTTTGATGCTGCTCCTGCTTGACAGATGTAGGGTGTGAAGGGTCCAGAACCACTACATTATTCTCAAACTCATGCTGAAGAGGAAGGTGCTCATCTTCTAGTAGATATATATATCTGTTCCAATCTTGGAGTTGATCAACATCTGAATGTGTGGTGCATATCCACATGACCTCTTCTGGTCAGCAACAACCCTCTTGATTGTTTCAACTATCAAGCTCATCACCTTCAATTTCTAGGGAATTTCTAGGGAACATCAAACAAATGAAGCAATTTGATGAAATGGCCATGTATCATCCTATGATCTCCATACTTAGGCAATGAGGTATGCCTTAGTGTGGTGTTTGGGGTAGCCAATCCAGCAAGCAAATGGTAGATGGAGCTAAGTTTGTGTGTTTTCAAATCTTTGTCAGGGATTTCTTTGTACATATTTTCCATAGTGATGTGATCATCCCTAGGCTTGGCATAAACATCTATATCATCTTTTGTTTCCTTAGGTGCATTTGTAAGAGCAGCCCACTGAGGGATAGATGATTGATACCTTGAGCCTTCTGTCATCCATACAATTCTACCATCTGGATAAAAATGTATAGTGGAGTAGAATTGCATAATCAACTCATCATTCCATTTGGTAAGCTTTTGTCCCACAAAAGCATCTGTTCCAATAAGTCTGAAACTCTCATGAACATGGGGCAAGTAATCTTCGTTTACATAAATTAATTTCCAATCCACCCACTTCATGTTAGAAACAATAGGATTTTTATCCAACTAACACTGTCTCATAAAAGTCTTCTTGTTCCTTGGTGTGGAACATGTAGTCACATGAAGTCCTTCTCCTGGCTGAGTAGGATTAACTTTCCTCCACTCTCTCAGTCCATTTTCTTTCCTGAGCTTCATATTTTCTGCATCTAGGTGTGCATTATCATGATCAGGCATCTTGGGCTTCAACCTTCTGAGCACTAGTGACTCAACTTCTTCCGCGGCAACTTCTGGCACTGGGGCCTTGTTTTTCTGAGAAGCTGGGATGTTCCTGGTGGATCTCTTGGGTGTTGACACTTTTGGTGCTTTCTTGGGATTATATGGAGCAGCAGCTAACTTCATGGCATCTACCATGAGTTTCTGAGTTGTTGCTAGAGGTGCTTCAGCTTGCTCATCCTCCTCTTTTTCATCTTCCCTCATGGAAGGCTTGCCAAGCACTGTGGCAATGGTCTTCCTAGCTCTCTTCTTTTTCTTACAAATAGCTTCTTCATCACTTGAATCCTCAAGTGTGAACTCCATAGTTTCTTGAACAACTAAAGCTATTCTAGGTTTTGAAGTTGGAACTCTCTTCATAGCTTTGAAGAGGCTGCTGAGGCATATTCCTTTCTGACAATTGTATTTTTTTTTGATGTGGCCTCATCTACAACGAAATCCTCAGCCTCACTTTGTGAGGTTCTCTTCTTCTTTGTCCTCGTAGAAGCTTTTGGCAGATTACTTGGTGTCCTTTTGCTACTGTCACAATAGCTCTCATTAGGGACTGAGCCCACACTGAGATCATCAGCATGTTCAGACCTGTTCTGACTATCACTTGCATCCGACATCTTGTAAATCTGACCCTATGAACAGATGGGTGTATGTAGAATACATGAGCATCACAAAATGCAGAGGTTTTACAAAGATTCAAAAATCCAGTTTTAGTTTCTCACATAATTCATTTCGGAGCAACCGAGTGGATCATCTCGGTGACACCGAAGCTCATACAGAGCCTAAACACATAGTTCGGTTAGACCGAGTTGTGGTTTTCAGTGGCTCTGAGATTCTAGGGTCTCACTTAGACTTTATTTTCGGTCCCACTGATCAGTATGTTTCGGTCAGACCAAGATGTACTTGTCAATGGCCTGACCCAGTCGGTGGGACCAAAGATTTTATTTCGGTCGGTCCGAGATGAGTTCGACAGAAACCTAAACCTAAAAAATTTCATCGAATCTATTTTAAGGAATTTCTTTGGTGGATACATGTATTTCAATCGTGGCAAGAAGTAAGACATTATCCTTATGCATTGAATAAGAACGGGAAAGCACGAGGAGATCGAATTGTACCCTAACTCGGTGACGATTCTCTATGACGACAACGGTGGTGGAGATTTCTGTTGACGGCAACGGAGACCTACGGCGGAGACGCATAGTCAAAGACGTCGAAGATCCGGAGACCGTGGGGCGGCAGCAATGGCGTACGGGCGCAAGGAGTTTGAAGAAGTTTGCAAACGTTCAGTTCCATGGGATTATATACCCATGTGTTGTCGGTGGCGCCAAGTGGAACTAATCAGTGGCACCGAGATTCGAAACTACAAGCAGTTACACCAACTCGGTGGGATCGAGTAGGTCTAATCGGTAGCATCGAGATAGAAAACCTAGATCAATCTATTGATTTCGGCGAGACCGAGTGGGAATTTTTGGTCTGACCGAAATGCATCAAAAGGTTTTGGTACACATCCCTAGTTGGATCGATGACTCCGAGTGCTCCTCACCCGGAGGGTACAAAAAGACTTGTTCAAGTTTTGTGATGTAGAATTAATATAATTTGAGACAAGAAAAGCATAGATAGCTACAAAGTTCATAGGCATTCTTCCACATCCATTTGTCCAATAAAAAGAAAACAATCAAAACAACAAATAGATGTCCTCAAATAAAGAAAATATGCAACCAACACGCTTACACAATAAGATAGCAAATAAACCATGTGTCAAAGCATGCACAAACAATTCTAGCATCTATCAAGCAATTGGCCATGACCAGGTCATCTATATTTAAGTATATTGAGTTAGGAGTCAAATGAGAATATTTGATCATAGGTCACACTCATCGTTTAAGCAAAAGTGGGGTTACCACTATTACATAAAGCATTAATGTCTTCACACAATTAGAGTTGCTTTAGCTCATTTTCTTAGATTAAAGCTCCTCTAGATGTGATATCCCCCTAAGAGGGATGAACTAACCTTGGGTTTTGTCGATGATGATGTCATGTATATAGTGAAGGTGTGGATGCTCAATGATAATGAAGATTATTTGGAGCAATCGTTTGGAGTGTTGCACTATCAACACCTACATGGTTTAGTGAATTGCACATATGATGATGTCCATGAAAGCATTTGGTTACCTTGTCCCTTGTCTTACCAACAAGAGGGTTTGTGACTCCATGAACTTGATGCAACATATGAAAGTTCATTGCATAATTCCTTGCCTATATGAATACGAGTGAAGTATGTTGGTGGAGTCACCTTTATGTACACTCTAGTTCTTCTTCTTTGGGATCCACATCAACTTGATGGGAATCCTTGGAATCGTAGTCGAACTTGAAGACGTAGAGCTTGACGTAGTCTTGGGAACCCACTTGACCATGTCCTTAGCGGCTTCTTCAAATGAGTCGATCTCTTCTTGAAGCTTGTCCTTGACTTTTAGCTTGTGGTCTTGTGGAGGAAGATCATCATGAGCTTGTGTTCCCTTAAAATAAGTGGGTTCATACTTCTCTTGCCAACTCCATTGGCATTGAACTTTCATTCAAAACCAACACCTTTATTCTTCTGATGCCTTCCTTGCTTGCGTACAATTTCTCTATAATTCCCTTCAATAAGTTATTTTCTTGCTCAAGTGTGACTTGGCTAAGAGAATCATTAGTGGAATCAAGAGTATTACTAGAAGCAACAACATTTGATTTAGCATGGTTATTGTTACCACTAGAAGAAGAATATTTCTTGCTTTGTTTCTACATTTTACTTGTATCATATAAGTAGACAAGAGGAGATGTTTGGCAATGTAACAAGAGCTCTTCATTCGAAGATCATCATTCATAGCTTTTAGAAACTCATTCCCTTTCCCTAAATTTAGCTTCTGGAAGCAAAGCTTCTCATGAGTTTTTAGGAACTCCCTATGATCCTCTAGGGTTGTTTCATGAGCTAACTTAAGAGTTTTTAGTTCTTTAGTTAGACGCTCAATCTCCTTCTTATCATTGCCAATAGTTTCATCTTGACTATCATGATTACTCGTAAGTTCATCATAGTTTTCGTTGCTAGTTTTGTCAATAAGTAACTCATTATCACCTAGCAAATCATCTTCATCAATATTGAAATCAAGATACTTGGTGTGTCGACATGGAAGCACGATCACCTATGGGGCATGGGTACCCCTTTGTGGTTCAACAAGGCGACGACCGCGTTGCGCCAAAAGGAGAAGCAATAGGGGACAACAAGATGACAAATAGTTCTCTTTTACCCAGGTTCGGGCCGCCTCGAAGGGTAAAACCCAACTCCTGCAATGGTGGATTGATCTGGGGGAACACGAAGCTTCTACGCACTCTAGCCCGGCGGGGTTGCCTCGGGTAGTGCAGCATGAGCGTACAAGTGTCAGGGGACCGAATGTTCGAACCCCTTGCTAGGTTGCCTCGGGCATCCCTTTATGGGTTAAGGGGTGACCACAGTGGCGAAATAGTCATTTAAGTACGATTACATAGCTAACAGTGCTATCATACGTAACTATGACAGTTAGGACAAAGTGCATTAAATGCACTGCTAGGTGTCGTGCAGAGGACGAATCCTGGCAAGCCTGTCGCGCTGCTTATCTGCCTCTTCTTATCAGCTTGACTTGCCTCCTGGACGGGTGTCAATAAAGCCAATCTCTTCTCCTCCACATTGCCACATGCTTGATAGGATCCACCTAGTCGCTTAGTACCTTGACACCGCATTGATTAGTGACTTGGGTGCGGTGAGGTGGGGCGATGGAGTCTTGGTGAAGCCTTCTTGCCAAGGGAACTTGGCGGGGCTTGGTCTTGGCAGCGCCCGCAACCCCATCGGGGCGAATCTGGATTTGTCCTTAGGTGCGGCCTCGTCCTGGGCAGGCTCTCCTGGCCGACAAGGGAGGCCTTCCCAAGGTGGCCTTCTACTAGATTTGGTCTTCTTAATGCTCTCCTTAATCTCACGAAGAGCGGCTTCTCTGACTTAACTTTGTGTCATGCATTGGTGTTTGATGTATTATCATCATCGTGCCTGTGCATGAGTTCGGCCTACAAACGTGAATGTTTTTTGCACCGACAGGAACCCCCGGGCCTGGCCCACATGTGCTGTCGTGCATCGTTGGGGTAGGCCCAAACAATGCACATGCTGGCACTCTGACCTCACCGCGATGGAATCCATGTCTCTGAGATCTTCTTTGCTTCGGCATTAAGTTGGAATTGTGTTAACTTCCGGGCTCTCCATGGGTCGCACGATGCAAGACGACGTGGGTTCACCCATGTGGTGGGCCAGAGGACTACCATTTCACTTTTGCCCACAACGCATGATTTTTCGGCCACACGCGCATCATGCATTGCGCAGGGTTGGTGGCAGATGCGCAGGGCGTAGGAATGCGTGCTATGACAGAAAACGTGGCGCCCCGGATTGGCGCAGAGGGGTGGCCGGCGACTCTTGATGCCATCAGTGGTGCATGTAAGCCGGATTTTAGGAGTGGGGTAGTTTCCCCAGGATAGCGGAGAGCCAGCCCCCTCCATGCTCTTTGATAAAAGAGAGCGCGAGGGGGTGGAAGTTCTCAACCACATACGTTCTCCTCGTTTTTCTTGGGTCCTTCCAAAATGGTGCGGGGAAAATGTGTCATCGAGCTCCTACAGCGGCGACAAGAGGTTCCTCTCAGCAGCGTGTCCATGCCCCGGCTGGGGATGCAGGGGTAGGGTCCAGTGCGCAAGGCGGAGCCGGTAGGATGCGACTACGGTCCACGAAGTGCTCGGGCTTGAGGTAGACGCGGCGGCTCTCTGGTCGCGCTTTGGCTCCGACTCCAATAGAAGGCCATGTTGCAAACACGACACTGGAATTCGTCGTGCGGTTGTGCGATCCTCCGCGCAGCCGTCTTCGACTTCCCGGCCCCTTCGCAAGGGCGATGAAGGCCGGACAGCTGCACGAGTTGAAGCTGCACATGAGGGGTTGCTACAATGGCACTATGCGGGTGGATGTTGATTTCCCTACACCCATGTCCTACTTCTCCGGCGTGGCTGTAAAACTTGTGCACATGCCCACAACTTGAAGGAAGGGCACATCCTCAATTTTAAGCTAATGGAGGCTAATTTTCTCTTCATCAAGGTATTCGGTTGCTCGGGTGCTCGGTTAGGGTGCTGCGTGGGGAGATGGACTGATGAGAAAAGCTCCTCCGCGAGCGACAGTAACGAAGAGGACACTAACGGCAAAGACGACAACATCGAGCCCCCGGTCGTCAAGCGTGAAGACGACGACTCGGACTCCAGCTAAGCGCCGGACGCACCATCACCGTTAGCTAGGCGACGACAACACCATCATCTGCCACTGGACCCCGACAGA
Source organism: Secale cereale (assembly GCA_902687465.1). Taxonomy (NCBI): domain Eukaryota; kingdom Viridiplantae; phylum Streptophyta; class Magnoliopsida; order Poales; family Poaceae; genus Secale; species Secale cereale. The sequence continues at coordinate 318,706,364 of LR738712.1, read as the reverse complement.
GCGATTTCCCAGGGGTGCTTGGCCCGGTCGACTCCGCTTCCACCAGTTGGACCCTCGCAGGTTACCTCATGGACTCCGGATTTGTCTTCCCTACCGGTGTCCCTCTTGTCGTGTTTATATAGCCCTGGCGTGGGTGACCAGGGCATCGCCTAGCCGCTCTCCCCATCCCCAACCTCTTCTTCCTTGTCGGGGAGGCACCCACCCGATCTTGTCAGGCTAGGTCCCGTGGGCCCTGACGGGATCGGACTAGGCTTCTGCCCAGGCGCTCCTTTTTCCCTCTTTCCTTCTCGATGCAACTCCTATGAGGAGAGGGACAAGAAAGGAATTACATGGCACTTATCTTTTTTCAATTTAAAAGATGTAGGCACCAGCCGAATTTTAGTTCAAATTAAGTAACCCTCTATCCATGTTCGTATCCTGTATGATATGTACTTGTTTATTGACGTATAATGGAAAAAGAATGCCCGTCAGGTACTTTTGCACGTATCATATCCATGCTGAGGAATAATTCCTCAATACTTTCATGTAAATAAAGTTCTCCGGCAAGGCAACTTACTTGTCGTTTCCAGAGCTACTACTAAACCCTATCTGATGTGTTAGGAGCGTGGATGTAGGCCGGCCCTTTTTCAGTCCCCTATATTTATATGTTGAACCCTTCGGTTGAAACTTGGAGAAAGAGCCTCCTCAAAGTCAGTTTTGCCTGCAAGTAAGAGTCCTTCTCGGACTTATAGGACCGGACGCCACAATCCTCGGCATTAGACCCGGACACCTCGGGTCTCGGCGTTTGGCCGAGGGCCAGACGCCAGGGTCTCCGACGTTTGGTCCTTGACCTCCGCAAAACATCATTTTGCACCAACCTAAAGCCCCATGGACCTTACCCCTTGGCCTAAACATATCATCATATATATATATATCATTATTTAGCTCTGTACCATTTCGGAGCTCCTCGTCATGTCGGTGATCTCATCTGGGACTCCAAACAACGTTCTGTCACCAACATTGTCGGGGAAGCTGATCCACGAACACCTATGGGACCGGCGGACCAAGTCCCTTTCGGTTTGGCGGGGGCGGAGATTGCACGAAGAGCAGATCGAGGCGAAGCACACGAGTAGTTTACCCAGGTTTGTGCCGCACGGATGCGTAAAACCCTACTCCTGCTTTGTGGTTTGTATTCAGTTCTTTGCTCGGGAGCGCTGAGTGCTACAGTACACACCAGCAGCTAACGAGACCGAGCGTGAGAGATCTTCTGCTTCGAACCCCCCTCTACGTTGCGCATGGGCCTCCTTTTATATGCTCAAGGGGTCACCGACAGGTGGCAATGCAGATGAGGGTAAAAATGGGAAAGGTGTTGTAGTTGGTACAACCACCTGTACAGTGCATCATACCTAACCCTGACGGCAGGGGACAAGAGCATTAAATGCCCATCTGTGTCGCCCAAACAGTGCAAAAAGGGGCCGTCAGGGACGCCACCGTTCGCCACGACGGCAACCTTGTCAGCGCCGCTTGCCACCGCGCACCGCTGGCTGCACAGCCTCCCGCCACGTATGCCTGGAAGGGTCCTAGAGCGACACGTTGGCGGGTGTGCTGGAGCGTGGGCACAGAGTGGTAGCTTGCCGTGGTCGTTGTCTTGTCACGTCCGGGAGCTTGTCGCTCACCGGGCCTTGCCAGGACGCGTGGCGCGTCGCAGCAAGTTCCTTGAGATGCCTTGGTTGGCCTTCCCGGCAAGCTCCTCTCGCCGGGGTCTTGTGCCTTGAGTGGCCTTCCCGGCAAGCTCCTCTTGCCGGGGCCTTGTCTCCTTGGCTTGAATACTTTGTTCTTGAATGGCTCCAAAGGAACCACGGAGGACCTTGGCGGTCACCCGACAAGCCTTGCCGCGGGACGCTGCGACTGCCCGTGCACAAGTTCGGGATACTAGGGTACCCCTACTCTAGTACACCGACAGGAGCCCCCGGGCCTGGGCCATACACGGTGCCGATCGCTGTTGGGCCAGGCCCAAATCAGTGCACGGGCACGCGCGGCCTGGGTTACGCCGTATCTTTCTCCGTATCCACCGCGCCATCCCCGAACGGCACGCGTTGATTGCGGCGTCGTGGGAGAGATCGTGGGCGGTTTCTTTATTCGGAAAGGCAGAACGTCCGCCCCCTCCCTCCTTATAAGTAGGGGAAACAGGGGCAGTTCGTTCATCCGCCATTTGCTACTCCAACCTTGAGAACCTCCGCCGCTCCCCTTCTTCCCAAAGCTGAAAGAGAGCAGCGCTCCGCCCCCCATCGCCACCAGCACCACCAACGCCGTCGACCTCCCTCACCACTTCCGCCATGGCTCCGAAAACCGACAAGGGGAAGGGCGCGAAGTCGGCCGAGGCACAGTGGCTCGCGGCGCTGCGAAAGGAGCGGGCTGTCTTCCCCCCCAAGCTTGCCACGAGGGAGCTGAGGGAGTGCTACTACCACTTCTGGTCGGGGGAGACGCGGGCGCACCCGCGCACGAAGGTACTTCCAGCCATTGCTTGGAAAATGGCTCCGACTGGATACCCTTTCTTCGCCTTTTTCTTCTACTGCGGGCTCTGCCCGCCTTTCTCTGAATTTTTCTGCGATATCATGAAGACCTACGGGTTCCGCCTCCTTGACTTCACCCCCAATGCCGTTTTGACCATGGCAGTTTTCGCACATCTCTGCGAAACCTTTGTCGGAGTCCATCCCAATGTAGCCCTTTTCCGCCACTTCTTTATGCCTCGAGTTGAGAGAGGAGAGCCTTTATCCAGCAGAGTCTCTTGGATCTCGAGGGCCGGCAAGAAGGCCACTTATCTGGAGGGAGAGCTCCGCAACAAGTGGGAGGAGTGGAGAGCGAACTGGTGCTGGATTATCGAGGAGAACCCGCAGCCATTTACCGCCTGGCGCCAAACCCCACTAGTGCGCGGCAGCGACTGGAGCAACGTGGCCCCGGAAGACGATAGGCTGAAGATTGCCGTCGCCCGGATCCAATGCCTCAGGCTTGCCGGGCTCACTGTAGGCGCAGTTGGCGCAGATTTCCTTCGCCGCCGCATCGCCCCCCTGCAGGAGAGGAAGAGACCCGCCTGGGAGTTCAAGAATGCGGCGGACATCATGAGGCTGCGCCCGGGCCTCAACTTCAACTTCACTGTCCTGGAGCTCAACGCGATGCTCCAGGAGCTGTTCAACTATGACCCTCAGCACCCCGAAGTGTTCAGGTTGCCGAGGGGTGTCGTTCCGCTGTGCAACAACTCCGCGCTCAGCCGCATTCGCGCGATGATGCCGCTGTGCGACTCGCATGGGATCAACCCAACTTGGCAAGAGCCTGCAGATGACGCCGTGTAGGAGTTCTTCAACAGCTTGGAAGAAGTGCCGATTCGCTCCGACGAGAAGAAAGGCCTCACCCGCGACACCACCGACACGGAGCTGAAGCGCATCGCCACTAGGCTGGAAGAGGCGGCGGCAGCCGCAGCCGCGGGCGAGTTCGGATTCACCGTGGAGGAGGCGGAGGCAGCAAAGGCGGCAAGCCTTGCCGAGCGAGAGGAATTTGTCGGCGAGGGAGAGCTTGCCGGGCATGACGCCGAGTCGAGCGAGCCCGCCGAGCAGGGCGTCGAGTCGAGCGAGCGCGCCGAGGATACGAGTGGCTCGCTGGAGACCGACTCAAGCAGAGGCCCTAGCTCCACGAAGAAGGCGTCTCCGCAAGGCCGGAGACGTAGCGGAGGGGCAGGCGAGTCGACAGCCGCCGCGCCGCGCGACACGCTCCACCGCGGCAAGCACGGTTGCCGCAGGAGCACCTCGCGCTTCTGCGGCAACTGGAGCGGGGTCTTCCCGGACCGCCGCTTCTGCTCCTGCCGCTTCTCACGCCGCGGCGGCAGCCGGAGCGGGGTCGTCTCAGACCACCGCCACTGCTCCCGCCAAGCGGCCAAGGGAGCCTACCCCTCCGCCTCCTCGCGCCAGACGTGAGCCGGATTTCGACTTCTCCGCGCTCAGCTCCGACGAGGAAGAAGAAGAGTAAGATTCTTGTTGTACTTGTATTTCTTCAATTTTTTGTTGTTTTGTCTTGTATCTCATTTGCTTCGTTCCGGACTTATTCCTTTTCAGGACTCTGGCCCAGAGAGCGGCAAAGAGAGCCAAGGTCCCGGCGAGGAGAGAGGAGGTGATCATCGTTGAGGACGAACCCACCGAGACCACCTTGCCGGACCCGGCAACTAATCTTCAGAACAGCCCCCAGCGCAGCCCCCAGCGTAAGTATATGGTTCACTTTCCGCTGTTAGGCGCGCCTGGGTGCTCTTTCTTTGCTGATATCTGTTTGTTGATTTGTGTAGGAGCAGAGAAGCCACACCAGGAGCGCCCGGAGACCGCCCCCGACGGGCCATCTGCTTCAACTACACCGCCAAGGGAGAGTTCTCCGGCAAGGGTCTCTCCAGCAAGGGAGAGTTCTCCGTCAAGGGAGAGCCCTCCGGCAAGGGAGAGCTCTCCGGCAAAGGAGAGCACCAGCGGCCCCCCGCCGGCGGAGACTACGACTACGCCTCCAAGGGAGAGTTCCCCGGCAAGGGAACCTGCCGAGGAGCCGGCTCGCGCAGGTAATCCCCTCTCTTCAAAACATCCCTTGGGTTCTTCTTCTTTTGATCATCTTTTTGGATATTTGCTTAACTTCTCTCCCCTTCCGGTCGTCAGATCCATCTGCTGCGGAGCAGATGGTGACGGAGGTTGCTGGCGAAGAGAACACGCACGGCATAACCGGCGACGCCGCTGCTGCCGAAGAAGCAGCCGGCACCGACGATCCCGCCGACGATGAGGTCGCCAAGGCTGCCGCCGCAGCAGCTGGCGAGGGGTCTGGCGATCGCACCGACGGCCCTGAGGCCGCAGGAGCGCCAGGCGCTACGCCGCCCGCCGATCCCTCCGCCGCTGCCGCAGCGCCAGGCTCCGAAGACCCCCAGCCAGGTGTCTACCTGAAGGCCGGTGATGGCGTATTCATCAACCTCCCCTAGGCATCAATGTCCAGGGCACCGGTCGAGGGAGAAATCTTTGACGGAGAACTGCTTGCCTCCGCCGGGCTGACGCTGGTTGACGCGCCTAGCAGCAGCAGCGGCGAGCCCGAGGAGGAGCAGCTGCTGCGGAAGCTGTTGTCTCTCTACCACGCTCGGCAAGCCAAGCTGGAGTCCCGCGAGGCGGGAGCCGACATTGAAAAACGCACGGAGGAACTCCGGGCCCTTAACCAGGCAGCTCTCCGGTCCTTGGCAGAGGAGCGGGAGCAACTTGCCGAGGAGCAGCAGGCCTTCTTCCTCGAGAAGGCTGAAGTCGAAGAGCAGCAGCGGCTTGCCGCTGAGAAGCTGTCCGCGCGGGAGGGCGAGCTGGCGCAGCGGAAGGTCAATCTTGACAGCCATGAGGAGGAGCTTGCCGCGCGCGAGCGATCACTTGGCGGAGCCCTCAAGCAAGCATAGGACGCTGCCGCAGCTGCAGAGGTCGCCAAGAAGGAGTTGGAGACGAAGGTGGCGCAGCTCGAGGCCGATCTCAAGGCGAGAGGTGAAGAGCTTGCCGCGCTCAAGCATGAGCAGGAGAAGGACGCCCACAGCAACTCAGAGCTGCAGGTCCGCCTCGCCGAGAAGGGCAAGGAGCTTGCCGCCGCCAAGGACTCCAACGCGGATCTTGAGTTGAAGCTGACCACTTTGACCAAGACGCTGGACGGCGCCAGGGAGCGGGAGGCGGCCTTGAAGGAGGAGATCAAGGCCGAGAAGGCACTGCTGGCGAGTGCTGCTGCCGTCCAGAACACTTTCAGGGAGACCATCGAGCACTGGACGAAAGGTCTCGTGAACGCTGCCGCGGATATTGACAGGGAGCTGGCGCAGCTGGGGATGGAGGATCTCGGGTATTCCTCCGATGAGAACCTCCGACCCAGCGCCAAGCTCACCTTGTTCTTCAAAGGCGTGGCGACGGCCCTCCAGGGACTCCGGGAGAGGATCCCAAAGCAGCTGGCCGACGAGTCACACAAGCTCTGCGCGGGAGCCCTTCAAAAGGTGTTGGTGAAGGTGGCCTTCCGCAACCCGGTCCTCAACCTCACCAACGTCCTCAAGTCCCTGCCGCCGGGTGCTGATCTGGAGGCGCTCAAGGCCCTTGTCGCACCCATTGTGGACAAGGTGAGCGGGATCAAGAGGGTTGAGGGCGATCGCGTAGAATAGGCTGCTCGTTTTCTTCTTCTCTTGTCGCTGCTGGTCATGTTATGAGAACAATCTGTTAGAGCTGCGACAAGCTATCTTGTAATATGACTCTATTTTGGGTAGGATTGCTATGTTATTTCCTTTACTTGACCCCTTCCTTTATATGTTTCTGCCCTACGCTTTTAGGGAACTTGCCGGCGCAGGCACCTTAGCCGTGAGCGCTGAGTGCGGAACGTCAGCAGCCTGCTGGCGGTGCCATTACCGACAAGAAACCTTGTCGCAACTAGTCGCAGCTCACTTAAGTTGTTGAGCGAACTCGAAACAAAGTTGTTGAGCGGACTCGAAACAAAGTTGTTGAGCGATCTCGAAACAAAGTTAAGGGCGCAACTAGCTACGAGTTGGTTCCTCCACGCACAGGTTTTCCATACAAAGCACGGTCGTTCAAGGAAGATAACTTAAAAATTTAAAAATCTGATTGCTCAAACTTTGGCAACTTAGCTTTTCTGTTGCTTGCTTCCCGGCAAGGCGAAACTTTCTTGAACGACGCCTGGTCCATACCACTATCTTCTCCTTCCCCCCCGGCAAACCTGTGGGTGAGGGGAACCTTCCTTTTCTTGAGAAAAAGAAAGAAGAGAAAACAAAGATATGGAGCCTTAAGGCTCGTTATTGCTTACCGGGGGTAGGTGCTGCACAAAGTGTCAGATAACACATGCAAAATATAGATAGCATGAAATTGACAAGATGTGCGGAGCACATGAGCTTTACTTATGCACGGGGTCTGCGCCCGACTTTGTACAAAGGATTACATGCAACAACGGCAAGACTTGTACAAAAGGTGGTTGCCGGAACGGGTTCCGGCAACCGCGCCTTACGGGTAAAACTTACGAAGATGCTCGATGTTCCAGGAGTTGCTCACCGGAAAGCCATCTTCGGTCTCAAGGCGGATAGCGCCAGGCCTAGTGACTCGTTTCACCTGGTAAGGGCCTTCCCACTTCGGCGTCAACTTGTTGGAATTCTTGGCGGACTGAACGCGCCGAAGAACAAGGTCGCCTTCCTCGAGACTTCTGGCATTAACTTTCCGGCTATGGTAGCGGCGCAAAGCTTGCTGGTAGCGAGCAGCTCGTACAGCAGCCTGAAGACGGTCTTCCTCAAGGAGCAGCGCGTCATCTTGTCGCAGGTGCTCTTGCTCAATCTCATCATAATCGAGCACTCGAGGTGACCCGTATACGAGTTCCGTGGGGAGAACTGCCTCTGCTCCATAGACTAGAGCGAAAGGTGTCTGGCCATTGGCTCAATTTGGCGTCGTCCTGATCGACCAAAGAACCACCGGCAGCTCCTCGATCCAGTTTCTTCCGCACTTGTGCAGCCTGTCGAAAGTTCTGGTCTTGAGTCCAGGCAGCACTTCAGCATTTGCCCTCTCCGCTTGACCGTTGCTTCTCGGGTGAGCAACAGAAGCGAAGCAGACCTTGGCGCCAAGATCTTGGACGTACTGCATGAAGGTGCGGCTCGCGAATTGCGTACCGTTGTCGGTGATGATCATGTTAGGGATCCCGAAGCGGCAAACAATCGACCTGAAGAACTTAACTGCTGACTGTGTTGTCACCTTCATCACTGCTTCCACTTCCGCCATTTGTGAACTTGTCGATTGCAACGTACAAGTACTCAAAGCCCCCGACTGCTCGGGGAAAGGGGCCGAGGATGTCGAGCCCCCAGACCAAAAATGGCCAGGATAAAGGGATCGTCTAGAGAGCTTGAGCTGGTGTATCTGCTTGGAACGGAACTGGCACGCTTCACACTTGGTTACTTGTGCAGTTGCATCCTGGAGGGCTGTCGGCCAATAGAAACCTCGCCAGAACGCTTTGCCAGCAAGTGCTCTTGCGCCAATGTGGTGACCACATATGCCTCCATGTATCTCTGCCAACAGCTTTTGTCCGTCTTCCTGGTGAATACACTTCAATTTCACACCGTTGAGTCTTCTTCTGTATAGTGTGTTGTCAACAAACTGTTACATACTTGACTGTCGGGCTACTCTTTCCGCTTCTTCTTGCTCTCCGGGAAGTTCACCTGTCTGAAGGAAACGGACAATCTGTTGTGCCCATGCTGGAGCTTGTGGCTCGACAACAAGGACTAAAGGCACATCTGCTGCTGCGGGAACATCCGCTTCCACGGCAAGAACCTGCGGCTCAGCCGGAGCTTGACATTCCCCGGCAAGCTTGCCGGAGCAAAACTTGTCGGGAGCGTCTGCTTCAACGGAACAAACCCTAGGGCTTGCCGGAGCAGACTGCCCCTCAGCGCTCTTGGTGTTGATCTTGGGGACCTTCTTGGCTGCGGCTTCGGGAAGCTCTGCCGGAAAATAGTCACCAGAAATCAACTTCCTCTTCTTGCTTTGTCCAGTTGATGGCGTTACGGACGGTTGAGTCAGCTTGAGCACAAAGATCCCTGGTTCCACAGGCATCTTAAGTGCGGTGCACTTTGACAGGCCATCGGCGATGTCGTTCTGAGCTCTTGGAACATGCTCCATCTGTAGGCCGTCAAAGTGCTCTTCCAGCTTTCTCACTTCATCAACATAGGCTTCCATCAACGGACTCTGATAACTCTTGTTCACTTGGCGGACGACAAGCTGCGAGTCACCCCTGACAATGAGCTTCTTGATCCCAAGGTCTGCCACGATCCTGAGACCGGCAAGCAAACCCTCATACTCTGCGGTATTGTTTGTTGCTTGCTCCTTGGGAAAGTGCATCTGGACTACGTACTTGAGGTGCTCTCCGGTGGGTGCGACAAGCAGCACGCCAGCATCGGCGCCTTGCAGCGAGAAGGCACCATCAAATTACATCAGCCACTCTTTGCTTGCTTCCTTGACGGGGATGCTCGTTTCTAGAATTTCTTCATCTGGTGTTGGCGTCCACTCTGCTATGAATTCTGCCAATGCTCTGCTTTGGATGGTTAAAGTGCTCTCAAACTTGAGGCCAAAGCTTGACAGTTCCAGTGCCCACTCGACAATCCTGCCAGTTGCTTCTGGATTCTGCAGTATCCTCTTCAGCGGAAAGCGAGTGACAACTGTGATCTCATGTGCTTGGAAGTAATGGCGCAGCTTTCTCGAGGCCATGAGAAGGCCGAAAAGCAATTTCTGCACACCAGAGTACCTTGACCTAGCCCCCTGCAGAAGGGAGCTGACAAAGTAAACCGGGCGCTGCACCATTCTCTTCCGTATCTCCTCTTGCGCATGCGCAGATCTATCTTTGTCGGGACCAGAGCTTGTCGCGGAAGCCCCCTGCTTGTCGCTAGATGCCATTGCCGCGGTTGCTGGCTCATCATCTGCCTCCCTCTCCGCTACTAACGCAGCACTAACCACTTGATTGGTTGCCGCTAGATACAGCAGCAACTTCTCTTGTGGTTTAGGTGCGACAAGTATTGGAGTGGAGGACAGGTATCTCTTCAAGTCTTGCAGCGCAGCCTCCGCTTCCGGAGTCAATTTCATTGGACCTGCCTTTTTCAATATTTTGAAAAACGGCAGGGCGCGCTCAGCAGACTTAGAGATAAACCTGCTGGGAGCAGCCACACAACTGGCAAGTTTTCGTACATCCTTGACGCGCTTTGGTGCTTCAATCTGCTCAATGGCCTTGATCTTGTCTGGATTGGCTTCGATTCCCCTCTGAGACACGAAGAAACTGAGAAGCTTGCCGAAAGGGACTCCAAACACACACTTCTCGGGGTTGAGCTTGAGGCTAATCTTGCGCAGATTTGCAAAGGTCTCGTCTAAATCTTGAATCAGGGTTGCCTTGTCTTTGCTCTTGACCACTATGTCATCCATGTAGGCTTCCACATTTCTGTGAATTTGTGGCTCAAAAGCTGTATGGACTACCCTTGCAAATGTTGAACCAGCATTCTTCAAACCGAAAGGCATCCGTATGAAACAGTACGTGCCACATGGAGTGATGAATGCGGTCTTCTCCTCATCCTCTTCTGCCATGAAGATCTGATGGTATCCTGAGTATGCGTCAAGAAATGAAAGCAAGTCACATCCGGCCGTGGAGTCAACAATCTGGTCAATGCGCGGCAAGGGAAATGGGTCTTTGGGACAAGCTTTATTCACATCGGTGAAGTTGATACAAAGCCTCCATTTCCTGTTTGCCTTGCGCACGAGTACAGGATTGGCCAACCACGTAGGATGGAGCACTCCTCTGACAAGGCCTGCTGCTTCCAACTTCTTGATCTCTTCTGCGATGAATTCTTGGCACTCCACTGCTTGTTTCCTGACTTTTTGCTTGATGGGCCGCGCATGAGGACAGATGGCAAGGTGGTGCTCAATTACTTTCCTGGGAACACCGGGGATGTCAGACGGTTGCCACGCAAACACGTCGACGTTCGCCCACAGGAAAGCAATGAGCGCGCTTTCCTATTTAGGGTCAAGAGTGGCACTGATGGTGAAGGTACCACCAGTGCCGTCCTCCTTGCCGGACACCTTCTTGGTCTTTGGTGGAGCTGCCATTATCTTCTTACACTTGCCGGTGGAGCTCGATGGTGCGTCCTCGACGGTAGCGCAGCACTCCGAAGAGGTGCGCTTGCCGGAGTGGGCATCAGAACTCTTGCCGGACTTGGTCTTCTTCTTCCCCTCGGGAGCTTCAGTGGCAAGTGACTTGCTATCTGTTGCGGCTGCAGCTTCCCGATAGATCTTGTCGGCGCAGATAAGGGCATCCTTCTTGTCGCCAGGGACAGAGATGACGCTTATCGGGCCTGGCATCTTCAGCATATTGTACGCGTAGTGAGAGGATGCCATGAATTTGGCGAGTGCTGGACGGCCGAGTATCCCATTGTAAAGCAATGGGAAGTCGGCAACATCAAAGGTGACCCTCTCAGTCCTGAAGTTCAGCTCACCGCCAAATGTCACTGGCAACGTGATCTTCCCCTTTGGCTTGCTCCTTCTCGGGTTGATTCCTTGGAATGTGCCGGTCTCTTCGAGCTCGCTGTCAGGGATCTGGAGTTTCTGGAGTACAGCGGAGGAGATCAGATTCAAGCCGGCCCCGCCGTCAACTAACATCTTAGTGACCTTGAGGTTGCGGATAGTTGGTGAAACCAACATCGGCAAGCACCCGACCGCAGTAGTGCGATCAGGGTGGTCCTCAATATCAAAGATGATAGGCGTGCTGGACCACTTCAGAAGCTTGTGTGACTCGACATGTGGTTCTGCTGCATTAACTTCCCGCACCCACTGCTTGAGTTGGCGGTGTGAAGTATGCAGAGAGGCACCGCCGTCAACGCACAAGACCTCTGTGGCTTTCTGGAGCTCCTGCTCACTGTTCTCGACATCATCCATGTCTTCGTCGTCGTCGTCATCTTCATCCTTGTCGCGGCCGCGGGGAGGTCTGTCTCCTTGCCGTTGCTTGGCCTTGCTGCGGCGTCCCCCCCCCCCCCCCC
>LR738712.1:318667498-318694704 GCA_902687465.1 Secale cereale | reverse complement strand
GGCCGGGGTGCTTCGTGCCGGATCCTCCAGTACGTCCTTGGGCCTTCTCCTTGTCGTGTCGCTCGTACTCAGCTTTTTGCTACTCAACAAGCTGCTCGACACTCTTGCAGTTCTGGAGGTCATGGCCCTTGGTGCGGTGGATCTTGCAGTACTGCTTGTCGGTGCCATCCTGCTTGTCGGCGGCCGCCACAGCCTGGCAGTTGGTGCATGCGGCAATCTCCTTGCCAGAGATACCAACTTTGGCTTTCTTGGCACCACCTTCATTGTCGGACTGCTCAACGACTAGCACATCTTTGCCTTTCTTCTTCCTGTTGTTCCGCCGCCGGTTTTTCTTTGCCGGGGCAGCATCTTCACTGTCAGATCCTCCTGCTCCTGTATCCTCTGCGGGGAGTTTCCTCCCCTCCTCAGCACATGCACACTTGTCGGCCAGGGCATACAGCTCACTGACGTCTTTGATCTTGCACATCGACATCTCCTCCCGCATCCTGTGGTTACGCAGGTTCTGATGGAACACGCTGATGACCGCGGCAGGGTGGACGTTTGGGATGTTGTGCTGTACATGGCTGAATCTCTGAATGTACTTGCGCAGGGGCTCTCCTTCCTTCTGGGCGAGCAGGTGCAAGTCACTCTCTTGGCCATGAGGTTTGTGGCCGCCTGTAAAGGCTCCAATAAACTGATGGCATAGGTCTGCCCAGGAGGATATGGAGTTGTCCGGCAAGTGCATGAGCCAGGACCTGACGTTGGGCTTGAGCACCAGCGGGAAGTAGTTGGCAAGGATCTTGTCGTCCTGCCCCCCGGCAGCCTGCACCGCGATGGTGTAGATGCTGAGGAACTCCGACGGATGCGTCTTGCCGTCGTACTTCTCTGGTACCACTGGACTTGCCGCAGCTCACGAGTAAACGCAGGGCAACCTACCGCGTACGGCAAGTCGCCTGGTTCCCCTGGCGCATGCATGTCGACAGAAGGCCCAGCGCGCTGGTCTGATTGACGCAGCGCTTCTCTTCGGCGTTTGATGCGAGTACGAGCGTCTTCTTGTTGTCGTTCGTGAAGAACTTGGCGCCGATCGCGACGAGCTCGTGGATCTGATGACGCGGTGGAGTCGCTGTCGAGGTGGATCCGGCGAGTCGGCGATCTTGGCCTTCGGGGCGGAGAGTGCACGGTGGTTGAACCCCCACCGATCTTGCCGCCATCGGTTTGCGCCTGGGTGACTTGCCGCGGCTGCGGTGTACTTGGCTGGCGCGGAGTATCGCCGTTGGCGAAGCCGATGAGACTCTGAATGGTGGCCCTCCAATCGTCGATCTTGTCTGCCGTTGGAGGGTAGTCTAGGAGCAGTTGAGCTCGCGCCAAACCTTCCGCTGGAGTGGCGGGTAGCGGCGGCGAACGGTGCGAGGAGCGGGATATGCTCGGACTTCTAACTATGTTAGAAGGTGCAGTATCCCGTCCAGGCGACCGTGCCTTGCTCGTGCCAGCATGTTGGCGTGCATGCTGGTCTTGAGCATTCCGAGATCCGCCAGCTTGATCTTGGCCCAGCAAACGTATGGTGCCGTGAGTACCATGACGCTGCCGGTCCCGCACCTCCTGAGATGGGCGCGGTGCATGCACGGACGCCGAGGTCTTGGAGTGCGCCCGGTCGTTGTGGGAGCCGGCTACGCCGCCGATGGGCAGCGTAGCCTTGTCCTTGGACCTGGCAACATCGTGAGCTCCCTCGTCGACGCCCGTTCTTCCGCCGGCGTCTACCCCACCAGCCGTTGGCTCCGGCGGTGGTGGGTTCGGCGCGGACGAAGCAGCTGCCTCCGAAGCCTTCTTCTTCGGCGGCATGTTGATGAAGATGATGAAGATCTAGCTCGTGTGGACGCCGGATCAGGTTCACACAATCTCGACGCACCCCTACCTGGCGCGCCAAAGATGTCGGGGAAACTGATCCACGAACACCTATGGGACCGGCGGACCGAGTCCCTTTCGGTTTGGCTGGGGCGGAGATTTCACGATGAGCAGATAGAGGCGAAGCACACGAGCAGTTTACCCAGGTTCGGGCCGCACGGATGCGTAAAACCCTACTCCTGCTTTGTGGTTTGTATTGAGTTCTTTGCTCGGGAGTGCTGAGTGCTACAGTACACACCAGCAGCTAACGAGACCGAGCGTGAGAGTTCTTCTGCTTCGAACCCCCCTCTACGTTGCGCATGGGCCTCCTTTTATATGCTGAAGGGGTCACCGAAAGGTGGCAACGCAGATGAGGGTAAAAATGGGAAAGGTGTTGTAGTTGGTACAACCACCTGTATAGTGCATCATACCTAACCCTGACGGCAGGGGACAAGAGCATTAAATGCCCGTCTGTGTCGCCCAAACAGTGCAAAAAGGGGCCATCAGGGATGCCACCGTTCGCAACGACGGCAACCTTGTCAGCGCCGCTTGCCACCGCGCACCGCTGGCTGCACAGCCTCCCGCCACGTACGCCTGGAAGGGTCCTAGAGCGACACGTTGGCGGGTGAGCTGGAGCGTGGGTATAGAGTGGTAGCTTGCCGCGGCAAGCGCCTTGCCGCGGTCGTTGTCTTGTCGCGTCCGGGAGCTTGTCGCTCACTCGACCTTGCCGGGACGCGTGGCGCGTCGCGGCAAGTTCCTTGAGATGCCTTGGTTGGCCTTCCCGGCAAGCTCCTCTCGCCGGGGTCTTGTGCCTTGAGTGGCCTTCACGGCAAGCTCCTCTTGCCGGGGCCTTGTCTCCTTGGCTTGAATACTTTGTTCTTGAATGGATCCAAAGGAACCACGAAGGACCTTGGCAGTCACCCGGCAAGCCTTGCCGCGGGACGCTGCGACTGCCCGTGCACAAGTTCGGGATACTAGGGTACCCCTATACATAACTCATATAATACTATACCGTCAATGAACGTTAAGCGTGCAGACCCTATAGGTTCGATAATGATGTAGACATGACTGAGATGCTTCTCCGGTCCATAGCCAATAGCGGGACCTGGATGGCCATATTGGTTCCTACATATTCTACGAAGATCTTTATCAGCCGAACCTTTATGACAACATATGTAGTTCCTTTTGTCCATTGGTATATTCCTTGCCCGAGATTCGACCGTCGGTCTCTCCATACCTAGTTCAATCTCGTTACTAGCAAGTCTCTTTACTTGTTCTGTAATACATCATCCCAAAACTAACTCCTTACTTACTTTGCTTGGAAGCTTCTTATGATGCTTTATTACCGAGAGGAGATACCTCTCCGTCATACGGAGTGACAAATACCATTTTCGATTCATGCCAACCCAATAGACACCTTCGCAACAACGGATGTGGTTGTCATAGTATGCCTAGTAGTTAAAGGATGTACCAACTCTTGGAATGTGCACCGTGCACTTGTTCTCCTCGCGGGCAACATGTCGTTTTATTTTCTATCCAGCTTTGCAAGCAAGAGAAACAAATGTTCCATAGGATAACACTCTTCATGAATTAGTATCTCGTGAATATCATGGTTTAATTCTCCCTAAAATCTATCCATCAAATCTTCTACACTTTCTTCTAAAATTGAGTGCAACAAAGTAGTTTGTAAATCATCATAATATTTTGATATGGTGTGAGTGCCTTGTTTTAAATGTTGTGATTCTTTAATCATGCACAAGTATAATAAACATCAACAAAACTATCTCTCATGAAAAGTTTTAAACCATCCCAAGTAGTAGGTAAAAAAATCAGGCTCTAACCAATAATATTCACTACACCAAACTAAAGCAAAGCAACTGAAAGTACTAACCGCAGTTTGAAATTTTCCACGCTCTTCAAAATTATGGGAAACAAATATACCACATATTTCGTACTCCCATTCAATATATGAATCAGGCCTAAAACGACAATTAATGGCTAGCATGGAAACATTAACATGATTATGCACATTCTGATGTCGTTACTCCTCGTGTGATGGTTGTTGTGTTTTATTAGGTTCTGTCTAGTCTCCCATGATTGATGATGCCCAAGAACTAACAACTCCGGAACCTGTCATAATTAGTAGAGAACAAGATACAAAATTAGAAAAAAAATTCCTATGAACTACTAGGATGTGGTTGTAAAATGCTCACAGTATAGCAAATATCAACGTCTTACAAGTTCTTACCATGTAGTAGGTGGTGACCGACAACCAGCGATGTCGAATAACTCCAAAGATTGAGAAAGCGATTACCAAGTGAACATAGATATGCATGGTTTAGAAATATGTGGAGTTGGGTTAGCTATATATGGTATCAAAAGATTAGCAATAAGCAATTCAGAGATGCAATGTTGAATAAACGCTCAACGACGGTACTGTGCTGGTCCTAGGCTAGACCGGACTAGAGACGCGAGTCTAGAACACTAATGAGGTCATGGCATCACACAACTAGCATTAATAGAGGATATGAAGTAGCACCCGACAACAATATATAAGTGAAGATCACAATGGCAGTAAAGATAATGATGAGAAAACACTGCCAAGCACGATATACCAACAACTCTCTCTCTCCAACTTTCCTCTGGAAAAGTTTGTGCCAATTTTTTGATAATGTTTCTATAGAACGCTACTAACTCAAGCTTTCAAACGCAAAAAAAAATCACTCAATAATGAGTTGATATAAGGCATCAAAAAATACTAAAGCTGGCCTGAAAAACTGGAGCAAGGTGTGTTCACAAACTTTCAAGGGCAAAAAACCTATTTAGAAGCTGATTTTGAGGTGTCAAATACTGAATACTTGTGGAGCCAAAACAGACTTCGTATGAAAAAGATATGCATGTTTTAGTGAATAGTGCACAAAAAAGATTCTAATTTGAATTCCAGTACCAGATTGAGTCTAGAGAGATCCGAAATTCTTTTTTTCTCTCTCATTTTTTTCTTTTTTTCTTCTCCTTTTTTCTTTGACTTATCTTTTTCTTTTTTTTTCTCTTTTACTCTACCTTTTTTCTCAATCACTCTTTCCAAAATAAACTAGATAAGATGCGGATTGGATCAAGCAAAGATGTGAACGGCCTCAATTGTGATGATGACCATGACTGATGGGTAGGACGTGGTAGATATTGATGGATGGGGTGGTGGACAACGGAAGGATAATGATGCAGTGGCGGCGTGACTAATATGAATAGAACTTGAAAGTCTAAACGAGCTAAACACTAAGACCGGCAACTCGACACAATGATGCAACCAAAAATTCAACTATGCAAGCAATGAAACGATAATTGCAAAGGCTCAGACTAGCTTGGACAAAGGATGAACAGATCTAACTTTTTTTTATATTTTTCCTGGTATAGTAGGTAAGAAAATAAATGTAATATAGGGATAATCGTAAATTCTCACCGAGCAACCCGAAAGTTGATACCACTTGATTAAGGTGAGGGGCCCGATCTTTCAATGAGATGGTAACTATCAATTTTGTAAAGAATGACTTTGACGATCCGGCTAGAAGCACGGACGACGTTTCATCTTAGCAATCACTAAACCAATCTCCTAGGGTTACTAACGTTGCCAGAAGCACGATCAGCCTGACCATGAAGGTCTATTCCTGCATGCAATCGAAGAACAAGAAAGAATATGATAAAGCAATATGAATATTGCAAATAAAGATGAAGTATTGATAACGGTGGGGATCTGTAAGCGGTCTTGGTCTGGTCGTTGGACACAAATGAAGTACATGAAGTTGCAATGGCTAACTTTTGACTAAAAAAATCCCAAAAGAAAAAGCTACTAGATGGATCTAATTATATAGGAGCAAAGGGTGTTGGCCAAGGAGGTGGGAGGATGTCCCAAGGCAGCCTAATCTAAACCTAGGTCGTACAAGCCTCATGTGCCCAAGTAGAGTTGATGCAACACCTTTGGACTTGTAGTTTGACTCGGATTCAGCTACAGCGTCAGATTATTTCAACAAAACCCCAACTCTCCGGATGAATTTGAAGGTGAATCCAATTGGGTTGGAAAGTTCACAAAATTTACTTTCCAACAAAAAAGAATCACACAATTCGGAGAACGGATGAAAGATATCTTCGTGTTTTGTGTCAGGTATGTTTGTTAAGTCTAAATTTTAGTCCAGAACGTGAGAGACTTGGACTCTATCTTCGCTTGGCCCAAAAGTGACATGAGAGAACTTTTTTAACATCACGTAAACTTCTATTTTCCCCTTATCCTCATATGTGGATTGTACAAATGTCCCATACACCTGCAATTACACATGGCACAAAAGTGTGTGACATATTTTTTGTCCTAGATAACATAAATAAATTATTGCATACTTTGCATTTGAAATCACCTCACAAATATGCATGTATGCAATATTTTTGTCGTATCAAAGGTAGTCATGTCCTCATCAAGCCCCCAAGTGCCAAGGATATTGCTTGTAATGTGATTGGGACTCATATTGTTCTAATGATGAACTATACTCATATTGTTCTAATGATGAACTCTTTATTAATTCTGCAAGAAGCTTTAAGTTTGGGCGAGTTAAATATAACCGAAGAAAAGTTTTACATCTGAATAGGCTGAACGTGCGAGAGCTGAATCAAGCTTGAAATCATCCTTGGAGGACTTGAAAAAAAAATCAAGTTAAGGTTTGAAGTTGAGAGATCCACATTCGAGATTAAGAGAATTGCTTAAATAAAATGGGCTCAAGACGCAGAAAACCTGCTGAAACCAGTGATGGAAGAGCTGATTGGCTTAAAGCGCCATATTTCTCAAATGACTGCAGCTATCTTCGGTAAGACAAATTCAAACTCAATTGGAATATTTCAACTCGAGGCTTATTAAATTTGATTCTAACTCGCTAGGCGACTCTTGCTTTGAATAGATGACAGGTGCGAGGAGTGCCAACCTTAGGCAAAATATGTTGTTGAAGTTCAAAACAGTTTATACTTTGACGGAGAAGTTATATGCTGGCAGTCTTCGTACTGTTGTAGTTTTATCCAATGGCAAGAAACCAGCACAGCTCATTAAAGCTGTATTGGATCAGTTGTCCATAGTGCCCAGGTAAATTGAAGAAGTGAAGAAGTCAGACGCCCGTGCAGGAGCAATAGCCGGGTTAAGTAGTGCAAAGGCTTATCAGTAAGAATTAGATCCTTAGAAGATGGCTAGCGGGTTTCCAGAGTATAAAGATGACGGGTCTGTCTTCAACGAGGCGGATTACGCAAATGCATTAGATACATGCGGCCATTAGCGTGTCAACTTGCCCAAGAGCTAGATCTAAATAAGTACCCACTAACTTACAATAGCAAAAATACGAGAATCAAGTCCCCTTCGTTTGACATCGTAGATCGGACACCTCAAAGGCGTAAGCAAATTTTCACCCCTGATATTGACCCTTCTGCTATTATGAACGATGAAGTAGTCTTTAAAGCTGTAACTAGTATCGACTGGACTTTGGACAATCTTCAGATCGAAAATGGTGAAGAGCTGGCTCAGGATGATCTAGGAACTTCCACATCAAGGCAACAACAAGGCTTTAATCTGGAGACTAGTAACCCGAACAGCACAGAGGCCAGCTCAAAGGAGTAGGATAACTCCTAAAAACATTGGGGGAACTTTCCGGCTCAACTGAAGCCTTGTAATAGGCTTAGTTAAAAGTATTTGGTAATCTTGTCGTGCCATCGCACACGTTTGTTGAATCGCCAAACAGTTTGCTTGAAACAACTGGATGTGATCAATCCCTGTTGGATGTTATTGATGTGCTTGAGATGCAGCTGTTAAAAGTACTTCTTTGAACGAGTGCATTCTCCTTAACCCGCCGTAGTTCTAGAATAACCCGACAATTTGCTTGTGGGCGACTTATAATCGCAAGACCTTGTGTGTTGACAAGTAAATCTATAGTTTAACTATCTGGTGGCTCTTGTCCAATGGCGGCTTAATGCGTATCCATTATAACCCGGGGTCTTGGTAACTTGGCAGCTTATAGCCTTTGAAAAAATTGATAACCCTTGCAAACAGAGATGTTTGAAAAAACATCAAATATGCACAAGAAAATAACTCACAAGTCGGCTTTCAAGGCTCGACAGAAAGGACCGGCTTTTAAGGCTCAAGCCTTGCTTCAATGAAGCTTTGGCATGAAAGCCATTCCTCACGTAAGCCGGCTCTCGCGTGCTATATCTCGTCGTTTTAACCTTGACTAGTTCAGGGTCATATAGATTGACTATCAAGAGTTTGGCGAATCACATAGTGGAGTAGCAACAAGAAGATGTGATAAAAACCACTGTTTTAAGCTTGATGTGTTTAGCATCATAAAAGATTGACTGTCAAGAGTACGGCGAGTCACCTGTTGGAGTAGCGTCTTGCCTACAGGCAGGTTTAACCCATAATATGGCGTTTATTTGCCGATCAAGAGGATACAATAGCTATACTCATTGAGTTGGAAACCCCCAAGTGACCTTGTGATCAATTAATAAAGACTCAAGCACAAAAAATATGAGCTGAAATGATAGAGGCCCCGCATTTCGGGGATGCCGACTTTATTACGTTGATCATAAAAAGATATGTACATCGATGAAGGTATATACAATGACAGGAGCCAGTGGCTCAAGTGTAGTAAGGCCGATGATGAGTCAATTTACAAGGCCTGTGTGTCTCCTCCTCAGAGGTGCGTGAATCCTTGTTCTTGCATATATCCATGAGATACTATGAAACGTTGTTGAGGTTTTTGTTGACCGCAAAAGTCTCTTCTGAAGGCGGTGAAAGCTTATGCATGCTTGTCTGATGTTGAATTAGACGGAGTACTAAGTCCCCCTCCTGGAATGTTTGATTGTGAACTCTACGGCTATGATAGCGATGTAGGTCTTGGTGATAAATTGTTGATTGAGCCGCCACGAGATAACGTTCCTCCTCCAAAGCATCCAGAGCATTTGGACGTGTTGCCTCATTGTCGGCTTCAACCTAAGCTGCCAACCTAGGCGAGTCATGACAAATATCACTTGGACGAACTGCCTTAGCACCATAAACCATGAAGAAAGGTGTATTGCCTGTCGATCTGTTGGGGGTGGTCCTGATGCTCCAAAGAACCGAACTAAGCTCTTCCACCCAACAAGTCGGAGTCCGTTTGAGGGGGACCTTAAGCTAGGGGTTTGATTTCTCGCAATATCTCCTGGTGAGCATGTTTTTCCTGACCATTGTACTGAGGATGCGCCACTGATGATACATCAACATGGATATGTTCTCTCTGACAGAACTCTTTCGTAGCTCCTTTAGAAAAAATTGTCTCATTATCAATGATGATATTGTCTTTTTAACCAAAGTGAAAAATCAGCTTCTTGGCAAACTGAACTATAGTTGCCACTTCACAATTATTGACTGGCTCTTGCTCTACCCACTTGGTGAACTTATTGACTGCAACCAATAGGTGTTTTTCCTTGTCCTTGGATGTCTTGAACGGACCAACCATATAAGGCCCCTAGACTGCAAACGTCCAAGTAATTGTAATCATCCTCAATTCTTGAGCCGGCACAACAGCTTGCCGTGCAAATTTCTGACAACCATCACACTTGCGAACTATGTCCTCTACATCAGCATGATCCATTAACTAGTGAAAACCATGACGAAATGATTTAGCCACTAGAGATCTTGACTCGACATGATGACCGCAATCACCAGCATGGATTTCTTGTAAAAGTTCACGACCTTGTGCAGGGGAAGCACAAAGTTGAAACACGCCAGTTACACTGCATCTGTGTAACTCACCATTGACAATGGTCACGGACTTAGATCGACTGATGATCTGACGAGAAAAAATTTCCTCCTCTGGAACCTCACCTCGTGTTAAATAAGAAAGATATGGCACAGTCCAATCTGGAATAACATGTAGAGCTGCCACCAGCTGGCCCTTCGGGTTAGGAAAAACCAGGTCTTATTTTGAAGGCAACTTGATAGAAGGGTTGTGCAAAACGTCAAGGAACACATTGGGAGGAACCAACTTACGTTGAGAAACTAGCTGTGATAGAGCATCATCCGGCTCATTAACCCGCCGGTCGATGTGATCCACTTGATAACCTTTGAAATGTCCAGCAATATTAGTCACAACCTGACGATAAGCCGCCAGGAGTGGGTCATTGGAATCCCACATTCCTGAGACTTGTTGAGCCACCAGGTGTGAGTCGCCCAGACACCTTACCCGGCTCAGGTTCATAACCATAGCCATGTGAAGCCCATGAGTAAAGCTTCATACTTAGCTGCATTGTTAGTGCAAGAAAACATAAGCCTCAAATCATAACAAAATTTATCACCACGAGGGGAACATAAGCTGCAACAAAGTGATCAATAGAACAGTAATATGATAGTTTTGATAGTAGTGGTAGCAGCAATAGTAACGATAATAGTGATAGCAATAGTTTTGTAGCAAGTGCAGCGGTAACGATAGCAGTAGTAACTTAGCAAGAACAATATGGGGTAAATTCGTTGGCATTAGATGGGTAATTTGTTTGATGATATTCATCATGTGACAGTCATAACCTAGGGCGATACGTCACTAGCTCCATTCATAAATATAATGTAGGCATGTATTTCGTAAATAGTCATACATGCTTATGGAAAGAACGTGCATGACATCTTTTGTCCTACCCTCCCATGGAAGCGGGGTCCATATTGGAAACTAAGGGATATTAATGCCTCCTTTTAA
This sequence comes from Secale cereale, assembly GCA_902687465.1. Lineage (NCBI taxonomy): Eukaryota > Viridiplantae > Streptophyta > Magnoliopsida > Poales > Poaceae > Secale > Secale cereale. The sequence continues at coordinate 318,684,100 of LR738712.1, read as the reverse complement.
TAGAGAACCGGAACAAAACATTAACACACGATAAATACATGAACTCCTCAAACTACGGTCATCACCGGGAGTTGTCCGGGCTATTGTCACTCCGGGGTTGCCGAATCATAACACGTAGTAGGTGACTATAACTTGCAAGAATGGATCTAGAACATGAATATAATGGTGATAACATAAACGGTTCAGATATGATATCAAGGCACCCGGGCCCAAAGTGACAAGCATTAAGCATGGCAAAGTCATAGCAACATCAATCTCAGAACATAGTGGATACTAGGGATCGGCCCTAACAAAACTAACTAGATTACATGATGAATCTCATCCAACTCCTAACCGACCAGCGATCCTACGAAGAAATTACTCACTGCCGGTGGGGAGCACCATGGCATTGGTGATGGAGAAGGGGTGGTGATGAAGAAGAACAAAGATCCCCCTCTTCGGAGCCCCAAACGGACCAGGGAGTGCCAGGTATGCCAGGTCGCGATGCCGTGGTCAAGGCCAAGAGGTGAGCGGCCCGAGGTCCGGTAAGAACTCCTGAGGCGCGATGCTCAAGATGTCCCCCTTGGCGTGCAAGCGGCTTTTGGAGGCTAAAAAGGTGAGGCGGCATTGCTGACACGTGACTACCGAATCCCGTTCTACGAGCGAGGATGGGGCATCAAGGAATTAACGACTTATATTGACAATCGTGAGGTGGTTCTCCAAACGGCGCGCTTGGTTTGTTCACGAGACTGAGATTTCACGATTCCCTCCTGTTGGTCCTAGAGTTCTGCGTCGACAGGGCCTGGCCCCGCACGTACCTCAGCCGCCGCTGGCCTTGACCGGAAACCAGGACAAGACCAGGGAGTGAGGGGCTATGGGACCAGTTAGGCCCTTAGGTCGCGATGCCCAAGGGTCCCCATTGACGTACGAACGGACCTGAAGGAAGGAAATGCTGGACCCAGGCTTTGATATTCTGTGTCGGCACGGCCCGGCCAAGCGCGTACCTCAGCCGCCGCTGGCTTTGATCGGAAACCATGACAAGACCAGGGAGTGAGGGTCTACGAGACCAGTTAGGCCCTTGGGTCACGATGCCCAAGGGTCCTCCTTGACGTACGAACAGGTCCAAGCTCTCTGATCTGGCTTCCCCTTCTCCCATCCTTCTTGATGCTCTGCGTCCTCGTGTCACATCCCCAGTTTCACCTTGCCCTAAGATAGCATTTGCGTGTTGCATCATGTTTCAATTTCTCAGAAACCTGAAATGGGGATGCTCAAACCCTAGCACTAAATGAATTTAACTAGGGTCAAATTAAAATCTTTTCAATGAGCCCAAAATGTCCCTTGGAAAAGTTCATCATTTTTGGATTGATTAAAAACCTCTGCCAAAAATGCTGCACATATTTCTAGGACCATTCTGGATTTTGAATTAAATCATATCCTATTTGCATTTGGGCATTTAAATTTTATATATTATTATAAATGCTCAAATAATCCCAAACTGAAATGTTCCATGTTGGTTATATGCTAAACAATGGGCATGGGCAGTTTGGTGAGTTTTGAAAGTGCCTAAGCATTTTTAGAAAAGCCACAAAGCTACAAAAGAAATAGATAATAGAAAACAGAAACTAAATCAGAAAAGACAGAGAGAAAGGAAGCCCACCTGAGCCACTTACCTGTGCGGCCCAGCACTGTAGCGGCCCAGCCCACCTCCCCTCGTGCGTCGTCTTCCTCGCGCCTACTGGCTCGGTGCGTGGCGCGCGCACAGCCGAGCCGCGGCCACCTCCTCCTTCGCGGTGGCAAGGCCCCGACCCCCCCTCTCCTCGCCAGCGCGACGCCCTGGACGCCCTGGTTCTCTCCTCTCCCTCGCTAGACCTCTCCCTCTTCTCCTTCCCTCTCTCTCGCAGCCACCGAACGCCATCGCCGCCACGCTCGCTGCCACCGCGGCCACCGGCCACCGCACACCTCGCAAACATGCCCAGAAGAGTCGCCGCAGCCCCGTCGTCCTGTTCCCTCGACGTACCCAAGCTAGGGAGCACCGCAGCGCCTTCAACGCCGTCGTTCCCCTCCTCTGTGTTCGGTGACCGCCGTCGGCGATTCGTCGCCGTCAGGCCGCCCCCGGGCTCGCCGTCTTCTTCAAATCATGCGCGTGCCGTAGCTCTTCCCCCTATCCCCTTACCCATGCGCGTGCCGTAGCTCAAACCACCACCGTGCCCGAGAACCTCCCGCCGCCGGCGATGTCACCGCCGACGCTGCAGCCATCGGGGCTTGAAAACGAGCCCGGCATCGTGCTCCGCACCCTCCCAGGAGTCGAAAAACCCCACCTGCTCGTCCTACGGTGCACCCCAACGCCGTTCCCGAGCACGCCCGAACTCCGGCCACCGCACTTCCCCTCGCCGCCGTCGTTCTGGTCCTCCCCGGTGCGAGCTGATGGCTCCGTTGGATGCGGACGAGGACCAACATCACCCCAAGCCCCTCCGCCGCTCTTTTGGTCGCCGGAGGGCGTTTTCCGACGCGCTCCGCCGTCTCGGTACTCGCCGGCGGCGAGCCGCCGGCCAGTTGACCCACCTGACCAGGGGTTTGATTTCCCCTGAGTCACTGACTCGTGGGGCCGAGCTCTGTTTAATTGGTTTAGGTTTTTAATTAAGTTTTAATTGCTGTCATTAACCTAATTAGACACTGACTTGTGGGCCCCCGCGCCTAATTAGGTTAATCTATTTTTCCTGTTTAGCTTAGTACTAATCCGGTGGACCCCACATGGTAGTTTGACTTTGGTCAAGTCAACACTGACTGGTCCCACCTGCCATGCACACAAACCAGCCCTTAGACACTGACCAGTGGGCCCCACTGGTCAGGTTTGACTGGACCAGCCCCTGTTGACTTGCTGATGTCAGCATGACCTAGTGCTGACGCAGTAACTATTTTCTGGGATTTTAAATAAATCAGAAATGATTTATTAAGTTCAGAAAATAGCCAAAACTTCTAAAAATCATAGAAATTAATCCATAACTCAGATGAAAATAATTGATATATGAAAATTGATCAGAAAAATTCAAGGAATCTGTTTATGGCATTTTCATGCATGTTTGAACAAGTTAAACCTGCTGATCAGGTCAAATCAATTAAATGGCATTTAAATAATCACATATGAAGTTTGAATTTGAACCTTTGGTTCAAACCAACTTCATTTAATTGTGTTGCTAGTTGCATCAGCTCAATCAACAGCATATTGCCATGTCATGATCATGCATCATACTGCCGCATTGCATTGATTGTGTTCTCTCTTGTTTGTCGGTGCTTGTCCCCTTTCAGTAGACGTGTTCGGACGATGTGATCGATGACACCGATGAAGACTCAATGTTATCTTCAGAAGTGCCAAGCAAGCAAAACCCCATTGAGCATTCCGATACAATCCCACCCTCTCGCTCTTGCTCTCCTTTATTGCATTAGGACAACAACGCTTCAATTGTTACCTGCTGCGGTAGTTGAACCCCTTTCCACTGCATGACCCGTCATTGCCACAGTAAATAGTTGAAACCCACTAGTATGAGTAGGAGTTGTTTGAGCCATGTTGTGCCTACTCATTGATGCTTTCTGGTTATGCCTGTTATTAGTTTTGTCAGGTCTGATTCATCGGGGATGAATTGGAATGGTGACGAACATGTCCTAATGTGTGTGAGCTAAGTGTGTGAACACGATTTGGTAAAGGTAGCGATGAGAGGCCATGTAGGAGTACATGGTGGGTTGTCTCATTGAAACCGTCCTCAGGAACTGAGTTCTGTGTTGGTTGATCCATGAAACAGCTACTACCACACATTGGGCCCTGAAATATGACCCCGCTCGACTTATTGACTGCCCTTCTTCTCTGTCCAGGAGTTGCAACTAGTTTCTGGTGTTTGTAGTTTACTGGAGGTTGTGCGCAGTGCTGACCCTCGGGGTGGACTGTGACACGATAGGTACGTGGCACGGTGTACCGGTCGCCCGTTTGGTGACGCGGGAACCCTGTACACATCGTTTGGGGCCGTGAGCGACACCCCGGCCGGATCTCCCCACGGATGGAACCCAAATAGGCGATAAACCTGGACGAGAGACTTGAGTGGTTGGTTAGGTCGTGGTCAACACCCACGTCGGTTTTCGCTTGAAGTCTGCCGAGCACATGTCGTGTGCAGACGCTAAGTGGTGGAAACATGTGTGAAGAGGTACACCCCTGCAGGGTTATATATAATCTATTCGAATAGCCGTGTCCGCGGAAATGGACTTCTGGGTTGCCTATTACAGTTCATAGACAAGTGAAAGTGGATACTCTAAAACGCGCAAGATAAGCGTGAGTGCTATGGATGGCCTTCTCGTAGGGAGACGGGAGCGGATCCATAGTGGTGTATTGATTGGTGAATATGTGGACTCGTGTGCGCCACCTCAAAAGAGTTACTTGCAGTCGTAGTTTAGGATAGCCACCGAGTCAAAGCTGGCTTGCTGCAGTCAAACTCCACCACCCCCTTTGTTGATACTGATGCATATGTAGCTAGTTCTGATGTAAGTCTTGCTGAGTACCTTTGTACTCACGTTTTCTTAATTATGTTTTTGCAGAGAGACTTCAGTCTCGCTAGTGGTTCCGTGTGGACTTCGACGTTTAGCTTGTTACCTCAGCTACGATCTTGTACCCTTGGGAGGGTATGGTAGATAGTCAGGCTTCTTAGTCTTTTTCATTTGTAGATGTCTGTACTCAGACATGTAATGCTTCCGTTGCCTATATGCTCTGTATGTTGGGTCGTGTGACCTCTGATTGTAATAAATGCTATGATGGCTCTTCTGGGCCTTTATCTATATGAGTTGTTGAGTTATGTTGTGATGCCATGTTGTACAGCACATACTTGCATGTTATGCGTACGTGTAATGTGTATTGCTATGTGTGGGATCCGACACCTAGTTGTTTACCTTTGGTAGCCTATCTTACAGGGAAATGTCTCCTAGTGCTTCCACTGAGCCTTGGTAGCTTGCTACTGCTTCAGAACACTTAGGCTGGCCGGCATGTGTCCTTCTTCGTTCCTGTGTTTGTCCCTTAGGGGAAATGTCACGCGTTGTTCCTTTAAGTCCTTGTAGCTTGCTACGACTTGGGTTCATACGTTGATGACCGACACGTTCGTTGCTGGGTCATGTATGCCTGTCTCTGTAATTTAGTGCCACTTTTGGTTTATAACTGGTCATGTCGGCCCGGGTTCTCTGTCATATGGATGCTAGCGACACTATCATATACGTGTGCCAAAATGCGCAAACGGTCCCGGGCCAGGTAAGGTGGCACCCGTGGGGATACCGTGCGTGAGGCCGCAAAGTGATATGATGTGTTACAGGCTAGACCTGTGTGACTTAGGATCGGGGTCCTGACAGCTTTGGTATCAGAGCCTGTTTGCCTGTAGGAATAGCAAGCCGAACTGGTCGAAGTCGTGTCTAGAAACTCTTTAGTTATGTAAGGGAATTGATTGTGGAAGGGAACGTAAGGCTCTTTTTACTCCTTTACCCTATGCCCTTCTGATCTGAGTCACCTTCTTATTCTACGGGGATTAAGAACTAGGATTCTCATTCCATTTATCAGGATCACGTTATTGTGGATTCAACTCTCAGTTCAGTTTATTCTACTTCTGTGTGTTCAATTGTTGATCTCAGAACCTTGACATTATGATGTTGAGTGGTTATACTCTTTTGCTTGGATCTCAAAGTATTTTCGAACAGTTACAGCCGTTATGCTGTCCGAGTCATCCCAGGTCTCTAAACAATCTGATGCATTTGCAAATCATTCCTACCTGTTCTTAATGTCCTTTTAGACCAGATTAATCACAGTAGTCAGTGTGTTGAGGTACTCTGTTACCTCGACATATATGTTGGAGTTATTATTATGGCCCTAAGTATCTTAGAAGATCACCCAGTAATGTAACAATACCTTGTATCCGCAGGGTGATGATTCTGGCCGTCATTCTCGAAAGCATCCCGTGATGCCATTTAGTTAGTAGGCCTTATATTCTGGGTTCTTGAATCCAAGATTCATTCTACCTACTTCATGTTGGTAGTATTTGCTCGTTCCTTTAGGATATTAGTAACCTTGTGATAGTCCTCGTGGTCCGTGGTATATCCTTCTTCCAAATACCATGAACCATCATGGCAGAAGTTCTCCTGAACCAAAAGATCACAACCCGAGTGCTCCTGAGTAGTACTCCATTCATATGTGACTCTGCCAATTCTACTTTCTGCATGGGTTATCCGGAAGAAATATGTTGAACCGTTCGACATGTTAATCTATGCATCCACAACTCAGAAGTTATATGTTCCTCTGAGTTGCCCCTTTTGGTTGTATTATGACCCTCGTCTATCAGTTGATAGTCAGGAGTAGTTGTGCACTCGTGTTCATCGATGCCTTTTACTCTTGTGGTCCGTCAAGCCATTCTATTCTGGAATGACTAGGAGAAACAAACTCCAGTACCTTATCCATATCCAGGATTGGGTCAAAGAAGTTGTACTTCGCAGATGAAGAATGCTAATCCAGCTTCTAAACTGTTTAGTCCTGGAGTATTACCAGTTTTATGTCAAGAATATCCTGGGAATTGCACATCATCCTATGAACTCTTGATACAGTAATACTTCTCACCATCGTCGTCCATTCCTCGGTCTCCGCGTTGTTATAACCAGAATACCGACAAGTGAATTGTGATGTGTGAAATCAATACTCTAATGGACGATAATCTCATTCTTAGCATGATGGTTACTGAATCATCATCCTAAGATTGATCGTGCTACCTAGTCCACTTTCTTGGTGCACTCCTTGATTGATGAGTTAGGATTTTGAAAAGTCCTCGCTCATTTGGTCATATCGTCTTGCCTTGAAAATCAAGATGGTTCTCGAGCTTAGTAACATATCGGTGGTTCGTGATTTTCTGAATATCTTCTCGGAAGTATTACCAGGTTGTCACATGACCGCTATGTTAAGTTCGTGATCAAGCTGGTTCTTTATAAACCACCACTTCTCCAAGAATCTGTGATGGATACCCTGAGCTAGCCGGTTATGCTAAACGACAACTTGGAGAGTTGGAAGATAAAAGCTTGCCTGACTTAGTTCCTTCCAAGGGATATCTTTTGTGTGTGTGTTGAAGAAAGATGATATCTTGATCGATTGATCCTCGTGATCAATTGTTGGATCTATTGTCTTACTAAAACTTTGATTTGAGTGTGGGCTATCATCAAATCAAATCAGAACCAACGATGCTCTTAATGTTGTCTTACTCGTGGTTGATCCCTCGAGCATACACCATTACATCTATTGGTCTGACCAATACTATCACTTGTTCACATAATTATGGAATTCCATCTCCATGGAAACCTGGATGAATTGTTGTTGAGCCCATCAGCAACACTGCTATCTTCTCCATGATTTTGTAGGACATTAAGCTAGTGTTTGAAACTTTGTAAGCATTGCCTTTGTGTCCCGTTCATGAGGTATATGTTGGATGAGAGAAGAGATTTTCCCAAATTCATGTGTAATTGATGCAAGTTGTCACCGTGAGTTCGAGAAAGTTGTTTTGCTTCCTGTGGAATCATCCCAAGTCAGTCATGCATACGTGCGAAGTATTCTATGGTTTGGAGATTTGCAACCTTCAATCTATATGTATCCCTAGCACACCAAGCCACTGATTGATTTGTTCAAAGAAAAGAAGTTCAAATGCTATTCCCGAAGGGCCCTGACGGACATGCACAAGACTTCGCTATCTCCAATGATGATTCCCAATCTGAACTCGATAGTATTTTGTTATAAGACTACTATGTGGTCACGTTTGTCTGGGACAACGTGTTCACAGGTACGTAGCAGAACCAGCTCATGTTTTGGAACTTGCTATCGTAGCTCACTCCCCGAGAATCTCGCAACGCCATCTCGTCGATTTGTGTTGTAAACTTTCATTTTTCCTTCTAGACTCGATGAGTCTGGAATATCCTGACACCAACCAGAACTGAATCTCAGGCAGATATGATGGTTGGTGCATTTCCCAAGAGCTATAATATTGGTCTCTCGATAACCGGTAAAGTGGATGTCGTGGCCAACACACCAGCCGGAAGACCTATTGTTGTAGAATCTTGATTGAAGAGGTTGGCCACCTCCCCATAAGAATTTCGTAGGACTTACTCCCTAGTTGTTCCTTATGGATTCTTGTGTCCCTGAAGTCCGACCTTTTATTTGACGTTCTAGGTGCCAAACCATTATAATAAATGGGTTGTGCTAGCACATCAAGGAGAACATTAGAAGCGGAGTGCTAAATGTCTCTCGGTCGATCATCCAGATTTCGTCCCCTTGGCCTCGCCAAGGTGAAATCCGAGAAGGTGTTATCTTCCTTTGCATCTGCATCATCCATCATTATTCATCATGGTAGTATGTGATGTTGCCAGGATCCTTGACACGAATATTGGTAAAACTTTGATGAATATGGGAATGCTCAAGTTCTTGAGAGCACGCACAAGCACTAGGTGTTATCCTCGACACCAACCGGGATTGCTCCCAGTGCTCTTGGTTATGCTATAACCCCTCAAGAGTAGAATTACTCTCTACTGTTGGGATTCTTCCAGTTACCAGAATCATTCCCAGCATTTGCATTTTGTTCCCAACTTGCACCGCCAATGTGCCATTTTACCATGGATCCCATCCATTTCCGGTGACAAGAAAAATCAACCTTGGCTTTGTCTATTACAAGGCAGTCCACATCATCCATTCTAGATGGAGAATGTCATTCTTTCGGACACCGTCAAACGGTCGATTGTGATTTGCCTCCGGCTGGTATAGAGAGTTTCAATGACCTCTATATCAAAAGTAATACTTTTTGCCACTTAAGGGAGTAACTCTACGAGTCACCTCCTCTAAGGTACCCCGTCTGGTGACATCGATCACCCTCTTCTTAGGTGTGGAATTATTGCCATTAGGTGAACCTTCATCATTATTTCACTACATCCCTCTGGAGGTGTACTCCGTGTCTCAGCTCAAGAGATGTTTCAACGTCTCACTCCATAAGCTGATCTTGAATTGCTCGATCTTTCGGAATATCAATGTTTTAGAATTTCTCCCATCATCACCGTTTGGACGAAGATCCCGAAAGCAAGGAAGCCAGGATCAACATGAGGCAAGCAATCAGCACTTATATAGAGGACACTTGGATCATGAAGTTTGTGTTAGTTAGTGTCCCATCTGATATCTTATCTCACGTCCTGAATCTCGGGACGAGATTCTTATTTAGTGGGGGTGAGTTGTCACATCCCCAGTTTCACCTTGCCCTAAGATAGCATTTGCCTGTTGCATCATGTTTCAATTTCTCAGAAACCTGAAATGGGGATGCTCAAACCCTAGCACTAAATGAATTTAACTAGGGTGAAATTAAAATCTTTTCAATGAGCCCAAAATGTCCCTTGGAAAAGTTCATCATTTTTGGATTGATTAAAAACCTCTGCCAAAAATGCTGCACATATTTCTAGGACCATTCTGGATTTTGAATTAAATAATATCCTATTTGCATTTGGGCATTTAAATTTTATATATTATTATAAATGCTCAAATAATCCCAAACTGAAATGTTCCATGTTGGTTATATGCTAAACAATGGGCATGGGCAGTTTGGTGAGTTTTGAAAGTGCCTAAGCATTTTTAGAAAAGCCACAAAGCTACAAAAGAAATAGATAATAGAAAATAGAAACTAAATCAGAAAAGACAGAGAGAAAGGAAGCCCACCTGAGCCACTTACCTGTGCGGCCCAGCACTGTAGCGGCCCAGCCCACCTCCCCTCGCGCGTCGTCTTCCTCGCGCCTACTGGCTCGGTGCGTGGCGCGCGCACAGCCGAGCCGCGGCCACCTCCTGCTTCGCGGTGGCAAGGCCCCGACCCCCCCTTTCCTCGCCAGCACGACGCCCTGGCCGCCCTGGTTCTCTCCTCTCCCTCGCTGGACCTCTCCCTATTCTCCTTCCCTCTCTCTCGCAGCCACCGAACGCCATCGCCGCCGCGCTCGCTGCCACCGCGGCCACCGGCCACCGCACGCCTCGCAAACATGCCCAGAAGAGTCGCCGCAGCCCCGTCTTCCTGTTCCCTCGACGTACCCAAGCTGGGGAGCACCGCAGCGCCTTCAACGCCGTCGTTCCCCTCCACTGTGTTCGGTGACCGCCGTCGGCGATTTGTCGCCGTCAGGCCGCCCCCGGGCTCGCCGTCTTCTTCAAACGAACCGCCGTGAGCCCCTCTTGCTCTTCCCCCTATCCCCTTACCCATGCGCGTGCCGTAGCTCAAACCACCACCGTGCCCGAGAACCTCCCGCCGCCGGCGATGTCACCGCCGACGCTGCAGCCACCGGGGCTTGAAAACGAGCCCGGCATCGTGCTCCGCACCCTCCCAGGAGTCGAAAAACCCCACCTGCTCGTCCTACGGTGCACCCCAACGCCGTTCCCGAGCACGCCCGAACTCCGGCCACCGCACTTCCCCTCGCCGCCGTCGTTCTGGTCCTCCCCGGCGCGAGCTGATGGCTCCGTTGGATGCGGACGAGGACCAACATCACCCCAAGCCCCTCCGCCGCTCTTTTGGTCGCCGGAGGGCGTTTTCCGACGCGCTCCGCCGTCTCGGCACTCGCCGGCGGCGAGCCGCCGGCCAGTTGACCCACCTGACCAGGGGTTTGATTTCCCCCGAGTCACTGACTCGTGGGGCCGAGCTCTGTTTAATTAGTTTAGGTTTTTAATTAAGTTTTAATTGCTGTCATTAACCTAATTAGACACTGACTTGTGGGCCCCCGCACCTAATTAGGTTAATCTATTTTTCCTGTTTAGCTTAGTACTAATCCGGTGGACCCCACATGGCAGTCTGACTTTGGTCAAGTCAACACTGACTCGTCCCACCTGCCATGCACACAAACCAGCCCTTAGACACTGACCAGTGGGCCCCACTGGTCAGGTTTGACTGGACCAGCCCCTGTTGACTTGCTGATGTCAGCATGACCTAGTGCTGACGCAGTAACTATTTTCTGGGATTTTAAATAAATCAGAAATGATTTATTTATTTCAGAAAATAGCCAAAACTTCTAAAAATCATAGAAATTAATCCATAACTCAGATGAAAATAATTTATATATGAAAATTGATCAGAAAAATTCAAGGAATCTGTTTATGGCATTTCCATGCATTATTGAACAAGTTAAACCTGCTGATCAGGTCAAACCAATTAAATGGCATTTAAATAATCACATATGAAGTTTGAATTTGAACCTTTGGTTCAAACCAACTTCATTTAATTGTGTTGCTAGTTGCATCAGCTCAATCAACAGCATATTGCCATGTCATGATCATGCATCATACTGCCGCATTGCATTAATTGTGTTCTCTCTTGTTTGTCGGTGCTTGTCCCCTTTCAGTAGACGTGTTCCGACGATGTGATCGATGACACCGATGAAGACTCAATGTTATCTTCAGAAGTGCCAGGCAAGCAAAACCCCATTGAGCATTCCGATACAATCCCACCCTCTCGCTCTTGCTCTCCTTTATTGCATTAGGGCAACAACGCTTCAATTGTTACCTGCTGCGGTAGTTGAACCCCTTTCCACTGCATGACCCGTCATTGCCACAGTAAATAGTTGAAACCCACTAGTATGAGTAGGAGTTGTTTGAGCCATGTTGTGCCTACTCATTGATGCTTTCTGGTTATGCCTACTATTGCTTAGAGTTGTGTCAGGTCTGATTCATCGGGGATTAATTGGAATGGTGACGAACATGTCCTAATGTGTGTGAGCTAAGTGTGTGAACACGATTTGGTAAAGGTAGCGATGAGAGGCCATGTAGGAGTACATGGTGGGTTGTCTCATTGAAACCGTCCTCAGGAACTGAGTTCTTTGTTGGTTGATCCATGAAACAGCTACTACCACACATTAGGCCCTGAAATATGACCTCGCTCGACTTATTGACTGCCCTTGTTCTCTGTCCAGGAGTTGCAACTAGTTTCTGGTGTTTGTAGTTTACTGGAGGTCGTGCGCAGTGCTGACCCTCGGGGTGGACTGTGACACGGCAGGTACGTGGCACGGTGTACCGGTCGCCCTTTTGGTGACGCGGGAACCCTGTACACATCGTTTGGGGCCGTGAGCGACACCCCGGCCAGATCTCCCCACGGATGGAACCCAAATAGGCGATAAACCTGGACGAGAGACTTGAGTGGTTGGTTAGGTCGTGGTCTACACCCACGTCGGTTTTCGCTTGAAGTCTGCCGAGCACATGTCGTGTGCAGACGCTAAGTGGTGGAAACATGTGTGAAGAAGTACACCCCTGCAGGGTTATATATAATCTATTCGAATAGCCGTGTCCGCGGAAATGGACTTCTGGGTTGCCTATTACAGTTCATAGACAAGTGAAAGTGGATACTCTAAAACGCGCAAGATAAGCGTGAGTGCTATGGATGGCCTTCTCGTAGGGAGACGGGAGCGGATCCATAGTGGTGTATTGATTGGTGAATATGTGGACTCGTGTGCGCCACCTCAAAAGAGTTACTTGCAGTCGTAGTTTAGGATAGCCACCGAGTCAAAGCTGGCTTGCTGCAGTCAAACTCCACCACCCCCTTTGTTGATACTGATGCATATGTAGCTAGTTCTGATGTAAGGCTTGCTGAGTACCTTTGTACTCACGTTTGCTTAATTATGTTTTTGCAGAGAGACTTCAGTCTCGCTAGTGGTTCCGCGTGGACTTCGACGTTTAGCTTGTTACCTCAGCTACGATCTTGTACCCTTGGGAGGGTCTGGTAGATAGTCAGGCTTCTTAGTCTTTTTCATTTGTAGATGTCTGTACTCAGACATGTAATGCTTCCGTTGCCTGTATGCTCTGTATGTTGGGTCGTGTGACCTCTGATTGTAATAAATGTTATGATGGCTCTTCTGGGCCTTTATCTATATGAGTTGTTGAGTTATGTTGTGATGCCATGTTGTACTGCACATACTTGCATGTTATGCGTACGTGTAATGTGTATTGCTATGTGTGGGATCCGACACCTAGTTGTTTACCTTTGGTAGCCTATCTTACAGGGAAATGTCTCCTAGTGCTTCCACTGAGCCTTGGTAGCTTGCTACTTCTTCGGAACACTTAGGCTGGCCGGCATGTGTCCTTCTTCGTCCCTGTGTCTGTCCCTTAGGGGAAATGTCACGCGTTGTTCCTTTAAGTCCTTGTAGCTTGCTACGACTTGGGTTCATACGTTGATGACCGACACGTTCGTTGCTGGGTCATGTATGCCTGTCTCTGTAATTTAGTGCCACTTTTGGTTTATAACTGGTCATGTCGGCCCGGGTTCTCTGTCATATGGATGCTAGCGACACTATCATATACGTGTGCCAAAATGCGCAAACGGTCCCGGGCCAGGTAAGGTGGCACCTGTGGGGATACCGTGCGTGAGGCCGCAAAGTGATATGATGTGTTACAGGCTAGACCTGTGTGACTTAGGATCGGGGTCCTGACACCTCGGGTCCCGACCCTAGAGTGATGCTCAGCCGCTGTTGGTATGCCAGGTCACGATGCCGTGGTCAAGGGCAAGGGGTGAGGGCTGGAGAGTCAGTAAGATCCCCTGAGGCGCGATGCTCAGGGACCCCCCCCCCCTTTAACGCGCAAGCGAATTACATGATGAGGGGACACCGGCGATAATGCCTATCGCCGTGCCCCTGAGACTCCGGTGGGTTTGCCTACAGCAGAACAACTTAGGGCTGCGCCCGCGCTGGGCTTACGATGATTCCGCAGGGAGTTGAAGGCACCGAGGACCTGGTGAGGTGACACTTGCGGAGTGGGCCGCGGGTCAGATCTCGGTCCCTTGGGTTTGTCAGTGTTGCAGGGACGGACCCGTGCACAAGCGTCGTGCCAACGTATGCAAATCCCGTTGTGAGATGAGCAGAAGTCCATTATGTGGCAAAGGAGACCCGGAGGGGTGATGGTCAAACAGATGAGTGATTCAAATGCAACTTACAACTATAGTAATGCTAGCTCATGTAAGATGCGAGGGAAATTCATGCCACAAGGACGTTCCTATGCGGCCAGGGGATGATGCAGCCCGAGGGGCGCCCCCAACAAGGTAAACAGAGATGCGAAAGGATACACGTCGCAGGGATAGGCCCGTGCGACCTAGGAATGATGCAGCCTCAGGGGCGCTCCCAGTTGAACAAAAACCGGAAAAGGTCACCTGGCACAGTTGCTGAAGTAGTGTTGGTGTAGCTGAAGATGCTCGACGCAGACGCAGTTCCTTACGTGCCGCCTTGCTCTGGCGCCTCGTGAGGCTATGGGGTTCCCCAGATCTCACAGAGGGCCGAGTCGAACTCCGCCTGGATCTCCTTATGCCTGGCCTCGCGAGTCGCCAGGACTTCCTGCCTGTGGCGCTGGTGCAGGGCCGCCTGGTTCGGTAGGCCGAAGGGCATGCGTACGTACCTATGAGGGGGACCCTGGCACCGGCCCACCTGGGAAGGCCAGTAGAGCTCCTGGGATGCGATCCTGTTGAGATCGGGGACGCTGACGCAGACGCGCAACCCGTCTCCTGAGCCTGGGCCGACAGCTGTTGTCAGAGGAGCCGGGCGATGCTCGCCCCGCATGGTTCTTGGCTCCTGTAGGTCTTCAATAGTCTGGTTGATGAACTCCTACGTGCTTGGTGCCTCACTCCTTGAGGCGTCTGGAAGAAAATGCGCGGCAAAGCACTCCTCCACATGGTGCCCGAGCGCCTCCCTTGTGACGTTGGCTATGTCTGAGGCCCTCCAGAGGAAGGCCCCCTAGCCCAGCCTGAGGGGGGCGCTGGGCGCACCTTCCTATGCGACAGAGGGAGACGGCCCCTCCCTTGGCGTAGGTCCCGCGGAGCTGCCACCCTGTGCTGCATCCCCATGGGGCTCCAGGGCGAGCAGCTGCTTCTTCTTCCTCGTGACGACCTCAGGTGAGTAGATGACGTTGTCGCTGTCTGGATCGTGGACTGCTGCCGCCTGGTAAGCACGCTCGACTGAGCACACTGCGTCCTTCTCCTCACAGGTGATGGTAGCATCTTGAGAACATTGTAGCCGTGATGAGTCACTGCCATGAACTTGGCAAGGGCCGAGTATCTGAGGATGGCGTTGTAAGGGAGGTGGATATGGGCAACATCAAAGTCAATGAGCTCAGTGTGGTAGTTGTCGCGTTTGTCGTAGTTGATAGGTAGGCGGACCTTCCCTACGGGGTTGGTGGACCCGTCAGTCACTTCGGAGAAGGGCTTGGTAGGCAGCAGTTGATCGTAGGGTACTTGCAGGCTGTCGAATGTCTCGATGGATAGGATGTTGAGCCCTGCGCCACCGTTGATGAGGGTCTTGGTAAATTGGACGTTGCTGATGATGGGTGAGCAAAGCATCGGGAGGGCGCCAGCCATAGCTGTGCACTTGAGCTGGTCTGCCGAACTGAAGGTAATGTGGCATCTAGACTACCTGAGTGGGTGAGTAGCTTCGAGCCAGGGGAGAGTTGCGTTTACTTCACAGGCGAATTGCTTGAAGAGGCGCTGAAAAGCTGGGGCCTGTGCTCCTTCCAAGATGCAGGCAATGGCACGCGGCTCCTGGAAGCCCCCAGCCCGCTCGTCCTGGTCATCGTTTCTCCTTGGCGGTGGCAGAGGTGGTAGGACGGCCCTGCCCTGAGGACAGTCCTCCCGGGGCTGGTCCCTGCAGGCGTCCTCGCGGGGCTGGCCGCGCCAACGGTCCTCCCGAGGCTGATCACGCCACTCCTAGCGGGGCCGTGGTCGTCCCAGCCTCCCCCGGTCCGACTTCCCCCTCGGCCGTAGCCACGGATGCCGTGCTCGGGATGTTGGATGACGCATCCTTCACGGAGGGCCCTGAGCTCTTGATATTCATGAGTGTTGTGGCTGTGCACGTTGTGGAAGGCGCAAAATGCTTGACTGTTCTTGGGTGGCTCTGGGTAGTCGCGGCCGCGCTTCATTTCTGGTTCGGCTGCAAGCACTGCTGCTGCTTTGCGCTTTACGTCCTTGCTCTTGTCCTTCTTCTCTTCGGGTTCAGCAGCGGGGAGCTCGACGAGGGAGAGGCGCCCCTCCTCAGCTCTGGCGCACTTGGTCGCAAGGTTTAATAGCTCCAGGGACGTGCACAAATCTTTGTGGATGGATAGCTCCTCCTTCATCTTGACGTCACGGACACCATCTGAGAACACTGAAATGATGGCCTCATTTGTGACCTTGGGGATCTTGACGCGGACGCTATTGAAGCGCTGGATGAACTCCTGTAGGGTTTCTCTTGGTTGTTGCTTGATACGCCGCAGGTCACCTACGACCAGGGGACGGTCTCGGGTGCCTTGGAAGTTGGCGATCAACCGCTCGCGCATCTCACTCCAGGTGGAGATCGATCCCACGAGGAGGTTCAAGAGCTATGTGCACGCGCCATCCTTGAGGGCCATGGGGAACCAGTTCGCCATGATCTTCTCGTTGCCGCCAGACGCTTCGATCCTCAGCTCGTAGAGCTGCAGGAACTCCGTGGTATCGGGGGTGCCGTCATAGCGTGCAGGTAGATCAGGCTTGAACTTCCCAGGCCAGTTGACGTTGCGCAGCTCGGGGGTGAGGGCCTTGCAGCCTGTTGTCGACATCGGATCTTGTTGGGGAGGGGGAAATT
>LR738712.1:318614369-318667043 GCA_902687465.1 Secale cereale | reverse complement strand
CTGCGCGTCCGCGGGTCCGCGGAGAGCAAGGGATGAAGAGAGTACTGAGTCAGCGATGGGGTAGCGGTGTGTCCATCACGCTGCACGGAGGGGTGTAGGGATGAAGCTTGCTGTTCATTCCGCGCTGGGCCAGTGGCGATGTTAGCGGCAGGCGATGGAGAATGGCGGGGTGGTCCGCCGACAGGAGCAATCTGAGTGATGCGGGCAGCAAGGGCAGCCTGCCGCTCAGCATGGGCTCTGCGAGCATCTGCCATCGAACTGCTAGGACGATGGAGCATTGATCGACGGAAGGGAAGTTTCGGCACACCCCTTCCTGGCGCACCAAATGTCGGATCTAGGGTTCCGGCAAAACCCTTAAAGTTCGAACTCTGGGGTGCGCACGAAGATCTCTCCTTCCGCCCTAGCTCGTCTACCCAACAACCCTAGGCCTAGCTCGTCAGTTCCAAAGAACAAGGGACACAAGATTTATACTGGTTCGGGCCACCGATGTGGTGTAATACCCTAATCCAGTCTGGTGTGGTGGATTGCTTCATAGGCTGAGGAAGAACTAGTACATGGATGAACTGCCTCCTTAGGAAAGAAGGTCTTGTGCTAGGGTGAGCTGGTGGTGTGTGGCCTTCTATCCCATCAACTCAAGATGAGATCAAATCCCGATCCGATTCCCTCATCCCAATGGTGGTGGCTAGTCCTATTTATAGTGGCTCGGGTCCTCTTCCCAAATATTGAGAGGGATGGGATCCCACTATGGCCAAATTTGAAGGGGGACAGCCATTACAAGCTATCCTGACAAAAGGTGATCTTCGCCTGCCAAAGGCTGTGGTGGTGACGCCGCCGTGGGCTCCGCGATGACCTCCGTCCTGCTGTCTGCTGGTCTTAGTCTAGTTGCACCAATATGGAAACCTTTGCCTGACGCCTGCACCTGCTCCTTTAGCACCAAAGGTGAAACTGGCATTCCTACGGCCGCTGGTGCCTGCCTTTCCTTGGTCGTCACTGCGCACATCACGAGGACATCGCGAGGTGTCCCTTGCCTCGATATCTCCGATCCTCATGAGACGGCCTGGTGAGACCACCCCAGGGGATGCCTTGTGTCGTCCACCTCGCGAGGCTTGGCCCCTCGTGAGGTTCTTGAGTGGTCGCTGAAGATGCTAGGCCGTACCAGGCCGCCTGGTGAGCCACGGCCTAGGCCGCGGGCAGGCAAGTCTGGGTAGCCCCATTCCTAGAATGCCGACAAACTGTGCTTGACCGTGGACACGGCTATTCGAATAGTTTTACACTCTGCAGAGGTTGCACACTTCACCCACAAGATTCGGGAAGCTTTCATGCCATCCAATGTCCCGCAGTACGTCAAGTACTCGTGGGAATTACCCGATCTCTATATTTCCCTAGACGACACTAACATAGATTCCACTTGTTGGTACACGACCCTCGTGTATAAGCATAAAGATCTTGGGACTCTGCCCTTTTCATCATCACACATACACTAAGGGACCAACTGTGTGTCTGGTGCCCTGTAAAAACCGTCATGGCCGCCTATCCAAGCCCGACCCCGTCCCGAGAGTGAACTCATGTCACCCCCGTCACTAGTAATGTGAGCACCATGCCATCATCGAACTTGGTAATCAATGATGCCCTTTCGCATACAAGGGTAGAGTGGTTGCGCATATAAGATAGGAGTAACGGTCGCAACTTAAACCAATCTGTTTTCGAAAACGACACACTCACTTGCCTCGGTACACCACTTCATCATCAAGTGGTTAATTTTCTTAATATCTCCCTCGGGCATTAGTGGCAGCCGACGAAGTTTTCAAAAAGTCTTAAAAATATTATTTGTCTCCATCACCATGCATATACCCGTCCCTATTTGCGTACCAACTATTTGGCTCCTATCTACTCCCACCCGCATAATCCTCATAGGAAGGTAGGGCCATGCACAATGCAAGTATCAACAAGGAAGCAATGGAGGCAACCCGCCAAAGTGGTTACCATCTCATCATGATTGCGATGCAACAATAATAAAGTGCTATATGGCATTCATAAAAAGGGTTTCATAGACATGGTCAAAGGGTTGTTTGCCTGGATCAACAAAGCATTCAAGTTCCTAAAATTCTTCTGATCCAACTCCATCGTCAACTTCATTAACAAATGTCGGAAACAATCACAATAAGTAGCACAACAAGGCAAAAATAAAAGTGCTCTAAAATGTGATTTGGACTTTTCTAGGATTCCTTTGGTCATATAAAAAATTGCCAAAGTGGTTTTATTGGAATTGGATCAGTGAGGGTTTTGTAACATTTCAATATGTTGGAATCAAAGGATTTATGGATTTGTAAGAAGTGCACATAAATTATTTTGAAAAATAAGTAGAGGCACCCATTTAATAAGGAATGATTTTTGAAGCATCTAGGAGTTGGTTTCACTGGGTTTGGAGTTCAAATGAATTTCCTAGGAATTTGCAAAGTTGGCAATATATGGAGAAATGGACCAATATTTCATGTGGCATCTAAAGTATTGGAAAAAAATGTTCAAAAGCTAAGATTTGAACTTCTAAGTATCTAGGAATTTGAATCATGGCATTTGGATAAAAAATGGGCTCTCTGTGATTTTCTAAAGTTTATCACAGAAATGGAAAACATGGGATTTTATAAATATTTGTGAAGGAAATGTTTCTGGAAAATGTGCAAATAGCACCATGTGATAGAGAATGAATGCATGAACTAGTAGAAATTTGAGTAATGAAATTTGGAGTCCCTATGAATTGTTTATAGAGTTTACAACATTCCTGGAAAAAGAAAAAGAATATGGAGTTACCCTTATTACCCTTCCTACGCCAAAGATGTATTCCATAGAAGGCGTCTTCACCACGGGGAGGCGGGGTGGATGCAGGTGCGCCTCCACTTGAACTGGCGGTTGGTCCCCGGTGTCAGTGGCATGGCTGTCTCACCGGTCGCTTGCAGCAGGGACCTTCCCCCACCTCGCGTCGCCGCGGCAGGAGAACTGAGGTCGGCGCCCACGAGCTATGGCCGGCGCCATCAGACACCATTGGAGGCACCGGGGTACGGGGGTTCTTGAGGGACTGCACCGCTCCCGGTCCCCCTATCAGCGTGTCCCTGGGAACACGAAGGCAAGCGAAGCCAAGGCCCCGGCGGACGGACGCATTAGGGGAGATGGCCACGATGCTACGACCATGGGGAAAGGGGGTAGGAGTGCTATAAAGCCACATGGGCGTCTAGGGTAGCTCTGGAATGTTTGGTTGGAGCAAGTAGCAGTGGAGACTCAGGCCCGTCCAAGGGCATGGTGGCGACACTCCGGCCATGGAGGGGGTAGGAGTGCAAGAGAGGAAGAGGGAGGTTGTCTGAGAGGTTGCTGGGGAAGAGGGAGAGCGAGAAGAGGCAATAGGAGAGCTCGGGAGGGCCTCTAAATAGAGGGTCCATGGTGCATCGTAGACGCGGCCTACGGCACACTCAGGCGAGCTCCATGGAGGAGAGAGGGGGCGAGGGAGGAAAGGCCCGACAGCGCGACATCTCTCGGACGTCGAGGCAACCTCGGGAGACATCATCCCGGCGCCGAAGGTTGTCACACTCCCTTGGAATGGGTGAGCTACAGTGCGGGAGAGCACTGTAGCATGCTCCAGAGCATGAGCTCTGCATGCCTTGGCATAAACTATGTGCCCTGGGCATGACCACTAGTGTCTAGAGGTGCTAGGGAGGAGTAAACAAGGTGGGTGTGGCATTGGATGCTCTGATGATCCACATGGAGAGGAGAGAGGTAGAGGGAGAGAGAGAAAATTGATGTTCAGAGAGAGAAAGTGGGGTTTCACCCCACTCCATGATTGATCTTAGAGCTGGCAAGACTTACTGGAGGTACAATAGATCTAGCAGAAGCTGTGGTAAAAAATTTGAGCTGATGCAGAATAGTGAAAGTGGTCCAAATGGTGGTTCTGGCAAAATTCCGAAAGGTGTTTGATGGTGTTTTGGACAAGCAATTTAATTCCAATTGGCATGATAATTAACAGGATCAAATGGCATATATAATTGAGGTTGATCACCCAGTTTGAGCTGATTTCAAAAAAGTTGCCAATGTAACTTTGGAAACCCTAGAAATCAACAGAAATGGATTTTCAAGATTTAGTCATGCAAATCTTTCTCCTTGATGCACCACTTGGTGTAGTATCATCAGTTGTATATTTGAGCATGTACACAAAATTTTGGATGAAAAGGAGAAACTGGGCAATGTAGAGTTGTTAAAACTTGGATCTGGGTAGAGATGGGTTTGGGGCACTTTGATCAATTTATCTTGTTCTAAAACTTATGCCATTTGGTCTAGATGAATAATTAGACCATTTAAGAAGGTGTACCAAGTTTGAGAGCATTTGGACATGTTTGGCAATGTAAACTTTCTCAAACTTCAAAATGGACAGAAATAGTTTTGAGGAGTTTTGGTTATGTTATCTTGTTCTCCAAGACATGAGACTTGACAAGATCCCCAAATAGGGCATTTGTTACATGCTAGAATTTTCTTGGAATTTACAAAGAATATTTCCTTTGTAGATATTTCAAAAGCCTGAAATATTCATAAAGTCTTTTAATGGATTTGAGCAATATTTTGAACATGACCATGTGCTGAAACTCTTATATATGCATAATATATGTCCTCTGAGCTTCCCTAAATTTTTTCGAATATGTTTGAAACATTGAAATAATTTTATCCTATTAAAGACCATTTCTTGACTTAAGAAAAACCCTTAAAATAAAATAGGAAAATACATTTTAAAATAATGTTTGTGTGGTTTTTGGGAGTCCTGGATATAATAGGAATTAAACATAATTTTTTAAAGATTTTTCACAACCTTAATTAAGTACTTCTATTTCAAGTCTCAATTCAGGGGGTTTTAAAAAACATAATTTAGAAAATACTTTTTGGCAAAATTATTTTTGTAAGAAAATAGTCTTTGGTTTTATACACATGGCATGGTCATTGGATAAAGTTTTGGATCTAGGAGAAGGAGTGTAAGAGTTGGAGGATTTATTTGAGTTTTAGAGCACTTGCAAACAGCAAACAAAAATACAATCAAGCAAAGTCCAAAAAACCCAAAAGTTTTTGTAAAACCAGATTTGATCATGGTTTACTATCTTAAGTGTTGTGGCATGAAAATCAGGGTGTGACAGACCTACCCCCCTTACAAGAATCTCGTCCCCGAGATTCCCAAACTAGGCACAGAAAGGAATAACGAAACTTGGATCCGGGGTAGGTTCACGTCCTCATACTGCTTCTGCTCCCGAGTGGTGCTCCATTGAACCTTGCAGTACTTGATGGTGTAGCTTCGTGTATAACGTTCTTCTTGATCCCGGTTGCAAATGGGTATCTTGCAATAGGTTAGATTGGCTGGTGGTTGATGGCTCGGTGATCGATGTCCTTGTATAGACCGGGCTAGTTAGGAAGTTGAAAATACTTCCGGAGTTGTGACGCATGAAGAACGTTGTGCACAATGGGTAACTTAGGTGGTAACTCCATCTGGTAGATGTCTACTATTCATCTTGCAGTGATCTTGGAGGGTGTCGATAAGGCTTGGTGTGACCTTTCCTTTGACATGGAAATATTTGGTTCCTTTGAGAGGAGTGGTTTGCAAATACCCATGGTCTTCGACGCGAAAGTTCACTTCTTGACGATGGTGGTTGGTATAGCTCTTCCTCCTTGACATGGCGGTCTTCAAATGTTCCCTATCCATCTGAACAACTCTTCTTCTGTCTTCGGGTAGACAAGTAGGTCACCAATTAAAGATAACAACGAACTTGTCCAAGTACTCCATGAAGTCTCTGTTCACAGGGTACATAAAGTAGGCTGGGGTATTGGGGGTGTTCAGGTTGAGTATGACCAATGTCTTCTTGGCCTAGGGCCAAAGACCAAGGTCATCATCCGATCAAGTTGTGTCTTGGTAGGGCTTAAGTGTTTCAAGGATTCTATGGTGCGAGTGAATGTTTATCTTTTTATCCTTAAGCGTAGTTTCTGAGATGCCAATATTTCTATCTATTCCTCTAAACAAATCATTTGATACCTCCGAAAGAATCTTCTTGTGTAGGCCAAATCCAATCATCACTCATGCTATTCATATCCTCTCGGCTCCCGAGGGGAGGTCTAAATAAATCATACATGTCAACTATCCCCAAACTCATATCTATGCAAGAATTAATGGGTAGAGCATACAAGCTGCTTCGCTTGAATTAAACACCACAATCCGAGTGCTCGGCCTATTCTTCCAAGGTCTAAGTTAATGCATCTATATCCTAAGGAAACACGTCCTATGGCACTCCAAGATCTTGTTTCCTTCCTATGAATCAACTCCAACGGCCCATTAACTTCCATCAATCACTACATAATTCATTAATTCTACAAATCCAATGTCTATGGTGTTCCACATGATCTTCTAATGTCCTATAATCCCCAAATACTTGGAAGGCTATCACTTCTATAGTCATTCCACCAATTTTCATGATCGTGATATGATATACTCCAATGTCAAGCTTATATAGATCCTTAAATCAACTCTGACTATTAATCCAATCTCCTACTTCATAGTCCGCCGAGAAACATCGCATCATGATCGAGATCATCAGTCAAAATCCAATTCACTCTGAACCATGCTCAACACCTATACTCCACTAGGATCACCTATTTAATCCAAATCTCATGTCCAACAGGAATTCCTACAAGTTTCCCCCAAGTCGTTATCGTAATGCCAACTACCTCCTATGAATATCCACTGGCTAAGTCAAATCCAAGAATTTCAGCTTGTGATCAAAATTACCCTACAAAAATCCAATTTACTGATGGTTGATGAAACTATGCTATTCTACTAACATGACCCCACCAAGTTCAAGTATCAACATGAAAGCCTCATAATCCACCAAAGAGTCTCATATAATTCCTCCAGCTTATTGATATAAACTCATCAAGTCATATGTCCTCTATTCCTATATCCTCAAATTGTTCATTCCTATGGCATCATCAGTTCTCGTGCTATATTAGGATTACAATGTGCTTGCTCACTACGTCCACTAGTTCCACAATAAACCCAGTACCGAGTAAGGTTACAGAGGCTTAACTGGTTCTCTTGCAATTCTGTGGGTCAAGCAGATGGTTAATGAATCGAGCTGGGGTATCCCGTGAAGTCTCAAAGGGTCTAGGGATGGGTTTCCAGTATTGAGGGGTAGACATAAGTCTACGTGGTTGCAGTTGGTCGAGGAGGCTATAGCAAAATTCGTCAGTGCTAATTGGTTGCCGAAGTAGAATCCTTGGTGTATCTTGTCTTGTCAGTCTTCAATTGATGAGAGAGATGAGAGGGAAAAGTAGCATAGAAGAGGTGGCAGACCTAAGGGCGGTTCTATAGTGCAAGTGCGAACAAACAAGTGCTGAAAGGGCCAAACACAAGCATTAAGATAAGTAAGGTGATATGGTTGCATACTTGTTGCCTAGGGCAAAAGGTGGACCGATATCAAAACACAAACAAATATAAACAAGCAAGACACGATCATGGTTCTATTCGGACCATCTTACGGACTAGACTACGCATAGGGTGTACACGACTCATCCTACCCTAGGGGTTCTCGGAATCAGTAGTAGTGCTTTGCTCCGTGCCTCATGCATTCTTCTGGGTTTTCCTCAGGTGTCGCCATGTCTCTTCTAGTTGTTCGATGAAATGTCCCGGGTTGAGCCTGAAGAATCTTCAACAACTTCTCACCTAAAGAGGTTATGGTGTGAAGGTGGCTCCTCGTAGCCGGCATTGATTCGGTCTTCTATTGTCTTCTTAATCATGACGACCCCTTTTGCCTTACAAGGCGTCAATGGCTCTGGGTAAGCAATCTTTTACGCATTGACATAACAAGGCATAGTAGAGGTCTAACCTATCGGTTATATTGATGACAACGTCGGCACCAAGTGCGGGGGACGAAGCAAACCATTTTCCTGCACACTATAGTGAGGCCAACCAAATGGTAAGGTTTTCATCCACTTGTGGTTGCCGATAAAACAATGATAAGGATGGGGTTGCTCTATTAACGATGTATATCATGATCTTTCATATCTTACACCCCGATTGTCGTAGGACAAGGTTGCATCATCCTTGGTTAGTGTCAAGCGTGTCACCATCTTCTTGGTTATCCACGAGGATTACAATGACTCCAGTGGTCAAGGGTATAAGGGTGCTAGGGACTGTTTGCAAAAGTTTTGAAGGGGAAGAGGTCAATAAGAAAAATATTCCTTATTTTTCGAAAACTCGGAAGGGAAGAGAAGTATAGATAGTTTTTCAAAATTAGTAATATTTTTTAAAATAGTTTTACCCTAACTAACGACCATGCTAACTAAGGATTCCTACAGTCAGGATGGCTCTGATACTAGCTCTATGGGGACCCCGACTAATAACTCAAGATCACCGAATTCACGTGTACTGTGATCCCAGAGATCAATGCTCACTGAACACACATAAGCTGAATAACAAGAGTCTTACATCCTTACATACCATCTTACACAAGTAGGATCATTATGGTCATGTCTTGAGTGTATCATCGCAGCTGAAATCTTCAATAACAACTTGGACCCATGCCATCTGCCTTAACCCTACAGGCATTCTGACTGGGAAGCGTCCTAGCTCGCATGTTCATCACCAAGGTATTCTTCATTATATCATGTTCTTTCATACCTAGTCAATAAAATAACAAGTGGAAAGCCAATGAGTACTTTGAATGTACTCGCAAGCAACCCAAGAGTGATAAACAAATAATTATGCAAGGTTGTACTAATAAATTGGCATTTTTGCGAAAACTAGTTTTTCTCATGCAAGTATGATAAACATTTAGCAAGGACATGAATGTGTCTGCAACAAGTATCAGGAGGTTATAGACATGAACATCGAGAAAGAGTTATGAACAACTCATGCTCAAGATCACGTGACTTCCTGATGAATTGTAAGAACAATATTACCAAACTGTGTTGTCTGCCTTAGACATGCACCAGGTTTTTCAAACAATGGAAGTAGCCCAAGAGCGGCTGTCCAACTATACTTGACCGTGGTCACGGCTATTCGAATAGTTGTACACTCTTTAGAGGTTGCACACTCTACCCATAAGATCCGGGAAGCTTTCGTGTCATCTACGATCCTACAGTACCTCAAGTACTCGGGGGAAGGACCCAATCACTATCTTTCCCTAGGCGACACTAACATAGATTCCACTGGTTGGTACATGGCCCTCGTGTATAAGCATAAAGATCTTGGGACACTGCCCTTTTCATCATCACACATACACGAAGTGACCAACAGTGTGTCCGGTGCCCTGTAAAAACAGTCATGGCCGCCTATCCTAGCACGACCCTGTCCCGAAAGTGAATTCACATCACCCCCTCACTAGTAATGTGGGCACCATGCCAGCACCGGTCTAAGTAATCAACAATGCCCTTTCCCATATAAGGGTAGAGTGGTTGCGCATGTAAGGTTGGAGTGATGGTCACAACTTAAGCCAATCCGTTTTTGAAAAGAACGCACTCAGTTGGCTCGGTACATCACTTCGTCATCAAGTGGTTACTTAGCTCAATATCTCCCTCGGGCATTAGTGGCACCCGACGGGGTTTTCAAAAATTCTTAAAAAATATATTTTGTCTCCATCACCATGCATATACCCGTCCTGTTTTTCGTATCAATTACCTTGGCATCCTATCTACTCCCACCCGCATAACCCTCATAGGAAGGTAGGGTCATGCACAACGCAAGTATCAACAAGGAAGTAACGGAGGCAACACACCAAAGTGGTTACCATCTCATCATGATTCCGATGCAACAATAATAAAGTGCTATATGACATGCATAAGAAGGGTTTCATAGACATGGTCAAAGGGTTGCTTTCCTGGCTCAACAAACCCTTCGAGGTCTTCAAATTCTTCGAATCCAACTCCATTGTCAACTTCGTCAACTAACGTCGGAAACAATCACAATAAGCATCACAACAAGGCAAAAATAAAAGTGCTCTAAAATTGTGAGTTGGACATTTCAAGGATTCCTTTGGTCCTATGAAAAATCACCAAAGTGGTTTTATTGGAATTGGATCAGTGAGGATTTTTGAACATTTCAATATGTTGGAATCAAAGGATTTATGGATTTGCAAGAATTGCACATAAATTATTTTCAAAAATGAGAAGAGGCACCCATTTAACAAGGAATGATTTTAGAAGCATCTAGGAGTTGGTTTCACTGGATTTGGAGTTCAAATTAATTTCCTAGGGATTTTCAAAGTTTGCAATATATGGAGAAATGGGCCAATATTTCATGCGGCATTTGAAGTATTGGGAAAAAGGTTCAAAAGCTAAGTTTTGAAGTTGTAAGTATCTAGGATTTGAATCATGGAATTTGCATGAAAAATGGACTCTCTATGCTTTTCTAAAGTTTATAACGGAAATGGAAAAATGGTATTCCATAAATATTTGTGAAGGAAATCTTTTCGGACAAATGTGCAAATAGCACCATGTGATAGAGAATGAATTAAGGAACTACTAGAAATTTGAATCATGAAATTTGGAGTCCATCTCGATCGTTTATAGATTTTTCAACATTCATGGAAAAAAATAAGGAGTTACCCTTATTAAACGCACTGGGCGCATTTTAGTTATGGCCTGGCCCAGCTGCACGGCAGCGTGTTGGCTGTCTACGCCAAATGCGTATTCCATAGAAGGCGTCTTCGCCACGGGGAGGTGGGATGGACGCGGGTGCACCTCCACTTGAACTGGCGGCTGGGCCCTAGTGTCAGTGGCACGGCTGTCTCGCGAGTCGCTTGCAGCTGGGACCCATGGGCAGGCCCTTTCCCTCACCTCGTGTCGGCGCGGCTGGAGAACAGAGGCCGGCACCCACGAGCGATGGCCGGCGCCACCGGACACCATTGGACGCGTCGGGGGTATGGGGGTGCTCGGGGGACTGCACCGCACCCGGTCCCCATATCAGCGCGTCCCAGGGAACACGAAGGCGAGTGGGGCCATGGCCCCAATGGACGGCCACATCAGGGGATATGGCCACAGTGCTACGGCCATGGGGAAAGGGCGCTGGAGTGCTGGAAAGTCTCATGGTGGTCTCGGGTAGCTCTGGAACGCTTGGTTGGAGCAGAGGAGCAGTGGAGACTCGGGCCCGTCCGAGGGCACGGCGGAGGCACTCCGGCCATGGAGGGGACAGGAGCACAAGAGAGGAAGAGGGAGGTTGTCTGGGAGGTTACTGGGAAGAGGGAGAGCGGGAAGAGGCAATAGGAGAGCTAGCGAGGGCCTCTAAATAGAGGGGCCGCGATGCACCAAGGACGTGGCCTACGGGAGCACTCGAGCGAGCTCCATGGAGGAGAGAGGGGACGAGGGAGGAAGGGCCTGATAGCGGGGCATGTCCCGGACGTCGAGGCAACCTCAGAGACATCATCCTGACGCCCAAGCTTGTCGCGCTCCCTCGAAAAGGGTTAGCTACAGTGCGAGAGAGCACTGTAGCGTGCTCCAGAGCGTGATCTCTGCATGCCATGGCATAAACTATGTTCCCTCGGCATGCCCAACAGTGTCTAGACAAGCTAGGGAGGAGTAAACAAGGTGGGTGTGGCATTGGATGCTCTAATGATCCACTTGGACAGGAGAAAGGTTGAGGGAGAGAGAGAAAGTTGTTGTTCAGAGAGAGGAAGTGGGGTTTTACCCCACTCCATGATTGATGTGAGAGCTGGCAAGACTTACTGGAGGTAGAAGAGGGCTAGCATAAGCTGTGGTAAAAATTTGAGCAGATGAAGAATAGTGAAAGTTGTCCAAATGGTGGTTTTGGGAAAATGCTAGAAGGTGTTTGATGGTTTTTTGGACAAGCAATTTAATTCGAATTGACATGAGAATTAACAAGATCAAATGGTATATATAATTGAGGTTGATCACCAAGTTTGAGCTCATTTGAGAAAAGTTGCCAATGTAACTTTGGCAAACCCTAGAAATTAGAAGAAATGGATTTCCCAAGATTTAGTCATGCAAATCTTTTCTCCTTGATGCACCACTTGGTGTAGTGTCATCATTTTTAGATTTGCGCATGTACACAAAATTTGGGATGAAAAGGAGAAAGTGGGCAATGTAGAGTTGTTCAAATTTGGATCTGGACAGAGAAGGTTTTGGGGCACTTTGATCAATTTAGCTTGTTCTAAAACTTGTGCCATTTGGTCTAGATGAATATATAGACCATTTGAGAAGATGTAACAAGTTTGAGAGCATTTGGACATGTTTAGCAATGTAAAGTTGCTCAAACTTCAGAATGGACAGAATCTTCTTGGAATTTACATAGAATATTTCCTTTGTAGACATTTCATAATCTTGAAATATCCAGAAAGTGTTTTTAATGGATTTGACCAATATTTTGAACATGATCATGTGTTGA
Source organism: Secale cereale (assembly GCA_902687465.1). Taxonomy (NCBI): domain Eukaryota; kingdom Viridiplantae; phylum Streptophyta; class Magnoliopsida; order Poales; family Poaceae; genus Secale; species Secale cereale. The sequence continues at coordinate 318,654,631 of LR738712.1, read as the reverse complement.
AACTCTTATATATGGATAATATATGTCCTCTGAGCTTCCCTAAATTTTATCAAATATTTTTGAAACATTAAAAATAATATTCACCTATTAAAGACCATTTCTGGACTTAAGAAAAAGCCATTAAATAAAATAGGGATATAACTTTTAAAATAATTTTTTGTGGTTTTTGGGAGTCCTAGATCTAATAGGAGTCCAAGAGGAGTCCTGATCTTTGGTGACAAGCTTGATCAACACGTTTGATGCTTCTGGAGTTTTATGTGCCTCCCAAGTAATAATATCTTCATCATTCTTCTGAGAAGGAGTATCTTCGGTCATCTTTGCTAGAATGGAAGCATGAGCTAGATTTTGTGGGTCAAGATCACCACCGTGTTATGAGGGCTAGATGGGACATCCATTGCCTCGATAGCTACCTGCTCATTCTGTTCGGGCGGCTCAACTTGCTCATCAAGACGGACTTATGATATCTGATTGTGGGCTTCAGGGGTCACCAAATTTGGGTCCTCTAGTTCAGGAATTCATGACGACTCGCCAAGTTTTCTCTTCTTGGATTTTTCCTTATCACTTCAAACAAGACAACATGTTGAATATATGCCATAATGACCATGATAAGGTATAACTCGGTTAAAAGAACGTTACCCTGGCTTTTTTATCAAGGGTTGTAGTTGAAGGTAAGACGAGTCTCCAGATGATGGTGGCGACTCTTGATAATTTGAATCAGGGGGATTAAGAGGTTGCCTAATAAGGTCGGCTTGTGGAAGAGCAGAGGTTGGACTATGAGGCACCTCATTACATTGCTTGTAGGCAGACGATATATTTGGTAAGCCGGTTGCAAGATCTCAAGAGCGGCTTTGAGTCTGGCGCCTTGATTCATGATGTGTTTTTTTTCAAAGAAAGTTTGGCTCCAAATGAGCATCGGGATGAGGGAATCTTACTTTCCGAATGACCCGCCTAGTTTTCTTTGGAGACAAAGGTTCTGAGCCAGGGGAGATGGAAATTAGCTCATTGTCATCAGCCTGGCTTGTGTCGGCATCGCCCTGGGAAGAATGTGCATCACTAAGTTTCATAGAAAGAAGGCCAAGGGAGTCAAGGTCTACCTCCGACTCATTTTCCTCGGGTGTGTCATCATTATTGACCGGCTCATTTATCCGAATAGCCAGGGCACAAGCAGACTTTTGTGCTTGTGTTTTCTTCTTCATGTTGTTCCAGAATGGAGTGTTGGCCTGCACAATTTTGACAAGTTTAACAAGTGATGTTTAGAGTAAGTAAAGATTGATAAGCTAGACAAATAGTTATATGTATACTTACTAGAGGAGCTAGGTTAAGGGCATAGAACAGATTTACTCCCGTCTTATTGCAGGCTTCTTGAGACTCCCAAGCAGTTTCTTCACAATATTGTTTATGTCATCAGATGATAAGTGATCATGACTGCCGCATTGTGCATCATTCAAACCGCCAGAATAATTGTGCATTAAGTCATTCCGGCGACTTAATGGCAGGATACTCTAGGTGATCCTACACCGGGTTAAATCAACCCCAGTTAGACCATTGGCTAACGAAGCCCTTGGTCTTGGATATATGTGGGCAACTTGAGCATGTTCTTCTGGAGAAGCCTAGCCAGAGAGTTCGATAGTAGTGTCAAGATGGTCAGGTCTCTAACCTGGCAAAGGGTTCTCATCAATAGGAGTTGTGTTCTTACAGTAGAACGAGGTTTTGATCCACCCATTAGGGTAACTCGGCATAGTAGCTGGAGGGAAAGTAATGACTTTCCGCCTCTGCATCGAGACCCCGCCAAGTTATAGGCTGGGGCCGACCGCACATTGAGTTTGACGGTTGATGTAGAAAAATTCCCTAAAGAGAGGAACAGTAGCTTCCATTTGCAGATACGCTTCACAAAGGACTTGAAATTGGCACATATTGGATACGGAGTTTGGGGCAAGGTCTTGAGGATGAAGGTTGTAAAAACTAAGGACGTCATGGAATTTTTTGACCCGGGTGGAGAGAAGCGCCTAAGGAGATGGGTTGTATACGCAATGACTTCTCCTTCACTGGGCTGTGAGACGTTTTCTCCTTGAGGAGCTCACCAGCCAATCACATTTTGAGCTGGCAAAAAACCTTGTTCCATAGAATCATTGAGTATGAGATCCAAAACCTGGGATTTCACCCAGTTGCAAGTTGTGTTCTTCACCATGAAGTGTCGCCTAAGCAAGAATAAGGACTACAACAATATAAATGGCGGTTCATTTATAGTCGGCAACTCGCCCAATGATCTATGTCGTAAGGAGGCAGTTCAATAAAATGACTATGGATAAATGAGCAGCATGGTTATTAATGACTGAAAAGCTGACAGATTATGAAGGCATCTTACTCTAAATTGAAGGCTCTGATTTCAGCGAAGTATTGAATAAACAAGTTTCTATCGGGAGCGCCTATGATTACAAATCTACCAATAGCTCAAAAACGAAAAGTATTCTATAATCCTAAGGCGAGCACTCGAAGAAACCATTAATCTACTCTTGGATGTTAAGGAAGACTTAAGATTCCTAGATGAAAAATGGTGTTTAACTAGCGCCGCCACAGTTTAGTGAGAAGCCTATGAGACAAACTAGATCTAACAAAGCAATGAAAATAGAAGATGGATGAAAACCGACGAACTCCGATGAGCTACATGAGTATAATTTAGAACTCGAGGTAATGGATTTGTGTACCTGGATGCGGAAGAAGACGTTGGAGGTGCTCAGCCGAGCTCCGGTGATGGTTAGACGACGACTCGTGGCCCAAATGTGAATGCATGTCATCAAAAATTGTATCATTTGCTTCATATCTGAATGTACTTCCAAATTATATATTTTTGCAATGTATAACATATATTCTATTTGTCAAAATCATGGTCAAAATATGACACAGAATACAAGGGAGACTAGTTAATGTGGGGTCGCTTGTTCACTGAATGGTAAATTGATTTTGATTTTGATCGAGTCACAGCACGCCAGCCCTATTGTTGAATCCTAAATCTTTGCCGCACGCTCCTCTCCCTCTTCCCCATTGCAAAACCATCCACCTCCTCTGCATCTTCTCCATTCCAAAATCACCGCCTCTTCACTCCCTCTTATCGATTGCAAAACCACCCCTCTACTATCCATCTTATCCATTGCAAAACCACTGTCTCGCATCTCCCTGTTCTCCATTGCAAGACCACCATCATCTCTCCTCCAATCTTCCAAAGCCAGCACCAGACCTCTTAGAAGCACATCTATGGAGAGGATGCCGAAGCGAATCAGGCAGATCACCGACGGTGATCAAGTGAAGTTTGCCAAGTTGAAGGAAACCCTTACTTGGTTTGACAATGAGTCGAAGATTTCGAGGATGGTGACGTCCATGTGGAAATGTATGACAAAGAGTGAGACAACAGCCATGAGGGCAGGGATGTACTCCCCAGTGGCGGTCATGTCACAATCCTTTGAGTTCATTGAGTATCATCTCTAGGCGATGCAGCAGAAAGATTCGCCCAAGGCGAAAATCGGGCGGAGGTGGTGGGCGTACAGGTCAAAGGTCGACCCTCCAGAGGATAACGAATCGATTGATAATGTTGTGCCATTCATGAGGGTTAAGTGCCAGCCGGAGCCACATGAGTATTCGTTCTCCCACCGCAAGAGGAGGTCAGACGGCACGACATCGGTTCCCCGCCATTATCCACGGTTCCCTCGCCGATTGCCTCATTTCAATGGCATCGGTAGGGTTTAAGGTATGCTTTGCACTAACTTAAGCTTCCATCTGCTAATGCTTCCAATCATAGTGACGGCTAATGAAAATCAGACGGTAACTACTGGGTAGTATTCCGAGTCTCCGAGTACTACGCCAATCACCCTAAAATATCTCTGGACCTAAAACAAAGTTGTGACAATGTGTACCAACAAAGGAAAATCAATTGGTGCTTCTTTCAGAAAAGAGTACACCCTACAAAAGTGCCAATATAAGCTACTCCTATTTGATTAGAGGATTGCTGCAAAGTTGAAACAAGTAAAGTGTGCCCTAAAAAAACAAGTAAAGTGCAAGTGAAACACTGAATAATTAAAATATTCTACAGTGGATCGGCAAGAACTTGAGGAACCATCCGAGCATCTGTGGTTTTCTATGCCACGTTTATGTTAGATATTGGCACCTCGCACTCTGCATATGCTGGTGTCCGTACATTTGTGCAGTTCCACCAAAATGTAGCAGATTTGCATAGATAATGAAAAAGCGAGATTACATTATAGTGGCACTAGTTGATGAAACATACACTAACAATTAGAAGAAACATTATTTCTTAATGGGAAAAGATTGCGATACAATACATTTAATTAATTATTACAATAGTTTCACAGTAGCCATGCTGCAAGGGCGAGATGGGCCCTGCGGCGCCTCATATGGTAGGCATGTTACTGAAATCGACCCAATTCTCCCCTATACACCATCTGCTAGTGATGAACATCGGTGTACAACGGTGGTACAAGGAGGGGCCTTGAGACATTCCAATCTCTATTTTTGTGCAGTTCAACAAAAATTGAGCTCCCAAGTTTGCAAAAACACTTAAATATTAACAATGGGACTAGTTGATGAAACATATACTAACAAAGAGAGGCACTTTCTTTATCTACATTGGAAATGAAATGATAGAGAGGACAGTAGCTCTATTTCAAATTTATAATTACTTCATTTTATTAGTGGCACTAGGGTCGAGCAGGTGGCGGGGAGTTAGTCTGTTCTAGAAGTAGTTGCATAACTTCCCGTTTAGACTGAGATGTTGTCGGATTATGGTTCTCTATGGTAAGATTTTAGTGAAATCGGACGAAACCCCCACTTTTGATTAAAAAATCAGTGGCACTACCAATGCCAAAACATTGATTCGAATTAATAGTGTCACTAGATTAAGTGACAAAATAATAACATTACTGCTTTATCATGGCAGTGCCAAAATAGTAGCATAAGAGCAGAGTCAACATGCATGATCTTTGGCAAATGGTAGGACCAAAAAGGAACATATCTCGCGATGGAAACCATATCTTCAATCAACACCATCGTAGAAGGGATGACACCAGTCACCAACATGGATGATTCAATTCGTGGGACCTTTTTGTGGAGTTCACCTAAAATGAAGGAATGTTTGCATCATGCAGTTAGCAAGTACTTGGTCCCATGAGCTAGCATCTTCTACTCCATTAGTTGCAATAAAATTGAGCAATATCAAGGTTGGTCATGAAGCTCGTGGAATGTTCAACTATAATTTGGATATCATTTTGTGTAGTTCAACTAAGATCAAGCATGAAATGTATATCATTGTGGCGCAAAAAGATGGAAAGTACGGTGACTAATAAGGGATGAAACATACATCAAATGAAAAGAAGCATGTTCCTTATCTGAATGGTGATCCTACAAGGACAGTAGCAATTTCTAAAGCAGCAACATTACTAGATATTAGTGTGGGCATTAGGATTAACTATGACAACCATTAAATTGGACATTACTTTAATGGTGCCATTGCTTCATTTTACCAGCAACATTACATTAACAACTGCTAAAGAGTTGGTATTTGGGCACGAGAGAATAGGCGGACCAAGATATTTGCATTTCTAACGAAAAGAAGCAAGTTATCTTCATGGGAAATTTAGCAGGACATGAAAAACAGTGCCAATGATTCATATTACTTGAGGCATTGCATTGAAAACAACATTGGTTTAACATGTCCTTACTTTCATAGTGGGACTGCTACATTTTACCAGTGGCATTACATAAGAGGGGTTCGGGGCAACAAACATCCAAACAGGATATCTGGTTTGGTCCCATTTTTGTTTGGTAGAGCCCCCTTTTACGATGTGAGGCCAGCAAATCTAGTGCTGGAGATACTCTGTTGACCAATCCCATAGTCCCCACTTTCTTTCCTTTTTCAAGCAATAGATCGGTCTACATCGAGTTTGTACTGTGTTTCCCTTTATTTCCCTATTAGACTAAGAGACCAGTTGGATAGCCAGTCTCTACAAATTTTCGCCCCCATTATTTCGTCTTTTGACCAAGCCCTAGATTTAGGTAACAAATCTTCCCCACCCCACCCCCTTTATTCATTGTTTGAACAATGTAGTACTACTAGATTCCACTTCATGATGTAGTACTAGTAGATTCGACTGCATGAAGTAGTTTAAGCTCTTAACAGTAAAAATTTCGGTGGCTTTCGAACAGCTGACGATCCTAGCAAGCAAGCGCGGGAGATTCTGCCATATAGTGAAGTAGTTTTCTTTTTTCTACCGAAGCCGGCTTGACCTCTTCAATGACAGTCGAGAAGTCTTCATGCACGTGCCCCGGAGGCGCAGTTGTTGTCATTTTGATCTGAAGCACCAGACTAACATAACACAAAAAATTGCCACATGAAAAGAAATCATAACCTCATTGCCCCAATGAGAAAACATGAATCTATGCTAGATCTCCGAGGATTATGTCGGTGTACAAAAAGAGGGGTACACTTTTTGTACCCCTATGACTGTGCACAGGCAGTCTGAGCCACGGGCCCACCACACCAAGCACGACAAGGGAGGTGAGCTAGGGTAAGACCGAAGCTCGATGGAATTGAAGCCCAAAGCCAAGATCACAAAGAGCAAAGGGATGAAGCGGATTCCCCCGGCAAGATCCTTGCCAGGGGCGGCTTTAGCAGCCCCGGCAAGACCCTTGCCGCGGCAATTCGCCCCTCGCCTACGGAGCGGATCACCCTTGAGTCCACTGCCCCCATGGGGCAAGGATTCAGGAGGCATCCCCGTAGTGGCATGCAGATCTTTGTGAAGACATTCAAGATCGGATACACGCACTAAGAGGACGACGACCCTTGGCGGGATCCCAGCCAAGGAGGACCACAAGACCCCCGGCAAGCACCTTGCCGGGGATGACAGCAGGCGCCGCGGCAAGACCCTTGCCGTAGCCCCGGCAAGGCCCTTGCCGAGGACGTCCGTAGGGCCAGCTGCCGACCCAACCAGCTGGGCAGGCACCTGTGTGGTGACATGCAGACCTTCATGGAAGACCCACCATTGCGCAACCTCAGCTGCCTGCCTGCGTTCATGGCATCTCAGGCATCGCTGGCCAGGGCGTGTGTAAACACAAGAAGGAGCGGCGACGGAAAAGACGGATGTCTCCCCCGTCCCCGATAAAGCAAGGACACCTAAGCAAGGTGCATTAAATGCACCTTGTCATGTAATACGAGGGATAACCTCGCATAACTGTACCCTTTCCACCTCCTGTGTGCCACTGTGGCAACCCCTTTTCCCTATAAAAGGAGGCCCGAGGCGACCAGGAGAAGGATTCGGCTCTTTAGAACTCCTCACCATTTGGCTTTTTGGAGCTCCTCACGCCCCATAGCTAGCTAAACAACACATATATACAATCCACCAAAGCAGGAGTAGGATTTTACGCATCCTTGCGGCCCGAACCTGGGTAAACGAAGCGTGTGCTAACTGTTGGATCCGCTCTTCCCTCAACCCCGCGCCCCGCAACTGTAGTAGGGATTCTTCTGATCCCATAGGTGTCGATCCAAATACACCGACATCTTTGGCGCGCCAGGTAGAGGGCGCAGTTGTGAGAATCCGCTCTAACAGTTGGCCCAACGCTCTTTCATCTTCGTGGCCCTTTGAGAAGGAAGGAGGCCGCAATATCAACACTCGAGCGGCTACTAATAGAAGCTAAGTTACATCGAACCCTGGATATTTCTATCCTACTATTGAAAGTTATTATCCTCGGAGCTGTCATTCTTTGTACAAAAAGAAACCTGCACGTAGATGGGGCCCTTCCCGATCGGCAACGCCTTTGCTCTGTTTCGAGTCCGCTCAACAGTTCAAAGGGCTGCGTTGGAAACGGTAGGGTAGCCTTCCGCAATTGGCAAGGCTCTCGACTCTGACTCGAGTCAAACTCGACAGTTCGAGCAGCTGCGTTAAGGGAGGCAAGGTGGCTCACCCGGCAGCACGCTCGCCCGACAGGCCAATGGCGACCCGTCCCCAAGACGCCGCCTTGGGTTTTTCGCACCGACAAGGCTACCCAGTTAGCGTAGGGTGGACATACAAAGAAACAACAAACAGGGTATATTACAAAGATATTTCAAAGTTATATTACATCATGTCATTGCTACGGTTATAACTAAAGATAAAATTTGTCTTGGTCATGAACCCGCAGCGGCGAAGAAGAACGGGATGCCTGAACCCGGCGCTGGCCCTCCACCCTCTTGATTTCGTCATTGCGTCTGATGACGGGCTTGATGCGCTCTTTGAGCACCGTGAGGTCAGTACCCTCCAGCAAGCTGTCCATCGCGGCTTCGAAGTCGAGGGCGAGGTTCCAGAACGCCATTTTGGTGAGGACCTTGGTCATGACCACCCGGCAAAGCCGCCGGGCCTCCTCGGCGAGCGTGGCCATTCTGTTGGAGTGAAGATCAGCCAAGGCACCGAGGTCACCCTCGAAGAACAGGGTCAGCTTGGCGTTGACGGACCCGCTCCACTCAGGAGCATACCTCACGTTCGGCATCCCCATGAGGGCCAACTGCGAGGTAACCCTGCCGGCGACGTCCTCCAGCCGGCTGATCCACCTGTTCTCGCCCGCCACGTATTCCTGGTGGGAGGCGGCCTCGTCCGCCCGCAGCTGCTTCTCCTCCTCCAGGCTCTTGGTCAAGGTCTCCTCCCGAGCCGAGCTCTCCGACAACATCTTCTCGAGATTCTCCAGCCTCAGCTTGAGATCCCTGATGGAGTTTTATGCCTCGGAGAGCTCCCCAGCCCTGCTGATGACCGCTCTGTACGCCTCTGTCAAGGCGCAGTTGAGCATGTTCTTTTCGTCGGACAGCTTGAGGGCCTGCTCCTTCAGCTCCTCCCGCTCCACCTCCAGCTCTTGCACCTTGCCGGCATGGGCCAAAGCCTGGGCATCGAGTGCCTCTTTGTGCCTCTGCCCCAGCTCGCGAGTCCGCCGCTTGACAAGGACTTTGAGCTCCTCATCCTTGCCGTGGAGCGTTGCGGCAAGCTTCGCTTCACGCGCGGAGAGGTCTTCCTCCTGGAAATCGAAGGCAGCTTGATGCTGGTTCCGGGCGGCTTCTGCCGCGGCAGCCAAATTCGCCTCCTCTTCCTGGGCCTTCTCGATGTCAGACATCTTCATGATGAGCTCAGCATCGCGCTTGGCCAATTCTTCCTGGAAGGCCCTCTGCTCCTCGCAGGACTGGTGAAACCAGGTTTGCGCCTCAGCAACGCGCGCCTGGAAGTCCACCTCGGCCTCGTCCACCGTTGCCATCCTGGAATTAACCTTGTCCAGACGGGCACGGTAGAGCGCTTGGAGCTTCCGGAAATTGGCTCCCATGGACCGGAAGAGCTACCCTTCTGGAGAGCCATCACCACCGACGCACGGTTCATCAACAACCTCGAGCCCGGTGGCGGCTAGCACCTTGCCGTCGAAGACTTCCCCTCCGGCGGGCGCTCGGGAGCTTGACGCCCCTGCGAGATGGACGAAGAGATCGTCCCCCACCTTCAGGTACCTGCCGGGTCCCGAGGTTGTGGAGGAAGAAGGCTGATCATCAGCCACCTCTTCCTCGGCTGTGGCCTTGCCGGCCTCCCCGGCAGGCTAACCACTGGCGCCCTCGGCGGCATCCTTGGCGGCCTTGTCAGCGGCGGCCTCGTCAGCATCCTTGGCGGCCTCTTCGGCGGCAATCTTGTCGGCCTCCGCCGCGGCCTCCTCAGCGATATCCCTGATGACGGTGTCCACATCCTCCATATCTGTGGAAGGAGGACCCGTGCAGTAATGGGGATGATGAAGCCAAGAAGAAGATTAAGGGAAAAGCAGAGACAGAAGACAGGTGACTCACCAGTGCCGGGCTGTGAAGCAGAAGTCCCCTCCCCGCCGGCATCTGGCGCCGTGGCAGAGCCACCAGCGCCGAGTTCCCCTCTTCCTCCATGCGTGTGGGCTCCATGCTTGGTGCCCTTTCCGGGGGCGCCCCTCGCGGTGGCGTAGTCGATGGGGGTGGTGTGTTGGGGGTAGCCCCTGCGGCTCCTCCTGCTGCCACTCCCGTCCTACAAAACCGACAAGGTCAGCACCAAAGTGTCAAGCACCTACTGCATGTCGAGCAAGAAGAGGATGATGGACTTACGCTTGGGGCTATGCCGGGGGCTCCTGTCCGGGCTGCTCAACACCACCAGTGGTGTCTCTGAAGCCCCAGCCGGGGGCTGGCTGCTCGCCGAGGCCTTCGCCCTCTTTATCCTCTGGGCCAACGTCTCTGCATCCCTGAAGAAGCAAAACAGATCAAGATGAGTGGCATGGTTCAAGAGAATAGAAATGGAGATAAGGAACGAAGTACTTACTCGTCGTCCATCTCCTCCTCCTCCACCGCTTTCCTTTTCCTCTTCGGGCTGAGAGGCCCAAGATCAAAAGGGAACTCCGCATGGGCATCCGAGTCAACATCTGCCGGGGAGGCGAAAAGGTGGAGGTGGTGCGCGCGCAGATGGAGAAGAGGCTATTGCTTTCTTCTTCTCGGCGGCCTTCGTCAGCCTCCTCGCCGCCGTGGCCCTCGTGTGGCGCCCAGACACCTCCAGGGCCAATTGAGGCTGCGCAGCCTTGCCGTGCCGGACCGGCTCGCCGGAACTGGCCTGCCGCAGGACTTGCCCTCTTCTCCTGGCTAGCGCTGAGCCCGCCGCCATGCCCTCCTCAGACGACGACTCGTCGGCCGCGTCTTCAACCGGTAGAGCTCCGGTGCCAGCGCTGCTAGCCTCCTCGGCGGCTGCCGCCCACTGGGCGAACTCTTCCTCCTCCGCAGCCATGGCATCCTTGTCCTCACACCCTCAGCGCTGCCGGCCTCCATGGCGAGCTGCGCCTCCCTCGCCCTAGTGGCGATGTAGTCCAACTCTTCCTGGGTGGTGTCCCTGACAAGCCACCGCTCGGCGTCAGGCTTGACACACACCTCAACCAGAGAGTCGAAGAATTGCTGCACGACCTCATCCGCCGGCTCCTTCCAACTCGGGATAGGGCCGTGCGCGTTGCATTCCAGCATCATGGCGATGATCTCGGACTGGCGCGAATTGTTGCACAGCGGGACCACCCCTGCTGGCATCTTGAAGAGCTGCCCCTTGATGGCCTTACCGACCTTTGCGGCAGCCCTCGCGGCCTTGCCGGTCCGTTCAACCTCGCCATTGTGACCAACATCAAGCTGGAAGAGCCGCCGGCAGAAATGGGCATGTCCCATCACCGTGAGGTTGTGGTCGAGGCCAGGGTGGAGCCGCATGAAGTCAGCAGGATTCCTGAAGAGCCAGGCTGGGCTCCCCTTGTTATGCAACGGGGCGATCCGACGGCGAATGAAGTCCACCCCGATCATCTCAAGGGTGAGTCCGGCCTGGGTGGGCCGCAGAATCCTAGTGGTGGCGACGGTGAGCCTCCTGTCGGCGGCGTCGACGTCGCCCCAGTCGCTGCCGCGGTCCCGGCGGCACTCGACGGACCTTGCAGAATCTTGGCGGCTCTTCTTCTTCAATCCAGCACCACACGCCGCGCCACTCATCCCACCTCTCCTTCACGGCACCGTCCGGGTACGCTCCCTTGGATATTGGAATCCAGGTGATGCACCCAGAGACGGCGCCTTCTGGCTGGATCCGAGGGGTGAAATAGTGGCGGAAGAGCACCGTGTTGGGCTGCACCCCACGAAGCCCTCGCAAAGGTGCACGAAGAAAGCCATGCATGCCACCACATTCGGAGTAAAATCCAAGAGGCGGAAGCCAAAGGTGTGCATGACATCACAGAAGAAATCGGAGAAGGGGGGACATAACCCGCAAGAAAAGTAGTCGACGAAGAAGGGGTACCGAGTTGGGCCAGGTTCGGCGCAAGCGGCCGGAATGACGCGCGTCGCCAGATGTCCCAGATTCTTCCCCCCCGTCTCCACCCCCCAGAGAGGTTTGAAGGCGGCCCGGAGCTCGAGGACGTCGACCGTCGACAGGATGAAGAAAGCAGCCTTTGTCCGGTCCCTCGATAGCGCGCCCTTCGGTGGCTCCACAGACCCGCTGCCCTTGGCCAACCCCTTGACATTGGCGGGTTTGGACGCCATGGCGGCTGAGTTGGAGGGCTGAGGGAGGGGGATGGCGAAGAAACGACGGCAGGCGGCGGTGGAGGCTTCGAAAGGAAGGAAGAGAGGGGGGGCCTTGAGATTGGAAGAGGTGCGAGGAAAATGGAGGAAGTGAGCAGCGCGCCCGCGGTTATTCCTTCCTATGGGGGGGGGGAACGCGGGCCGCCTCCTTTCGCATTTACTGCGACGTGATGCATGCCTGCGAAAACCGCCCCGCGCATGCCGCCCACGTCATGCACGCCCCTCCACCCCGCGCTATGCGCGCGGGTTGTGGGAGGCGCAGCACGCGGAAAATATTACCTCGGTAAAAACTGCCCCGCCTGCCCACGCACCGTTTTGGGCCTAGCCCAACAACCCGTCGCGCTTATGTGTGGCCCAGGCCCGGGGGCTCCTGTCGGTGTAGAAAAAGAGGGGTGCACTTTTTGTACCCCTATGACTGTGCATAGGTAGTCTGAGCCATGGGCACCCCCACACCAAGCACGGCAAGGGAGGTGAGCCAGGGTAAGACCGAAGCTCGATGGAATTGAAGGCCAAAGCCAAGACCACAAAGAGCAAAGGGACGAAGCGGATTCCCCCGGCAAGATCCTTGCCGGGGGCGGCTTTAGCAGCCCCGGCAAGACCCTTGCCGCGGCAATTCGCCCCACGCCTACGGAGCGGATCACCCTTGAGTCCAGTGCCCCCATGGGGCAAGGATTCAGGAGGCATCCCCATAGTGGCATGCAGATCTTTGTGAAGACATTCAAGATCATAAACACGCACTAAGAAGACGACGACCCTTGGAGAGATCCCAGCCAAGGAGGACCACAAGACCCCCGGCAATCACCTTGCCGGGGATGACAGCAGGCGCTGCGACAAGACCCTTGCCGGGGCCCCGACAAGGCCCTTGCCGAGGACGTCCGCAGGGCCACAATCAGGCCAACGCCAACTAAGCTTCCACCGCCCCATGCAGCTGCCGACCCAACCAGCTAGGCAGGCACCTGCGTGGCGACATGCAGACCTTCGTGGAAGACCCACCATTGCGCCACCTCAGCTGCCTGCCTGCCTTCATGGAATCTTAGGCATCGCTAGCCAGGGCACGTGTCGACACAAGAAGGAGCGGCGATGGACAAGACGGATGTCTCCCCTGTCCCCGATAAAGCAAGGACACCTAAGCAAGGCGCATTAAATGCACCTTGTCATGTAATACGAGGGATAACCTCGCATCACTGTACCCTTTTCACCTCCTGTGTGCCACTGTGGCAACCTCATTTCCCTATAAAAGGAGGCCCGAGGCGACCAGGAGAAGGATTCGGCTCTTTAGAACTCCTCACCATTCGGCTTTTTGGAGCTCCTCACACCCCATAGCTAGCTAAAGAACACATATATACAATCCACCAAAGCAGGAGTAGGGTTTTACGCATCCTTGCGGCCCGAACCTGGGTAAACGAAGCGTGTGCTAACTATTGGATCCGCTCTTCCCTCAACCCCGTGCCCCGCAACCGTAGTAGGGATTCTTGTGATCCCATAGGTGCCGATCCAAATACACCGACAGATTACGTCCCAACGGATAAACTAGACGAAGATGAAATATCAAATTAAAGAGAAACTCATAGAAAAGGGGTCAATTGATTGATGTCCTAATTAACATAGCCGGCTTGACCTAGATGTCACTCTATTCGTTCGGTTTATTCATCTTACATGGTTTCGATTATACGTTTTTTTTGCTTTGTCCGGTATTAATACTTCGATAAATACAGTATGAAATAAAAATACGGTTCTGTTTAGGTACATACCAAATTATTTCGGTATGGTTTTGTTATATACCATAAAAACCAAAGGTGACATTAATTTGAAAATGTCATAATAATATTTTACAAATTAAACACTCAACACACATACTATTTTACACAAATATTAACTGTATACATAAGTGTATATGCATGCATAGATTCATTTGTTGATGGTTATGGACGTGTTTAGAGTTCTAACAGGAGAAAAATAACTATGTTACAAGAAAATTTTATGTGCTTTGTAGTGAATTTGATTAATGTACAAGAAAAATGGCAGCTAGTATGGTTGTCCATCCCAATAAATATAATTTTTTTACTTTGGTCTATTCGGTTAACCATTCGGTTTTTGGGTATATACTATAAAAAGTAAAGTTTAAAATGGTATGAAAAGCTTAGACCATACCGATACCAGAACCCATAAAAACCATAAATTTGATTCGGGGCGGTTCATTTTCGGTATGGTTTTTCGGTTCGGTTTTCAAACACAAAGAGTGACCTAGATGGCAGCTGAGTTGTCTTTATGCATGTGCCCCCAATGACCAACGTCTTGGAAGAAAGCAATTGTGGCTGTTTAACCCTCGCAGTGATCCGAAGCACATGACACCTAATATTGTTAGAGGACAAGAAACCTTAACCAAACCACCCCAATGGAGACGCCAAGAATCTACGCTGGAGTTCCATCGACTATGTGTAGACGAATAACCTCAAGGATGATTGAGCCCGAAAGAGAAACTTGGAGAAGAAGCACCGACATTGGTGTGAGCTATGTGCGTTCGAGGACTCAAAACCCTAACATAAACTAATAACCCGAGCGGAGGGACTAGGATTCTCCTCCCCACCATCGACCAACAGAGCGGTGGGAAGAGGGGAGGGGTGAATCCACGGTCTCACCGGTGAAGCATGGAGGGGAGAGGTTGGCCAAGCCGCCTATGGTAACTGGAGTAGATTTGTATTTACACCGAAAATGGATCCAAATTTTATTACTTATGTAATATACCAGGTGCTCCCTTTTTTTATCAAAACTACATCCTTGTACAACACAACCTACATGATATGTATACGATAGCCAATCGAGCCATCTGCTCGGGATTTGGTCACATGCATGAACGAACTGATCTCCCGTGTCGTGAAGGGATCGTCCATGCACCGTCTGGGGAAACAACACTGCTCCAGTACTATCGCTCGCCTCTCTCTTCTATTAACTCAGCCAACTTGCAGGGACATGGGAGTGTGTCTACGGTCGGTTCTCAATTGTGGTCCCACATGTGTATGCAAATGCGATATGACGTGTGTTCCATTCGGTGAGCAGCGTGCCAGACCGACCGACCGTCTGGGGTGCGACGCGACCGCTGCGAGTGTGCTGTGTACATGTGTACCACCGTTTTCTTCTGGTTTTGCTCCATGGCGCAATCCATGGATACAAAATAATATTTCAAAATTGAGGGCAGGGCTTTTCCTGCATGGTAGGCGGGGCATTTCCGCCTAGTCGGTTCGATACAGAGCCGAGAAGATGAGGGACTAGCGGATTGAATTTTTGCTGGAAATGTAGGGCTGTGTGATTTGACGAGTCGTTACTGCCAGACAGGTGGGGCCCTGTGAGTTGACTGGCCATTATCATTATTACTACGACGCTACGACTGGGGTAAGAACAAGTACTCTACAAGGCTTATAGCCCGCTTACATGGCACTTTTTTTTATGTCGAGGAGAGAGACATGGGAAAAATGGTGGGAGTGGGCTCTTGTGCATGACCCTAGCTACTTACTCCTTAGCAAATGCACTAAATACTACGAAGAAAGAGATAGAGAGAAGTAAAAATATATTTTTATAGCCAACCTTATAGCTTACCTTGTTGTATGAGTGACTATAAATGATGACTATGTATGACATGCCAACATCAGATAGCCTAACGCACCTGGACGAAGGAAGTAGTTTCATGCATGCGAAGTGGGCAAAACAAATGCTCATTTATAGTCGTCTAAAATCTCCAAGAGCGTGACTGTGCGAGTGAGGTGACGGTCATGGTAGGCGCGACCATGATACGGGCTACGGACAACCCTTGGATCTGAGATTGAACAATCACATGCTAAGTTCCTGAAAATTTGCAGAATAAGCCTCCAGGATAGGATATCCACCCATAGATCTAGAATCATGCCATGCAAGCATTCAATCTCAGATCCAAGGGCTCTCGGAAGCCCGCATCATGGGAGAATCGAAAGCTTCGTATCACCTGTAATTTTCTCTACGCTTGACGTGCGTACACGCAGATGCTATATTGTCAGTCCTACGAAGTGGGTCTAGTAGACATGAGATCCAATTGGGCCCCCATATTACTATACATGAAGCCAATTATCCACCGGGTAAGCCACTACCCTACTGTTCGCATGCCACACTCAGCATTTTTCAATCGGTAAACCGCTGGCAGTTCGCTCGTACTCGTCCGCGACCATCCATTAACATTATGACAGTTCGCTCATAGTTGCCCCATCCTTTCACATTATAACAGTACACTAATCCTAACCCTCCTCTAAAATCCATGGCGTCCCCAATCTCCATGATCAGCAGTGAGTACAAGGTTAGAACCATCACCGATGATGAGTTCCACATCATCTACATGCGTTATTCTGCAATGATGAAAGGATGCCTTGCTCGCTTCAAATGCATGTTTGAAAAGTTACATGGTGATGAGTGGGTTGATGGGCTAGATGTTGAGTACACCACAGTCCAGGGAAAAGAGAAGAATCTAAAGGAGGAAGAGAAGAAGAAGCCTGTTGTGATCCAGGTCTGCGTGCATAACTTGTGATTGGTCTACCACATATGCCATGCAGACATTAATTGCGAGGATTTTGAGAACTTCCTCGTGGATGGCAGAGTAAAATTCGTTACTGTAGACTATCATAACGACAAGGAAGTCCTTGGTCGGATAGACCTCGTTGTAGGCCAACCCTTCGACCTCTAGAAGAATAGGCTGGTGTCTTCCTGTTGGCCTTCATTGCTGACCCTGGCAGGGGCCATGGTTCATCCTTCATATGGTAAACTGACGAAACCTCACCACAAGTTCCATCTTGCATGGGAGTGGAATTTAATAGGTAAAGACCACGTCTAGTATGCTGCAATGGATGCCTAACTTTGTTCCAATATCTACAAGGGTTGGATGAAGAGCGAGAGCCTATTGTACGGTTCAAGCAAAGAAGTATCGGCCAAGAGGAAGAGGGTTGAGGACAAAGTCGAGGACGTGGACCAGGAGTCCGAGTAAGGTGGTAGTGCCGTTGCTCATAGTTGTTCTAATGCAGTGTCTACCAGATTAGTTGCTTAATTTAATTTCAAGGTGATTAGTTTTATTTCAGGGGTGTGTTATGTTGAGCCCCCCACAGAACTCTGTTATGTTCTTTCTCGTTACTTTAACTCTTCAGGACGTACATACTAGTATTTCTTGCAGTTCATCTTGTAGTTGTTGTACTACCACTCATTTCTTCACATTATATACATACTATATATGACATGGCCAACATCATATAGCCAGCTGCTGGCTATACTATTAACCAGGCTCGAAGCATGCCACATACGCAAAACACTTAAATGAGATAAGTAATTCTAAAAAAAACTTGAATGAGAGAAGTTTACCCAAAGCATGAAGGAGTTTAGTTGTCTAAGAACTAAATAGGTATGCTAATTTCTTTAATAGACTTTAGAACCCCATCTAAGAACGTACTAGATTTTTAAATAGTACTATGCATAATTTGGCGACGAGCGCTCTGTATATGTACCACCTTTTTCTTTAATTTCATCTTGTTAGTTTTGATCCATTGCGCAATCCATACTACTATTGTACAAAAGTACATTTAAAAGGCTAGAGGGCGGGGCAGTCATGCCTTGTCGGTTTGACGAGGGGTGGAGGGCCTGATTTGACGGCTCATTATTGCTGGAAGGTGGGGCCTTGTGATATGATTGCTCATATAATTGTTGCCGATGACTTGAGGAGGAGCAAAGAACCGTGCGGTATACTCTAATTTTCCACTCGAGTACTAGTATGATGCAGGAGCACGAAACATGGTAGCCCAATGTGATATGGCGATAAAAATGATCTAATTTTCTAGTCATCGATCCCATAGCGCCGCTCATCGTTAGCATTGTTCTATTCTTGCCTCACAGAGAACGTGACACATGTGGCGAAACTCCCAAAGCAAAGTAAGAAACACAGGGGCAAAGGTAGAAGGAATATTAACCCCCCCCCCCCAAACAAAGGAACACGCGGACACAAGTCTGGGGCCCTGCTCTCTACTTCATGAAGGGTTCCTGGCCGCGCAGTCCTAACTACTTCTTCATCGCATCCACAACCTTCATCTCCTCGCACCTCTCCTCCGCCATCTACTTCACTCCGTCCATGATGCGGGATTTATCGATGTGAGCGTTCATCATCTCTTCCACGGCCGCATTACGTAGCTTGACAGCAGCCGGGTCCTTGATGCAGAGGTTCGTCAGCTCCTCCTTCTGTTCCATGATGAGGGCGTTCAACTTCTTGACGGAGGAAATCATCTTCTCATGCAGCTTCTTCCAGTCAGCGTTCTCCTCCTTCAGCAGGCCGAGCTCATGGCGGAGCTTCGCCTTGTCCTCCTGAAGTTATAGGATTTCACCGGTCGCCTTGTTACCCGAGGCAATGATCTCCTTCACCAGCTTCACCAAGCCGGCGGTCAACTCCTCCTACCTATTAAGCCCAGTGGGCATGTCGTCGAGGCTCTCGTTCAGTAGCTTCACCAAGCGGTCGGTCATCTCCTTCTACTTATTGAGTTGAGTGGCCATGTCTTTGAGGGATAATGACACCAGCACCGCCAGCTCGGCATGTTCGCCTCCGCGGAAAAATATGATCCTACAGACTACTAGAAAATGGTGGTGGTGGGGCATCACAAATCCATCAAGCAAATCTCAAATTCTTACCAGTTCTTACCCATGAGCAGGTGGTGATCGGCAATTGTGGTAGTCAAAACTCTCAAAGCTTGGATAAAGCGATTACAAGGGAGAGTCAAACGCATGACGTAGATGTATGTGGAGCTGGGAAGGCTTACAATATGGAGATGCAAAGTTGAATAAACACTCAACGATGGTACTGTGCTGGTCCTAGGCTAGACCGTACTAGAGACGCGAGCCTAGAACACTAACAAAATCACGGCGTTGCACGTAATCAAAGGGAAAGCACACTCGGAAATTTTTTTTGCCTCTTTTTCTGCGCTCTTTTTTTTCCGCTCCCTTTTTTTTGCCGAAAATCACTATAATGGTGAGTGTCTTAAAACTCTTCCCAAGTCAAACTAAGATGATAGTCACGAAATTTTATTGACGAATATTTTTTTTCGAAAATTAGGCAGCGATGACCGAAAAGTGCGATAAAAAAACAGTATGATGGCACGTGTCTCAAAAGACTCAGAAAAGTCTAAAAATAGGATAGGGAAAACATATTTTCACCTGTGGAAATTTTGGCCTAAAAACTGCACGGGGGTCTCCAGACTCTATTTTTTCGAGACCTACGCAGGCAAGGAAACACGAATCTGAAACTAGAGGATCTCGAGTATAGACCTAATATAAAAAGAACTCGGATTGGTGGTGGATAAATGATGGTAGGATATGGTAGCGGTGGTAGGTTATGACAGCGGTGGTGGTATGTTGTAGCGATGGTGGGATATGGCAGCGGTGGTGGTATGGTAGCAGTGATGAATATGGTGCGGTGGCATGACAGATGTGACAGAACTCAAAACTCTAAAGGACTAGACACTAAGATCAGCAACTAGACACGGCGATGCAACCGCAAATTCAACAAAGGAAAACCCTAAAAAGATTATGCAAAGGCTCAGATTGGTTTGGATATGATGTACTAACCCTAATATTTTTTTTGGCTTTTTCGTGGACTATAGGTATGAAGAACAAACTTGATCTAACTATGAAAAACTGAAAAATCTCAGCGAGCAACCTGGGAATATGATACCACTTGATGGAGGAAGTCGACTTTGACGATCCAACTATGAACGTGCGAGGACGTCGCGCCTTAGCAATCGCTAAACCAACTCTGAGAGGTTATTGACCACGCCGGAGCATGATCAACCTTACCACGAAGGTCTGTTTCCTACAGGCAAACAAAGAACAAGCAAGAAACTGAGATTGCAATCTGGATATTGCGAATATAAGAGGAAATCTTTATTGATCAAGGTGGGGTTCTGTGGCGTCTTTGTCTGGTCGTTGAACACAAATGAAGTACACGAAGTTGCAGCTATGGCAAACTTTAATCTAAACAAAACCAAAAGTCTAAACGACGCCCTAAGGGCTGTATATACGGAGGAAGAGGGGGGGGGGGAATTCGTGGCCCTTGGAGGAGGGATCCGAAACTAACCTAACTCTTGTTTCCCCACACATAAGGACTCTAAAAACAGCCTATATTCAAGTATTTCGAAATTACATGGGTCTGGACCAATAATAAGGTGACGCAACACCTATAATAGTCTCTGGACGAAATTTTTGAAGTGGCATCTTCTGTATTATGGCCATCCCTTCACGCACTCATTGTGGTGGCTTCAAAGTTTTGAAATCATCACTTGTAACTCCGTTCTTTTTCCCCTTGCGCATGCCATCATCTCCATGCTTGATCTTGCTCCAATTTTCATCCTTGTCCAAGCTAGGCCCATCATTTTAAGCAAGACAAATGTATCCAATTTAGGCAGCATCATATTCTCATGAACATTTGTATCATTAAAAAGAAACAAAAGTACCTGGTAATTTAATTGGCGTGCGTGAGCTCTATTAATTGGTCCTGTATATGTATTAGTTGGGGCTGTGGGTGTAACTTTGTTAGTGATGTCCTCATCAGAGCATGAGTTTAGTACCACCACAATGTCCAAGCCCGACGAGCTCCAAGATGATGCTCCCAAGTTCGACTCCGCCGCCATCCCTCTTTGTGGCATTGATGATGCATTGTCTACTTCGACTCTTTTTCAAGATGGTGCGGTGATGATTACGACTATGGCGCCATTCGAGACAAAGCTTTGGAGGAAAACGACATCGTAACGAGCAAGGATGGTGCTGCCATCTTTGGAGGCGAGAGTGATGATGTACCATCTGCGGCCTTCATCCACGGCGACGATTACGAGATGGTTGAGAATGGTATTTTTGTCAGGACCCCGATCCTAAGTCACATCGATCTAGCTTGTGACACGTCATATCACTTTGCGGCCTCACGCACGGTATCCCCACGGGTGCCACCTTACCTGGCCCGGGACCATTTTTGCATTTTGGCACACGTATATGACAGTGTCGCTGGCATTCATATGACAGAGAACCCGGGCCGACATGGCTAGTTATAAACCAAAAGTGGCACTAAATTACAGAGACAGGCATTCATGACCCAGCAACGAACATGTCGGTCATCAACGTATGAACCCAAGTCGTAGCAAGCTACATGAACTTAAAGGAACAACGCGTGACATTTCCCCTAAGGGACAGACACAGGAACAAAGAAGGACACATGCCGGCCAGCCTACGTGTTCCGAGCACTAGCAAGCTACCAAGGCTCATTGGAAACACTAGGAGGCATTTCCCTGTAAGATAGGCTGCCAAAGGAAAACAACTAGGTGTCGGATCCCACACATACCAAGCATTTCAATCATACACACAATATGCTCAATATGTGCAAATACAACATTGCATCACAACAGAACTCTATGACTCAAAGTACTTTTTTTAAGAGGCTCGAAGAGCCATACATAACATATCCATACAGGTAGGGGTCACATGACCCAACACTCAAGTCATACAGTCATACAAGCACAAGCGGAAGCTACATGTCTGAGTACAGACAACTTAGAAAATAAAACAGGCTTGGTGTAGCCTGACTATCTACAAGGCCCTTCACAAGCTCCAGATCTCCGTCTGGGTAGGCTACTCGTCGACGTCAACGTCTATATAGAACCCATCAGAAGGGGCAGGGTTCTCCTCTGCAACAGTTATTAAGCAAACATGAGTACAAAGGTACTCATCAAGTCTTACAACAGAACCTATCATACATGCAACATTATCGATAGGGGGTAGTGGAGTTCATAGCAGAAAGCCAGCTTTGACTCTTGGCTAACTTATACTACAACTCTCAACAGATTGCAAGATATTACTACGTACACGAGTCATCTACTAACCACAACAATACACCACCGAGGATCCTCTTCCGTCATCCTACGGAAGGGCCATCCACGGCACTCACACTTGTCTTGAGGCTTTTAGTAGTATCCATCAACTTGTCTATGAACTGTAAGAGTAACCAAGTAGTCCGTACCGCGAACAACGGCTATTCGAATAGATTGATAACCCTGCAGGGGTGTACTTCTTCACACACGCTTCCACCACTTATCGCTGTTTACTCGACATGTACTCGGCAACCTTCAAGCGGAAGCCCAGCGAGGGTGTCGGCCACGACCTGACTAACTACACAAGTCTCTCGTCCTGGTTTATCGCCTATTTGGGTTCCATCCGTGGGGAGATCCAGCCGGGGTGTCGCTCACGGCCCCAAACGATGTGTACAGGGTTCCCGAGTCACCAAACGGGCAACCGGTACACCGTGCCACGTACCTGTCGCATCACAGCCCACCCTGAGGGTCAGCGCTGTGTACGACTACCAGTAAACTACAAACACCAGAAACTAGTTGCAACTCCTGGACAGAGATCAAGGGTAATTAATAAGTCGAGAGGGTCAATTAAAGATCCTAATGTGTGGTAGTAGCTAAAACTTGAACCACACATACAGATCTCGGATCCTATGGAAGGTTCTAATGAAACAACCCACCACGTACTCCTACATGGCCTTTCATCGATACCTTTACCAAACATGTTCCACACTTCCTTCTCTTTACCCGTATGATCATTTCACTCTGATCCATCACCCAGATGAATCAGACCTGACACAACTCTAAGCATAGCAGGCAACATAAACAAATAGCATGGTGGACCACACATCACATGGCTCAATCAATTCCTACACATGCTAGTGGGTTTCAACTATTTACTATAGCAATGACAGGTCATGCAAGGGAATAGGGTTCAACTACTGCAGAAAGTAGCAGTTCACACGATGTTGCCTTAATGCAGTAAAAAAGAGCAGGAGCGAGAAGATGGGTTTGTATTGGAATGATCAATGATTGCTTGCCTGACAGAGTGGTTGTTGGGTACTGCTCTTCCGCTGGATACGCAGAAGTATCCTCGGGAGCAGGACCTAACACGGAGAATATCGACGATACAATCAATAAGCAAACAAATGCAACAATATGATGCATGCTCATGATATGGCAAGATGCATGTGTTTTGGGCTAATGCAACTATAACCAGAAGGGTTTGAGCCCATTTGAATCAAAGATTCAAATTGAATCTCAAGCTATTATTTATTTAAGTGCATTATCATGTTTTATAGTATACAGCAAGGTCAACTTGCTCCAACATGCATGAAACTAGTGCCATTGGAAAGATTGGATTTTTCTGATCAATTTTCATATATAAATCTTTTCCATCTGAGCTGCTGTTGAATTTACATGATTTTTTGAAGTTTAAAGCATTTTCTGGAATTTCCTGAATTGTTTTTAAATCAAATAATCCAAGAAAATCCTTTACTGCGTCAGCATGACATCATGCTGACGTCAGCAAGTCAACAGACCTGATCCAGGTCAAACCTGACTGGTGGGTCCCTCATGTCAGTGTCTCTGGAGCTAAATCCGGTCAAAACTAGAGTTGACTGGGTTTGACTAAGCGATGGGGCCCACTGTTAGTGACTGTGGTGGTTAATCTAATTACTGTTAGCTCCTAATTAACAGGCCACGTCAGCCCGCCGGAGTTTTGCCGGCGGCGACCATTTTGCACGGCGGTGACTCATCGGAATCCTTGTTCCAGCGACCATTTGTCGCGCGGATGGGCTCTATGTGCTCCTGGTGATGCACCGCATCCAACGGTGCCAATGGTTGGTCGATTGGTCACCGGAGTTCGCGGCGGCGCTCGCACGAAGTTGGCCGGGACGGCGTTGTGGTGCACGGTAGGAGGGGTTAGAGCTGGCATTAGCTTGCTGGTGATCTACTGATCCTAATGGCGTGCTCAGCCGCGAGGCACAGTGGCTGTGGCCACGGCGGCGACTTGGCCGGCGGCGGTGAGCTACTGTCAGCAAGGGGGCGGCGGCTACAAGGCATAATCGAGCCCGTGGAGAGAGGGATTCGAAGCGTGAGCTCACAGCGGTCGCAGAGGGCGTCGAAGCGAGCTCGGGGGAGGTCGGACGGCGGCGTACGGGCGGCGGCGATCTCCGGTGCCGAAGGTTGAAGACGACGACGGGGAGGGCATTGCAGGGCTTCTGGCATCGTGTGCGTCGGTGGGGAGCTTCGGGGCGATGCGGCGGAACTAATGGTGCGTCGGGGAGGCGAGGGAGTGGCGTAGGGCGCGGTGGCAGCGATCGATGGCGACGAGCTCGCTCGGTGGAGCTCGGCGGAGGGGAGAGAGGAGGGGAAAGACACAGGGGAGAGGGGAGCGGTCGAGGGGGTTTGCGTGGCATCGTCCGGGTCCATCCAGGGCGTCAAAGGGGCCAGCCAGCCAGGCAGGAGGTGGCCGGCGCATCGGCGGCGCTCGCCACCGAGCTTCTTCGTGCGCTGGCACGGTGAAGAAGACGGGGATGCCCCTGGTGGGCTGGGCCATCAGGACCAACAGGTAAGTGGGCTCAGGTAAGTCTGCTTCTTCCTATTTTTTTCTATTTACTTTCTGTTTCATTTCTTTTGCAACTTTGTTGAATTAATAAAAATGCCAGAACATTTTTATAACTCACAGAACTAGTCATGCCCACTGTATATAATATGAACAGTATGGAACATTTTAGTTTATGATTATCTGGGCACATAGAATATTTTATAGCATTTAAATGCCCAAATGCAAATACCATATGAATTAATCCAGAGACCTTGGGTGTCCTAGAAAATTGTGCACCATTTTTGGCAGAGGTTTAAGACCAAGGCAGAAATGATGAACATTTTTGAAGGGCATTTTGGGTACATTGTAAAAGATTTTATTAAACCCTAGTTGTTAGAAGAGGGGTGCTGGGGTTTCTGTCATTCCCATTTCAAGTTTCTTTGGAAAGTAAACATGATGCACACTCTAGCTAGTCCTAATGCAAGCACTGACTAGGGATGTGACAATTTTCCCTTCGACCACGGCGAAGTATGATGACTTGAGTGACTTTTGCCACCATATTGAGAGTGAGAGTGACTTCATCACTAGCCCCATATACGATGAGCTACCCAAATTCACATGTGAGGAGAGACACAACCCCCACGAGTTAAGTGAGATGAGTGACTCCACCATATGTGAGTTTGAGTGCACCTACCTTGAGGGAGTGAGTGAGCCCCCACATAGATAGAGTGAGATAGTTGATAGGTCATGTGAGGCCACTTTCAACACTAACGACTTGAGCTCTACCTCTATTGTGTCTTCTCATTGGGTGCTAGGTCCCATATATGATCACGCGCCCATCCTCGGCGACTTCGTCCTTCCTATGGACAAGACGATGGACATGGTGGAATATGATGCACCCCACACATGGTTCCATCAAGATAAAGATGATGACCACCATTTGACAACCCGCTTGACTTGTTGTATGCTATGCATGAGATCAACAATATGTCACATTTGCAATCTCATTGTAGTGACTATGCACATGCCATTAAAATAAACCCAATTTGCACATATGGCATAGATGACAAGCCCATGGTTATTGCATTTGTTTTTCTTGTGATATTATTCATATGCTACCTTTGCAAATTTATCTCATATGCCATGCCATGACCACCTAGCTTCGCATTGTTTTGGATGTTGTCCATTTTCTCCATATGATGTTTCCAATATTGCTCATGAGGAGACCCCAATAATTTCCTCATACATGTTAGGAGATTTTGTTCAATCCCATCCATTGCATGATCCTAATACTTGTGTGCACAATATGCTTCCCATGAATAAACATGCTATTGATGTGCCATATACTTGCATTCTCAATTTGTGTCCCCATCTTGTTATACACAACAACTATTTTTTCATGATGAATGACATGTTCTTATACCATGCATCAAATTTCTTTGAGCTATGCTTATCTTGTCATAACTCACACGTGCACATACACATCATGATGGATGATGTGTACATTTACCACGCACACACTTTCTTTGGCTTGTGTATCTTTTGTGTAGGTACCCATGCATACTCGTCAACTTCACAAATGCACGAGTTGACGAAAAGAGATCTAGAGAGCAACGATGACTTGGGATATCATGGATTTTCTTTCCCACCGCTCCTTTTGTGCAAACACTTCACGCATTCCTTCTACATGGCACTAACATGGTTATGGTTTATTGTCCATTATATCTATTATGCCCACCTTGCCATGTTCACTTTTCATGATATGCTCATTCCTATGCCTTTAACATGCATTTGTGACACATGCTTTGCAATTTACATGATCCATGATTCCACTACTTGTATGTGTATTTGCAAGCTTGGTGGAGATTTGTCTTGTTATTGCCATGTTTGTTTTGTGCAAAATGCCTATGATGATACCTTGTTCATGCTATGTGCTCGTGCTTGTGATATGTTATGTGCATTGCATATGCATACTATTTACTCACATGACATGATTACCATGTTTTCCTATAGTGTGTTGCATCTTCGCACCACTAGCTTGCACGACATGATTACCAGGTTTGCTTTGTGTAGTGCATTACCCATGATTCATACATGCTCATTTCATGCTATTGATAGCCACTATTGCCATGCTTTGCACTTGATTACTATTGCTTCTTGTCATATATCTCCACATGTTGCCTCTCTCATGCTATATGATTTTCCATGTATTGAGTGCAACCATGATTCTAGTGTTGTTAATGAGATTGCCCCCATAGCATTCTTGCATTTATTTGGAGATTTTGACATATTTCTTGTGAAGCATGCTTGCCTTACCTCTTTGCACCATATGCCTAGTGCCATGAATATAGCCATCGTTGCATCGTATTATTCATGGACTTTTACTTCTAATGGATATGTGCAAGAGAAGAGAACCATCATGATGGATGATGTGTTCATCTACCATGCACATACGTTCTTCCTTTTGTTGTGTGCATGTGTAAGATACTTGAACGTCGTGTCGGCTTCCACTTCATGTGAGTTGACCATTCGAGCTCTTGAGAGCGAACCACCCTCCACCATGACGATTCTACATCGCACTTGCTTGTGCTTCGGCATTGTGAAGGACGCACAAGGACATGCTTTCGAGGTGATATATTTCTCTTTCGAGAAACCAAAATCCATGAGCATGAACATTGTGGATCATACTACTTGTGTTGCTTGCACCATGACACTTTGCACACATTCTAGAGATCTTTCTTCGACTTGCCATTGCCACATTTCCATGCTTCATGATATATATGCCTTACGTGTTGCATCCAACTTGTGGATTACTTGTCCTTATCATACGCTTGGGTGCAGCAATCTCATCTCTTCATAAATGCCATGTCCCATTGATTGCTACATGCTTGACATGATTGGCTCACACATGACAAACAATTGCTCTTTCTATTGTGTTGAGTGCCACACGATTTTCACTACACCCTATGCACATTATGCTTGGATTGTCTTGCACTTGATCCATGTGTTTAGACACTTCATGTTATTTGGTGTTGTGAATGATTCATATGCCTACCATAGACCTTTCACCAAGCGATTTGTGAATGCTTGCTATGACCTTGAGGTAGATGCTTATTCTCTTGTCACACATATGCACATCTCTACCTCACATTTACATGCTTGTTTCCATGATGACCTTGATTGTCCTCAATTTATGTGCTTACATGCCATGTCACAATCCTTTGTCACAGCATATGCTATGCTTGATGACGACACTTATTGGGTGAATCACCTCTTGAATGCTTGGTTTTGCACTAACGCTAACCACATTTGTTTTTCCAAGTGTTTATTGTCCTTGCTCCTTTTGAAGGAATCACTAGATGATGCGACATTGGAGAGTGCCCATTTCGAGCTTCAAGATGACGAGTACTTGGTGATCATCCACTTCTACATGGCGACACCATATCTTTCCCATGGTGATTTGGTTTTCAATCCGAGGTCTGATCTTTCCCAAGGGGGAGGGAATGATGCGGAGCATCCTATGGACATCACCATGTCAAGAGTCAGTTTGGCAAGTGACACATTCGACATCTACTTCACATACACAAAGGTGAATCATCTCCTTTACACGTGTTCACTTGACCCCTTCGAGGATTGTTTACTACTTGACACTTCTCCTGTGTGCATGCATAGGTATTGTCGGAGCTTCACGAATGTCAAAGAGGAGTGCAAGCGCCAAGTAACGACTATACCATCCGCGAGGGAAGCGTGGAAGAGAGGACGGGAGAAAGGAGAAGAACAGAGAGCGGCTACTGTTGTCAGGTCAGATGTCCGGACATCCGGACCCAGCCGTATCATCGGACCTCCCCTCGAATCGTCAGGATATATGAGCCAACAACACCCAAAGCTTCACCATGCAGCCGGATCATCCAGACCTGCTCCCAGATCATCCGAGCCGACGTCGCTTGGATCATCCGGATCCTCACCCGGATCATCCGGCCTTGCCTGCGTGCAACGTCCGGGCCAAGGCCCATGTACGTGTTTCACCCCTCACTTACCCCTTCATGGCCCTAGACTATATATACTCCTCCACCTTCACCATTTTAGGGTTAGCAAATATGATAGCTCATTTTAGACTAGGCTTTCCTCATCTTAGTGGTTCTCCTCCTACGAGAGACCGCGGCCCCTCTACGGAGAAGATCCACACCAGATTCAAGACCTCCTCACCGAGAAGATCCTTCTAGGATTCAAGCCCCCAACTCCTTTGGATTTCGGATTAACTTTACCTTGTATCTTTCCCTTGGTTGTTCATGTATCTTGTGGATCTATGTGTTGTTAGTCTAGTGGATGTGTGATTGGACTTGTTCTTGAGTGTTTTCCAACGTGATATCTCTCCGTTTTCCCCTCCTATTCTTCGTGCAATCCCCTCCATTTCGTGAAAGATCGGCCCCTAGGGTTCCACCCTACATCAGAAATGGTGGTGGTGGGGCATCACAAATCCTTCAAGCAAATCTCAAATTCTTACCAGTTCTTACCCAAAAGTAGGTGGTGATCGGCAACTGTTGTCAAAACTCTCAAAGCTTGGACAAAGCGATTGCAAGGTGGTGTCAAACGCACGATGTAGATGTATGTGGAGCCGGGAAGGCTTATGATATGGTAGCAAAAATGTCAGCAATAATCAATTTAGAGATCTAAAGATGAATAAATGCTCAACGACGGTACTGTGCTGGTCCTAGGCTAGACCGTACTAGAGATGCGAGCCTAGAACACTAACAAAATCACGGCACTGCACGTAATCAAGAGGAAAGAACACTCTGAAAAAAATCACCTTTTTAGCGCTCCCTTTTTTTTTGCCGAAAATCACTATATTGGCGAGTGTCTCGAAACTCTTTCCAGGTCAAATTAAGATGATAGGCACGAATTTTTTTTGACGATTTTTTTCGGAAATCAGGCAGCGACGACCAAAAAGTGCGGTAAAAAAACAGTATGATGGCACGTGTCTCAAAAGACTCAGAAAAGCCTAAAAACGGGATATGGAAAAATATTTTCGCCTGCCAAAA
Organism: Secale cereale; assembly: GCA_902687465.1. Lineage (NCBI taxonomy): Eukaryota > Viridiplantae > Streptophyta > Magnoliopsida > Poales > Poaceae > Secale > Secale cereale. The sequence goes on along the minus strand of LR738712.1, from coordinate 318,625,060 downwards.
TATTGGCATAAAAACTACTCGAGGGTCTGCAGACTATTTTTTTCCGAGGCCTACGCAGGCAAGGAAACACGAATCCAAAACTAGATGGATGTCGAGAACAGACCTAATATGAAAAGAACTCGGATTGGTGGTGGATATATGTGTGATAGCCTGGCTTATTAGGGATGATAAACTACTCATATCAATAAGGAATTCCTTCTTTTCCGGAAGCCCATTCGAACAGAACTCCAAAGTTAAGCATGCTCAGCTTGGAGTAGTTTCAGGATGGGTGACCGACCGGGAAGTTGGTCCCGGGTGCGCACGAGTGAGGACAAAGTGCGCAGAAAAGACTAGTATTGATCTATGGGGCCAGTCTAGATCCCGCCAGGAGTAACGACCATCGGCGGGTGTGTCCGGGGTGTTACAAGTTGGTATCAGAGCCGACCATCGCAGTTACACAGATGTTTTCGGACAAGTGCTCGGTCATGTTGTTCATGACGTTTGTGACCCGTTGTGGCACCCTGCATGGCACATGTATCGGACTGGATGCACAGACGTTTGTGCCAAGAGGGAACGTTCCTATGGCCCGACGAGGACGTCGGTTCCTCTGAGTGGGGGTGTATGTGATAGCCTGGCTTATTAGGGATGATAGACTACTCATATCAATAAGGAATTCCTTCTTTTCCGGAAGCCCATTCGAACAGAATTCCAAAGTTAGGCGTGCTCTGCTTGGAGTAGTTTTAGGATGGGTGACCGACCGGGATGTTGGTCTCGGGTGCGCACGAGTGAGGACAAAGTGAGCAGAAAAGACTAGTATTGATCTGTGGGGCCAGTCTAGATCCCGCCAGGAGTAACGACCACCAGTGGGTGTGTCTGAGGCGTTACAATATGGTGGTAGGATATGGCAGCGGTGGTAGGTTATGGCAGCGGTGGTGGTATGTTGTAGCGGTGGTGGGATATGGCAGCGGTGCTGGTATGACAGCAGCGATGAATATGGTGCAGCGGCGGCGTGACAAACGGTGACAGAACTCGAAACTCTAAAGGACTAGACAGTAAGACCAGCAACTAGACACGATGATGCAACCGCAAATTCAACAAAGCAAAACCCTAAAAAGATTATGCAAAGGCTCAGATTGTTCGGATATGATGAACTAACCCTAATATTTTTTTGGCTTTTTCGTGGACTATAGGTATGAAGAACGGACTCGATCTAACTATGAAAAACTGAAAAATCTCACCGAGCAACCTGGAAATCTGATACCACTTGATAGAGGCAAAGTTGTCCCATCTTTCGATGAGATGGTGGCTGTAGTTTTGGAGTAAGTCGACTTTGACGATCCAACTACAAACATGCGAGGACGCCGCTCCGTAGCAATCACTAAACCAACTCCGAGAGGTTATTAACCACGCTGGATCACGACCAACCTGACCACGAAGGTCTGTTTCTTGCAGGCAAACGGAGATCAAGCTAGAAACTAAGATTGCAATCTGGATATTGCAAATATAAGAGGAAATCATTGTTGATCAAAGTGGGGTTCTATGACGCCTTTGTCTGGTCGTTGAACACAAACAAAGTACCCGAAGTTGCAGCTATGGTAAACTTTAATCTAAACAAAACCCAAAATCTAAACGACGCCCTAAGGGCTGTATATATGGAGGAAGAGGGGGGAAATTTCGTGGCCCTTGGACGAGGGATCCAAAACCAACCCTAACTCGTGTTTCCCCACACATACGGACTCTAAAAACAGCCTATACTCAAGTATTTCGAAATTACATGGGTCTACCTAATAATAACCTCTGGACCCATAATAACCTCTGGACAAAATTTATGAAGTGGCATGTTGTATATTTCTTCCCAGGCTTCCCGCACTCATTATCGTGGCTTCAATGTCCTGAAATCATCACTTCTAACTCCATTCTTGTTCCCCTTGCGCATGCCATCATCTCCATGCTTTATCTTTCTCCAATGATCATACTTCTTGTCCAAGCTAGGCCCTTCATTTGTAAGCAAGACAAATTATCCAACTTAGGTAGCATCATATTCTCATGAACATTAGAATCATTACCAAGAAAGGAAAGTACCTGGTAATTTAATTGGCGTGCGCGAGCTCTAGTAATTGGTCATGTATATGTATCAGTAGGGGCTGAGGGTGTAACTTTGTTAGTGATATCCTCATCAGGATGGCATGGCCTTTTGCTCGGTGTTTTGTTCCACTCGTGCCGCCTTAAGAACCGATAAACTAGTGTTGTGTTCTTTGATTTTGCGTTCCTAGCGCGGTTGGGGTTTGTGGGCACCCTTGGTAGTTTGCTTTGAATAAAAATCCTCCTACAAGGCCCAACATTGGTTTTACCATTTCCATAATTACTAAAATTTGCATAGGGACCGGCTAGCACCCGAGGAATTACTTTATAACCCGAGCCAGTGCTCCTCATGAGTGTTGGTCCAAACTGTGCAGCCTACGGGTCCACCTTGGGGAAACCCAAGGTATTTGGTATTCTCCCGTAGCTTGTCCCATATGATCGTGGCCTGAGACGAGATACGCGCGGCTCCTATCGGGGTGTCGGCACGTCGGGTGGTCTTGTTGGACTTGTTTTACCATTGTCGAAATATCTTGTGCATCGGGATTCTGAGTCCTATCGGGATGTACCTAAGATAACAGGTTTTACCTCAGCTAATCATGCGAGCTTGTGATGGGCTAAGTTGGGACACCCCTGCAGGGCTATGATCTTTCGAAAGCCGTGCCCGTGGTTATGTGGCGGATTGGAGTTTGTTAATATCTGGTTGTAGATAATTTACACAAAAACTCAAATAAAATACACTACCCGTGTGAGTAGTTGTGATGGTCTCCTTTCGAGGGAGTTCGGGAAGAGAACACAACTGGGTTATGAATGACTCGTAGGTAGACATGATCATCTAGTGATCATGACTAGTTTACGATCGTGCTGCAGCTTCTCATCTCACTCTAAAAGTTCATAAGCTAGCCACCACATATAGGCTTAGTGCTTGCTGCAACCCCACTTGATAACTTCTCCCCACCTAAAAGCTTTGGTAGTTTTGATACCCGGGAACAAGATTGATGAGTCCTCATGACTCGCGGTTTACTACACAAGCATGTGCATGTAGAACTGAGTTTGATGCAAGCGATGGCCAGGAGCTCCAATGGGAGTTCGATGAAGAGCGTGGGCGTCTGTACGTGACATACCCCGATGATCAGTAGTGGTTCCTACTAGGGCAGATCGGGCATAATTGGGTGGTTATCTTCTTTTCATTTGGATACGTCTGTAGTCGGACTTTGTATGTACTCTGATTGATGTATGAATAATTTGATCATTGTGTGACGTGGCGATTGTAACCCAACTATTTACTTCCTTGTTCATTTACATGGGAATGTGTGAAAATGACCCTTCTTGCGATCATACCAAAATGCGGTTATGCCTCTAAGTCGTGCCTCGACACGTGGGAGATATAGCCGCATCTTGGGCGTTACAACCCCGCCCCCTCCACAGTACCCCCTCTCCCCCCTCCCGCCCCTCGAACCCTAGCTTGTCGTCGGTACCGGCGCCGCCAATCCCTGGATGTCTGCATGTGCGTCCTAGCTTAGACAATAGAGTTCAGATTAACCAGTGATTCTCATACTGTCGCCCCCCTAAGTTTTTAGATGAGGCTTGCGGTGTCCCTCCCTGCCAGATCCACATCCCCTGCTCCACAGTGTCGCAGTCTAAGCCCGACCACGTATCTCAGGGAGTCCAACGTGCATTCGACCAAAACGATGTTTATCATGGCCTCTCCGGCGGACGTTGCCGAGATGGCCGCTGTTTGTCCCGACCTGTCGATCTCGGAGAAAAAGCTTGCCGCGAAAGCCGGCGAGGACGTTGACTATGTTGCCATGCCGAAGGATTCACACAAGCGGGTTACTGTATTACTGTATCTCGGGAGTGCTGGATATGACATCAAGCTCGTCGACAGCGGCGGCTTCACCCGGGCCATGTCACATGTTAAGAGGTCCATCCCTAGCCCCTCTGGTTCAACCATCGTCGATCTCTTTGAAGGCCTGCTGATCTCCTATGCCATGCGGTCGAGGATTTGTGATCCTTGTACGACATTGAGCCCATTTTGTCATTTCTGAAGGACACGTTCTACAACGGTGGCTTGGGATCCTCAATTGCCAAGTCAGATCTCATTGACACGACCACAAGGAGGGCACCCACAAAGGTTCTTACTAGGTGAAACAGCCCATCTGCGACATCAGAGAGCGCACCATGGGCATGTGCTCTTCGAACTGGAAGGATACCCTCCACGATAAGTGAGGCAACATCCTATCAACAAATCTTACTTTTTCTAGCTAGCCAACACGCACCATTTGTTGTAGTAGCTTTCGACATGCGATGTTTTAACTGTGTCGTGTTTAATTATTTTAGTTATGCAAAAATGTAATGTTCAATAGGGCTATGTGATGTTTAAGTATGAAATGTCCACTTCAGTTTCACGATGGATATATTGTTTGTTTATAGTGAGTTGATGTCTTGTTTATCTATACTAGCACATATGCCCGTGCATTAAAACGGGGATAAAATTATGTTTCGTGCAAGCATAATTTTCACAAGACCATATTCACTATGAAGAACATGCTGCAATACGTCATCCTTTCACAAAATGAACATACAAAAATAAGATACAATTTAGCCATGTTACATTTTCTTTGACGGGCATAATCGCCCACTCATTCTATTTAAGTATAATTCTTCCTTTAATTACCATGACGTCCTTATCCATTGTAGCCGGGAATCAAATTCTTCCTTTTTTAATTTAGTAGCCCCAACACATTGAAGTCTACAAATCCTTCCTTTTTATTATCCTACCTTTTTACCCCAAGTCCTTCCTTTAATTAGCATCATCTATTTGAATATTCTATTTATTAAGGCCACAATTTTTCATTTAATTATTCCATCGATTTACCCATAATCCTTTCTTTAATTAGCCACATCGGTTTAAATATTTTATTTAAGCCCACAATCCTTTCTTTAATTAGTTCATTCGGTTAATTAGCTCACCCTAAACATGATGAATGACACTCCTATATTTAGAGCAAGTTGGGATTTGTAAATAAGAATGGTGCATAGGTTCTTTGGTTGTTACATCGAAGATCCATACATTAGGTTATGTGTTCAATTCCCATAATGTTGTTTTATTTTGACCCAATTATTTTTCACGGTCTCTATGAAAGTACTTAAAAGGCCCACCAACATACAAGTTTAAAAGGCCCATCAACATACAAGTACCTGGCCCAGATCGCTTAGCCTGTGTATGTGCCAACAGTACGAAACTTTAGCGTGCACTCAAACCAAACGAAAAGGGTTGTACCAAACCAAGAATACCTATTCCCTTTAATAGTAGGTATAGATTTGGTTGCTAGGTTGGTTGCGGTGAGCATTTGTCTAGTTATCAAGCAGATGCCTTGTTTATCTGTATTTGCTAGTTAGGATGGTTGCAGTGAGCATTTGTCCAGTTTTCAAGCATATGCTCGGTTTATCTGTATTTGCTTGTTAGGTTCATTGTAGTGAACCACTGTCTAGTTTTCAATGGATATATTTGGTTGTTAATTAAACCGGCTTATACATCACCATGTTTATTTTTGTCATTCACAATGTGATGTTCATTATGTGCAAGTCGCAACTGTGCATCTTGATTTTATCAATACCAGTCTGAACAACTATATTTGGTTCCAGTTATGCCTGGTGTATTTAACACATGTCCTTTATTTCAGTTTTACACATATTATATAGTGTGATGTATAAGAATGAGCTATGTTCTATTCATTTTCAACAATACTTGTTTGAATTGCAATATTTGATGACTGTTAAGCTTGTTGTAGGTAACATTCCCTTCCATTTTATATCCGCTTTTACAGCATGCTGAAAGCAACACATTCCAGCTATCAATTGGAGATGATGTTGTTTACCTTGGCTATATTTGTTTGATGTTAAGGTTGTTGTACTTATCATGCCTTTCCACTACTTATGCAGGACAACAACGGTAGTGTCCAGGTTTTTCCCCCGAGGTTAGTTTCATCCCTCGGCTTTTAAACACCCCCTCGTTCCATAATGTAGTGCATATGGATCCAGGCATGGACACTTTTTAGCTTATAATATTGACTTGATGCTTGTAGGTACATATCTCCTTGGCAAAGATCCATGCATAAACCCTTTTTGCATATGGGGCAATGAGATATTGATGAACCAGCATCAACTGAGGATGCTGATAAGGATTATTAGCACAAAGTTACGAATGGTGGAAATCAAATTATTTGTTTACGCTCTATGGAACACAACAGTGAGCTGTAGGATGGAAAGTACATACTTTGTAGCCTTCTCTTTTAAGTGCCCAAAATGAGTTGTTTCACAATAATGTCTGGATCTTTTTCATTTGCAGTGTTTCCCATAGCATTTTACTTAGGATTTCCTCGTAGAGTACATGATTGGTGGATGCACAATGAAGGTTAAAGTATTTCATCGAGACTACAATGAGCATCGAGAAGTCCTAATGAAGACAGTGAAGGATGGGCGGGCAGGCATCACAAGGGGTTGGCCTATAGTCGTGCGCGGATTACGCATGGAGGAGGGCACAATATGGGCATTCCGCTTCACCTTCTTTAGCAACCAGAATGTCTTTCGCCTCTCTCTTTACAGTCTTTAGTACAACTGTGGTTCATCATTCTATAGTCGGTGCTTCTGTAGTTCTTCAGTATATGTACCTGTGCATCGAAATGCATTCGTGCTTGAACCTATATATGTAATAAACATGGTTCGGTATGAAATAAGTGATTGCCTACTATCAAATTCAAAATCTATGTTTTTTAAATGCAGGGATTAAACTAGTGATAAATTAGGTTCTGTAGGCTAGTACACAATACACAGTTTCTGAAAGCAAAACGTCTGCGATAAATTTGGAGATCAGACACGTTTCTCAGATCCACTACGTGTGCAATAAATTTCTACTGCACACATGATGAGCTAAGAAAAATCGTGTGAGATTAACAACAACAACGCGCACAGATCCTTATTATTAAATGTTTGCGAAATTCACCTTATCACACACTTTGCAATTATGGACCTTTTGTATAGCACCTCGATGTACTAGTGAAGATACCACATTTAATGAGTTTAAGAATCTGCTTACGGATGCCCCTTTGCTTGCATTACCCAACTTTGACAAACCTTTTTTAGGTACATTGCGATGCTAGCGGTAACGCCATAGGAGGTGTGTTGATGCAAGAGAAGCATCCCATAGCATACTTTATTGAAAATCTTTCTGGAGCGCAACTTAACTACCCTATCTATGACAAAGAGCTATATGCTTTAGTGAGAGTCTTGCATGTTGGGGAGCATTATCTCCGCCCTCATGAGTTAATTCTTCAAACGGATCATGAAACACTTAAGAACCTTAAGGGTCAAACTAAGTTGAACAAGTTGTAATGCCCAGGATGGAGTTATACCTCCTACGTGTCGAGGCACGACTTAAAGGCATAAATCCATCCTAGAATGATCTCAAGTTCGGTAATCTTTGCACATCTCATGTAAAAGAGGGGATTGTAAACAGAAAATAGTTGGCTTACACTCGCCACGTCACAGAATTACAAATCAAGTCTCAAACATCATACATTAAGAACATCACAACCCTCTAAGGGAAAAATCCAAATGTCAAAGATACCAAACTCAGATAAATAAACCACAGGCGGATCGAATCCTAGTAAGAGTCTCCACTACTGATCATCCGGGTATCGCACATAGTACCGACTACGCTCCTCGTCGTACTCCCAATCCAGCTCGATGCCATCACCTGGATAGCTCACAGCTGGACCTGCATCTGGTGTGTGAAGTAACTGTGAGCCACAGAGGACTCAGCATTCCCGTTACAGGGTAACAAGACTATTTAAGCCTTTGGGAGAGGAAAAGGCTGAAGAAAAGAATAAGTGTCTGCAGCAGCAACTAGCATCTAGCTTACGTGAGTGAGAGCGAGAAGAGAAAGCCTCGGCGAGAAGTGATCACGAAGTGATCCTAGCTACAAGCTCAGCAAACATAACCCCTCCGTGTTCAACTCCCGAATCCCTATTCGGAAATTGACAGTCACGGAACACACGCTGGTAGTGTATTAGAAACATTGTGTCAAGTTATCTACAACCGGAATTAACAAGCTCCCATCTGCCACATAACCGCGGGCACGGCTTTCGAAAGTTCAAACCCTGCAGGGGTGTTCCAACTTGACCCATTACAAGCCCACGATCCGCGGAGTCGCAACTCCAAGGTGGGAAGACCCGAGTATTCTCGGAATCCCGTGCTCAAGATATACCGAACTAAGGTAAGGCTAATCCAGCAAATCCTCCCGGCGTGCCGACACCCTGATAGTAGCCGCGCGTATCTCGTCTCAGGCCACGACCGGATGGGCGATCCCACAGGTTTTTACCAGACCTTGAGTTTCCTCGAGGTGGCCCCGCGTAACCCCCAGTTTGGACCAACACTCATGTGGAGCACTGGCCCGGGTTGTTGAATTAAGAAAAAGGGTTTATAACTCCCTATTCAAGTTTAGTTTGTTATTAGGCAAATAGTACCAATGTTGGGACTTGCTGGAAACGACTTAGCACTTAGCGGTTTATCGAGGGGGTCCCATACACCCCAACCGTGTTAGGAACGCGTAATCAAGGAACATAACACCGGTTTATACGGTTCCTAACGGCATGAGTAGAACAAATCACCAAGCAAAAGGCTTAGCCTTCCACCCTTGCCAATATATAGATGATTTCATTTAAGCATTTATATAGTGTGATATAACCCAACCAAACTTCAACATGAAGCAAGCATCTTCGATCTTCACCCGCAACTAGCAATGCTATAAGAAGGGCTGAGCGAAGCGTACTTAGCCAAGCAACGGTTTGCGTAGGTAGGTTGGTTAAACATGGCAATGGTTTACAAGTAGGAGGCTGACAAGAAGATCATGGGCATCGAGGCAAAACTATAGATCGAGACTACTAGCAATAGGCAAAGATAGTAATGTTATCGGGGTTCGGTCATCTTGCCTGAAGAGAATTCGTTCGGATCGTAAGAAGGGTCCTCGTGCTCAACCTCGTTGGAAACCTCGTGCTCGTACTCGAACTCAGACTCTTCTTCTGGCTCTAAACAAAACAATCACACCAAGCACCAATCAACAAGATGCAATGCGCACTCGGAAAAGATGAATGCATGATGGATGCACTAAGGATGCACACGGAGCACGTAAAAGATCATTTAAGCAAAACACCTCAAAACATGATAACAATCTGATATTATTAAACTACACAGAAAAACAATCAAGTTTGATATAAGATTCGCTGAAATCGGAGTTACGGGCTAAAAGTTATGCCCGAAACAAGATTTGAGCGAAAGCTGAAAATTACAGCAACATAGCAACTTCGGAGCACAAAATAATTAAGCTACATCACTCAAATAACATGGCAAAGGGCATGAACACAAACTAGACATATACTACAGCAAATAAGTCCAAAGGTGCACCCCCAACGGAGCCACGGATCAATAGCAATGATCTTGGACATATTGAACTTGACAATAAAATTCTGGCAGCAGAATTTTATTGAAACTTTGGAGCAAAAGATAAACATGCTACAGCCACTTAAAAAGACATGTGAGGACATGAATGGAAAGACAACAATATATACTACAAGGAACAACCAAAATCCACTCCAAAACTATCATGCTTTGTCCTAGAACATCACACGAACATGGCATCGGAACGTTACAGATTTCAGACTTAGTGAAAATCCACTAAGTCCTAAAACAGCAATATCATCATAGCATCTAAAAGAGCATGTTTAAGTCACCTCAAAACTAAACATGGCAAGAGGTAAGCACCTCATCAAAGTACACATGAAGGTGATCCCGAAACACACAAGCATGCTTCATGTAGGTAAACACAACGATTGCAACGAGTTCAACAAGATGGCATTTCATAACAAGTGAAAACACATCACAGCCACATGGCACTTTGCAACGATGATAACAAGGCAATAATAAATCTAACATGCTACCTAGCACATACAACAAGTAGAGCATGGCAAGACGAACACGTGGACATGTCATTTGCATCATTCGGACAAACGAGCTAAAAGATATCACATGGCAAAGGTGGCATAAAAAATATCACATAGCAGTAGTTTATATCATGATGCACTCTTGCAACAGCAAAACAAGCACCTATATGATCTCTAACATGCATGATAACAACAGATAAAACGTAGAGCAAGTCTCCACGAACGTCTGGACATATTATACGCGCGAATCGGAGCAACAGACAAAAAGATACAGCAGGTCTAATAATGCATCACCACACAAATCTACACTGGGACTTAGTGGTAAAAGAGGACAACCTCACAGATCTGGGGACAAACGGGTCAACGGGCCTCGGCCCGCGGCGGATCTGGATCCGGCCCAGACGCGGCTGGCGGTCGGGGCGATGCGCGGCCTGGGGCCTGGAGGTGGTCGCGGCCCGCGGAGGGGATCCGGCAGAGCGGGCCGGCTGGGAGGACTTGGCCCAGCCGAGCGAGGCGGTGGCCCGCGGGAGGCGACAGCGGCTGGGCCCGCGGCGAGCGGAGCGATGAGGAGGCGCGGCCCGGCGGCGCGGCGCGGCCCGCAAGGAGGCGCTAAGGAGCCTGGCGCGGTCGGGC
>LR738712.1:318333851-318604392 GCA_902687465.1 Secale cereale | reverse complement strand
CAGGTGGCCTCGGGCGAATGGCGGCACGGCGGGATCTGATTGGGCCTGGTGAGGCGGGGCGATGCGGGCCAGGCGAAGTGGGGACCTGGGCCGGTGCGCGGTGATGGGGCAGCGACGCCTCGAGGTTTCCGGTCGAGGCCCGAAGAGGGGCGGCGAAGTGGTCCTCCTCGAGGGCCCTGCAGCTGAGCCGGCGGGGAAGCGATCCCGATCGGGAACCGGCTGGAGCGAGCCGCTCGGTCGAGAGGAGGCGCTGAGGCGCGTGATCGAACGGAGGAAGACCGAGGCGTTGACCTGGCCTGCTGGATCGATCGAAGCTGCGGCGGATCTGGCTGGTTCCCTCGGGAACTGGCCAGATGGAGAGGAAGTGGATGGTTGGATCTGAAAATTAGAGGGAGGAGTGGAGAAGAGGCTAGGGATGCCAAAAACATAGACTAGGGGGCCTATAAATAGCAGATTTTTAAGGTTAGGAGGGATCTGGGGTTGTTAGGAGCCCTCCGATCGTGATCCGACGGATCCGATCGCGGGGGTAGTCTAGAAGGGCCTAGAAGAAGGTAGTAGACTGCAGTAGGGGTGTTTCCGGGACACAAAGTGAAGGCACTTTGGGCCCACACGAGCAACGGATGGGATAGCCAACAGAGTCCAAACGAGACGAGATTTGAGAGGCGGGTTGCACACAACAAAACAACAACACACAAAACAACCTCGCGGCACACCGGTAACGTTACACGCCCAAACAACAAAGTAGGCCTACGGGACGTCACGGACACGTGAGGGAGCTCCGGAACGCGAAACGGACAACGGGAAGAAACACGCGGAACCGGATGCAACCGACAACACAAATGCAATGTGATGCACATGTCTACATGATATGAATGAATGCCACACACTCACACAACAAAACGACGAAAAACCCGAAAGACAAAGAGCCCGGAATGGAAATAGATGAAGCCGGAGATATATTATATGCCCAAAAGGGAAAGTATTACATCCGGGGCATTACACAAGTGTCATGCTAAGTGTTGTGAATTCATTGAGTCATTTCCTTATGTCATCAGATATATCAAAGGCAAGGAGAATGTTATGGTGGATGAACTTTCTTGAAAATGCATGCTTGTTACTCAACTTGAATTAAATGTCATTGGCTTTGAGCACATAAAAGACATGTATGCTCATGATCCTACTTTTGCTATACCTTATGCCAAATGTTTGACGCATACATCTTGGGAATGATATTTCATCAAGGATGATTATCTTATGAGAGGTTAAAAACAATGTATTCCCGAGTCTTATATTCGCTTGTAACTTTTGCAAGAAGCTCATGGAGGAGGACTTATGGGACACTTTCGACGCGGCAAGACATTTGCTACGCACTCCAAGAACTACTATTGCCCCAAGATGTTCCGAGACATCTCACGCTTCACCAACCGATACTTGACATGTCTCAAAGCTAAGTCTAAACCTCAATCCCACGGTCTCTACATACCACTTCCTGTTCCGAATCACCCACGGGAAGATATTAATATGGACTTTGTGCGTAGTTTGCCTAGAACTCAAAATGCAAAAGATTCTGTGTTTGTTGTTGTGGACCATTTCTCTAAGCTGGAACATTTTATCCCATGCAACAAGATAGACGATACTTCACATGTTGCCAATCTCTTTTGTAAGGAAATATTGCGTCTTAATGGAGTGTCCAAGACCATCGTATCGTACCGCGACGTCAAGTTCCTAAGTTACTTTTGTAAGACACTTTGCGCCAAGCTTGGAATCAAGCTCCTCTTCTCTTCAGCATACTATCCACAAATCGACGGCCAAACGGAGGTCACGAACCGGACGTTATCGACACTTCTTCGCGTGTTGATCAAGAAGAACATCAAGGAGTGGGAGAAGTGCTTACCCGTCGCCGAGTTCCCCTACAACCGGGCAGGACATTCTAATACTGACAAGTCCACCTTAGAGGTCGTCGACGGTTTGAACACTTTGTCCCCATTGGACATTCTTCTTGTACCACTACAAGAGCGCATCAACATGGATGCAAGTGCCCGAGCAAGCTATCTCAAGAAGATGCACGAATATACAAGGCGTACCATCGAGCGTCAAGTTCAATGAATCGTGTCCAAGATGAACATCAACAAGCACCCCACGGTATAAAACATTGGAGATCTTGTGTGGCTACACCTTCAAAAGGAACACTTCCCCAACGAGCGCAAGTCCAAGTTACTACCAAGAGCCGATGGACCATTTAAGGTGCTCGCACGCTACAACAACAATGCCTACAAGATCAACATCCCACGCGACAAGTATAATGTGAGTGATATCTTCAACGTCAAGGATCTCTCTCCCTTCCATGGTGATGAGGCTTTCGAGCCGAGGTCGGATCTTTCCCAAGGGGGGGGGGGAGATGATATGGAGCATCCTATGGTCATCCCCTTGGACATACCATCATCTCACCAAGTACCGAGTGGACCCATGACATGTGTACGTGTAAGAGCTCTCAAGACCGAGATGACATCTCTCCTTTGTGATATTCCATATGATCCACGTGAGACATGGATGCTAGCTAAAGCCAGAATGCTATGCATGCTGAGGTACCAAGAGGACTCTTTCAGAGGTGCTCATGAAGATGGACAAGCCTGCAAGCACATGGAAGACGAGGAATGACGAACGGAACCGGAGAAGTCTCCAGGACCCGGACATCCGGCCCCTGGAGCATCAGCCGCAGAGCCCCTCAGCACATGCTACACGGCCCGGACATCCGGCTCATGCCCCAGACATCTGATCAAGCGCCAGGCCCCGGACATCCGCCCCCATCACAGAAATCTGGCGCCCTTCATAGAATGCCATCGGGGCTGCCCCAGACATCCAACCCCTCAGCCCGGACATCCGCGCCCTTTGATGAGGACATCACTAACAAAGTTACGCCCATAGCCCCTACTGATACATATACATGACCAATTATTAGAGCTCGCGCAAGCCAATTAAATTACGAGGTACTTTCATTTCTTGGTAATGATTCTAATGTTCATGAGAATATGATGTTGCCTAAATTGGATACATTTGTGTTGCTTACAAATGAAGGTCCTAGCTTGGACAAGAAGGATGATCATTGGAACAAGATCAAGCATGGAGATGACGACATGTGCAAGGGAAAAAATAACGGAGTTACAAGTCATGATTTCAGCACTTTGAAGCCACCATAATAAGTCCGTGAACCCTTGGACGAAATATACAAGATGCCACTTCATAAATTTCGTCTAGAGGCTATTATGGGTGCTGCGTCACCTTATTATTGGGCCAGGCCCATGTAATTTGGAAATACTTGACTATAGGCTAGTTTTAGAGTCTGTATGTGTGGGGAAACAAGAGATAGGGTTGGTTTCGGACAGCTCCTCCAAGGGCCACGAAATTACCCCCTCGTCCTCCATATATACAGCCCTTAGTGTGTCGTTTAGACTATGGGTTTTGTTTAGATTAAAGTTCGCCATAGCTGAAACTTCACGTACACCGTTTGTGTTCAACGACCAGACAAAGGCGTCACAGAACCCCACCTTGATCAATAAAGCTTTCCTCTTATATTCGTAATATGCAGATTGGAATATAAGTTTCTTGCTTGTTCTTCGTTTGCTTGCAGGAAATAGACCCTCCTGGTCAGGTTGATCGTGCTCCGGCATGGTCAATAACCTTTCAAAGTTGGTTTAGCGATTGCTAAGGCGTGACTTCTTTGCATGTTCATAGTCGGATCGTCAAAGTCTACTCCTCCGAAAACGAAAATCAACATCTCATCGAAAGACGAGACACCTTTGCCTCTATCAAATGGTATCAGATTTCCAGGTTGCATGGTGAGATTTTCCAGTTTTTCATAGTAAGATCGAGTCTGTTCTTCATACCTATAATCCACGAAAAAGCCAAAAACATTTAGGGTTAGTTCATCATATGCGAACCATTCTGAGCCTTTGCATAATCTTTTTAGGGTTTTGCTTTGTTGAATTCTTTTTTCGAGTTCTGTCACAGTTTGTCACGCCGCCGCCGCAGCATATTCATCGCCGCACCATATTCATCACCGCTACCATATCCCACCACCGCTGCCATATCCCACCACCGCTGCCATATCCTACCACCATATATCCACCACCAATCTGAGTTCTTTTCATATCAGGTTTGTTCTCGAGATCCGTCTAGTTTCGGATTCGTGTTTCCTTGCCTACGTAGGTCTCGAAAAAAAAGTCTGGAGTCCCCCAGTAGTTTTTAGTCCAAAATTTCGGTAGGTGAAAATATTTTTCCCTATCCCGTTTTTAGGCTTTTCTGAGTCTTTTGAGACATGTGCCATCATACTGTTTTTACGCACTTTTTCATCGTCGCTGCCTGATTTCCCAAAAAAAAAGTCAAAAAAATTCCGTGCCAATCATCTCAGTTTTACTTGGGAAGAGTATTGAGACACTCACCATTATAGTGTTTTTCGGCAAAAAAAAGGAGCACAAAAAATAGGGCAATTTTTTTTGAAGTGTGCCTTCTCCTTGATTACGTGCAGCGCCGTGATTTTGTTAGTGTTCTAGGCTCGCGTCTCTAGTATGGTCTAGCCTAGGAACAACACAATACTGTCGTTGAGCGTTTATTCACCTTTGCATCTCTGAATTGATTATTGCTGACATCTTTGCTACCATATCATAAGCCTTCCCAGCTCCACATACATCTAGCTACATCGTGCGTTTGACACCACCTGGCAATTGCTTTATCCAAGCTTTGAGAGTTTCGACTACAACGGTTGCCGATCACCACCTGCGGCAGGGTAAGAACTGGTAAGAATTTGAGATTTGCTTGACGGATTAGTGATGTTCCACCACCACCATTTTCTAGTAGTCTGTAGGATCATATTCTTGTGTGTTTCTATTGCTGCTAACCATGGCAGGATCCCAGGTCGATGAGACTGACTGGGAGAACATGATGAATAAGGAGTTGCATGATAAATTTTAGCAAATGATGGGTCAACAGGTAGAAGATGTGATGACCAGTTTTGGCGACGCACTAGCAATGATGGATAACATTGAGAAGTCAATTCACACCAAGTTGGATGGCAAATTCGCTGAAGTGCTTGCGCGTCTACCTCCACCTGCTGCACCATTGCAACAACAACAACAACCACCACCTCCACGTTGTGAAACAGCATTCCGCAAAGCGAGTCGTGTCCCTCTTGAGCCTGGCCAAACTGTTGGTGCTGCTATTCATACTTCTATGGCTCCTGCTGCTGCCGAGGAGGAGGACGATTACGCGAGAGATTACGATGATGAGGTTGATCAAAATCAGAACTATGTGCAACCACCAGCACCACAACCAGCAGGTCATCCACATGCAAATAATCGCAATGATAGGGCTGCACCATCCCCTCAGGTACGAGATCATGACCATCTCCCTAAATTGAAATCGAATATTCCACCATTTGAGGGTAGACAAGTTCCTGATATATATCTTACTTGGGATTTAGAAACCGAACAACGTTTTACATGTTTAGAATATCCCGAGGAGAGACGTGTTGCTGCTGCTCTTTGTGCTTTCACTAGTTTTTCTTGTGTGTGGTGGTCTGAATATCGTAGATTATATCCGAATAATTTTCCAACTACTTGGGCTGCTTTGAAAACTGCGACGCGTACTCGTTGGGTTCCACCATATTATCAACGTGAATTACTACAAATATTGCAGCATTTAAGACAAGGAAAAATTATGTAGAGGAATATTATCAGAAATTACAAACTGGCATGATTAGATGTGGTATTGTTGAGGATACTGAAGCTATGCTTGCACGTTTTATGGGTGGATTAAATAGAGAGATTTGGACCATTTTAGAGTATAAGGAGTATAACAATATCACCCGTTTATTCCATCTTGCTTGCAAAGCTGAACGTGAAGTGCAGGATTGACATGCCATGGTGCGAACTAATTTTTCTGCAGGTCGACCTTCATCATGGACACCGCATGTATCATCTACTTCCACACGTCCGGCTGCACCACCGCCTTCTTCATCCATCACTTCTAGCCGTGATAAAACCAAATAGTGTAACGACCCGGACACACCCGCCGGTGGTTGTTACTCCTAGCAGGATCTAGACTGGCCTCACATATCAATACTAGTCTTTTCTGCGTACTTTGTCCTCACACGTGCGCAGCCGGGAGCAACTTCCCGATCGGTCGCCCATCCTGAAACTACACCAAGCTGAGCACGCTTAACTTTGGAGTTTTTTCCGAATGGGCTCCCGGAAAAGAAGGAATTCCTTATTGATATGAGTAGTCTATCATCCCTAACAAGCTAGGCTATCACATACATGCACCTCCACCATCAGCCAGGAGTACACCTTCCGGTCCTGCACAGAGCTCTTCTTCATCCATAGCATCCATACGGCCAACACATGATGTTATATGTCGTCGTTGCACAGGTCGTGGTCACTATGTGAGAAAATGCCCATATCAGCGTGTCATGATGGTGGTTATGAGTCTGGTAGTGTCTGTGATGAGGAGACTTTGGCTCTTATTACACATGAAGAACACGGTGGAGATGATTATGAAAATGAGACACAATACATGGCTCCTGAAGACGCTGATAGGTATGAATGTTTAGTTGCTCAATGTGTTTTGAGTGTGCAGGTCACACAAGCAGTGCAAAATCAGAGGCCTAATTTGTTCCATGCAAAGGGAGTTGTGAAGGAACGTTCTGTTCGCATCACCATAGATGGAGGGAGCTGCAACAACTTGGCTAGCATGGAGATGGTGGAGAAGCTATCTCTTACCATAAGACCACATCCACATCCTTACTACATCCAATGGTTCAAACAACAGCGGCAAGGTTAAGGTAACACGTACTATTTGTGTGCATTTTAGTATATCTACATATGCTAATTATGTTGATTGTGATGTGGTACACATGCAAGCATGTTCCATATTACTTGGTAGAGCATGGCAATTTGATAAAAATTATGTACACCATGGTAGAAACAATCAATATACTCTTATTCATCAGGATAAAAAATTACTTTGCTTCCTATGTCTCCTGATTCCATTTTGAAATATGATATTAATAGAGCTAATAAAGTGAAACAGGAGCAAAATAAGAGTGAAAATCAGATTGTGGCAACAGAATTTGAGCAACAAATGAAGCCTAATAACACACCATCATCTCATGTTGCATCTGAAATTAAATTAAAAAGTGAATGTTTACTTGCCACCAAATCTGATATTGATGATCTAGATTCCAGTAAATCTATTTTCTATGCTTTTGTGTGCAAAGAGGCACTATTTTCATTCGAATACATGCATTCCTCTTTGCCTCCTGCTGTCACTAACATTTTGCAGCAGTTCACGGACGTCTTTCCACAAGACGTGCCACTAAGATTACCACCTATTCGAGGGATTGAGCATCAGATTGAGTTAATTCCCGGTGCATCACTACCCAACCGCGCACCATACCGTAAAAATACAGAGGAGACGAAGGAGATTATGCGTCAAGTACATGAGCTACTCGACAAAGGTTATATACGCGAATCCCTTAGTCCTCGTGTTGTTCCTATTATTCTAGTGCCAAAAAAGCATGGTACATTGCGTATGTGTGTTGATTGTAGAGCCATTAATAATATTACTATTCGTTATCGTCATCCTATTCCTAGGCTAGATGATATGCTTGATAAATTAAGTGGCTCTACTATTTTTTCCAAAGTTGATTTGCGTAGCGGATACCATCAAATTCGTATGTAATTGGGAAATGTATGGAAAACAACATTTAAAACTAAGTTTGGATTATATGAGTGGTTAGTCATGCCTTTTGGGTTAACTAACACACCTAGTACTTTCATGAGATTAGTGAATGAAGTTTTACGTGCTTTCATTGGACGATTTGTGGTAGTTTACTTTGATGATATATTGATTTATAGCAGATCTTTGGAGGAACATTTGGTACATTTACGTGCTGTTTTTATTGCTCTACGTGATGCACGGTTGCTTGGTAACTTGGGAAGTGGACCTTTTGCATCGACCGAGTATATTTTCTTGGCTATGTTGTTACTCCACAAGGAATTGAGGTAGATAAAGCCAAGATTGGAGCTATTGAGAGTTGGCCGCAACCCAAAACGGTCACACACGTGAGGAGTTTCCTTGGCCGCGCTGGATTCTATAGGCGGTTTGTGAGAGATTTCAGCACCATTGCTGCACCTCTCAATGAGCTTACAAAGAAGGATGTGCCTTTCACAGGAAGAAGCATTCACGGTATTGAATGATAAGTTGACACATGCTCCTTTACTCCCACTTCCTGATTTTAATAAGGCTTTTGAGCTTCAATGTGATGCTAGTGGAATTGGGTTAGGAGGTGTGTTATTACAAGATGGTAAACCTGTTGCATACTTTTCTAAAAAATTGAGTGGGCCTAGTATGAATTATTCTACTTATGATAAGGAATTATATGCCCTTGTTCGGACTTTGGAAACAAAGAATTTTCTATACATTCTGATCATGAATCTTTGAAGCACATGAAAAGTCAAGCAAAACTGAACCATAGACATGCTAAATGGATTTAATTCATAGAGACTTTCCCATATGATATTGAACACAAGAAGGTAAAACAAAATATTATTGCTGATGCATTGTCTCGTCGTTATACTATGTTTTCACAACTTGACTTTAAAATATTTGGTTTGGAGACCATGAAAGATCAATATGTGCATGATGCTGAATTTAATGATGTATTGCTGAATTGTAAAGAAGGAAGAACATGGAACAAGTTCGTCATTAATGATGGATTTGTGTTTCATCCTAACAAGCTATGAATCAATGATGGAGGATTAATGGGACACTTTGGCATGAAGAAGACGAAGGACATACTTTCTACACATTTCTTTTGGCCAAAGATGAGACAGGATGTTGAGCGTTTTGTTGCTCGTTGTACTACATGTAAAAAAGCTAAGTCACGACTCAATCCTCATGGTTTATATATGCCTTTGCATGTTCCTAGTATTCCTTGGGAAGATATATCTATGAACTTTGTTTTGGGTTTACCTCGAACAAAGAAGGGGGAGGGAAAGCATATTTGTTGTCGTGGATAGGTTCTAAAAAATGGCACCCTTTAAACCATGTCATAAAAGCGATGATGCCTGCTAATGTTTTTGATTTGTTCTTTCGTGAAATTACTCGCTTGCATGGTGTGCCAAATACTATTGTTTCAGATCGTGATACTAAATTTCTTAGCCACTTTTGGAGATGTTTATGTGCTATGTTGGGGACTAAACTGCTTTTTAGTACTACTTGTCACCCCCAAACTGATGGACAAACTGATGTAGTTAATAGAACTTTATCTACTATGTTTAGGGCTGTTTTGAAGAATAACAAGAAAATGTGGGAAGAATGCTTGCCTCATATCAAATTTTCTTATAATCGTTTGCTGCATTCTACTACTATGATGTTACCTTTTGAAATTGTGTGTGGTTTCCATCTTCGGAGAAGGTTAATTTTGATGCTAAACAACAAGCTGAATTTCTCTAAAAATGCATGAGTTAACTAAGGAAAATATTGAGCGCATGAATGATATATATAAACTTGTTGGAGATAAGGGTAGAAAATGTGTTGTCTTTGCACCCGGAGATCTTGTTTGGTTACATTTCCGTAAGGATAGCTTTCCTAATTTGTGCAAGTCAAAGCTAATGCCACGTGCTGATGGTCCTTTTAAGGTGTTAGAGAAAATAAATGATAATGCGTATAAACTTGAGTTGCTTGCAGATTTTGGGGTTAGTCCCACTTTTAACATTGTAGATTTGAAGCCTTACTTGGGTGAGGAAGATGAGCTTCCGTCGAGGATGACTTCAATTCAAGAATGGGAGGATGATGAGGACATCACTAACAAAGTTACGCCCACACCCCCTACTAATACATATACAGGACCAATTACTAGAGCTCGCGCACGCCAATTAAATTACTAGGTACTTTCGTTTCTTGATTATGATTCTAATGTTCATGAGAATATGATGCTTCCTAAATTGGATACATTTGTCTTGCTTACAAATGAAGGGCCTAGCTTGGACAAGAAGGATCATCATTGGAGCAAGACCAAGCATGGAGATGATGGCATGCGCTAGGGGAACAAGTACGGAGTTACAAGTGATGATTTCAGGACTTTGAAGCCATCATAATGAGTGTGTGAAGCCTTGGACGAATTATACAAGATGTCACTTCATAAATTTTGTCCAGACGCTATTATCGGTGCTGCGTCACCTTATTATTGGGCCAGGCCCATGTATTTTCAACATACTTGAGTATAGGTTGTTTTAGAGTCTGTATGTGTGAGGAAACAAGAGATAGGGTTGATTTCGGACCCCTCCTCCAAGGGCCACGAAATTCACCCCTCTTCCTTCATATATACAGCCCTTAGGGCGTCGTTTAGACTTTGGGTTTTGTTTAGATTAAAGTTCACCATAGCTGCAACTTCACGTACTTCGTTTGTGTTCAACGACCAGACAAAGGGGTCACAGAACCCCACCTTGATCAATAAGGCTTTCCTCTCATATTTGCAATATCCAAATTGCAATCTTAGTTTCTTGCTTGTTCTTCGTTTGCTTGCAGGAAATAGACCCTCGTGGTCAGGTTGATCGTGCTCCGGCGTGGTCGATAACCTCTCGGAGTTGGTTTAGCGATTGCTAAGGCACGACTTCTTCGCACGTTCATAGTCAGATCGTCAAAGTCTACTCCTCCGAAAACGAAAATCACCATCTCATCAAAAGATGGGACACCTTTGCCTCTATCACCCTTGAAGGCTCGGCATCAGGCCCGCCGCCCGGATATCCTGCCCCCTCTGTATGTGCACAGTAAAAGGGTCGAAGCCCATGTATCCCTTTGACCCTCTAGACTATATATTCTCTACCTCCTCCCTCTTTCTATGGTTAGCACTTGTTTAGCTCATTATAGAGATGTAGCTTTGCTCATCCACTTGGTTCTACTCCATCGAAAGATCCACTCTTGGATTGAAGACCCCTAACGGGAAGACCCCTCAAGACCTCCTCACGGAGATGAACTACCTATCTTGTATCTTACCTTTGTTGTCTTTGGATCTTTGTGACCTCGTGTGTGTATGGATCTAGCACATGTGTGATTATTTCTTGTTTATTTGAGTGTTTCCTCTCGTTTCCCTCTCGTTTCCCTCCTGTTTGCCCCCTCGTGTTCTTCGTGGGAATCTCCTTCAATCGTGAAAGATTGGCCTAGATCGGTTTAGCCCCGTTTCAACTCCACTTTCATCAATAAATCTTCCTCTTAAATTTGCAACAACAAGATTGCAATCTTTGTTTCTTGCTTGTTCTTCATGTGCCTGCAGGAAATACACCCTCGTGGTCAGGTTGATCGTGCTCTAGCGTGGTCAATAACCTCCCGGAGTTGGTTTAGCGATTCCGGAGGCACGATGTCCTCTCACGTTCGTAGTGGGATCGTCAAAGTCGGCTTCACCAAATCGATAGTTATCATCTCATCGAAAGATCGGGACCCTCGCCTCTATCAAGTGGTATCAGTTTTCAGGGTGCTCAGTGAGAATTTTAAGTTATCCATATATTAATTTTATTTTCTTACCTATTGTCCAAGAAAAAGGCCACAAAAAAATTTAGGGTTAGGTCATCATATCTGAACCAATTCGAGCCTTTTGCAATTTTCTTTTCGATGTTTTGCTTTGTTGAAATTGCGGTTGCATCGTCGTGTTGAGTTGGTGGTCTTAGCCATTAGAGTTTCGAGTTCTGTTCAAAAGTTTTCACGCCGCCGTTGCACCGTTGTCATTGCCGCTTCCATTTATCATCACCGCACCATCACCATCATCCCCTCCACTGCCAACCACCACCTTCCATCAATTTCCACCACGTGATTCCCATCATTCATTATAATAGTCACACTTGAGGTCGTTATCATCTTCGCTTGATCCAATCTACATATTATCTAGTTTGTTTTGGAAAGCGAGAAAATAAAATAGAGAAAAAAGAGTAAGAAAAAGTGTGAGAAAAAAAGAGAAGGAAAAAAGTAGAAAAAAAGAAATATCAGATCTATCTAGACTCAATCTCGTACCTGAACTCAGATTGGAATCTGATGTAGGGTGGAACCCTAATTGGTCAATCTTTCACGATTGGAGTGGATTGCCACGAAGAGCACGAGGGGAAACATGACGAAATATAAGAGGAACGCTCAAGAACAAGTCCAATCACACATCCACTAGATTCACAAACACATGAGGTTCACAAGGTACAAGACCACTAAAACGGAAACAAGATACATGGTAAAGTTCATCCCAAATCCTATGAAGGGGATGAGGTCTTGATGATCTAGATAGACCCTTCCCACAAGGGGGGCATGATATCCACTTGGGGATCTTCTCCGAAGAGGTCATTGATGGCTTCTCGCCCCTCGTTGGTTACCCCAAGTGGAAGGTTTGAGATGTAGCGTAGCAGCAAATTTCCCTTGGCAAAGATACTAGGATCGAATCCCGTGAGACTCCAAGGGTCGACAAGAAGGTGTCAACGGCGGCAGAAACTTAGCGGTTGACAGGACCTGCACACAGATACAAATAACTTTGCTCCCAACGAGTACAGAGAGGTTGTCAATCCCTCCGGCCTTGTTGTTTACAAAGGATCAAACACAAGAGATAATAATGATAGCTATGACTACAACTAGGAAATAAAGACAGGAAGTAAATAGCGGGTGTGATCAGTGGTGGTAATATGGACCGGGGTCCCATGATGTTCACTAGTGATGTCTCTCTCCCAAAAGACAATGAAACAGCAAAGCGAGGTAAACAAATTACAGCTGGGCAATTGACAGGATTATGTGCGCAAACCAACGCTAACTATGCTGCAAAGAAAGGTAGAGGCTCAAAAGCATGGGCGGTACGCCAAGGCAAGTAGACCGAAATCCATCTGCATCTACTACTAATCATCCACCTTGAGATATCTATCCAGAACATCTCGCTGGTATTAAGTTGCGAATCCCACCCAAAGTGTAAACTCAAAGCAATAGACAACTGCATTAAAAGAACTTTGCGTAAAGTAAACAATCCTTGCACCCGCAAGTACAAGCACCGTTGTTTTCCCCCTTGTGGCAACAACACATCCCCTAGACTCATGTTTCTGTCACTCAAGCTAGTCATCAGGGGGCATGAACCCACAATCAAGCATAACGCTCCCTCTTGGAGTTACTACCTACTACTTGGCCAAAGCAATAAAGAGCAACGGAGAACATGCAAGAATTACTCAAGAACATAAATATAAAAGAGGTGAATCAAATATATTACTCACACACAATCTGAACATAATCTCATAATCCATCGGATCCCAGCAAACTCAGCAGAGCAACAGCATAAAGATTACATATGTGCCTCGATCATGTGGGGCAGCTCACGAGGTCTAAACAATGAAGAACAAAGAGGGGACGAGAACATCACATAGCTACTGATCATGGACCCATGGTCCAAGGTGGACTACTCACGACTCATCCGGGAAGCGTACATGGTGGTGGAGAAGCTCCCGGTGATGGTTCTCCCCTCCGGTAGGGTGCCGGGAAGAGTTCTCCTGATGCTCCCGATCTTGGAAGCGCGGCGGCGGCGGAACAGAGGCGAGATCGCGAAAAAGGGTTCCGTCCTCGAGGGTTTCGGGACGCGAGGAATATATATGCGAAGGGGGGTCACCAGAGGCGGAGCCGGGGCCCCAGGCGCCCCCCTGGCGCGGCCAGGGGTGGGGCCGCGCCGGGTGGCCGCCTGGGTCACCCCTGGCTCCCCTCTGGCCCCGCTTTGGTTCTTCTCGAAGCTTCCTGTACGCTGATTTTTCCTGTATTTTTCCCGGAATTTTTGGAGCAGTTTTAATATGGGGGAAACCTGAAATAGAAAAACAGCAAAAAACAGGAACTGGCACTGTGGTGCACTGAGTTAATAGGTTAGTCCAAATATGATCAAAAGTGTATGGAAGTGCATAAATATCATAGCAATATCACACAAAAGAAGCATGGAGCAAGCAGAAATTATAGATACGTTTTGGACGTATCAACATCCCCAAGCTTAGTTCCTGCTCGTCCTCGAGTAGGTAAATGATAACAAGCATAATTTCTGTGGTGTCATGCTATCAACCATATAAGAACTTTTAAGTAAAGCAATCAAGGTATGTAATTCAATTCAAGTCATAACAAGCAAGAGTCTATATTAGCATTGTAACAAGCAACATAAGAACATAAAGGTGCAAGAGCTCTCGCTGTCCGTGACTCGAATGTCTCCAAATGGTGTTTGCGTGCAAGAAAGGGGATAGGGATATACGAGAGAGTAAAACATAGTTTTTCTATTGTTGAGAACTTAATCTACTAAAGTTTCACACTTGGTCTTCTTTGGAATCTTATCTTGACTCATCCCCAGACCGTCAGCCAGGTACAAGTCAAAATAATCCACTCCCTTTCGATATTTTGAGCACTCATGAAATGGATGAGCGTAAGCAAGAAAGTTGACACTTAGGATGGCAAAGAGAGAAAAATGATGAAGGGGGAAGACAAAAAAGGTGTGAAAGGCTCACATCAATGAGGACAATCATAGGCGAGAGAAAGCCAAATGATAGATATGATGTGAGGAGTAGGGATTGCCATGCAACGGATGCACATATGAGCTAAGGTAAGCTCTCCAATGGAACTAGTGGGGGTGCATCCAACTTGCTTGCTCAAGAAGACCTAGAGCTCTTTTGAGGAGGCTCATCATTGGAATATACAAGCCAAGTTCTATATTGTGAAGGTCCCCACATAGCTATATGCATAAATGATAATCTCTATGGAGTACAAGTTATAAGATGGAGTACGAGTGTGGATCTATCAAAAAGGGATAGTAGTGTGCCCCCTTCACTCTTTTTATTTCTTTTTCTCCTTTTTCTATTTTTTTTTATTTTTTTGTGGCCTCAATGGCTCTTTCTATTTAACTCTCATTTGTCCTCTTTGGGATCTTTTGATTTTGTCCTCTTTGGGATCTTTTGATTTGTCCTCTTTGGGATCTTTTCCTCACTTTAGGGGCAACACTCTATTTATTACAAGAAGTATAGAAGTTCTTTCACACTTTACAAATGTACTCAACATAAAGAAAATGAAACTATCATGATGTATGCAAATGTATGCCTCTACCAGTGTAGCAGGATATGCAATGATACTAGCGCGTCATGTAGCAATGATTAGGGCAAGGCCCAACTAGCATGCGGCTCATCGATCAAGCAAAAAGCATATATGACATGAAGATCAAGTCATGAGAAGATGGATGTTGCATGGCAGTGTATCTCGGAAAGGCTATGGAAATGCCTTGATAGGTAGGTATGGTGGCTGTTTTGAGGAAGGATATAATGAGGCTTATGGTGACAGAGCGTATCGTGCCAAGGATTTGGATGCACCGGCGAAGTATGCGCCAACTCTCGAGGTGAGAAAGGGCAATGCACGGTACCGAAGAGGCTAGACAAATATGGCTAGGTGGAAGTGTCAACTTTCGAATACTCACATTAGTCCGAAAAACTCATGCACTTATTATCGGTAACTCTCAATCTAATTAGGAGGTTCACAAAGAGACAAGTACCCCGAGGAGGAGTGTATGGGGGTTTGGTTATCCTTGCACATCCTCGACTCATGGTAAGTGAGTGTACTCTAATATTCGATCCCTCCAAAGATTAGTGATCCATTTAGTAGCTAAAGTTCTCAACTATTTTGTAGGTTTTCGAAAATAAACACGGATTGCACAAAATACGACATCTATCACTAATAGGCTAAAGCTCTTGACACGAAAAGTTCAGACATTACTCATGGCAATACCTCAAAACTATTGCAAGTTACTACTAAAATTAAATAGCAACCTCAGTTACCTACTTTAAGTTAAGACACACAACTCCGTGCAACAGGCAAACTCTCTTAACAAGATAAACATGAAAACTGAAGAGAGTTCAGTATCCAACTAAACAAAAGCTCTTTAAAAAGAAAAGCATAAAAACTAAGAGCTAAACATGACAACAGCTGTGGAAAGACAAAGAACACGCACAGCAAAGATAAGCATGAAAATCCTATGTTGTGTTCTAGGTTGAATTGGAGCGTGTTTCTCTCCCACACAAAGAAAGCTGGGTTCTAACTTGTTATGAACAGCAAGCAAAGCTAAAGAAAACTAAAAAGGAAACTAAGAGCGAGATGCTCCAAGCATAGCACATAACGCATGAAGTGATTAAAATATAGTGGAACGAAAGACGAACTGATAATTGTTGATGGAGAAGGGGATGCATGGGGGCATCCCCAAGCTTAGACGCTTGAGTCTTCTTGAATATTTCTTGGGGGTGCACGGGGGCATCCCCAAGCTTGAGCGTTTGAGCCTCCTGAATCTTTTTTTATCATCTTCCCTCGCACACTTGAAAACTCCCTTCATACATAACTCATCATAATCTGATTAGCGAGGTTAGTACCCACAATAAAATAACTTTTCCCTACTGGAAATAAAGATAATCTTGAAGAGCTAATGTTTCTCAAGATTGCCAAAAGGTTTTTGCAAAGAAAAAGTAAGCTCAAGGTTTGCAAAGCGAAGAAAAGGCAAAACAGGACAGAATTTGTGAAAAACAGACCAGCAGGTAGTAAATAATTTTTTCGTGGCACTTCTGAAACTCAAATCAAAAAACTCAGAACAGACGCTCGAAAGCCAATTGTATAGATCACGCTATCAAAAAAATTCAGATCAAAAAGATGATCTGGTGATTTTATTCGAATTTTTCTGTCCAAGGACAGAATCTGTTTCCTGGACAGCACGTCCCAACTTTTGAACTTTCTTGCAATCGGAGCCTAAACTTGGCACAAAGCTGAAAAGAAAAGATACAATGATGGTGCTACTGTAGTAACAAACATCAAGACACAACAAAAGCAAAATAAAACCTAATTCGTTGTGGGCTGCCTCCCAAAAGCGCTTTCTTTTATGCCTTTAAGCTAGGCATGATGCAAAAAGATCAAGTTGTATCAATTGAACCATCATCAAGATCATCAAAAAGCTCTTCAATAGTACAACTAGTCTTAAGAGGATTTTCAAATAAAGTCCTAATAAAGATAATTCTAGGGAGAAAACCAAAAGGTGGAAAGTCAATGGGAGATTCATTTATAAATTTATCAAAGAGAGGTATTTCTTCCAAAGTCTTCACAGTTTCAACCCCTTTGGCAATGGATGGATTACTTTTGGAGCGAGGAGCCTTTGGAACGTAAACGAACTTAGGTTCCTTGTTTGCCAGAGTTTCTACCTTTTTGGCTTTGATTGAGGAGAAGGTAGTTCCTAAAGTGTCAAAGATTTCCTCAATCTTGTCTATCCTAGAAGAGTCCAAGTCATGGGATTTGATGGTCTACAAAGTTTTGAGAATTTTATGCATGGAGCTATCAAGCCTATTCAAATTCCCTTGGATCTTACGGTCCAACTCATTTATCTTATTAATGATTGGCAGCTCTAGCTCTATCTTTTCAAGTTTTTTCATAATGTGAGCTAGGGTAATGTCCTCTTGAATGCTAACAACAGGGGGATTTCCAACAAGATTTTCCATAATACTAAGAGATTCCCAAACTGGGGCTTCTAGGAAATTTCCATTGATAGCAGAATCTAGAATAAATATATTCCAAGAAGTAATTCCAACATAAAAATTTCTAAGCATGATAGTAGTAGATTGCTTCTTGGTGGCTCTTTTTAGAGAATCATTAATTCTATACCAAGCATCTTTTAGACTTTCACCACCTCTTTGTTTAAAGGTGAGCACTTCTGCCTCACCAAAGGCAAAAGGACCAGACATAATGCCAACTAAAAGCAAGATAGCTATTATTTTTATTTTTGGTAAGGGACACTAAAGCAAAAACTGAAAGGTAAACTGACAAGACTAAAAAGCAAAGATAAAAGATAGCGTGCAACTCCCCTATATTGAAGAGTGGAGTCCCCGGCAACGGCGCCGGAAACTTTGCTTGATGGTTTCTCGCCCCTCGTTGGTTACCCCAAGTGGAAGGTTTGAGATGTAGCGTAGCAACAAATTTCCCTTGGCAAAGATACCAAGGATCGAATCCCGTGAGACTCCGAGGGTCGACAAGAAGGTGTCAACGACGCCAGAAACTTAGTGGTTGACAGGACCTGCACACAGATACAAATAACTTTGCTCCCAACGAGTACAGAGAGGTTGTCAATCCCTCCGGCCTTGTTGTTTACAAAGGATCAAACACAAGAGATAATAATGATAGCTATGAATGCAACTAGGAAATAAAGACAGGAAGTAAATAGCGGGTGTGATCAGTGGTGGTAATATGGACCGGGGTCCCATGATGTTCACTAGTGATGTCTCTCTCCCAGAAGACGATAAAACAACAAAGTGAGGTAAACAAATTACAGCTGGGCAATTGACAGGATTATGTGCGCAAACCAATGCTAACTATGCTGCAAAGAAAGGTAGAGGATCAAAAGCATGGGCGGTACGCCAAGGCAAGTAGACCGAAATCCATCTGCATCTACTACTAATCATCCACCTTGAGATATCTATCCAGAACATCTCGCTGGTATTAAGTTGCGAATCCCACCCAAAGTGTAAACTCAAAGCAACAGACAACTGCATTAAAAGAACTTTGCGTAAAGTAAACAATCCTTGCACCCGCAAGTACAAGCACCGTTGTTTTCCCCCTTGTGGCAACAGCACATCCCCTAGACTCATGTTTCAGTCACTCAAGCTAGTCATCGGGGGGCATGAACCCACAATCAAGCATAACGCTCCCTCTTGGAGTTACTACCTACTACTTGGCCAAAGCAATAAACTGCAACGGAGAACATGCAAGAATTACTCAAGAACATAAATATAAAAGAGGTGAATCAAATATATTACTCCTACACAATCTGAACATAATCTCATAATCCATCGGATCCCAGCAAACTCAGCAGAGCAACAACATAAAGATTACATATGTGCCTCGATCATGTAGGGCAGCTCACGAGGTCTAAACCATGAAGAACAAAGAGGGGAGGAGAACACCACATAGCTAATGATCATGGACCCATGGTCCAAGGTGGACTACTCACGACTCATCCGGGAAGCATCCATGGTGGTGGAGAAGCTCCCGGTGGTGGTTCTCCCCTCCGGTAGGCTACCGGGAAGAGTTCTCCTGATGCTCCCGATCTTGGAAGCGTGGCGGCGGCGGAACAGAGGCGAGATCGCGAAAAAGGGTTCCGTCCTCGAGGGTTTCGGGACGCGAGGAATATATATGCGAGGGGGGTCACCAGAGGTGGAGTCGGGGCCCCAGGCGCTACCCTGGTGCAGCCAGGGGTGGGGCCGCGCCGGGTGGACGCCTGGGCCACCCCTGGCTCCCCTCTGGCCGCGCTTTGGTTCTTCTCGAAGCTTCTTGTACGCTGATTTTTCCTGTATTTTTCCCGGAATTTTTGGAGCACTTTTAAAATGGGGGAAACCTGAAATAGAAAAACAGCAGAAAACAGGAATTGGCACTGTGGTGCACTCAGTTAATAGGTTAGTCCAAATATGATCAAAAGTGTATGGAAGTGCATAAATATCATAGCAATATCACACAAAAGAAGCATGGAGCAAGCAGAAATTATATATACATTTTGTACGTATCAGTCATGCATCCGCACATGGATCTTCTCCTAGGAGGAATCCCACAAGGGGAGGTACATGAGCTAAGCTTTAGTGTCTAGATCTATTCTTACCTAAGTCACAATGGAGTAGGGGAAGGCGTATATATAGTCCTAGGCAAAGAGAGGGATAAGTGGGGACGAAATGGTAATAGAAGGGCAAAGCCCACAGCAACACACAGGGTGCCCCATGCTCATGGGGTAAGTGGAGCATGTGCGCACTGGGTCTCCAGTGACCTGGTGACTTAGCTCGTGGGCACAGGGCTCTCGTGTGCACGGTACACGCCCGTGCGCACGGGGTCTTTTGGACCATGCATCTTGGGAGGCCCGTGGGCACGGGATTGGAGGGCCCCATGCGCATGGGGTTGTCTAGGAGCTAATGCCTCCTTTTTGGCGCTGCCTTCTCTGCTTCCAGGCTTCCCTCTTGGATGGTGTAGATGTTCTCTTCTTCTTGGACTCCTCCCCGATGAATGTGTAGCTCCGCTCACACCTATGTATGCACACAATAAGGGGCCAAGTAGTATACCATCCTCAAAAGGTACAACTGGACATGTGTAAAGGATATGATTCACATTTGTATGTATGAAGTAGATGACGCATTTGTCACTTGCCAAATGGACTCTTGACATGGTGATATCCATAGGATGCTCCGCATTATCCCCTCCCCCTTGGGAAAGATCCGACCTTGGATCGAAATCCAAATCACCATGGGGAAGAGATGTCATGTCTGTGTATAAGTGGACGATCACCAAGTGTTCACCATCTTGAAGTTTGAAATGGGCACTCTCCAATGTCGCACCATCTTCTAATTCCTTCAAAAGGAGAAAGGACAACAAGAACTTGGAAAAACAAATGTGGTTAGCTTTAGTGCAAAACCAAGCATTGAAGAGGTGTGTCACGCAACAAGTTTCGTCATCACGCATAGCATATGGTGTGACAAAGAAGTGTGTCGTGTCAAGTAAGAACGTGAATTAAGCATAATCATGGACATCATGGAAACAAGCATGCAAGTGGAAGGTAGAGATGCAAATATGTTTCACAAGTGAACAAGCATCTACCTCAATTTCGTAGCAAACGTGCATCAAGCACTCTATGAAAGGTCTATGGTACGCATATGAACCATTCACAACACCAAATAAAATGAAGTGTCTGAACACATGGATCAAGTGCAAGACAATTGAAGCATAACGTGCACAAGGTGTAGTGAATATAGTGTGGCATTCAACACTATAGTAAGAGCAATTGGTCATCATGTGTGAGGCAATCAAGTCAAGCATGTGACAAGCAAAGGGACACAGCATATGTGAAGTGATGACATTGGTGCAACCAAACATGTGATATGAACAAGTAGGCAACAAGTTGGATGCAACACACAAGGCATATATATCATGAGGCATGGCAATGTGGAAATGGCAAGTCGAATCAAGATCTCTAACATGTGCGCAATCAAGTAGTC
The DNA here is from genome assembly GCA_902687465.1 of Secale cereale. Lineage (NCBI taxonomy): Eukaryota > Viridiplantae > Streptophyta > Magnoliopsida > Poales > Poaceae > Secale > Secale cereale. The sequence goes on along the minus strand of LR738712.1, from coordinate 318,583,315 downwards.
CAAGATGGACAAGAAGTCTCATGGTGCAAGCAACATAAGTAGTATGATCCGCAATATCCATGCTCAAGAAAGATGTCACCTTGAAGGCATGTCCTTTTGGATCTTTCACAATGCCGAAGCGCAAGAAGATACGGTGTATAAGCGAGTTGTGGTAGAATGTTTGAGGCTCGCTCTCAAGAGCTCGAATGGTCAACTCACGTGAAGTGGAAGTAGACATGAAGTCGAGAAATCCTACACATCCACGACACAAAGCAAAGAACGTATGTGCATGGTAGATAAACACATCATCCATCATGATGGTTCTCTTCTCCTGCACATAACCATTACAAGAAAAAGTGCATGAATAATATGATACAACAATGGGAATATTCATGTCACTAGCTATATGGTGCAAAGAAGGAAGACAAGCATGCTTCACAAGAAATATGTCAAAATCTCCAAATATATATGAGAAAGCTATGGGGCAATCTCATTCGCAAGACAAAAAGCATTGTTGCACTCAATACATGGTAAATCTAGCATGAGAGAGGCAACATATGGAGACATATTACAACATGGACTAGCAAACATGTGCAAAGCATGGGAGTGTGTGCCATCAACCGCATGAAACGAGCAGGTATGAATCACTAGTGATGCAACATAGCCAAGCATAGAAGTCATGTCGTGGAAACTAGTGAAGCGAAGATGCAACACACTATAGAAAATCATGGCAATCATGTCATGTGAGAAAATAATAGGCACATGCAATGCACATGACATATCACAATCAAGACAAGTAATGAGACAAGCAATATCATCATAGGCATGCGGCACGAAGCAAAAATGACAATAACAAGAGAAATCTCCACATACAATTACTAGAATTATGGACCATATGTATTGCATAGCATGGGTCATAAATGCATCTAAAGGCATCGGAATGAGCATATCAGGCAAAGTGGACATGGAAATATGGGCAAAGGATAAATAATGGACAATAACCCATAACCATGTGAGGGCCATGTGATGCGGAGCAATCCTACATCATCCCCATGGATTCTACTATGACTCATCAAGCACCTCGTGGACCAATGACAAGAGCATGCGCTATCGAAACTGAGGCTATCTCTCTCCTCTTCTAACTCCATTTGAATTCACTCGAGAGTTGGGTTCTACCTCAAATGGGAAACACTGTGCATCTTAGGTACCAAGGAGATACCCATGAAGAAGCTAGGAGGAAGACCCAAACATCTACGGAGAGAGAGGAGGAACATGGACACGCAACGCACGGAAGACCGGAGGCCCTGGACACCCCCGGTGGCCATACATGGACATCCGTGGGTGCCCGACCCGTGACTGGGTGCTACAGCCGCCGCCCCGGGTGCCTGGCCCCCGACAGGCTGCTACAACGGCCGCCCCGGGTGCCCGGCCCAGTAGCTGGAGCTGCTCTGCCCGGCCCGGGTGCCCGGCCCAGCAGCCTGGGCGCTGCTCCGCCTCCCCGGGTGCCCGGGCTAACACCCCCAGGTGCTCGTCCTGCTCCGGGCGCTGGCCCAGCCGACCACGGGTGCCCGGGACCTTAGCCCCCGGGTGCCCAGCCCATGAGCCGCCAGGCCGCAGCCTCTCCGCCCGGCCCCGGCGCCCGGTCCTCCGCACCCCGGGTGCCCAGCCTCCACTCGCATATCTCCCTCCAGGTGCCCAGACCTCTTTGCCCCGGGTGCCCCGACATGTCCATATGTGATGCGGAGCATCCCTCAAGCATCCCCATGGACATGCCACTTGGACCAATGCCAAGAGCTCGTGCAAGGGCTATTGAAGATAAGGTGAACTCGCTCCTCTCTGAAATACTACTTTCACCGCTTGAGAAATGGCTACTACCTAGGACGAAAACTTTATGCATGATCAGGTGCTTGGATGAAGGCCACGGTGTAGCTACACCCACTGGACAAGATGACAAGGACGGGAAGTTCAACGACCAAGAGAAGGTGCCCGAAGAACTACAAGCTCCGGATGACCGACCCGCACCGGCGTCCGACGCATCCCAGGCTCCGGACGACCGACGCCCACCGGACGACCAGCGACCGGACGTCCGGCCTTCTCTGGACGCCCGTAATCCCACGACAGATCAAAGTAGCGGACATCCGAGGACTTCCGGACGTCCGGTCCCTCATGAGCGACCGGACGTCCGGTGCCCAGCGGACGTCCGCTCCCCAGCGGACGTCCGCTCCCTATGCGTGCCGTTTATTCTTGGGCCGAGGACCATGTACCCCTTCATCCTCCTAGACTATTTATACTGCTCAACCTACCTCTTTTTGAGGGTTAGCATTGTGATAGCTGATCTAAATCTAGAGCATTACTCATCCTTAGTGGTTCATCTCCTCGAGAGACAGCGGCCTCCTCGGAGAAGATCCACACGGATTCAAGACCTCCTAAAGGAGAAGACAATCAAGACCTCCTCACGAAGAAGACTATTGCTACTTGTACTATCCTTAGTTCATCGTGGATCGTGTATCACTCTTTGTGCTCCCGGATCTAGCATATGTGTGACATAAACTTGTTGATTTGAGTGTTTTCCTCTTGTTCCCCTTCTGTTTTCCCTCGTGTTCTTCGAGTTCATCCTCGGTATCCCTCCTTTTCGTGAAAGATCGTCCCCCTATCGGGTTGTCCCCGCATCATATGGTATCAATAGCCACGATTTCTCATGAAATTGGAGCCCCTACCCTTGTTTTCTAGCCTTGTTTTGTTGATTTCCTCCCAATTTCTAAAATTCCCCACAAAAATAGCCCCAATTTGTTTTTTGTGATTTATTGATTTGACGAAGTTTTGTTGGATTTGATCCATGGATTTGCTTTGCCATGAGAGGATCTAGCTTTTCCCCACCTTTTCCCCAAATTTCTTCCACAAATTCGGCCAATTTTGACCAATTTGTCCACATTTACCACGAACACTAGTAGTTTTGCTCTAGCCCGAAATCGCCCAGGCACCGGTCGTCCGCCAGCTTACCGGACGTTCGGCGACAGGACGACCGACAACCACCAGACGTCCGCTGAACCCTGACGAAACTAAATTTCCTCGGTTTTCGTTCCACCTTCTGCTACGCTTACCCATTTCCACTTCCACATATACCCTACCACAACTACCATTGCTTAACCGTCATCAATACAATCTTACCTCATTTTGTCTTGGGTCATTTGAGTTGTGGTTTACCCGTTTCCTTGTGTGTTCCAGCTATCTTGGAATGGAACAACATCAACAAGACCACTTCTCAACCTCGGCACGGACGGTAACATCGACGACACCTTGTATACTCAACCTTGCTTTTGCATTGATAACCCCACATCGACCATTTTGCGTAGCCTTCCCTTCGAGACTAGCCATTTGAGTATTGCCGGGCAACGACACTTGTGCACATTAGAGATCATCGAGCCACAACATATCATAATAGTAGTCATAGTGCCATCTTATCATCATCTCTTGTGTCGCATGGTTGCCATAGCATATACACAATTGCTATCTTGGTTCCAAAAGCATCGCATAAGTACCCTAGTAAAAGAGCTGAAAGACAAAGAGCCAATCAAGCTTGTAAGCAAAAGAAAAAGATAATCAAAGAGCTTTTAAGCAAGAACCATGGCATCGCATTCAAACATATCATATCATATGGTATCATACTTGATCATCTTGGATGATCGCATAGAAACAACAAACACATAGTATACTTGGGATATAGGTCGTTGCATTTTTGCCTAGTAGGTCGCGCACAAGCCTCGTATCCGCCTATTGTGCAATCATGCTAACGTCTCTCTAGCGTTGTGCAACAAGAGCATTACCGCTCACCCTTGGTTTGCACGACCCCATTTATCTATTTGCGCGTGTGTTTCCGTGTACCATTATAGCTATTGATCTTCTTGTTGTTTTGCCAAATTGCAAATCATTTTCAACATCATTTTGACTACCACGGTTGCTGATCACCACCTGCTGTTGGGTAAGAACTGGTAAGAATTTGAGATTTTCTTGACGGATTTGTGACACCCCACCACCACCATTTTCTAGTATTCTGTAGGATCATATTTTTGTGTGTTTCTTTTGCTGCTAACCATGGCAGGATCACAAGTCGATGAGACTGACTGGGAGAACATGACGAACAAGGAGTTGCATGATAAATTTCATTAAATGATGGGTCAACAGGTAGAAGATGTGATGACCAGTTTTGGCGATGCACCAGCAAGGATGGATGTCATTGAGAAGTCAATTGACACCAAGTTGGATGCCAAATTTGCTGAAGTGCTTGTGCGTCTACCTCCACCTACTGCACCATTGCAGCAACACGAACAACCACCACCATCACGTCGCCAAACAGTCCTCCGCAAATCAAGTTGTGTCCCTTTTGAGCCTGGTCAAATTGTTGGTGCTGCTGTTGATACTTCTATGGCTCCTGATGCTGCTGAGGAGGAGGACGATTACGCGTGAGATTACGATGATGAGGTTGATCAAAATCAGAACTACGTGCAACAACCAGCACCACAACCACCAGGTCGTCCACATGCAAATCATCGCAATGGTATGGCTGCACCACAACCTGAGGTATGAGATCATGACCATCTCCCTAAACTAAAATTGAATATTCCACCATTTGAGGGTAGATATGTTCCTGATATATATCTTAGTTGGGAGTTAGAAACACAACAACGTTTTACATGTTTAGAATATCCTGAGGAGAGACCTGTTGCTGCTGCTCTTTGTGCTTTCACTAGTTTTTCTTGTGTGTGGTGGTCTGAATATTGTAGATTATATCCGAATAAAATTCCAACTACTTGGGCTGCTTTGAAAACTGCTATGCGTACTCGTTGGGTTCCACCATATTATCAACATGAATTACTTCAAAAATTGCAAGGTTTAAGACAAGGAAAAAGTTATGTAGAGGAATATTATCAGGAATTACAAACTGGCCTGATTCGATGTGGAATTGTTGAGGAGAATGAGGCTATGCTTGCACGTTTTATGGGTGGCTTAACTAGAGAGATTCAGACAATTCTAGAGTATAAGGACAAAAATAATATCACTCGTTTATTCCATCTTGCTTGCAATGCTGAATGTGAAGTGCAGGATCGACAGGCCTTGCCGTGAACTAATTTTTCTGCAGGCCGACCTTCATCATGGATACCGCGTGCATCATCTACTTCGAGATGTCTGGCTGCAGCACCGCATACTTCAGCTGTCAGATCTAGCCGTGATAAAAGCAAACATGCACCAGCACCATCAACCAGGAGTACACCTTCCGGTCCTGTGCAGAGCTCTTCTTCATCCATGGCATCCACAGGGCCAACACATGATGTTATAGGTCATCGTTGCACTAGTCGTGGTCACTATGCGAGCAAATGCCCATCTCAGCGTGTCATGATTGCTAGTGAGGATGGTGGTTATGAGTCCACTAGTGACTATGATGAGAAGACTTTGGCTCTAATTACACATGAAAACCACGATGAAGATGATTCTGAAAATGAGACGCAATACATGGCTCCTGAAGACGCTGACAGGTATGAATGTTTAGTTGCTCAATGTGTTTTGAGTGTGCATGTCACACAAGCACAGCAAAATCAGAGGCATAATTTGTTCTATACAAAGGGAGTTGTGAAGGAACGTTCTGTTCGCATCATCATTGATGGAGGGAGCTGCAACAACTTGGCTAGCATGGAGATGGTGGAGAAGCTATCTCTCACCACAAGACCACATCCACATCCTTACTACATCCAATGGTTCAACAACAGCGGCAAGGTTAAGGTAACACGTACTATTCGTGTGCATTTTAGTATCTCTACATATGTTGATTATGTTGATTGTGACATGGTACCCATGCAAGCTTGTTCCTTATTACTTGGTAGACAACGGCAATTTGATAAAAATTATGTACACCATGGTAGAAACAATAAGTATACTCTTGTTCATAAGGTTAAACGTACTACTTTGCTTCCTATGTCTCCTGATTCGATTTTGAAAGATGATATTTGTTGGATTCAGGGCTTCGCAAAACCCGTCAAGTTCGAACACACGGGCGTGAACGAAGATCTCTCCCACTCTCGTCTACCTAGCGCCTCGCTCTCATCGCGGTGGAAGGATTCAAGCAAACAGCGAAAAAGACACACAAGAGTTTATCCAGGTTCGGGCCACCGCATGGTGTAAGACCCTACTTCCTGCTTTGGTGGATTAGCCTTGGGCGAGCTGGGATACAAGCTAGTACAGAGGTTCCTGGCTCAGGAGGTGAGCTCGGGAGGGTCAGGAGGCTAGTGTTCTTGCTCCTTGTGTGGTGAGAGAGTGTATCTGTCCGTCCCTTTGCAGTGGGGGTTCTAACTACTTATATAGGCAGCCACGGTCCTCTTCCCCCGAAATGTTTAGGCGGGAAGGGATCCCGCAACTGCCATTTTTGAGCGGGAACACAAGAACGTTCCTGCCCTGACAAAAGCAGTCTTCGCCTGCAAAAGGATCAGGCGATGACGTGGTGGTGGGCTCGACAATGACATCCTCCTTGCCGTCCTTGCGGTCTTCGGTCTCGTTGCACCAATGAGGAAACATTTGCCCCGCTCCTTGGGAACTTGCGGCTGCGCTGTCCCCCTTGCACCGAAATGGTAACTGCGTCGCTGGCGCGCGCTCGCACCCGCTGGCGCGACGCCTCACTGCTGATATCACTGCCTCCTCCTGAGGCAGGCTTGGCCTTGGATTCTCCGCCCCTCCAGAGCACCTGGCTGAGGCCGCTCCTGAGGGGGTTTTGGCGTTGTTCTCCGCGCGAGGCTTAATCCCCTCGCGAGGATCTTGGGCAGCTGGTTGACCAGCGGAGCCGTACCAGGCCGTAGTAGGAGCTCGTCGCAGCCCGCAGACAGGCAAGTCTGGGTACCCTGGTTCCCAGTACGCCGATAGTAGCCCCCAGGCCCAAGGCGCGCGTGGAGTTGGCTTCGGGGCGAAGCCTTAGCCGAGGACGAACCGCCGCGGGCCCTAAAAGGTTGTGGGCCAAGCCGGCGTGCGATTGTTGGATGGGACGTGGCGGCTCCGCTTCCCACGCAACCTTGGTGATCGTGCGACTTGACAACTCCTGGGCGCGGGCGACGAGGGAGTAATGGCTGGGACGCCATTGGCTGGCGGTTGGGCTCCTACGCCCTATAAATGGGACTAGGGGGGCAGCCCCCAGGCCGTTTCCAAGCCACCGCCTTCTTCTCCTTGCTTGTCCTTCACACACTCTCTTGTCGCAAGATCCTCATGGCGCCGCCGAGGAAGCCATTCGCCGCGGATAAGGGGAAGACCCCGAAGGATCCAGTCCCATTGCCGCCGAAGAGGGGTCACGGTCGTCCCCACAAGTATGCCGCTACGCCCGCAGCGGCTTCTCGGGGAGGCGGGCGCGGCCTTCTGAGCCCCGCCGCGGCCGCCGGTGGACGGCATGGGGCGTCCTCCCGTGGCGAAGGTGGTCGCGGCCGCGGAGGAAGAGGGGGTGCGCAACGGTGCCTGCTAGTCGCGCGCCCTCCACGCCCACAGCTCCATTCCTTCGATGTCTCGTCGAAGTTCATGGTGAGAAGCCTGGCAGCCCGTGGCTTAGGCTTCCCCGCTCGTTTGGCGACGTGCTACCAGCCGGAGGCCTTGGAGGTATATGGCTACAGGCCTACGGTTGCTGAAGTGGTGCGTCCCGGGTGGAGGTTGATGTGGCTCCCTCGGGCGATGTGTTCTTGGAGCGTGGCTGGCAGTCGTTTGCCTGTGCACGCCGGCTGCAGGGGAGGTGTGCGCTCCACTTCAGGTACGATGGCGTCTCCACGTTGTTCGTCAGGGTCTTCTCGGAGGAAGGGAGGCGCCTTGGGTGCTGTCCCGAGGCTGATGACGAGAAGGACGAAAACGTCCGGAGGAGCAGCTCCTCCTCCGGAGACAACCTCAGTCCTAGGGGCGCCGTGGGGCCCCCCTCTGTGACAGCAGCAGCTCCTCCAGCAGTGGCGGCCGTGACGAAACACCACGCCGCCGAGCTCGGTACGGCGAGGGAAGGGGATCGCCGCGCCGCTGCGGTTCGGTGAATCCAGAGGAACCGGAGGATTCCGACTGAGCGGGAGTGGCTTCTGCTTCTTCTCCTTTCTTTTCCTTCATGTCCTTTCTGCGTCAAAATTTCAAGTTGCCTTGAGGAGGTGTTTAACGGGTTGTGATGTATGTAAGAAGCGAGAACTCGCTGTTATGCTTTTGTTGCTTGAATGAAATCACTTAGCTTTTATGCGTCATGCCATCCCGAGGCGGAGTCCTCCTGACTCCGACATCATGAGCCCCATCGGGTTGTGAGAAGGTGGCCGAGTCTGATGGGCTCGTACAGCCCCCGAGCGGGGGTCAATCACTGAGATATTCTGAGAGTGCCGAGCGCGGGTTAGAGCGCCAAAGCCTAAGTGGCTCGGTAGATAGGTTGCGCGGACTGAGAAGCCCGGCGCCAGAGCCTGAGCAGGCTTGGCCAGGCGAGGTCACGGGGCCACAGCGGATGAGGGGTGAGAGCTTGTGTAGCCCCTCACAAGAGAGGACCCGCCTCAGGACCAAGTCACCAACTCCAAGTGTTCTTGCGCAGACGCCGCGGCAGTGGTACCACAGCAGCGCCAGCTGGTAACGTGCCGCCCTGAGGGCAGCTCGGCGTCGGCCCTCCTCGCTGAGCACAAGGTGCATCCGCCAGGCGGCGTCCTGGCATTCGTCATTGAAGGCCAAGACCCGTGGGGAGCGATGCTTGACCTCGTGAGGGAGGACCGCCTCTGCCCGATAAACGAGAAAGAAGGGAGTCTCCCCCATAGGTTTGGCGGCAGTGGTTCGGGTTGACCACAACACGGACTGGAGTTCGTCGATCCAGCCCCTGCCGCAAGCCTCAAGCTTCTTCTTGAAGCTGCGCGTCTTGAGGCCAGGCAAGACTTCCGCGTTGGCGCGTTCGGCCCGGCCGTTGCTCCTGGGGTGGGCCACCGAAGCGTAGCAGATCTGTGTTCCAAGGTTGGCACAATATGACCTGAAGAGATTACTTGTGAACTGCAAACCATTATCCGTGATGATGCGGTTGGGGACCCCGAATCGCCTCACGAGGCCCTGGATGAACTTGACAGTTGACCTGGCTGGGATCGCGCGAACAAGCTCAACTTCCGCCCACTTGGTGAATTTGTCGATGCCAACGTACAGGAAGCGGTAGCCCCCTGCTGCCCGAGGAAATGGACCTAGGATGTCCAATCCCCAGACCACAAAGGGCCAGGAAAGCGGAATCATCTAGAGGCCTTGCGCAGGCTGGTGGATCTGCTTGGCGCGAAACTAGCACGCCTCGCAAGCTTGCACGAGCTCCGTGGCATCGTTGAGCGCCGTTGGCCAGTTGAAACCGCTGCGGAAGGCCTTGCCCACGAGGGTGCGGGATGACGAGTGATGACCACAGTCTCCACCGTGGATATCAGCCAGTAGCTCGCGCCCTTGCTTCCTCGAGATGCATTTTAGCGAGACGTTGTTGGGGCGCCTCCTGTAGATTTCGCCGTCTTGGATGCAGTAAGCTGAGGCCTGTCGGACCACACGCTCTGCGTCTTCTTCCTTGTATGGCAGGGCATCGTGCTGTAGGTACATCTTGAGTTCTTGGGTCCAGCAACCCTCCTCGGGCTCCGCAGCGAGCAACAGGCGGACTCCAGAAGGTGGTCCTTAGGACGGGTCATTGTCCTGACGCGCCGCATGCAGCCCCAGCTGAGGGGAGGCCGGCTCGTGAGCTGATGGTGCTGCTGACGGATTGGGAAGACGCATGGCCTTTGAGGCTCCCGTCTGGAGGCTCGCTTGGCGATGTCGTCCGCTTCTTTGTTGGTGCCTCTCGGCACGTGTTGTACGTCCAGCCTTTGGAATTGCTTCTCCATCCTGCGCACCTCCTCCAGATATGCCCTCATGTGCTCGTCCATGGGATTGTATTTCTTGTTGGAGAAGTCGACGAGGAGTTGCGAATCACCCCTAATGGTGAGACGCTTGACACCCAGCACGGCGGCGGCCTTGAGCCCGACAATCAGGCCCTCGTACTCGGAGATGTTGTTGGAGACCTTCTCGCCCTGCCGGAAGCAGAGATGCACAGCATAGTACAACTTATCCTGAGTGGGAGATACCAACACGGTGCCAGCCCCCGCGCCGAAGTGTGAGAAGGTGCCATCGAAGTATACTAGCCATCCGTCTGGGGCTCGACAATGGGTGCCTTGGAAGTCGACGACGAAACTCTCACGAAGTTCTTCCCAGGAGGAGATGGATCCCGCGGGGAGGTTCAAGAGCCAGGAGCGTGCGCCGTCCTTGAGAGCCATGGGGAACCAGTTCGCCATGACCTGCTCTGTGCCGTTGGACGCCTCGGTGCTTCCCTCATAGAGTTGGAGGAACTCCGTGGGCTCGGTGGTGCCGTCGTAGTGCGGAGGCAGGTCCAGCTTGAACTGGCTGGGCCAGACGAGGCGCCGTAGCTCAGGAGCTAGGGCGCGACACCCAGCCACACTCATGATCACAGGCGCCCTCTGCACCTGCGGTGCTGGTTCTCGAGGCGCCGGCGCCGCCACATCCTATGGCGCACGGTCTGGGCGCTGCGGGTCAGGGGGCCCGCGAGCCCCTGTAAGGGGATGCGTAATCGCCTGGTAGCTCTCCCCGTCGTGCGTGTGGGCTCTGCAGGGTTGGCCATGTCGAGGAACCTCGCGCCGGGCCTCTTGGCCGACACGGTGGAGTGGAGGCGGAGCCGAGACCCCGCGGCCTTCGTCCTCGGCCGGGGGCGATGGAAGGTGCGAGGAGCGCGTTTGTGCAGGCGCCTTCTCAACGGTGTTGACGCGCTCGGTGATGCGGTGGAGCCATTCGTCGTGGAGGTCACCCATCGGGCGGTAGCGCAAGAGCTCCCGCGCCGTCGGCAACGCAGGCTGCTGGTAGACCGGCCCGCGGCGGACCAGCGAGGACGACGCGGCGGCAGGCGAGGGTGAAGGCGTGGCCGTGCGGCCATCCCGTCGCACGGACGGTGGCAGCGACGAGTCCCGCTGCTCGCGGACAGCCCGGTCGGTGGCGGCATTGGCGACCGGCGAGTTGGGGCGGAGCGGTGCGCCATTGCCCGCGGGTGCCGTCTGAGCGACGTTCGCAGCACGGCGGGCGGCGCGAGCTCGGCGTGTGTCCACCATGGCTGTGGAGCAGGGTCGACGACGAGAACGCGACAAGGTCGTCGGAGAGGCAAGATTTCGACACGCCCCCTACCTGGCGCGCCAAATGTCGGATTCAGGGCTCCGCAAAACCCGTCAAGTTCGAACACAGGGTCGTGAACGAAGATCTCTCCCACTCTCGTCTACCTAGCGCCTTGCTCTCGTCGTGGTGGAAGGATTCAAGCAAACAACGAACAAGACACACAAGAGTTTATCCAGGTTCGGGCCACCGCGTGGTGTAATACCCTACTTCTTGCTTTGGTGGAATAGCCTCGGGCGAGCCGGGATTCAAGCTAGTACAGAGGTTCCTGGCTCAGGAGGGTTAGGAGGCTAGTGTTCTTGCTCCTTGTGTGGTGTTAGAGTGTATCGGTCCGTCCCTTTGAAGTGGGGATTCTAACTACTTATATAGGCGGCCACGGTCCTCTTCCCCTGAAATGTTTAGGTGGGAAGGGATCCCACAACGTCCATTTTTGAGCGGGAACACAAGGACGTTCCTGCCCTGACAAAAGCAGTCTTCGCCTGCAAAAGGATCAGGCGATGACACGGTGGTGGGCTCGACGATGACATCCTCCTTTTCGTGCTTGCGGTCTTCGGTCTCGTTGCACCAATGAAGAAATCTTTGCCCCCTTGGGAACTTGCGGCTGCGCTGTCCCCCTTGCACCGAAATGGTAACTGCGCCGCTGGCGCGCGCTGGCACCCGCTGGCGCGACGCGTCACTGCTTATATCACTGCCTCCTCCTAAGGCAGGCTTGGCCTTGGATTCTCCGCCCCTCCAGAGCACCTGGCGGGGGCCGCTCCTGAGGGGGTCTTGGCGTCATTCTCCTCGCGAGGCTTAATCCCCTCGCGAGGGTCTTGGGTAGCTGGTCGATCAGCTGGGCCGTACCAGGCCGTAGTAGGAGCTCGTCGCGGCCCGCAGACAGGCAAGTCTGGGTACCCTTGTTCCTAGTACACCGACAATATTAATAGAGCTAATAAAGCAAAACGGGAGCAAAATAAGAGTGAAAATCAGATTGTTGCAAAAGAATTTGAGCAACAAATGAAGCCTAATAACACACCATCATCTCATGTTGCATTTGAAATTAAATTAAAAAGTGGATGTTAACTTGCCACCAAATCTGATATTGATGATCTAGATTTCAGCAAATCTGTTTGCTATGCTTTTGTGTGCAAAGAGACATTATTTTCATTCGAGGACGTGCCTTCCTCTTTGCCTCCTGTTGTCACTAACATTCTGAAGGAGCTCGCGGACGTGTATGCACAAGTCGTGCCACCGAGATTACCACCTATTCGAGGGATTGAGCATCATATTGACTTAATTCTCGATGCATCGCTACCCAACCGCGCACCATACCGTACCAATCCAGAGGAGACGAAGGAGGTTATGTGTCAAGTACAGGAGCTACTCGACAAAGCTTATATATGTGAATCCCTTAGTTCTTGTGTTGTTCCTATTATTCTAGTGCCAAAAAAGGATTGTACATCGCGTAGTGTGTTGATTGTAGAGGCATTAATAATATTACTATTCATTATCGTCATCCTATTCCTAGGCTAGATGATATGCTTGATGAATTGAGTGGCTCTACAATATTCTCCAAAGTTGATTTGCGTAGTGGATACCATCAAATTCGTATGAAATTGGGGGATGAATGGAAAAGAACATTTAAAACTAAGTTTGGATTATATGAGTGGTTAGTCATGCCTTTTGGGTTAACTAATGCACGTAGTACTTTCTTGAAATTAATGAATGAAGTTTTACTTTCATTGGACGATTTTTGGTAGTTTCTTTGATGATATATTGATTTATAGCAGTTCTTTGGAGGAACATTTTGAACATTTACTTGATGTTTTTATTGCTCTACGTGATGCACGTTTGTTTGGTAACCTTGGAAAGTGCACCTTTTGCACCGACCGAGTATCTTTTCTTGGCTATGTTGTTACTCCACAGGGAATTGAGGTTGATAAAGCCAAGATTGAAGCTATTGAGAGTTGGCCGCAGCACAAAACGGTCACACACGTGAGGAGTTTCCTTGGCCTCACTGGACTCTATAGGCGTTTTGTGAGAGATTTCAGCACCATTGCTGCACCTCTCAATGAGCTTACAAAGAAGGATGTGCCTTTTGTTTGGGTTACTGCACATGAAGAAGCATTCACGGTATTGAAAGATAAGTTGACACATGTTCCTTTACTCCAACTTCCTGATTTCAATAAGACTTTTGAGCTTGAATGTGATGCTAGTGGAATTGGGTTAGGAGGTGTGTTATTACAACATGGTAAACCTGTTGCATACTTTTGTGAAAAAATTGAGTGGGCCTAGTCTGAATTATTCTTCTTATGATAAGAAAATATATGCTCTTGTTCGGACTTTGGAAACATGGCAACATTATTTATGGCCCAAAGTATTTGTTATACATTCTGATCATGAATCTTTGAAGCACATTAAAATTCAAGCAAAACTGAACCGTAGACATGCTAAATGGGTTGAATTCATAGAAAACTTTCCCTTATGTTATTAAACACAAGAAGGGAAAAGAAAATGTTAATGCCGATGCATTATCTCGTCGTTATACTATGCTTTCACAACTTGACTCTAAAATATTTGGTTTGGAGACCATCAAAGATCAATATGTGCATGATGCTGAATTTAAAGATGTATTGCAAAATTGTAAAGAAAGGAGAACATGGAACAAGTTCTTCGTTAATGATGGATTTGTGCTTCGTGCTAACAAGCTATGCATTCCAGCTAGCTCTGTTCGTCTTTTGTTGTTGCAGGAGGCGCATGGAGGAGGATTAATGGGAGACTTTGGCGTGAAGAAGACAGAGGACGTACTTGCTACACATTTATTTTGGCCAAAGATGAGACGAGATGTTGAGCGTTTTGTTGCTCGCTGCACTACATGTCAAAAAGCTAAGTCACAACTCAATCCTCATGGTTTATATATGCCTTTGCCTGTCGCTAGTGTTCCTTGGGACGATATATCTATAGACTTTGTTTTGGGTTTACCTCGAACAAAGAAGGGGAGGGGTAGCATATTTGTTGTCGTGGATAGGTTCTCGAAAATGGCACACTTTATACCATGTCATAAAAGCTATGATTCTGCTAATGTTGTTGATTAGTTCTTTCGTGAAATGATTCGCTTGCATGGTGTGCCAAATACTATTGTTTCACATCGTGATACTAAATTTCTTAGCCACTTTTGGAGATGTTTATGGGCTAAGTTGGGGACTAAACTACTTTTTAGTACTACTAATCACCCCCAAACTGATGGACAAACTGAAGTAGTCAATAGAACTTTGTCTACTATGCTTAGGGTTGTTTTGAAGATTAAGAAGAAAATGTGGGAAGAATGCTTGCCCCATATTGAATTTGCTTATAATCGTTCATTGCATTCTACTACTAAGATGTGCCCTTTTCAAATTGTATATGGTTTCCTACCTCGTGCACCTATTGATTTGTTGCCTCTTCCATCTTCGGAGAAGGTTAATTTTGATGCTAAACAACGTGTTGAATTGATCTTAAAAATGCACGAGTTAACTAAGGAAAATATTGAGCGCATGAATTCTAAATATAAACTTTTTGGAGATAAGGGTAGAAAATGTGTTGTCTTTGCACGTGGAGATCCTGTTTGGTTACATTTGCGTAAGGATACATTTACTAATTTGCACAAATCAAAGCTAATGCCACGTGTTGATGGTCCTTTTAAGGTGTTAGAGAAAATAAATGATAATGCATATAAACTTGAGCTGCCTGCAGATTTTGGGGTTAGTCCCACATTTAACATTGCAGATTTGAAGCCTTATTTGGGTGAGGAAGATGAGCTTCCGTCGAGGACGACTTCAATTCAAGAAGGGGAGGATGACGAGGACATCACTAACAGAGTTACATCCACAACCCCAACTGATATATATACATGACCAATTACTAGAGCTCGCGCACGCCAATTAAATTACTAGGTACTTTTGTTTCTTGGTAATGATTCTAATGTTCATGAGAATATGATGCTCCCTAAATTGGATACATTTGTCTTGCTTACAAATGAAGGGCCTAGCTTGGACAAGAATGATGAACATTGGAGCAAGATCAAGCATGGAAATGATGGCATGCTCAAGGGGAACATTGGAGCAAGATCAAGCATTGGAGCAAGAGCAAGAGCAACAACAACCATAATGAGTGCGTGAAGCCTTGGACGAAATATACAAGATGCCACTTCATAAATTTCGTCTAGAGGCAATTATAGGTGATGCATCACCTTATTATTGGGCCAGGCCCATGTAATTTCGAAATATTTGAGTATAGGCTCTTTTTAGAGTCCGTATGTGTGGGGAAACAAGAGTTAGGGTTGATTTCGGACCCCTCCTCCAAGGGCCACGAAATCCCCCCCCCCCTCTTCCTCCATATATACAACCCTTAGGGCGTCGTTTACACTTTGGGTTTTGTTTAGATTGAAGTTCGCCATAGATGCAAGTTCGCGTACTTTGTTTGTGTTCAACGACCAGACAAAGACGTCACAGAACCCCACCTTGATCAATAAAGCTTTCCTCTTATATTCGCAATATCTAGATTGAAATCTTAGTTTCTTGCTTGTTTTTCGTTTGCTTGTAGGAAATAGACCCTTGTGGTCAGGTTGATCATGCTCCAGCGTGGTCAATAACCTCTCGGAGTTTGTTTAGCGATTGCTAAGGCGCGACGTCCTCGCACATTTGTACTCGGATGGTTAAAGTCTACTCCACCAAAAATGATAGCCACCATCTCATCGAAAGACAAGACACCTTTGCCTCTATCACTAGGTCCGTCCAGTGCATATATAAACAGGAGGGTTTAGTCCGCAGAGATAACAATCACAAATTACATAGGCTAGACTCCTAGGGTGTTTAGCCATTACGATCTTGAGGTAGATCAACTCTTGTAAACCCATATTCATCAAGATCAATCAAGCAAGAACTCATATACGGCTCTCCTCGAGTGCTTTCCTACGATGAAGTAGCGCAAGAACAACACCGGAATGACGATGTTGTGCTACTTGAGGAGAACCGTCTATGGGTTGCTGGACGTGCTGCATGATACTAGCAGGCCCTGCATCGCTATCACAGCCGAAGGGTCCATGCCCAGAGTCTTGAGGAAGGCGACCTTGTTCTTAGGTGCGTTAACCCGCCAAGGGTGCAAACAAGTTGATGCCAAAGTGGGAAGGCCCTTACCGGGTAGTACGAGTCACCAGACCTAGTGCAGTCTGTCTGGAGACCAGAGATGGCATTCAATTGCAAAACTCATGGAACACTGAGCATCTCCGTAAGTTCTACCCGTAAGGCACGGCTGTTAGGTCCTGCCACGGCAGCCACCCTTTTATACAAGCTTTACCGATGCTGCATGTAACCCTTTGTACAAAGCCAGGCGCGGACCCTGAGCAGTAGAAATAAACGAAGCGATGGGGGGCCCCAAACACTGCATGCATGCATAGCTTTAGACAAGCATCTCATGAGCATATACACCAGGGGCATATGCTAGGATGTTTCCTTCAGCACTAACTGTAGGTTTCTTGCCGCTGACCTTGTCCCGAAAAGAAGAAACGGAAACAAGTCTATATTGAGCTCCAGCAAGCAACGCAGATAAGTTCCATATTTTTCTGTCCATTTGTGTTTCTATAAGAAAAATGTGTGCATTTTTGAAAAGACCCCATCACCTCCATGGCATTCGTACTCCCATTCTATGGTAAAATGTTTCGTCCGAGGCAGTTGTAGTTGCATCAACTCGAAGAGGTTCGACAGGGGTCCGGTTTTCTTCCGCGACGTTGTGCCCGGCAGGCCATGCCCTATGGCAACTAACGGAAGGCGCCGGAAAGGCAACTTGCCGGGAAGCAGCTTGTTTACTTGAAAGTAAATAGGCATTTTCCCTCTGCATGTATAACATTCGTGCGCAAGCGCCCGACAAGGCTATCTTTCTTTACATTAAACATGCTGATAAACAAGTACATCTCTTATAGAACACAAACATAGGTAGAAGAGATTACATATTTGAAACTAAAATTTGGCAGATGCCTACATATTTTATATTGAAAAAAATATAAGTGCCCCGAAATCCCTTTCTTGTCCCTCTCCTCCTAGGGATCACCTTGGGAGATTAAGAGGACAAAAGGGAGTTGTCGGAAGAAGCCTAACAGGGTTAGGAGGGCGCGGAAGAAGGTGATGGCGAAGGAGGTAGAGGAGTTGGTCCCCTAGTCACCGCCACCAGGGCCAGCAGGACATGGCAGGGCGGTCGTAGTCGGAGCCCATGAGGAGGCTTGTCGGGGCCTAGCTGGAAGGCTGCTGGAGGAATCAGAGACACCATCCACACCCCCTCATCCAACTCCCCAGCAAATCGCCTTGCCGAGGGAATACGCAGATGCTGATGGTGGTGCTGTCGACTAACGGTGATGGTGCGGCTGATGCTCAGCCGGAGTCGGAGTCATCGTCCTCCCCACCGGCTCCGACGTCATTGCCATCAATATCCTCCTTGTCGCTGCCGCTCGAGGTGGAGCTTTCGTCCTCGGCCGAGCTCTCCACGCAACACCCTAAGCGAGTACCCAAGCTTCCGAAGACCTTGATGGATAGCAGGGCCGCATCCATTAACTTAAAATAGAGGACATTCCCTACCGTCAAGCTGTGGGCACGGATGAAGGTTTTCCAGCCGCGCCGGAGGAGCATGACATGACGGGCCGGGAAATCCATGTTCACCTGCATAATGCCATTGCACCAGCCCCTCATGTGCAACCTCGGCATTAGCGGCTGTTCCACCTACATCGCCCTTGAAAAAGGACTAGGGAGCCCAAGACGACCTCGCGGGGCACCTCGCAACTTGACAAAAAAATTGCAACAGTTGGTCCCAAACATGTCCCTCACGCGGATCGGGAGCGACCAGAGAAGGTAGGATTGCGGCGCCGCCTCATCCCCCTCGGCCCCGAGGACCGCCTCGCCCTGTCCTGCGCCTCTCCCACCGGTGATGGATTCCCCCCCCCACACACCACTAGCTGGGGTAGATGCTGTCGAGAAGAAGCTCTCCACGCCCACCTTCCCTCTTTATAAGCGGATTGGGTCGGGGGCTAGCTCCTCCCCCTGGAGGCCGCCGCCCCACTCCACTAATCTGGCTCCTCTGCACTACTAACAGTGCGCAGATTCCATACCGCCCATCTGCGACAATCCACTGCGCCCCGCTTTCCGCCATCACCCACCTTCCTGTGTCCGGTATTTCTACCACCAACCCTACGCAATGCATCTGGCATACGTGGTGGAAACGGCAGGAGCAGCATATGAGAAAGGAGGTAGTTACTATCCCGTGTGCATGGGACGTGGTCAACCGGCGGGTCGTGGCCCAAAGGTCTCCCCACAACGTCTCACACGACGAGTGGGAAAATCGTAAACCGTCCTCATTCAAGAACAGGTTAATGAAGAAGCAAGGAAAATATCAGAACCGAGCTACTACAAGACCTTTGCCTGTGTACTGGATAGGGCCTACCCCTGTGACGCTTGGTCGCGCGTTCGAGCCAGGCCCCGGGGGCTTCTATCGGTGCAACAAACCTTGGTATGTTGCCCAGACTATACACAAGCATGAAGATAAGATTACAACAGCAAGACAAGGTCAATCTAAAGATTTAGCTATTTGTGAAGTCAAAGGGCAGATCAAGAATACCACGACAAGTCAAAGGAACAAGATATCACTAAAGACAAAACTCCCTTGCCGAGCAGGCAAGCCCAGCCATGTCGAGGCTGTGCCAAGGAAAATCTCAAGACTCCCATGGCAGGCTTGCCAGGACGCCAAGGGCAGGTCAACCCACCAAGACCACATTGCTCCACCACACAGAGACTCGTCACTTATCAGTGCGGTGTCGAGCCCTCAAATGATTAAGTTGCATCCACCAAGCATGTGGCAGCCACCGAGGAGATATTTTTCCTCCAAATGACACCCGTCCATCGGCGTGTCACGTAGACATAGTGAAAGACTGATAAAGTGGCACGGCAAGGCTTGTCAGGCTACTCCACGACATTATATTAAGCGGTGCATTTAATGCGCCATATCCTATCTGCAGAGTTAGGTAGGATAGCACTATTGGCTATCTAATCAACCAACAGTGATCATGTCGCCACTTTGGATTCCCCTTGGACTATAAAAGGAGGACTGAGGCGAGCTTAGAAGGGATTCAGACCATCGTATACTCATACTCGCGTAGTCACTCTCCCCGAGGCCACCTTGTTGGGCTAGAGGGCTACGTGCTCCTCACACTACCTCATCAAATCCACAAAAGCAGGAGTAGGGTTTTAAGCTTCGAAACGGCCCGAACTTGGGTAAAAACCACCGTGTCACCATTGTCACGCTGCCCCTGTGGCCTCCGCTCTTTGCGCAACATGCCCTTCCCCCTCGCTGAACCACCAAGGGGCCGACGGTCCCATAGGTTATCATGTTTTCTCAAGACAACCTATCTTTGTTTCCGATCAGGATTATGGATTCTCTGTCGACCCAGAGTTAATTACTTTGGTTCAATCTGATCGTTTCCATGGCTATGCAACTGAAACTGTAGTAGAACATCTTACTAAACTGAATGATATATCCACCCTTTTTGCTCATGATGAGAAAATCCGCTACTACTATATGCTCAAATTATTTATGTTATCATTAAAGGTTGATGTTATGGCATGGTACAATATTATTGCTCCTGGTTGTGTGTGTAGTCCCCAGGATATGATTTACTATTTCTCTGAAAAATATTTTCCTGCTCATAAGAAACAAGCTGCCTTATAGGAAATATTTAACTTTGTGCAAATTGAATAAGAGAGTCTCCCACAAGCTTGGGGGAGGTTTATCCAATTGCACAATGCTTTGCCTGAATATCCACTTAAGAAAAATGAAATACTTGATATATTCTATAATGGACTAGCTGATGCTTCTAGGGACTTCCTAGATAGTTGTGCTGGTTGTGTTTTCAGGGAACGAACTGTTGAACAAGCTGAGAAATTATTGAACAATATATTGAGAAAATACGATGATTGTACTCTTCTAGAACCACCGCCTAAACTCACTCCAAAGAAGAGGGGTATCTTATTTCTCAGTCCCGAAGATATACAAGAGGCAAAGAAATGCATGATGGAAAGGGGTATTAAAGCTGAGAATGTTAAGAATTTACCACCTATTGAAGAAATACATGGACTTGATACAGCACCATCGGTGGTAGAGGTAAATTCTCTATTAAAGTTTGATGAAGGTGACATCCCATACAATAAACATCCAAGTCAATGCTTATATGAGTTTGATAATTACATTAGAAAACAAGATCACTTCAATGCAAATATTGTGAAACAACTAAAATACAACTCTGATATGATTGCTTGCTTGAGTGACCTATTATTTAGAATAACTAAAGATGTTAGAGGTGTAGGAAAACATTCCTCTATGGTTCAAACCGAGTTAGTTGTTCAATCTCAAAGATAATTGCTAAATTAAATGAATAATATTATGAATGATTTTGTTGTTTGAGTAGCAACTAGAGGAGGAAAAATGACTTAGGAACCACTTTATCCTGAGGGACACCCTAAAAGAATTGAACAAGACTCTTGGAGAACTAACATTGATGGCCCTAGTCATTCTAAAAGCAAAAAGAAGAAGAAAAATGATAGGACCTTGCATGCCCCTAGTGAACCTAAGAAAGAAAACCCTCCTGAAGATAACAATGATGCATGTATTTCTGATGCTGAAACTCAATCTTGTAATGAACATTCACATAGTGATAACAAAAAAGATAATGACGATGTTCATGAAGACACTTCACTAGACAATAATAAAGAACCAGATAATGATGTTGAAATAGAACCTGCGGTTGATCTTGATAACCCACAACATAAAAATAAAAGATTTTGTTTCTAGAAAACATGGTAAGGAAAGAGAGCCATGGGTTCAGAAACCCATGCCCTTTCCACCTATTCCATCTAATAAAAAGATGATGAAGAATTTGAACGCTTTGCTGAAATGCTTAGGCCAGTATTTTTGCATAGTCGATTGACTAATATTTTAAAGATGGCCCCTAATGCAAAGTATATGAAAGACATCCTCACCAATAAAATAAAGATACTTGAAGCTGAAATCTCCACCATGCTTGGTAATTATTCTTTCAAGGATGAAGTACCTAAAATACTTCGAGACCCTGGAACACCAACTATTCCTTGCTCCATCAAAGAAAACTGTGTCAAAACTGCTTTATGTGATTTAGGAGCTGGTGTTAGTGTTATGCCTTTCTCTCTATATAAAATACTTGATTTCAATAAACTCACTCCTACTGAAATAGCTTTGAAAATGGCTAAGAAATCAACTACCATATGATGCAGAGCATCCTACGGCTATCTCCATGTACACCGTCATAGCACCTCAAGCCCCAAGCGAACCTACCGGACTAAAGGTGAACCCACTCCTCTTAGAGATTTACATGAATATCCTTTGGACTTGGTCACTACCTCACCACGGACATTGTGCATTCTTAGGTACTTCGGAGATCGTCACGAGGAAGCACGGAGGAATCACCAAGTTCACTAGAGACCCAAGAGGAAGGAGAGGGAGAAGAGCGCGAAACTTCGGAGGCCCCTGGACACTCCGGGTGCCCGGACGTGGACATCCCCGGGTGCCAGGCCAACTGGCCCCGGGTTCCCGGCCCCTGCGCTAGGAGCTGCTGCCTCCGCCCACGTGCCCGGCCCTCCCCTTCGGCCATCTGCCTGGGCCTCTCCTGCCGGCCCAGGGTGCCCGGCCCACTGGCCCCAGGTGCCGAGCCCATCGCCTGGCACTGTCCCAGCCACCCCGCTGGTGCCCGGCCTGGAGCCCCGGGTGCCCAGCCACTTGGCCCAGCCGCGCCCGGGCTGCACCCCGTGTGCCTGGCCGTTCTTCCCTGGGTGCCTGGGCCACCTACATCCGCGACCCTCCTGGTGCCTGGACCCATGCCCCCGGGTGCCCGGACCTCTCCGAAATATCTGCGTTTTAGGGTCATTTTGGACCTTGGTTTCCCTCTCTGCCCCCCAATTCGTCCCTAGCCTTTATATACTCTTCCCCTAGCTCATTTGTAATTATAGCAAAGTAGATATGAGTCATTTGAGAGCTTTGCTCCTTCGCTCTTGTGGATCAGGACCCCTTTAGGGAAGAATCCTTGTGGATTATCAAGACCCTTTTTAGGGAAGGATCCCCATCATAGGATCATCAAGACATCTCTCCACATAGGATTGGGATGAACTCTATGGTGTATCCATGTTCCCCTTGTTGTTCTTGTACCTTTGTGGATCTTGTGTGTATGTGAGTCTTGTGGATGTGTTATTTGGGCTTGTTCTTGAGTGTTTCTCTTGTGTTCTTCCCTTTGTGCTCATCTTGTTCTTGCGGATTCACCTCCAATTAGTTAAAGATCTCCTCTTAGTGTTCCACCCTACAACATCATGGTATCTAGAGCTATGGTTTCTCATGAAATTGGAGCCCCTCTTATTGTTTTCTAGCCTAATTTTGTTGTGTTCTTGCCCAATTTCAAAAATCCCCACAAAAATAGCCCCAAAAAATTTCTTGCAATTTGTTGGTTCTTGTGAGATTTGTTGTGTTTGATCCTCGATTTGGATGTTTGGCAACTAGATCTAGCTTTCCCCCATCTATCCCCACCCTTCCCACCACAAAATCCACTAATTTCTTGCTTTTCCCAAAAAGTTTCGACCAAATCTGACACCACCGGGTGCCCGCACGTCCGGGCCGGTTTTCCCTGACAACCCCGGGTGCCCGCACCCCGAACCCCCGGGCACCCGCACCCCCCTAAATCAACCCAACTACACTACGGTTTTGGCCGTAACTTTCACATCCGGAATCGGTTTTTCGTGTTCCTTAGCTCGTTGAGTAGCTATTGACATCCCCCATCATCATAGATAGGTTCCAACACCATTTGACTCCATAAAAATTTGACCATTTTGACAAGTGTGTTTAGACCATCCACCATATCACCCACCATACCACCATAGCTTTCCGCAACATAACCCAATTTCGACCCATGTAGCATTTGCGGTTGTTTGAGTGGTTACTTGTCTCCTAAGGTGTTTCGGCTACTTAGGGATGAGTGCTTCCTCATCAACCACCACCAGCACTTCATCATTGCCATCTACGAAACCACCACCACCGCATGTCCTCTACCACCATTTGACGTTTGTCCTTTAGATTTTGAGTTGTGTTTTTTTTCGTTTCCCAGGGTGTTTCGGCTAACTAGGGACGGTTCTGCATCAAGAACACCGTCTCTCATCAACATCATGGGACGGTAACTTTGACGACACCATTGTACATATTCCTTGCCATTGCATTGTTAACCCCTAGCCCATTTTGCATCACTTTCCTATCAAGACTAGCCATTGAGTATTGTCGGCAACGTTACTTGTGCACATTAGTGATCATCAATCTACACCTTCCATTACATACATACCACATCATCTTGGTATCATAGTACCATCCTTTGTGTCACAAGATTGTTTCCGCATATACACAATTGCTATCTTGGTTTGTGCATTTCGCATAAGTGGCCATATAAAAAATCTTTTAAGCAAAAGAGGAAAAACAAAGAGCTTGTAAGAAATAGCCATAGCATTCCACATCGCATCACATACAACCATATTGATAATCTTGTATCATTGTGTGCGAAATACCGGAACATCATACATATATAGCGTACTTGGGATACAAAGTTGATACACTTTGCATGTCATAGGTTGTTCACAAGTGTTGTATCCGCCTATAGAGCAATCATGCTAGCGTCTCTCTTGAGTTGTGCAACACGAGAATTTTCCGAGGATTCCACATTCTGTGCTCATTCCTAGGTTGCACGACCCATTTATGTATCTGTGTGTGTGTTTCCGTGTGCCATTCTTTGCTATTGATCTATTTGCTTTACATTGCAATTTTGTGAACCTTTCTCAACATTTTCGATATCTTGGACTAACATTTGCTTGAATTTTGTGCCACTTGTCCTAGCCAAGCCACTCGATAAGCTTTACTTTGTAGGTGTGAGTGAACAAGTCCGGTACCAATTCCACTATTCTCTAATATCGCATTGAGTGAAAAGGGATAGACTCTCAACTTTGGGAAACATTATCTTGGTATTGTTTATCTCATTTCCTACTCACCCTCTACTCGAGTCTTGTGATGGATAGGCAAAGCACATCATCTCTGGTCTTCGACATCGACGACGCGAACAACTACATCCACGCGCAAACCATCGGATTACAACAAGCAATGCAAGAGCGCCTCGACAACATCGTTATCAACTTCCGACACATGGCGGCCGACTACAAGTCTTCTTCCGCTTCGTCATCTTCTCGGCGGCAATGTTCAAGTCTCAAGTCTTCAGAGCGCAAACACAATCGGAGCCTTCTACAACAAGACGGCGACAAGATGATCGAGCATGGGATTTTCCCTTCGGTCATGGAGGAGAGCGATGATGTGCCATCTTCGGCCTTCATCCATGACGATGGTGACGAGATGATCGAGCATGGGATTTTCCCTTCGGTCATGGAGGCGAGTGATGATGTGCCATCTTCGGCCTTCATCCATGACGACGGTGACGAGATGGTTGAGCATGGGATTATCCCTTCGACCACGGCGGCGTATGGTGATGAGTTGAGTGACTTGTGCAACCATATTGAGAGTGAGAGTGACATCACCACTAGCCCCATATATGATGAGATTCCCCATTTCACATGTGAGGAGAGCCACCACCACCACTGGAGTGAAATGAGTGACTCCACCATACGTGACTATGAGTGCACCTACCTTGAGGGAGTGAGTGAGCCACCAACACATAGAGAGAGTGAGATAGTTGACGGGTCATGTGAGGCCACTTTAAGCACTAACGACTTGACCTCTACCTCTATTGTGTCTTCTCATTTGGTGCTAGGTCCTAGTTATGATGACGCGTCGATCCGCGACGACTTCTTCCTTCCTATAGGCAAGACATTGGCCATGGTGGACTATGATGTACCCCCCACATGGTTGCATCAAGATGAAGATGATGACCACCATTTGATCTTTCCCACCTCACCTACACCACATGAGTGGAATGATAAAGGTAAAATAGGTGAAGGTGATGCTCTAGTCACACTAGTGGACATTCTTGACATTGATTGCTTGCATGATGTTGATCCACCTGTTACCATGCTTCATGCTAGTATGATTTCCCCATGCGATGATTTACCCGTTTATGATGAGTAGGATGATTTCCATGTGGATTCTATTAGTTGTGATGCCATGTTACATAGGATTTCTTGTGAAAATTCTCTAGGTCACATCATGTTTGACAATCCGCTTGACTTGTCATATGCTATGCATGAGATCACTTGTATGTCATATTTTCAATGTCATCATAGTAACTATGCATATGCCATTAAGATAAACCCAATTTGCACTTATGGCATAGATGACAAGCCCATGGTTATTGGCATTTGTTTTTCTTGTGATGATATTGACATGCTTCCTTTGCATCATATCCATCATATGCCTAGCCATGACCACCTAGCTTGGAATATGCTTTGTTTTGGATGTTATCAATATTCTCCATGTGTTGTTTCTACTCATGCTCATGAGGAGACCCCCATAGTTTACTCATACTTACTAGGAGACCTTGATGCATGCCATACCTTGCATGATTGCCATGATTGTGTGCACCATATGCATTCCATGAATAACAATGCTCTACATATATCTCGTGATGCATTACACAATTTGAGTCCCCATTGTGTTATACATAACAACTATTCATTCGTGATGGATGACATGTTTCTATATCACACATCTCATTTATTTGAGCATTGGCTATTGTGCGCTAACTAACACACACACGTGCGCATCATGATGGATGATGTGTACATATACCACGCACACATAATTTTTTTCTTTCTCTTTCTTTTGAGTAGGTACTCACCAATACTTGTCAACCTCACAATCCCATGAGTTGACAAAACGAGCTCTTGAGAGCAACGACGATTTGGGATCCCGTGGATTGTCCCTACCACCGTTCTCTTCGCGCAACCTATACGCGCATCTCTTTTACGTGACTCTCACACGACTATGGGCTATTTACCACTTGTCATCTTATGCCCATTCTATCATGTTCACTTTGCATGTTATGCCTCTTGCTATGAATTTGCCATGCAACTGTGACCCTTGCTTACATTTGCTCATGATTCATCATTCTACTACTATTATGTGTATTTGAATGCTTGGTGGGGATACTTGTTGCTATTTCCATGTTTACATTGTGCCCCGTGCTATTCTTGATTGTTGTGTTGGGAGAGTCATGATGATAAATTGCTATTTACTTATGACTTCTCGCCACCATAATGATGAGACCTTGCTCATAGCTTGCTTTCATATGTGTGCTATGCCTTGTGCATTATTCATGCATATGCCTATTATTTCATCACACGACATGCTTGCCATGATTACCTCTAGTATGTTGCATCTTCGCACTACTAACTTGCTTGACTTGATCACTATGATTGCTTGCTATATTGCATCACCCATGTTCCACTATTACTAGCTTTCTTGGGTTAATGACATATATGGTCATGCATTTCACATGATATATCTTGATCATTGTCACTTTTCTCCAATAGTTACATCTCTCATATTCACTTGTTCTGAGTGCAACCATGCTATACTTGTTGAATTCGGAGACTTGGACACCTTACTTGTGATGCATGCTTGCTTGTTTGAGCCTAATGTATTTGGTTGTTATCGCATCATATGCTTCCATACAATGCCATGTCCCCTTGTCCTTTCTTATGATAAGAATGATGAAAATACTTGTTGGGTGACTCACCATACGAATAGGTTTTGCATCTTCGCTAACCTCATTTTTTTCTGAGTGTTTGTCATGTTCTTTCATTTTGAAGGATTCACAAGGCGGTACCATCACGAGGCATCTTGGGTATGTGAAGGCATACACGTTGCGCGACAACAACATTTTCGACATCCTCATCAAGGTGCATTCCTTCCTTGTGAGCCATCCCCACATATGCTTGGATTTCATGGATGCACCACCGGTCTACCACTCTTGCCACGACATTGACCATTGGTATATCAACACTCCGTTGGCACATTGCACCCAAACATTCATATTTGTTGATTGTGTGCCCACATGCCATGCTCCATGGTCATATCATACCCATAACAAATTTGCATCTTATGCATTGATTAACGCACATTATGATTGCCTTGTTGCATCTTGTATTCCCATGTCATCCATGATGTATGAGCTTATGCATTTCCTTAGAAAATTTGTTGTGATCTTTCTTAATGGACTCTTCATACATATTGATCACATTGACAATCATTAATTGCATGATCACATACTCACACTGAGCATCATTTACCATGTTCATGCTTTTGATACACAATCCCATTACGACATCATATTACACAACGGTAGCATTTGCCACTTCTTGCACCATGAGCTTGATCACATGAATGCACTGTATGCCATGCTCTTTCATTTTGCTACAATTCATGCTCATTGGCACTACCGACTTCATTCGATGGACTCATGCTTAAATGATGGACACCTTGCGTCCGCCAACCATTGTATTTCCAAGTGTCCCTTGTGTTTGCTCTTTTTGCATGTCTACCATTCCAACGACATCTTGGTGTACTTTGCTCGCGGCGTGACATACACCTCGTCCAACAACAAGTCCATTGGGGAGAGGTTCTCCCCCTGGTCTTTGGCCTTCATGGCGATAAAGGCCCCTCCGGGATCCTCCTCCATGGCCTCCCGTGATGATGGCCCGCTCCGACAGGGTGCCAGAGAGGGCTTAGATTGATTTCTCGTGGGTTACAGAGGCTTGCGGCGGCGGAACTTGCGATCTATGTTATTATCTGGAGGTTTCTTAATTTATAGGAATTTTTGTTGTCGGTCTCACGTCCAGGGGGTCTCCGAGTCGTCCACGAGATAGGGGCCCACGCCCAGGGGTGGTGGGCGCGCCCCCCAGCCTCGTGGACAGCCCGAGGGTCTTATGGCCCAACTCTTTTACTCCAGCGGCTTCTTTTGGTCCATAAAAAATCATCAAAAATTGGCACGTCAATTGAACTCCGTTTGGTATTCCTTTTCTATAAAACTCAAAAAGAAGGAAAAAACAGAAACTGGCACTGGGCTCTAGGTTAATAGGTTAGTCCCAAAAATCATATAAAATAGCATATAAATGTATGTAAAACATCTAAGATGGATAATATAATAGCATGAATACTTCAAAAATTATAGATACGTTGGAGACGTATCAGCATCCCCAAGCTTAATTCCTGATCGTCCTCGAGTAGGTAAATGTTAAAAGAAATAATTTATGAATTCTGAATGCTAGCAGATGCACATGTTTGATCAATGATAATTTCAATCACCTTTTATAGCATCATTATGTATCATAACATTATCTCATCTCATAACACTTTTCATGATCAAGTAAGAAGCTAATCACATGCTAAAGTATAAATCATAAACTTTCTTGAAAACTAACAAACAGTGCTCTTAGTCATCAAACAATTGCAATTCATCTTATTTTCGGGATGAGCCTATGTAAGAGCTTTGATTCAGCAAACTCCACATACTCAACTATCATTTAATCTTTCATAATAGCTAACACTCATGTGATATTTATGGGTTGAAAATTTTAATCGGACACAGAGAAAGATAGGGGCTTATAGTTTCGCCTCCTAACCTTTTACCTCAAGGGTAATGTCAACAATAATAATTTATGAAAACCTACATACAAGTGGATATATATATATCCGGATCTCTCCAACACAAAGTGATTGCCAAATGAAAAAGTGTAAAAAGGAAAGGTGATGATCACCACGACTCTTGTATAAGGGTAGAAGATAAAACTAAAAGATAGGCCCTTCGTAGCGGGAAGCAGAGGTTGTCATGCGCTTTTATGGTTGGATGCACACAATCTTAATGCAAAAGAACATCACTTTATATTGCCGCTTGTGATAAAGACCTTTATTATGCAGTCCATCACTTTTATTTCTTCCCTATCACAAGTTCGTATAAAGCTTATTTTCTTCGCACTAATAGAACATACATATTTAGAACCCAATTTTTATTGCATGCACCGATGATAACTTACTTGAAGGATCTTACTCAATCCTTAGGTAGGTATGATGGACTCTCATGGCAAAACTGGTTTAAGGGATGTTTGGAAGCACAAGTAGTATTTCTACTTGGTGCAAAGAATTTGGCTAGCATGAGAGGGAAAGGCAAGCCCAACATGTTGGATGAACCAAGACAATATAACATTTCGGATATAGGAAAACATAACCCATTAAGTTTTCTTCCTTTTCCAACATCAACCTTTTAGCATGTCATATTTTAATGAGTGCTCACAATTACAAAGATGTTCAAGATAGTATATTTATATGTGAAATCTCTCTTCCTTCAATATTCTATCATGAATTGTTCAAGTGACCAATTCTGCGTTTACTAACTTTCAATAAGTTTACTACCTATACTTATTCTGTGTGAAGTCATTACTCCCCATGGTATAAGCATATGAAACATATATAAATTCAGATTTATGATATTCAATTCATTCAACCATTTACTCATAGGATGTACGTGAAGCACATGAGTAAATGACAAACTACTCCAAAAGATATAAGTGAAGGACACTGAGTAGTCAAATAATTAACTAGCCATGGGAGGATTCTTTTTCATTCAAGATTTCAGATCCAATGATTTTATTCAAACATCAAGTAAAATTGAAAATACGCTCCAAGCAAAATACATATCATGTGACGAATAAAAATATTGCTCCGAGTAAGGTATACCGATAGTTTTGAAGACCAAAGAGGGGATGCCTTCCGGGGCATCCCCAAGCCTAGGCGCTTGAGTCTTCCCTGAATATGACCTTGGGGTCCCTTGGGCATCCCGAAGCTTAGGGTCTTTCCACTCCTTATTCTCCTCATATCGATATCTCACCCAAAGCTTGAAAACTTCAACCACACAAAACAGAGTAAACCATTCACTTTGGTACTGTCAAAGACAAGTTTCATAATTGTTATCACATAATGCCTGCTGTACCATATAATTTTTACAATTTATATGGATAAATATAAGCCATAGAAACTAGAAAACAAGCAAACTATGCAATGAGAACATAATCTATGAGAAACTAAATAGTTTGTAATGATCTGAACAACGACCATACTTCTGCTACTCTAAAAATTATGAAATAAATTGGTGGACGTGAGTAATTTGTCTATTAACCTTCTACAAAAAGAATCAACTCAAAATCACTCTTCTGTAAAAAATGGCACCTAATCCCGTGAGCACAAAGTTTCTATTTTTTTTACAGCAAGATCACATTAACTTTCACCCAAGTCTTCCCAAAGGTCTTACTTGGCACTTTATTGAAACAAAATCTATAAAACATGATTACTATAGTAGCTTAATCATGTAAACACACAAAAACAGTAAGGTTAAATATTAGGTTGTCTCCCAACAAGCGCTTTTCTTTAATGCCTATTAGCTAGGCATAATGATTTCAATGATGCTCACATAAAAGATAAGAATTAAAACATAAAGAGAGCATCATGAAGCATATGACTAGCATATTTAAATCTAACCCACTTCCTATGCCTAGGGATTCTATGATCACATAATTTATAGGAACAAGAATCAACTAGCATAGAAAGGCAAGACAAGTATAACTTCAAAACTTTAGGCACATAGAGAGGAAACTTGATATTATTGCAACTTCTACAAGCATGTATTCCTCCTTCATAAAAAAATTCAGTAGCATCATGAATGGGTTCAACAATATAACCATCACATAAAGAATTCTTTTCATGATCTATAAGCATAGAAATTTTAATACTCTCCACATAAGCAAAATTCTTCTCATTCAGAATAGTGGGAGCAAACTCCAAATAGTGGAATCATTACTAACTAAAGTTGACACTCTTCCAAATCCACTTTAGATGATAGTATTATTCATACTCCAAAAGATATAAGTGAAGTTCATGGAGTATTCTAGGATTAATATCGACTAGCAAATATCCAAGCTCAAAATATATAAGTGAAGCACACGAAGCATTCTATAAAACCGTACTCAAAAGATTTAAGTCAAGCACAAAGATTATTCTATAAGATCATACTCAAAAGATATAAGTGAAGCACATCAAGAATTCTATAAATCAACGAAGGGATATCTCATACTAGCATGGTTCTTAAATAAAAAAAGAAAAACACAAGGGACACAAATAATGTGAACAAAACAAAAACCGAGGTATAGCGATAATTGATGAAGAAGAAAGATGGGATGCCAACCGGGGCATCCCCAAGCTTAGATGCTTGAGTATCCTTGAAATACTTACTTGGGGTGCCTTGGGAATCCCCAAGCTTGAACTCTTGCCTCTCTTTATTCTTCTCATATTGATAGCTCCTCGATCTTCGAACACTTCAACCACACAAAACTTTAACAAAAACTTTGTGAGATCCGTTAGTATAATAAAGCAAATCACTACCTTTAGGTACTGTTGCAAACTTATTCCAATTTCATATTAGCACTTTATCTACTGTATTCCAACTTCACCATGGTTCATACCCCCCGATACTACCCATAGATTCATCAAAATAAGCGATCAACACATAGAAAACATAATCTATCAAAAACAGGACAGTCTATAGTAATTTGTAAGTTTAGTAAACTTCTGTAACTCTAATTTTTTTAAAATATGAAAATTTAAAAAATTTGTAGAGCAGTAGTGTGCAAAAAGTTTCAGACCCATTTGACCTTCCAGTAAAAAAAATTAAAATCACGCGCTACAGCCAAAGTTTCTGTTTTTTGCTCTACACATAGAAAACAAGGAATCTAATCATCCTAAAACCAAAGATTGGCACATTATTTTTATAATACAATGGATATATACAAGGGGATAATTATTTACATAGAAACTTCCATGAAAAATTCTACATTGTTTCCGTGAGCATGAACACAAGTGCTCAAGGTTGACCCTCACTTGTCCAATGCATAACTTTCCAATCACTTCTCTTTTTGAAAAAAATTAGGCATAAGAGGCAAGTGTTTTTTTTGTATTTTCATTCTTTTAATTTTTTTTGTATGTTTCACACACAACTAAACAGAAACAAAAATGAAAAACAAAATCTACTTAGTGAAGAAAGAAAACAAGCACACACGCTATTGCTCCCCGGCAACGGTGCCAGAAAAGAGCTTGATGGTCCCCAAGTGTAGGTAATCATCGTAGCAATTCCCAATGGTGGAAGTGATAAGTATGGAGTATCGAACCCACAAGGAGCTAATGGTAAGATCAACATTTTCTCAAGTCCTATCTGCCACTAATACGACTCTACGTACACCGAACGTTTGCTTCCAACTAGAACGAGAAATAAAACTACGTTGTGGGTATGAAGAGGATAACTTTGCATGATATCGGAGAGCTAAAATATAAAAGTAGGTGATGTTATCATAAAGTTAGAATATATTACTAAATATTATAAATAGCGAGTGTGGAAAAATGATGGATCGATGTGTGGAATTGTCCTAGGCAATTGTTAACAACACCGGTAGTCGTTATTGCAATTTCATATGAGGGAGAGGCATAAGCTAACATACTTTCTCTTCTTGGATCATATGCAATTATGATTGGAACTCTAGCAAGCATCCGCAACTACTAAAGATCATTAATGTAAAACCCAACCATAGCATTAAAGAATCAAGTCCCCTTTATCCCATACGCAACAATCCCCTTACTCGGGTTTATGCTTCTGTCACTCAAGCAACCCACCATAAGCGAATCATGAACGTATTGCAACACCCTACACCGGGAATCCCTCACGCTTGCACGACACGGAGGGCACCATAGGACATCACCAAAATAAAACATACAACT
Source organism: Secale cereale (assembly GCA_902687465.1). NCBI lineage: Eukaryota > Viridiplantae > Streptophyta > Magnoliopsida > Poales > Poaceae > Secale > Secale cereale. The sequence goes on along the minus strand of LR738712.1, from coordinate 318,550,270 downwards.
CGTACCAATCTAGATCATTAATCAACCCAAAGACAAAGGATTACAGCGGGGTGAGGGAGAGTGGACCGCGTAAAAGAGATGAGGATAGTGATGATGATGGTAATGTCGATGAAGACGATCACAGTGGCGATGATTCCCCTCCGGATGGCACTCCAACGCCACCGAGAGAGTGGAGGAGAGGTTCTCCCCCTTGTGCTTCCTCCTCCATGGCTTCCCTCCTAGATGGAGAGAGGTTCTCCCTCTGGTCCTTGGCCTTCATGGCGATGATGGCCCCTCCAGGATCCTCCTCCATGGCCTCCGGTGATGATGGCCCCCTCCAGAGAGGGCCTAGATTGACTTCTCGTGGTTACAGAGGCTTGCGGCGGCGGAACTTGTGCTCTTGGTTATTTTCCTGAGGTTTCTTTATTTATGGGAATTTTTGGCGTCGGTCTCACATCCAGGGGGTCTCCGAGTCGTCCAATAGATAGGGGCCCATGCCCAGGGGGGTGGGCGCGCCCCCACCCTCGTGGACAGACCGGGACTATTCTGGCCCAACTCTTTTACTCCAGGGGCCTCTTTTGGTCCATAAAAATCATCAAAAATTGGCACGTCAATTGGACTCCGTTTGGTATTCCTTTTCTGTAAAACTCAAAAAATAAGGAAAAACAGAAACTGGCAGTGGGCTCTAGGTTAATAGGTTAATCCCAAAAATCATATAAAATAGCATATAAATGTATATAAAACATATAAGATGGATAATATAATAGCATGAATACTTCATAAATTATAGATACGTTGGAGACGTATCACCGTACTAAGCAAAATAAGAAGCATAATAAGATAAACATCACATGCAATCAAAAATGTGACATGATATGGCCATAATCATCTTGTGCTTTTGATCTCCATCTCCAAAGCATCGTCATGATCTCCATCATCACCGGCTAGACACCATGATCTTCATCATAGTGTCGTGGTCGTCTCGCCAACTATTGCTACTACTACTATCGCTAACTCATAGTGATGAAGTAAAGAAATTACATGGCCTTCACAATTTATACAATAAACAGACAACCATAAGGCTCCTGCCAGTTGCCGTTAATTCACAAAACATGATCATCTCATACGATAACGTATAACTCATCATGTCTTGACCATATCACATCACAACATGCCCTGCAAAAACAAGTTAGACGTCCTCTACTTTGTTGTTGCAAGTTTTACGTAGCTGCTACGGGCTTAGCAAGAACCGTTCTTACCTACGCATACAAAAAACCACAATGATTTTTCGTCAAGTGTGATATTTTAACCTTCACAAGGACCGGGCGTAGCCACACTCGATTCAACTAAAGTGAGAGAGACAGACACCCACCAGTAACCTTTAAGCAACAAGTGCTCGTAACGGTGAAACCAGTCTCGCGTAAGCATATGCGTAATATCGGTCTGGGCCGCTTCATCTCACAATACCGCCGAATCAAAGTATGGCATGTTGGTAAGAAGTATGACTATTATCGTTTACAACTCATTGTGTTCTACTCGTGCATATCATCTACGCATAAACCTGGCTCGGATGCCACTGTTGAGGAACGTAGTGTTTCAAAAAAATTCCTAGGATCACGCAAGATCTATCTAGGAGAAGCATAGCAACGAGTGGGAGAGTGTGTCTAAGTACCCTCATAGACCGAAAGCGGAAGCGTCTAGTGACGCGGTTGATGTAGTCGAACATCTTCGCGATCCAACCGATCCAAGCACCAAACGTACGGTACCTCCGCGTTCAGCACACGTTCAGCTCGATGACGTCCCACGAGCTCTTGATCCAGTTCAGCATCACGGGAGAATTTTGTCAGCACGATAGTGTGGTGACGATGATGATGAAGCTACCGGCGCAGGGATTCGCCTAAGCACTGCAACGATATGATCGAGGTGTGTAACTATGGGGTGGGGCACCGCACACGGCTAAAATCAACTTGTGTGTCTATGGGGTGCCCCCTCCCCACGTATATAAAGGAGGGAGGAGAGGAGGAGGTGCGCCCTACGGGGGGCCATCCTACTCCAAGTAGGATCCCCCCTTTCCTAGTCCTAGTAGAACAGGGGGAAGGAAGGGGAGGAGAAGAAGAACGAAAGGGGGGGCCGTCCCCCTAGTCCAATTCGGTTTTGATCTAGTGGGGCCGCACGCCCCTAGATGGTCGCGCCTCCTCTTCCTCCACCTGGTCCCATGTGGCCCAATAACCCCCCGAGAGGTTCCGGTAACCTCCCAGTACTCTGGTATTTATCCGATAACTCCCGGAGCTCATCCGGTGTCCGAATATAACCTTCCAATATAGGAATCTTTATGTCTCGGACATTCCAAGACTCCTCGTCATGTCCGTAATCACATCCGGGACTCCGAACTACCTTCGGTACATCAAAACACATAAACTCATAATACCGATCGTCCTCGAACGTTAAGCGTGCGGACCCTACTGGTTCGAATACTATGTAGACATGAACTAGACTCATCTCTGGTCAATAACCAATGGTGGAACCTGGATGGTCATATTGGTTCCTACATATTCTACCAAGATCTTTATCGGTCAAACCACATAACAACATACGTTGTTCCCTTTATCATCGGTATGTTACTTGCCCGAGATTCGATCGTCGGTATCATTATACCTAGTTAAATCTCATTACCGGCAAGTCTCTTTACTCGTTTCATAATACATCATCTCGTGACGGACTCATTAGTCATTTGCTTGCAAGGCTTATTATGATGTGTATTACCGAGAGGGCCTAGAGATACCTCTCCGACACTAGAAGTGACAAATCATATTCTCGATCTATGCCAACACCACAAACACCTTCGAAGATAGCTATAGAGCATATTTATAATCACCCAGTTATGGTGTGACGTTTGATAGCACATAAGATGTTCCTATGGTATTCAGGAGTTGCATAATCTCATAGTCACAGGAACATGTATAAGTCATGAAGAAAGCAATAGCAGTAAAACTAAACGATCAAGTTGCTAAGCTAACAGATGTGTCTTGTCCATCACATCATTATCCTAATGATGTGATCTCATTGATCAAATGACAACTCATGTCTATGGTTAGGAAACATAACCATCTTTGATCAGTGAGCTAGTCTAGTAGATGCATACTAGGGACACTCTGTTTTGTCTATGTATTCACACATGTACTAAGTTTCCGGTTAATACAATTCTAGCATGAATAATAAACATTTATCATCATATAAGGAAATACAAATAACAACTTTATTATTGCCTCTAGGGCATATTTCCTTCATGAGTCTGGTCCGAAATGTGGGGAGATGCCGCAGTAGGGGCATCCAGGACGTGGGAGGTGTTGAGTGCTGCCCGGAAGGCGGAGCACTTGCTTCCTTCACCTGGGTCAGCCGCTTGATGAGAGATGCCGGCTTCTGTCGTGAATCACCGGTACTTGTCACCCCAGTGATGAGGCCTCTGGGGTTTCAGGTGCCATCCTGTGGTGAAGTGCTCGGGGCCATAGATGTCACCATCACTGCTCCTTCTAGCGGAGCTGGGGCTGATGCTTAAGATGGCAGCATCTTCCTGCCGCCGAGGTGGGTGGCAGTGCCCCGCAGGTGTTACGGGTGACACCACTAACGTTTGCCGCTTCTTCGGTAGAGGTGACGGGTCATACGTCCCACCTTGTGCGGCTCCTGAGTGCACGCCATCCGCATGCCATAGCGAGTGCTCGACCCTTGTCGTGCCCTTCCTGGGTGGCGGTGACGAAAAGATGGTGAGGGAGGGTGGAGGAGACGAGAAGCAGTCCGTTAGGTTGGAGTACGATGGCATTAGAGCTTTTTCCCCGACCTGCAGCCTATTGTCTCATCTTCCATCCCTCCCATATTCCTTGGCGCTTCCGCCTTTCTTCAGTAGTCCACCGGTGGGACTCCCGACAGGTCTTCTCATGGCTTCCGGCTTTGTTCGCGCTACCGGTCCTAGTGGTGATGATTGGGGAGTCATTCACAGAGCTCCCTTCATTACCTCCTTTTCCCAAGCACTCCTTTTGTCCCCTTCCCCTCTTACTGCCATATCTGGGAAAGGAGGAGTAGAGAAAAGGATTATGGGACACTTGTCTTTTTTTCAATCTTAAACTTGTAGGCATTTTCCAAACTTTAATTCAAATAAATGTACCCTCCTTTATCCATGTTTGTGTTCTGTAAGATTTGTACTTGTCGATCAGCATATTAATAAAAAAAGATAAATCATGCCAGGGACTTGTGCATATAATGTGTCCATGCAGAGGTGGGATGCCTCTATACTTCCAAGTAAACAAGTTTTCCCCCAGCAGGCTACCTTGGCGGTACCCTGAGCCTTGCTACCGCGGAACCAAGCTTGACGGGGATAAGACGATGTGAAGAGGGACTAGCCCCCGCCAACCCTTTTCAACAAAGGCCAATGTGACCATTTTGACTGAAGCAGCGTTCGAGTCAAAAGATGGGAGCAACTAAGTTTAGAAAGGTAGCGAGGTTTTCTTATGCACAAGTTCTTACACAACATGTATGGATAAAAGGGAAGAACTTATCTGTTTCGCTTGCGAGAGGTTGCAATGTTGGCTTCTCTTCTCATCTTATCTTGGGGACCCGAGTCCATGACAGGAATCTATGGTATATAAAATTGGGTTGCCTCCCAACAAGCGCTATCGTTTTACGCCCCTAGCTAGGCACGACACATGGATAAATCTAGGTATTGCCATAATGATATGACATTTCGTGAAAGCTCATCTCATATTCCCTACGTTCAGCAGCAAGTTTCCTTTGTGGCAAGCAAAAGAAATCAAAAGGGCTAAATTTAATGGGACAAAAGTCCCCCACATCAATCTCGGGAGGAATAGGTTCCTCTTTTGGCCCTTTGTAATGAACAACCAATTCATCATTATAGGCGTTCTTTTGGCAGAAGGTCATAAGCCTTCGCACAAGGGAGAAGCCGAACCCATTGTTTTGAATAGCAAAATCATCATTCATCTCAGAAATTGTATCAACCAAGATATCGGTAGGAACATTTTTTCTAAGGTTTTCATTAAAAGCAACATGATCAGGAGATCGCAACCGCATTATGTCTTCTTGATTGAACAAGGTAGCTTCTATGGGAGGTCGACAGTCATCTACTCCATAATGAGCAAAGATTTCTTTGGCCTCCTTCATGATAAATCTAAATTCATGAGCGAAAAAGATAGTAGCTGCACACTTAACAGAGGAATGATCAATGTTTGAAAACTCCAAAAATATTCTCTGAATATTGAGATGCATATGGATAAATTGCCTTTCAATTTCTACTATAAGCATCGATACAACATCCGCAAGGCTACTAGTTGTGTGAAGAATAGAGCCAATCATAGTGGGCAAAGCACCGGCACGAGTAAAGAAGTCTTGAAGAACTCCTTTTCCAATGATATTACCACTACCAACCCGGAACTTCGTAATATGTAAAGTGGTAGCTTCGTCCGGGGGGTCAACATAGACGTTGCCCTCGACATTAGTACCCCTCTCGATAAAATCGTCCCCCATCTCAGACATGAGGGCAAGCAAGCAAGCAACACACACTAGCAAACAAGAAGTAAGCGAACGATAAACACACGACAGAACAAGGGCAAATAAAAAGGCAAGGGTGAAGTGGGGGAGAGGAAAACGAGAAAAAAATGTAATGTGAAGGATAAGGGCTTGTGATAGGTACTTGGTATATAACTTTTGTGTAAGCCTCCCCGGCAACGATGCAAGAAATTCTTCTTGATACTTCTCGAGCTTGCATTGTATTCCCACGAAGAGGAAAGGGAGATGCAGCACAGTAGTGCAAGTATTTCCCTCAGTTTTTGAGAACCAAGGTATCAATCCAGTAGGAGACCACGCGCGAGTCCCTTGCACCTGCACAAACAAATAAGAACTTCGCAGCCAACGCGATAAGGGGTTGTCAATCCCTTTATGGTCACTTACGAAAGTGAGATATGATAGAGATGATAGTTTATATTTTTGGTATTTTTTATTATAAGAATAGAAAGTAAAAGCGGAAAAAGTTAAGTAGATGTAGATTGGTATGTTGAGAATAGACCTGGGGGCCATAGTGTCTCTAGTGGCTTCTCTCATGATAGCGATATTCTATGGCGGGTAAACAAATTACTCTCGAGCAATTGATAGAAAAGCGAATAATTATGAGACTATCTAGGCATGATCATTGTATATACGCATCACGTCCGAGACAAGTAGACTGACTCCTGCCTGCATCTACTACTATTACTCCACACATCGACCGCTATACAGCATGCATCCAGTGTATTGAGTTCATAAGAACAGAGTAATGCCTTAAGCAAGATGACATGATGTAGAGGGATAAACACAAGAAATATGATATAAACTCCATCTTTGTATCCTTGATGGAAACAATACAATACGTGCCTTGCTACCCCTACTATCACTAGGAAAGGACACCACAAGATTGAACCCAAAGCCAAGCACTTCTCCCATTGCAAGAACTATAGATCTAGTAGGCCAAACCAAACCAATAATTCGGAGAGACTTGCAAGGATATTATAAGCACACATAAAGAGTTCAGAAAAGAACCAAATATTTCTCATAGATAATCTTAATCATAAACCCACAATTCATCGAATCTCGACAAACACACCGCAAAAAGAGATTACATCGAATAGATCTCCTCGAAGACCAAGGAGAACTTTGTATTGAGATCCAAAGAGAGAGAAGAAGCCATCTAGATACTAGCTATGGATGCGAAGGTCTATGGTAAACTACTCACAACTCATGGTGAGGCGATGATGATGATGTAGAAGCACTCCGTGATGGATCCCCCCTTCGACGGAGCTCCGGAACAGGCTTCAAGATGGGATCTCAAGGGAATCGAAGGTTACGACGGTGGAATTAGGGTTTTCTCTCCTCCTCTGATGGTTTCGATGTATGTAGATATATATAGGAAGAAGGAGGGCACTGGGGGCCTCACGTGGGACCCACGAGGCACGAGGGCGCGCCCTAGGGGGGAACCCCCAGCATCGTGTGCACCACGTGGCCCCTACTCCGTGTTTCTCAAGTCTCCCGTGCGTGATTTTCTCCAAAAATATATCTCCCAAAGGTTTCATTCCGTTTGGACTCCGTTCGATATTCCTTTTTCGTAAAACCCTGAAACAGGCAAAAAACAACAATCTGGACTGGGCATTTGGGTTGGTAGGTTAGTCCCAAAAATAATATAAAAGTGTATGACAAAGCCCATTAAACCTCCAAAACATCATAAATTATAGCATGGAACAATAAAAAATTATAGATACGTTGGAGACGTATCAAGCATCCCCAAGCTTAATTCCTGCTCGTCCTGGAGTAGGAAATGATAAAAACAGAATTTTTGATGTGGAATGCTAACCAACATAGTTTTTCAATGTAATACTTTTAATTGTGGCATGAATATTCAGATCAGATAGATTCAAGACAAAAGTCTATATTGACATAAGAAATAATAATACTTCAAGCATACTAACAAAGCAATCATGTCTTCTCAAAATACTATGGCTAAAGAAAGTTATCCCTACAAAATCATATAGTCTGGCTATGCTCCCTCTTCATCACAAAAAATATTCATATCATGCACAACACCGATTTTAGCCAAGAACTTGTTTTCATACTCTATTCTTTCAAACCTTTCAACTTTCACACAATACATGAGCGTGAGCCATGGACAAAGCACTATGTGTGGAATAGAGAGGTGGTTGTGGAGAAGACAAAAAGGAGGGAGATAGTCTCACATCGACTAGGCGTATCAACGGGTTATGGAGATGCCCATCAATAGATATCAATGTGAGTGAGTAGGGATTGCCATGCAACGGATGCACTAGAGCTAAATATGTATGAAAGCTCAACAAAAGAAACTATTGGGTGTGCATCCAACTTGCTTGCTCATGAAGACCTAGGGCATTTGAAGAAGCCCATCGTTGGAATATACAAGCCAAGTTCTATAATGAAAATTCCCACTAGTATATGAAAGTGACTAAACATGAGACTCTCTATCATGAAGAACATGGTGCTACTTTGAAGCACAAGTGTGGGAAAAGAGATAGTAGCAATTGTCCCCCTTTTTTTCCTTTTCTCCTTTTTTTGGGCCTTTCTTTTTTCTATGGCCTTTCCCCTTTTTTGTGTGGAGGGGCTTTATTGATTTAGCCTTTCCTCCCATGGGACAATGCTCTAATAATGATGATCATCACACTTTCATTACAACTCGATATTACACCTCGATACTACAACAAAATATGACTCTATATGAACCTCCGGTGGTGTACCAGGATGTGCAATGAATCAAGAGTGACATGTATGAAAAATTATGCATGGTGTCTTTGCCACAAATACGATGTCAACTACATGATCATGTGCCAATATGACAATATGATGCATGTCATATGAAAGGAACGGTGGTAAGTTGCATGGCAATATATCTCGGAATGGCTATGGAAATGCCATGATAGGTAGGTATGGTGGCTGTTCTGAGGAATATATATATGGTGGCTGTTTTGAGGAAGGATATATAGTGGGTGTATGGTACTAGCGAAAGTTGCGCGGTACAAGAGAGGCTAGCAATGGTGGAAGGGTGAGAGTGCGTATAATCCATGGACTCAACATTAGTCATAAGAACTCATATACTTATTGCAAAAATGTACGAGTCATCAAAACAAAGCAATCAACGCATGCTCCTAGGGGGGATGTTGGTAGGAGTTAACCATCGCGCGCCCCCGACCTCCACACAAAGGTTGACACTTTACAAATACCTCATGCTCTAACTTCGTCACATAGCGGTTCACCATACGTGCATGCTACGGGAATCACTAACCTTAACACAAGTATTTCTCAATTTCATAATAACTCCACTAGCATGACTCTAATATCACTATCCTCATATCTCAAAACAAATATCAAGCATCCAACTTCTCATCATATTCAATGCACTTAGTGTGAAAGTTTTTACTACATTGATATTGGATGTCTATCATGTGAATACTAGTTTTATAGCCTAAACACATTACCATGCTGTTTTAATAGACTCTCAAATGGATGTAAGTGAAGCATGATAGTTCAACAATTTCTTCAAAATATTACCACCACTGTCCTCTAAAAGATATAAGTGAATTACTAGAGCAAAACTATTCAACTCAAAAGATATAAGTGAAGCACATAGAGTGTTCTAACAATTCCTAGGCCATATTTAAGTCTCTCAAATAGGTGTGTCCAGCAAGGATAATTCTGGAAAACTAACAAGCAAAGACTCAAATTATACAAGACGCTCCAAGCAAAACACATATCATGTGGTGAATAAAAATATAGCTCCGAGTATAGTTACCGATAGATGAAGACGAAAGAGGGGATGCCTTCCCGGGGCATACCCAAGCTTAGGCTTTTGGTTGTCTTGAATTTTAATTGGGGTGCCTTGGGCATCCACAAGCTTAGGCCCTTGCTACTATTTCTTCCGTAGTCCATCAAAGCAATACTCAAAACTTGAAAACTTCTCAACACAAAACTTAGATAAAAATCTCGCGAGCTCCGTTTGTATAAGAAAGCAAACCACTACTCAAAGGTAGTGCAATGAATTAATTCTTTGTTTATATTGGTGTTAAACCTACTGTATTCCAACTTCTCTATGGTTCATACCTCCCAATATTACTCATAGATGCATTGAAATAAGCAAACAACACTCGAAAAACAGAATCTATCAAAAACAGAACAGTCTGTAGTAATCTGCAGGTTACGCATACTTCTGTAACTCCAAAAAATTCAAACTAAATTGGTAAACGTGGGGAATTTTTCTATTAATCATCTGCAAAAAGAATCAACTAAATAGCACGCTCTAGTAAAATCTGATTACCATTCCAGCGAGCGCTAACAATTCTGTTTTTCACAGCAAGAACACATAAACTTCACACAAGTCTTCCCAAAGGTTCTACTTGGCACAAACACTAAACAAAACACAAAACCACATCTAAACAGAAGCTAGATGCAACTAAAGGCAGCAAAAACAAAAAATATATAATTAGGTTGCCTCCCAACAAGCTCTATCGTTTTACGCCCCTAGCTAGGCACGATACATGGATAAATCTAGGTATTGCCATAATGATACGATATGTCGCGAAAGCTCATCTCATGTTCCCTATGTTCAGCAGCAAGTTTCCTTTGTGGCAAGAAAAAGTAATCAAAAGTGCAAAATTTAATGGGACAAAAGTCCCCCACATCAATCTCGGGAGGAATAGGTTCCTCTTTTGGCCCTTTGTAATGAACAACCAATTCATCATTATAGGCGTTCTTTTGGCAGAAGGTCATATGCCTTCGCTCAAGGGAGAAGCCGAACCCATTGTTTTGAATGGCAAAATCATCATTCATCTCAGAAATTCTATCAACCAAGATATCGGTAGGAACCTTTTTTCTAAGGTTTTCATTAAAAGCAACATGATCAGGAGATCGCAACCGCATTATGTATTCTTGATTGAACAAGATAGCCTCTATGGGAGGTCGGCCGGCATCTACTCCATAATGAGCAAAGATTTCTTTGGCCTCTTTCATGATAAATCTAGATTCATAAGCCAAAAAGATAGTAGTTGCACGCTTAACAGAAGAATGCTCAATGTTGGAAAACTCCAACAAGATTATCTGAATACAGGGATGCATATGGATAAATTGCCTTTCAATTTCTACTATAAGCATAGATACAGCATCCGCAAGGCAACTAGTTCTGTGAAGAATAGAGCCACCCATAGTGGGAAAAGCACCGGCACAAGTAAAGAAGTCTTGAAGAACTCATTTTCCAATGATATTACCACTACCAACCCAGAACTTCTCACTATGTAAAGTGGTAGCTTCGTTAGGGGGGTCAACATAGACGTTGCCCTCGACATTACTACCCTTCTCGATAAAATCGTCCCCCATCTCAGACATGAGGGCAAGCAAGCAAGCAACACACACAAGCAAACAAGAAGCAAGCGAACGATAAACACACGACAGAAGATGGGCAAGTAAAACGGCAAGGGTGAAGTGGTGGAGAGGAAAACAAGAGGCAAAAATGTAATGCGAAGGATAAGGATTTGTGATAGGTACATGGTATATGACTTTTGCGTAAGCTTCCCTGGCAACGGTGCCAGAAATTCTTCTTGCTGCTTCTCGAGCTTGCGTTGTATTCCCTCAAAGAGGAAAGGGAGATGCAGCACAGTAGCGCAAGTATTTCCCTCAGTTTTTGAGAACCAAGGTATCAATCCAGTAGGAGACCACGCGCGAGTCCCTCACACTTGCACAAAGCAATAAGAACTTCGCAGCCAACGCGATAAGGGGTTGTCAATCCCTTTATGGTCACTTACGAAAGTGAGATCTGATAGAGATGATAGTTTATATTTTTGGTATTTTTGATTATAAGAACAGAAAGTAAAAGCGGAAAAAGTTAATTAGATGTAGATTGATATGTTGAGAATAGACTCGGGGGCCATAGTGTTCTCTAGTGGCTTCTCTCATGATAGCGATATTCTATGGCGGGTAAACAAATTACTGTCGAGCAATTGATAGAAAAGCAAATAATTATGAGACTATCTAGGCATGATCATTATATATAGGCATCACGTCTGAGACAAGTAGACCGACTCCTGCCTGGATATATTACAATTACTCCACACATCGACCGCTATTCAGCATGCATCTAGTGTATTGAGTTCATAAGAACAGAGTAACGCCTTAAGCAAGATGACATGATATAGAGGGATAAACTCAAGCAATATGATATAAAGCCCATCTTTTTATCCTTGATGGCAACAATACAATACGTGCCTTGTTGCCCCTACTGTCATTGGAAAAGGACCCCGCAAGATTGAACCCAAAGCCAAGCACTTCTCCCATTGCAAGAACTATAGATCTAGTAGGCCAAACCAAACCAACAATTCGAAGAGACTTGCAAGGATATTACGAGCACACATAAAGAGTTCAGAAAAGAACCAAATATTTCTCATAGATAATCTTGATCATAAACCCACAATTCATCGGATCTCGACAAACACACCGCAAAAAGAGATTACATCGAATAGGTCTCCTCGAAGACCGAGGAGAACTTTGTATTGAGATCCATAGAGAGAGAAGTAGCCATCTAGATACTAGCTATGGACCCGAAGGTCTATGCTAAACTACTCACAACTCATGGTGAGGCGATGATGATGATGTAGAAGCACTCCGTGATGGACCCCCCCCTCCGACGGAGCTCCGAAACAGGCTCCAAGATGGGATCTCACGGGAACAGAAGGTTACGGCGGTGGAATTAGGGTTTTCTCTCCTCCGTTGATGGTTTCGGGGTACGTATATATATATATATAGGAAGAAGGAGGGCACCGGGGGCCTCACATGGGACACATGAGGCAGGGGGGCGCGCCCTAGGGGGCGCGCCCCCACCCTCGTGGGCACCACGTGGCCCCTACTCCATGTTTCTCAAGTCTCCCGTGCGTGATTTTCTCCAAAAATATCTGTCCCGAAGGTTTCATTCCGTTTGGACTCCATTTGATATTCCTTTTCTGTAAAACCCTGAAACAGGCAAAAAATAGCAATCTAGACTGGGCCTTTGGGTTAGTTGGTTAGTCCCAAAAATAATATAAAAGTGTATGACAAAGCCCATTAAACATCCAAAACATCATAAATAATAGCATGGAACAATAAAAAATTATAGATATGTTGGAGACGTATCACACGTGTAGCAGCCCGGAGACGGTTCTCCTCGAGAAGCAGAGCATCGTCACGCCGGTGCTAATCCTGCGCTACTTCATCGTAGGCAAGCACTCGAGGAGACCCGTAAATGAGTTCCGTGGGGATAACTGCTTCTGCCCCATAGACAAGGGAGAAGGGAGTCTGCCCGGTAGCTCAGTTTGGTGTTGTTCCGAGGGACGAGAGAACCACCGGGAAAATGTTCTTGTCTTGAGGCCCTGCAGCACTTCAGCATTCGCCCTCTTAGCTTGTCCATTTCTTCTAGGATGTGCAACAAAGGAAAATGAGATCTTTCTTCCAAGGGAATGAGCATATTGCATGAAGGCGCGGCTCGTGAACTGCGTGCCATTGTGGGTGATGATCCGAGAAGGGACCCCGAAGTGGCAGACCAATCCTTTCAAGAACTTGATAGCTGACTTAGCATTCACCTTTCTCATGGCATCTACTTCCGGCCACTTTGTAAACTTGTCAATAACAACAAACAAGAATTCAAAGCCCCTGGCAGCTCGGGGGAGAGGGCCGAGGATATTGAGCCCCCAGACTGAAAACAACCATGACAAAGGGATTGTCTGAAGAGCTTGGGTAGGCAGATGGATGTTCTTGGAATGGAACTGACAGGCATCGCACTTGGTCACTAGCTCGACCGCATCTTGGAGGGATGTGGGCCAATAGAATCCTTGTCGGAATGTTGTCCCAACCAATGCCCTTGATCAAATGTGGGAGCCGCACATGCCTTTGTGTATCTCCGCCAGCAGTTCCTTTCCTCCTTCCTGGCAAATGCACTTCAATTTCACACCGTTGGGCATTCTTTTGTACAGATTGTCATGGTCAAACGGATACATACTGGCCCTCCGGGTTACCCTTTCAGCTTCTTCTCGCTCTTTGGGAACTTCTCCAGTTTGGAGGAAGTGGACTATGTGCCTTGCCCAAGTTGGAGCTTGGGGCTCGACAACAAGGACTAATGGCACCTCCACATTCGTTGGGGGCACGCTCCTCGACCACGGGACCTGAGTCCCGGCAGGAGGGGGCAACCCGACAAGCAAATCAGAGGTCCCTCCCAGGTTCTCCGGAGGGCTCTATCGGGAGAGGCTTACCGGAGTCCAATTTCCTCCTCTTTCGAGCCATTGTTGCTAGGGATAGGGAGGGCTGAGTAAGGTGGAGAACAAAAGTTACTCGTCCAATAGGAAGCTTCTGCGCAGCACACTTTAACAGATGATCAGCAATGCTATTTTCTGCACGGGGTACGTGCTCTGTTTGCAATCCGTCAAAGTGCTCCTCTAACTTTCTCACTTCCTCGACATATGCCTCCATCAATGGGCTTTTATAATCCTTGTTGACTTGCCTCACCACAAGTTGTGAATTTCCACTGATGATCAACTTCTTGATTCCCAACTCTGTGGCGATCCTGAGCCTAGCAAGGAGTCCCTCATACTCTACTGTATTTTTGGTGATGAGGACATCACTAACAGAGTTACACCCACAACCCCAACTGATACATATACAGGACCAGTTTCTAGAGCTCACGCACGCCAATTAAATTACCAGGTACTTTTGTTTCTCGGTAATGATTCTAATGTTCTTGAGAATATGATGTTGCCTAAATTGGATACATTTGTCTATGAAGGGCCTAGCTTGGACAAGAAGGATGAACATTGGAGCAAGATCAAGCATGGAGATGATGTCATGCGCAAGGGGAGCAAGAACGGAGTTACAAGTGATGATTTTAGGACTTTGAAGCCACCATAATGAGTGCGAGAAGCCTTGGACGAAATATATAAGATGCTACTTCATAGATTTCATCCAGAGGCTATTATTGGTGCTGGGTCACCTTATTATTGGGCCAGGCCCATGTAATTTCGAAATAGTCAAGTATAGGTTGTTTTTAGAGTCCATATGTGTGGGGAAAACAGAGTTAGGGTTGGTTTCGGAGCCCTTCTCCAAGGGGCCACGAAATTCCCCCTCTCTTTCCCCATATATATAGCCCTTAGGGCATCGTTTAGTCTTTTTGTTTTGTTTAGATTAAAGTTCGCCATAGCTGCAACTTCGCGTACTTCGTTTGTGTTCAACGACCAGACAAAGACGTGATAGAACCCCACTAGATCAATAAAGCTTTCCTCTTGAATTCGCAATATCCAGATTGCAATCTCAGTTTCTTGCTTGTTCTTCGTTTGCGTGCAGGAAACCGACCTTCGTGGTCAGGTTGATCGTGCTCCAGCGTGTTCAATAACCTCTCGGGGTTGGTTTAGCGATTGCTAAGGCGCGACGTCCTCGCACGTTCGTAGTCGGATCGTCAAAGTCGACTTCCTCCAAAACGATAGCCACCATCTCATCAAAAGACGGGACACCTTTGCCTCTATCAGTTGGTCACCTCCTCCCGGGGAAAATGCATCTCGACCATGCACTCCAAGTGTTCCCCGGAAGGGTCAACGAGAAGAACGCCAGCCCCCGCCTTTGTAGGGAGAAAGCACCATCAAAATACATGATCCATTTTGGGGGGGATTCCTTACTAGGAATAACTGTCTCTAGCACCTCCTCATCTGGGGTTGGCATCCATTCTGCAATAACTCTGCCAATGCCATGCTCTGTATTGTTGATCTGCTTTCAAACTTCAGGCCAAAGCTGGATAACTCCAATGCCCACTCCACTATCCTGCCGGTAGCCTCAGGGTTCTAGAGTATCCTTTGCAACGAAAAGCATGTAAGAACCTTGATCTCATGGGCTTGGAAGTAGTCGCGCAGTATCCTTGAGGCCATGACTAAGCCAAAAATCAATTTTTGCATGCCAGAGTACCTGGATCTAGCCCCTGCAACAGGGAACTGATGAAGTACACTGGGCGTTGCACCACTTTCTTCCTTGCCGCATCCTTGGGGTTGTTACCATTGTCATGCTCTTCTTTGTCCTGATCCATATCTGGCCTTGCCGTGCTGTTCTCATACTCCTCTCTGAAAGGGACACTAACTAAGGCCATTTCCTCTTCCACTTCCCGCTACGCCACCAATGCTGCACTAACCACTTGATTTGTTGCTGCTAGGTATAGTAGCAGCAACTCTTGTAGTTTAGGAGCAACCAAGGTAGGCACAGAGGACAAGTAGGCCTTCAAATCTTGGAGTGTTGTATCTGCTTCTGGGGTCCACTTCACTGGTCCTGCCTTCTTCAAGATCTTAAAGAACGGCAAGACATGCTCGATAAACATGGAGATGAATCTGGTGAGTGCAGCAACGCACCCTGTCAAATGTATGACATCATTGACTGTCCTTGGTGCTTGAATCTACTCGATAGCCTTGATCTTATCTGGGTTGGCCTCTATCCCCCGGTGGGACACAAAGAAGCCAAGTAGCTTGCCCGAGTGAACACCAAACACGCACTTCTCTAGATTCGGCTTTAAGTTGATCTTACGCAGATTGGCAAATGTCTCCTCCAAAACTTGGATGAGGGTTGACATGTCCTTGGTTTGACCACGATATCATCCATATAAGCTTCAATTTTCCTGTGCAGCTGTGATTCAAAACTAATCTGGACCGCTCTTGCAAAAGTGGAGTTGGCACTCTTCAACCTAAAAGGCATTCATACGAAGCAGTACGTGCCACATGGTGTGATGAATGAGGTCTTCTATTCATCTTCCTCGGACATAAAAATTAGATGGTACCGAGAATATGCATCCAAGAAATAGAGTTGATCATGACCTGAAGTGGAGTCCACGATCTGGTCGATGCACGACAAGGGAAATGGGTCCTTCGGGCAGGCCTTCTTCGGATCAGTGAAATATATGCATACCCTCCATTTTACGTTGGCCTTGCGTACGACCACTAGGTTTGCTAACCATGTTGGATGCAACAGTCCTCTGACCAAACCAGCAGCCTCAGGCTTCTTGATCTCCTTGGCAAAGAACTGTTGCTGTTCCAAAGCTTGCTTTCGGACCTTCTACTTGACGGACCTCGCACGTGGGCAAACAACAAGGTGATGCTCGATTAACTCCCTAGGAACACCGGGGATGTCAGATGGTTGCCAAGCAAACACATCGACATTCTCCCGCAGGAAGGTAACGAGCGCGCTTTCCTATTTGTCATCAAGGGTGGCACTGATAGTATAGGTACCATCAGTGCCTTCCTGCCCTGCCGAGACCTACTTCACAGCAGGCGCAACAACCGTGGACCTTTTGTTATTGGAGCTCTCCGGCAAGTCGTCAACACGCGCAGCGTACTCCGGAGAGGTGCGCTTCCCAGGCTCCTTACTGGGGCTCTTAACAACTCTTTCCTTTTTCTTGCTCTCCTTGGCGAGACCAGTGACCTCCGCGTCCTCTGTCGCAACTGCATCCATGTACATCTTATCCACGCAAATGATTGTGTCCTTGTCATTAGTTAGATTGAAGGGAGAGGACCCCCATTGGTCCTTGTATCTTTAGGGTGTTGTAGGCATAGTTGGATGCCGCCATGAATTTGGCTAGAGCTGGGCATCCAAGAATTCCATTGTAAGGCATGGGGAGATCAACCACATCAAACACAACCTTTTCAGTCTGGTAGTTCAATTCTTCCCCAAATGTTACCGGTAGTGTGATCTTTCCCTTAGGACGGCTCCTGCCGGGATTAACTCCATGAAACATGCTGGTAACCTCAACCTCTTTTTCTACTATCTGGAGTCTGTTGATGACCTTTGGGGAAATCAGATTCAGCCCGGCCCCGCCATCAACCAACATGTTTGTGACCTTGAGGTTGCGGATTGTTGGTGAGACCAACAACGACAGGCACCCTATCGAAGAAGTGCGGCCAGGGTGGTCTTCTTTGTCAAAGATGATAGGAGTGTGGGACCATTTGAGCGGCTATCGAAACTACATCGTTGGCTCCACATCATTGACCTCACGCACCCATTGTTTAAGTTGGCGACGAGAGGAGTGCAGAGATGCACCCCCGTCAATGCACAGGGCGTCAGTGGCCTTTTGGAACTCCTGCTCGCTGGTTTCCTCTTCATCCCCTCCATCACTCTCTTCATTGCAATTCTCATTCTCACGGCCCTTGGCAGGTTTTCCTTGGTTCCTAAGAGCCTTGCCGGGGCGATTTGTTTCACCGCCCCGGCCCTTTCCGCTAGCGCCATTCTGCCCTTTTTCCTTATCTCACTTCTCATATTTAGCCATCTACTTCTTGATAAGCTTCTCAACCTGGTGACACTCCAGGAGGTCGTGGCCCATGGTTCGACGGATCTTGCAGTAAGGGCCATCACTTTTTCCAGCCTTCTCGGAAGTTGCAGCTTCCCGACAATCATTGCACGTGGCAATCTCCTTGTCGAGGCTTCAACTTTAGACTTCTTGCCGGTACTAGGTGTGCTTGACCCCTAGACTATCATTACTGCCTTATCCATGTGCTTCTTACTGTGCTTCTTGTTCTTCTTCCTCTGACTGGAGGCATCGTCATCATCCTCTGAGTCGACGTTGATGCCATTTTCCTCTCTAGGGAGTTTCCTCCCCTCTTCCACCTGAGCACACTTATCCACCAAGGAGTAAAGCTCCTTCACAGTCTTGGGCAACCGAACGTTCATCTTGGAACATACCTGTCGATTGCGCACATTGGACTGGAATGCTGCTATCAGTAGAGCTGGGTGGATGTTTGGAATATTTCTGTGAACTCGACTGAACCTCTACATGTACTTGCGCAGTGTGTCTCTTTATTTCTACGGGAGCAAGTGCAGATCGCTGGGCCGCCCTGGTTCATGGTCTCCGCCCGTGATGGCGCTCACGAACTCATGGCATAGGTCAGTCTAGGTCAAAATGGAGTTCTCCGGCAGATGCATCAGCCAAGGCCTGACAGTTAGCTTGAGTGCCAAAGTAGAGTAATTGGCGAATACCTTCTCATCTCTTCCCTCGGTAGCTTGAACAACGATGGTGTAGATGCTCAAGAACTCTGCCGGGTTCAGTCTTCCATCATACTTCTCGGGAATCTCTGGCTTGAACGTGTGAGTGGACGACCAACAGACTTGCCACAACTCACGGGTCAAGGCAGGGCACCTAGCCTCGAGAGGAAGGCCCCTGCTCCCGTCAAGCGTGGGCTCATCGACGTTGAGGCCATCGTGCTCATTGGGCTGGTAGTGGTCGACGTGGCGTTGCTCGATGGTGACAGGCGCATGCTCCCCTCCCCGACCTCCGGGGCTCGCCGTCAGCCTTGATGCGCTTGAGGGCCCGACGAGGTCATCGAGACGTTATCTGGCTCATGATGGTGTGGCTCACGCGCTGGCCGCGGTGGCGGGGACTGCACCTTGGGGGTGCCCCCCTCAGTACGTCCAACAGCGCGGACCGTCGTCGTCGCCTGTGGAGGTCGCGACGGGCTAGCTCGCTATGATCCTCCCGCCTCGGCAAAACCAATCAGACTTTGGATGGTGGCTATACAGTCATCCATCTAATCGGCCGTCGGTGGAAATCTCAGCAGCAGTTGGGCCACAGCGTCGCCTGACCCTTGATGGCACCGGTGACGACTAAGCCGTGCCCTCATCACTGGGAGCCAGCCACTTGGACGGCGTGGGGACGAGGTGGGGGCGCTTGACGGCGAGCAGCTCTGTTGAGCACAATGGTTAAGTTAGCCCATTCCGGTGGTAGCGCATGCTCTGCAGTCGCACGTGTGGCAGGAGCGGCCGGAGAGGTGCAGTTTGCCCTAGAATGAGCAACACCACTGAGACTGCGCTCTTCGACTGGGCAAGGAGGTACGGATGGAATAATCTCTCTGTCCGTACCTCGTGGAGCATGACCGCTGGGATCTTGTTGATGCTGATCTATTCCGGTGCCCCCCGCTCCTGCTTCATCTGCGGGAGGCGTGGCAACGGTGCCGCGTGTGTCGAGCACGTCCCCCGCAGAGCCCACGTTCCCGTGCGTCCCCGCATTCCCCACAGCGTCGGCGGCTGTGGGCAGCAAGGCCCTCGAGGTGGATGGGTGAGCGGTGGTACCGGACTTCTTCTTGGGCGCCATGGTTGATGGAGCCGAAGACGATGAAGCTGGTGATGAAGATGACGCGCTACTCAAGCTCTTGGGTTCGCGCAAGTGATCCCCCTACATGGCATGCCAAAGATGCCATGGGAAAAGCACGGCCACCTTTGGGACAAGGGTCCCTTTTTGTTCGGTGGGGGGATGGACACGTTGCACAAAGAGCGGAGAGCGTGGCGTAGCATGACAGAGATCACACGGGCAGTTTTTACCCTCGAGCCGCCGGGAGGCATAAAACCCTACTCCTGCTTTGGTGGATTGATGGTGGAATGGTGGAAATGAACTCGTCGCTCTTGCCCGGCAAGGTTGCCTGGGGGCGAGAGCGGTCACGTGCGTATCAGTGTGGGGGGTCAAATGGCTGAATCCTTTCTATGGTTTCCATGGGCCTCCTTTTATAGATTAAGGGGTCACCATAGTGGCAAACAATCTTTCTAAGCTGATTAGATAGAAAACAGTGCTATCATACCTAACTCTACAGGCTGATATAGCGCATTAAATGCGCCGTTTAGTTTCACTTCACAGCTCGCTCGACAGGCTTTGCCGGACCATTTTGCCAGCTTCGCGTCTGCTTGCTTGATACGACGCTGGACAGGTGTCATTTGTAGGTTCTTTCTGTAGGAAGTGGCCGCCATGTCGTAGGCGGCTGCCACTGAGCCACTTAGAAGCTTGAGACCGCACTGATTGACAATGGTCATGAATGTGAGGTGGTGGTTTGCCTCCATGAGCCCTCGGCAGGCCTGCCGGGGCGATGTTGAAGAATTGTTTCTGGGGCGATCCCACCCGCCAAGATTGCATGCCCAGAAAGGAGGGCTCTTCTTCAAGTGGTATCTTGCCTTGTCACCTGGTCTTGGTTGTCTTGATGCCTTCTACTAGCCTTCTTGTTCTTCGAAGGACTGATTCCTTCCGGTCTTGATCTGGTGCTGGTGTGGTAAACTTGTCCTCGGGTATGTACACAGTCTGTGATAACGGACCTAGGGTTTGTTGCACCAACATAACTCCCAACTAAGATATATATCAGGAACATATCTACGCTCGAATGGTGAAATATTTAATTTTAGTTTAGGGAGAATGTTAGCATCTTGTACCTGAAGTGGTGGTGCAACCCTACCGTTGCGATTATATGCATGTGGACGACCTGGTGGTTGTGTTGCTGGTGGTTGCACGTAGTTCTGATTTTGATCAACCTCATCCTCGTAATCGCCCTCATAATGGTCATCCTCCTCGGAACTAGCAGCAGCTGTAGCATGAGCCAAAGAAGCATCAATAGTAGGTACAGTAGCACCAGAAGTTTGTCCAACCTCAAGAGGAATGCGCTTCGCTCATCCGAACAAATTTGGGAGGGTGCATTGTTGTTGTCATTGTAGAGGTGCAATAGGTGCCGCCGGTGGTGGTTGTGGAAGGTACGTGAGCAATTCATTAAACTTGTTATCCAGATTTGTTTCAAACGGCTTCTCCATGCCATCTATCTTCTCCATGGCCTCCTCAAATCCATTTAGCACATCTCCCACCTGGCCACTGATCATTTGCTTATCATGCAAATAATTGTTCGTCATGTTCTACAAGTCCAGCTCGTCAACTTGTGATCCTGGCATGGTTTGCAACAATAGAAACACACAAGAATATGTCCTACAGACTACTAAAAGGATGTATAGCAGTAGAAATTCACAAATCCATCAAGAAAATCTCAACCTCTTACTAGTTTTTACCAAACAATAGGCGGTGATCGGCACTGTTCTAGTCAAAAATGCCTCAAATCTTGGATAGAGCGATTGACAGGTGGTGTCAAATGCATGACGTAGATGTATGTGGAGCTGGGAAGGCTTATGATATGGTAGCAAAATTTTTAGCAATATTCAATTCAGAGATGCAAAGTTGAATGAACATTCAACGATGGTACTATGCTGGTCCTAGGCTAGACCGTGCTAGAGACGCGAGCCTAGAACACTAACAAAATCACGACGCTGCACGAAAACAAGGTAGGAGCACACTCTAAATCTCTTTTTTCTTTTTCGTTTTTCCTCTTCCGTTTGCTCTACAACGTGTTTTTCCGAAAAAGTCTACAAATGGTCTAAAAACTGCCTAGCCAGAATTTTCCAGACTTTGTTTTCTTAAACTGGAACTATTTTTCTTCAGTGGGTATCGCAGAAGTTGGGAAATCCTACTTGGTCATGACTCGTAGTATGGCATGATCTGGAAATCTAAAACAAAGGAACAAATACTAGTCTCGGACTAGGACTAGTGTCGGAGATGAATGTGTTGGAACTCGGACTGGTGGCGGATATGTATATGGTGGAACTCGGATAGGTGGCAGATGTATGTTGGAGGTGGTCTCGGATTGGCGTGTTGGCGGCGGATATGTTGTGGCGTATATGGACTTGGATTGGCAGCAGATATGTGGTGGTTGTATATGGCAACGGAGATGAAGTTGATGCAGCGGTGGCATGAGAACCTGTGATGAGAACTTGAAACTCTAAAGAACTAGACGCTAAGACCAGCAACTCGACACAACTATGCAACCATAAATTCAACAAAGCAAACATGGAAAAGATTATGGAATGGCTCAAACTGGTTCGGATATGATGAACTAACCCAAATTGTTTTTGTCTTTTTCGTGGACTGTAGGTATGAAGAACAAACTCCATCTAAACTACAAAAAACTATAAAATCTCACTGAGCAACCTAGAAATCTGATACCACTTGATAAAGGCAAAGGTGTCCCGTCTTTCGATGAGATGGTGATTAATGTTTTCGTAGGAGTAGACTTTGACGATCCAATCACGAACGTGCGAAGACGTCGCGCCTTAGCAATCGCTTAACCAACTCCGAGAGGTTATCAACCACGCCGGAGCATGGTCAACATGACCACGAGGGTGTATTTCCTACAAGCAAACGAAGAACAAGTAAGTAACTAAGATTGCAATATGGATATTGCGAATATAAGAGGAAAGGTTCATTGATCAAGGTGGGGTTCTGTGACGCCTTTGTCTGGTCGTTGAACACAAAGGAAGTACGTGAGGTTGCAGCTATGAGGAACTTTAATCTAAACAAAACCCGAAGTCTAAACGATGCCCTAAGGGCTGTATATACGGAGGAGCAGGGGGG
Organism: Secale cereale; assembly: GCA_902687465.1. Classification (NCBI taxonomy): domain Eukaryota; kingdom Viridiplantae; phylum Streptophyta; class Magnoliopsida; order Poales; family Poaceae; genus Secale; species Secale cereale. The sequence goes on along the minus strand of LR738712.1, from coordinate 318,527,499 downwards.
ATTTCTTGAACACTTGAAGGAGGGGTCCGAAACCAACCCTAACTCTGTTTCCCCACACATACGGACTCTAAAAACTGTCTATGCTGAAGTATTTGGAAATTACATGAGCCTGGCCCAATAATCAGGTGACACATCACCTATAATAGCCTCTGGACAAAATTTATGAAGTAGCATCTTGTATATTTCGTCCAAGCCTTCATGCACTCATTATGGTGGCTTCTGAGTCCTGAAATCACCACTTGAACTCCGTTCTTGTTCCCCTTGCGCACGCGCTCATCTACATGCTTGATCTTGCTCCAATGTTCATCCTTCTTGTCCGAGCTAGGTCCTTCATTTGTAAGCAAAACAAATGTATCCAATTTAGGCAGCATCATATTCTGATAAACATTAGAATCTTCACCAAGAAACGGAAGTACTTGTTAATTCAATTACCGTGTGCGAGCTCTGGTAACTTGTCCAACATGTATAGCTGCAGGGGCCGTGGGTATAACCATGGTATTGATATCCTCATCATCTACTTTGATTGTATTCTTGTCTTTAGTCCATCGGTTGCGGACCATGCCAAACATCTTAAAGAATTCTTGCAAGTTCTTAGAGATGAGAGCCTATATGCAAACATGGATAAATGTACTTTTGGAGTTGACAAAATCGTCTTCTTGGGATTTTTTGTTTTTTGTAAGGGTGGACATGTCGATGAAGATAAAATTGATGTAATTAAAACTTGGCCACAACCTACCAACTTACAACAAAAGTGTAGCTATCTTGGTCTCGTCGGATTCTATTTTTGCTTTGTGAAGGATTTTCGCACCATTGCATCACCGTCACACGCTTTGAGCAAGAAGAACACTTCATTTGTTTGGGGACCATCCCAAGACACCGCTTCCAATGAGCTTAAAATTGTTCTAACACGTGCTCATTGCTTGCTTTACCCAACTTTGAGAAACTTTTGAGGTCCATTGTTATGCTAGCGGTAATGGCATTGGAGGTGTGTTGATGCAAGAGAAGCGCCCCATAGCTTACTTTACTGAGAAACTTTCTGGAGCGCAACTTAACTACCCCATCTACGATAAATAATTATATGCTTTAGTGAGAATCTTGCATGTTTTGGATCACTATCTATGTACACATGAATTTGTCCTCCATACGGATCATGAAATATTAAAATATCTCAAGGGCCAAAATAAACTAAATAAACGACATGCCGAATGGAGTGAATTTATCGAGTCCTTTCCTGATGTCATCAATTGCATCAAAGGCAAGGAAAATGTCGTGTAGGATGCTCTTTCCCGCAAATGCATGCTTGTTACAAAGCTTGAATTTAATGTCATTGGATTTCAACATACCAAAGACTTATATGCACATGATGTTACTTTTGTTATTCCTTATGCTAAGTGTTTGACGCATACATCTTGGGAGCAATATCATATCACGAATGGTTATCTAATGAGACCTAACAAACTATGCATCCCCGAGTCTTCTATTGGTTTGTTACTTTTGCAAGAGGCTCATCGAGGAGGACTTATGGGACACTTCGAATGTGACAAGACCTTTGCCTCACTCTCCAAGAACTACTTTTAACCCAAGACGTTCCACGACGCCTCATGCTTCATTAACCGATGCTCAACATGTCGCAAAGCTAAGTCTAAGGCTCAATCTCATGGTCGACAAATGCCACTTCCTATTCCATATCACCCATGTGAAGATATTAGCATGGATTTTGTACTTGCCTTACCTAGGACTCAAAATGGAAAAGATTAGGTATTTGTTGTTGTGGACAGATTCTCTAAAATGGCACACTTTATTCCTTGCAACAAGATAGAGGGTGCTTCACATGCTGCCAATCTCTTATGTACGGAAATATTGCGTCCCCACGGAGTACCCAGGACTATCGTATCGGACCGCAACGTCAAGTTCCTAACCTACTTTCGGAAGGCCCTATGCACCAAGCTCGACATCATGTTATTCTTGTCTTCGTCATACCATCCGCAAACCGATGGCCAAACGGAGGTCACCTTCCAGACCCTCTCTACACTTCTTCGCGTCTTGATCAAGAAGAACCTCAAGGAGTGGGAGGAATGCTTACCCATCACCGAGTAGGCCTAAAACTGCGCAAGACATTCGACTACCGACTAGTCCCCCTTCGAGATCGTCTACGGTTTCAACCCGTTGTCCCCATTGGACATACTACCGCTACTGCTACAAGAGTGCATCAACATGGACGCAATGACACGCGCAAGATATCTCAATAAGGTGCATGATGATACACAACATGTCATGAAGCTCCAAGTACAATGCCAAACGACCAAGCCCAACGCTAACAAGACTCCCATGGTGTTCAATCCGGGTGATCTCGTATGGCTCCATCTTTGCAAAGACCGTTTTCCTCAAGAACGCAAGTGCAAGATCCTACACCACGCTGATAGACCTTTCAAGGTGCTAGAACGCTACAACAACAATGCATAAAAGATCGACATCCCTCGTGACAAGTACAACGTGAGTGGCATCTTCAACATCAAGGATTTCTCAACTTAACATGGTGATGAAGTAAATGATCCACGGGCGAATATCTCTCAAGGGGGGGGGAGATGATGCGGAGACGTACCCATGGACTCTACCACGGCTCCTCAAGTTACGAATGGACCTATGACAAGGTTGCACAAAGGCCATTGATACAAAGGTGAACTCATTCCTATACGAGCTCAATATGCATATGAATGGAACTTGGATGCTACCTCACCAAAACATGTTATGTAACATTAGGTATAAAGGCGAATCCCACAAAGTAGCTAAGGGACATCCCAGAGGAGGAGGAGAAGGGCCCCTAGGCCACGGAGAATAAGGAGTGCAACAAGATGAAGGAAACACCTCCCAGGCGACCCCGTGCCTACGGCCCCCAAGACCTCGTGCGCACGGGCTGCCCAAGAGGCTTCTGTGACTGGAATGTGCACCCCCATGCGCACCGGGTCTGTACCACATGCACATGGGCCTAGGCAACTGTAGAACCTCGTGCACACGGGCGTGTAACATGCACGCGGGATGCCCGTGCGCACGGGCCTCACTTACCACGTGCACACGGGCCTCCCAGGTTTCGGCCGTGGATGCTTTCCTTGCCATCCAAGTCACCCCTACCCCCCTCTACCTATATATTTCGGTTCTAAGACATATGTTAGGGTTAGCAAAGTATTATATGACATTTGAGAGAGCTTTCCTCCTTGTATCACTCCTCTAGGAGATGAAGACCTCCTCTTGGAGAAGATCCCCTTGTGGATATCAAGATCTCTCAATGGAGAAAGATTCCCCAAGTGAATCACAAAGACCTCATATCCTTAGATTTTGAGAAGACCCTTTACCAATTTATGCTTGTTTCCTTGGATTTTTCTTGTATTATTGTGGATCTCTACTTTGGTGTTCTAGTGGATGTGTGATTGGGATCTTGCCTGAGTGATATTTTCATGTGATCATCCTTTCCCCCCTCCAAGAGTGAAAAGATCTTCACCTAGGGTTTCCCCTACATCACAAGTCCTATCTTAGTTCGAGCTTTTGCAAAAGTGGCAAAAGAAAGAGCTCAATAGAGAAAGATACAAAGATATTTTAAGCAAAAGAAAACAAAGAATCTTGTAAGCAAGAGCCATAACATCATACTACAAACAATTTGTCATACTCGATCATCTTGGATCATCTTGTGCGAAAAACACCGACACATCATACATACATAGCACACTTGGGATAGAAAGTCGCTACATTTTGTCTCTTATAAGTAGTGCACAAGTTCGTATCCGCCTATTGAGAAATCATGCTAGAATCTATTTAGTGTTGTGCAACAGGAGAATTTTCTGTGGATTCCTCATTTTGAGCTCATTATTTGGTTGCATGACCCCATTTATCTATTCGTGGATGTGTTTCCATGTGCCACATTTTGCTATTGATCTACTTGTTGCATTTGAGAATTTTTGAATATTTTCCAACATTATTCAGTCTTGCTAAAAATTGCATAATTCTTGTGCCACATTCCTCACCAAGCTACTCCAAATGGTTTACTTGTGTAGGTGTGAGAATTGACAAGATTCGGTATCAATTGTCCTATTTCCTTGATACATTATTGAGTGATCATTGATCCATCTTCAACATTGGGCAAGGTACATTTGGTATAGTTCTTTGCATTCTTCCACTCACATTGTGTTGCTGGAGATGATGGATAGGCCAAGTTGTTCTTCGAATCGACCCTTCATTGAGAAATACGAAGAACCGAGCACTTATGTTACCAAGAATCATCTATTCGGCATGCAAAGAGCTTTGAATGATCGCATCGACCTACTCACCACCGACTTGCGCCACTACTTCAACAACAAGCTTTCCGTGATCGATGCAAGGATGTCACCCAATAGGTGGAGAATGTTGAACGGATGGACGAAATTCACGCCTTATTGGTCAATCGTTCTTCTACAACATGATCATCATCAAGACGACGCCACTCAAGTCAACATTCTTTGGAATATTCTTAGGATGCAAGTCTTCCACGAGTTCGTTCACACCATCGCCAAGACCATGAAGATCATCAAGCTTGACGAAACATATTTCATGTCAATGGTTTACAAGTCCGCCTCCAGGAGCGTGAACGACTACAACATGAAGCTAATGATCAAATGGAGCAAGAGCAAACTCCACATGACCAACGTCAACAACAACCCCAACAAAAAACCCAACAACAAGAGCATCAAGATGAGGACGCACTTTGACAAGTGCAAGTTTGCCATGAGGAACGCACACTTGAAGCACAATGTGCCCTCAATGAAGCGACGCAGGCCGTCAATGACCGCAACCGTCGTGTGCGCGAACAAGAAGAAGCGGCAAGCCTTGAGGTGCGAAAAGAGTTGAGGAACCGTGCAAGAATCCCACGACCTCAATGTCAAAACCATCAAGAAGAGCATGGGGAGCACGTGATTCAATAAACACCACCACGGCAAGAGCGTTACCACAATCAACACCTACACAATGAAGAGCAACGCTACAACAAGCTCAAGTTAAACATGCCCAAATTCTCCAGAAGAAACAATCCCGAAGACTACCTATCATGGGCATTGAAGGTCTACAAGTTATTACGTCTCCACAACTATGACAAGTAGAAGAAGATCGACATTGCATCTCTTGAGTTCCAAGATTATGGCCTCATTTGGCGGGAGTGGGTCATTGAGAGGTAAGAAGCAAAAGGTGACCCACCCATCAAAACATGGAATCAAATGAAGGATGTCATGGGTTTGTTGCACCAATTATACTGTAGGGGGTTCCCTTACAGTCTTTCTATCAAAAAAATGAAAGATGTCATGCGAGCGAGTTTTATACACACATACTACTACCGCAACCTATTCAAGAAATTGAAACTCCTCAAGCAAGGCACCAAGTCCATTGAAGAGTATTTCAAAGAAATGTTGATCGCCACGATCCTAGCCAATGTCGAGGAAGATGGTGAACAAACTATGGCCAGGTTCTTGAATGGAATCAACCATCCTATCAAGAAGATAGCCGACCTCCAACCTTACACGAACCTCATCGAGCTAGTGCACCAAGCTACCAAGAGCTTCATCATCTACAACTCCTACCGACGAGATCGTCATGACGATCTCCATCAAATGTTCATATATCAGGGGCGATGCCATAAAACATGTGTGTGCCCCACACGGCACAACATGATCGCGAACGACGATGGCACTTATGACTCCATGAGCGACGAGGAAATGGACGCGCTTGAGCACGTGGCCATGCATCATCAAGTGAATGAGGATGAAGATAATCAAGTCTTTTGTGACAATGATCCAAGCCCCGTTCTCGTTGTCTCCAATGTCTTGATCCTTTAACACCAACAAGACAAATACCAATGTTGCCACATCTTCCACACCAAAGCGGGCATTAATGGACATTCCGTGAAGGTCATCATCGGCGGAGGAAGTTTCCACAACTTAGCAAGTGAATAGCTATGCGACAAGCTACCATTGATTAAGATGAAGCATCCTCGCCCCCTACAAGGTCCAATGTCATAGTGACTCTGACACCATTCGAGTTGAGCACACCATGCAAGTTTCATTCAAGATTGGCACCTACAAGGACAAGTTGGAATGTGATGTGGTTCCTTTGTCCGTTTGCCACCTTCTTCTTGGACGTCGATGGCAATTAGACCGCGGCTTTCATCCAAATTGGGTGTACCAATCACTATAGTTTTAAAATGAAGGGCAAGTAGTTCGTGCTACGACTTATGTCACCAAGTCAAGTGCTCACCGATAAGCAAGTAACCACCCATCATGGAGAGAATAGTGAAAGAGTGACCCACCAAAAGGAGAATGAGTGCCACAAGCCTAAATCGGGCGCCTCCACGATAAGCGAAAAGAAACATCTAGTGCTTTTAGCCACCAAAAGAGACATGTGAGAAGTGTGTGAGAACCCATCTAGTTTCATACACCATGTCTAGTGTGCAAGGATGAAGCGGCAAGGACTAACAATTCTCACCATCTACCTTTAGTGTTGTCTCGTTTGTTTCAGGAATTCATGGACATATTTCCTGATGAGCTACCTCTCGGTCTACCTCCTCTTCGAGGCATCAAGCACCGAATCGACCTCATCCCCGATGCACCTCTAACTAACAAGGCTCCCTACCGCGTCGACTCGGAATAGACCAAATAAATCCAAAGGAAAGTACAACACCTCAATGAAAACAGACATTTATGTGGAAGCCTAAGCCCTTCATGTGTTCCAATTGCCGACCCAAATGCTATCACCGTTCGCTATAGACATCCCAGTTCATGCCTTGATGATATGCTAGATGAGCTTAAGGGAGCCAAAATTTTCTCTAAGATTGATCTTAAGAGTGGCTATTACAAAATTCGCATCCAAGAGGGTGATGAATGGAAAACTGCTTTCCAAATGAAGTTTAGCATGTATGAATGGCTTTTTATGCGCATGGGTTTACCCGAAGCACCCGACACTTTTATGCGTGTGATGCAGTATGTTCTTTGCAAATATATTGGAATATGTGTTGTGGTTTACTTTGGCGGCATTCTTGTGTTTAGTTAATCCCTTGAGTATCATGTCGTGCACCTTAGAGATATCTTACAAACTCTTAGAAATGAGCGATTATATGCAAACATGAAAAAAAATGTACTTTTGGTATTGACAAAATTATTTTCCTAGGATTTGTTGTGTCCTCTAAGGGTGTACATGTAGACGAAACAAAGATTGAAGGTATTAAAACTTGGACACATCCAACTAACTTGCAAAAAGTGCATAACTTCCTTGGCTTAGCCGGATTTTATCATCGCTTTGTGAAGAATTTTAGCACCTTTGCATGCTTTGAGCAAAAAGAAAGCATCATTTGTCTTGGGACCATCCCAAGATACCACATTTTAATAAGCTTAAGAACTTGCTTACACATGCTCCATTGCTTGCATTACCAAACTTGATAAACCTTTTGAAGTACATTGCGATGCTAGAGGTAATGGCATAGGAGGTGTGTTAATGTAAGAGAAGCGTCCTATTGCTTACTTTAGTGAAAAACTTTCGGGAGTGCAACTTAACTAGCCCATTTATGACAAAGAGCTATATGCTTTAGTGAGAGTCTTGCATGTTTGGTAGCATTATCTCTGCCCTCATGAGTTCATTCTTCATACAAATATGAAACACTTAAGTTCCTAAAGGATCAAACTAAATTTAATAAGCATCATGCTAGGTGGAGTGAATTCATTGATTCATTTCCTTATGTCATCAGGTACATGAAAGGCAAGGAGAGTGTTGTGGTAGATACGCTTTCACGCAAATGTATGCTTATAACTCAACAAGAATTGAATGTGATTAGTTTTGAGCACATCAAAAACTTGTATGTGCATGATCCTACATTTGCTATTCCTTATGTCACATGCTTGACACATACATCCTGGGAGCAATACTATATCAACGATAATTATCTAATGTGAGCTAATAAAATATGTATTCCCGAGTCTTCTCTTCATTTGTTACTTTTGTAAGAAGCTCATGGACGAGGACTTATGTGACATTTCAGACGCGACAAGACATTCGCTATGCTCTCCAAGAACTACTTCTAGCCCAAGATGTTTCACGATGTCTCACGCTTCACTAACCGATGCTCGACATGTCGCAAAGCTAAGTCTAAAGCTCAATCACATGGTCTCTATATGCGACTTCCTATTCCGTATCACCCATGGGAAGATATTAACATGGATTTTGTCCTTGGTTTGCCTGGAACTCAAACTGGAAAGGATTTCATATTGGTTGTTGTGGACCGATTCTCTAAGATGGCACATTTCATACCATGCAACAAGATAGACGATGCTTCAGAAGATGCAAATCTCTTTTGTAGGGAAATCTTGCGTCTACATGGAGTGCCCAAGACTACCGTGTCGGACCGCGACGTCAAGTTCCTAAGCTACTTTTCGAAGATGCTTTGCGCCAAGCTCGAAATCAAGCTCCTATTCTCTTCGGCATACCATCCACAAACCAAAGGCCAAACACAGGTCACCAACTAGACGCTATCTACTCTCATACGTGTGTGATCAAAAAGAACATCAAGGAGTGGGAGGAGTGCTTACCCATCACTAAGTACACCTACAATCGCGCAAGACATACGACTACCAGCAACTCCCTCTTCAAGGTTGTCTATGGCTTCAATCATTTGTCCCCATTGGACATTATACCACTACCACTACAAGAGCGCATCAACATGGACGCGAGTGCCCAAGTGAGCTATCTCAAGAAGATGCACGAAGACACATGGCACACCATCAAATATCAATTTCAACGACTCGAGACCAAGATCAATGTCAAAAAGCACCCCATGATATTCAACATTGTAGATCTCGTGTGGCTACACCTTCGCAAGGAACGCTTCCCCAATGAGCGCAAGTCCAAGCTACTACCACGAGAAAACGGACCCTTTAAGTTGATGGCATGCTACAACAACAATGCCTACATGATCGACATACCGCGCGACAAGTACAACGTGAGCGATATCTTCACTGTCAAGGATCTCTCTTCCTACCATGGTGATGAGGTTTTCGATCCGAGGTCGGAACTTTCCCAAGGAAGGGGGTGATGCGGAGCATCCTATGGTCATCCTCATGGACCTACCATCGTCTCACCAAGTGACAAGTGGACCGATGAAACGTGCATGTGCGAGAGCTCTGGAGACCGAGGTGACATCTCTTCTCAGTAATATTCGATGTGACCCACTTGAGACATGGATACTACCTCAAGCTGGAATGCTATGTGTGTTTAGGTACCAAGAAGACTCGCTTGGAGATGCTCGGGAAGAAGGACAAGTCCGCAAGTACATGAATGAAGAGGAATGATGAAAGGAACCGAAGACAGCTCCCAGGACCCAGACATCCGGACACAACCCCAGACATCCAGCCCCCAAAGGTGACTACAACACCATCCCAACAGCAGACGAGTGACAGGGTTCGGACATTCGGCCAGGTCCCGGACATCCGACCCGACAGCCCGGACATTCGGCGCCTGCTCGGAAATCCGGCTCTCCTTCAAAGAACGCTATCGAAACTAGCCCCTGTCAGCTCATACATCTGGCCCCCAGCCCGAACATCCGACGCCTGTCTGTGCATAGTGAATGGGCTGAAGGCCCATGTACCCCTTCACCCTCTAGACTATATATAGTCCTCCTCTACCTACGTTTTAGGGTTAGCATTGTAATAGCTCAATTTGGAGATAGAGCATTGCTCATCCACTTGTACCCCTACTCCATTGGAGGCCAAGCTCTCCATCTAGGAGAAGATTGAGGCAGTCCTGGATTAAGGTGTCCTCGGGTGGACGGATTACTCGTTATGGGCCAGACTGGTGGGTCGTGAAGATCATCGTTGAAGATTATCCCCCGTATCCGGATAGGACTCCTATATGTGTAGAATGGCAAGTTTAAAGTCCGGGTGTAATGTTTCATTCCTCTACAAGATGATCATGTAGAACCCTAGGTCCCTCAGGTGCATATATAAACCAGAGGGTTTACACCGTAGGGACATAATCACTTCATCATAGGCTAGACTTCTAGGGTTTAACCATTACGATCCCGAGGTAGAATAACTCTTGGAACCCCGTATTGATCAAGATCAATCAAGCAGCAAGTAGGGTATTACCTCGATAGAGAGGGCCCGAACCTGGGTGAACATCATGTCCCCAGTCCCTTGTTACCATCGATTCTCAGACACACAGTTCGGGACCCCCAACCTGAGATCCTCAGTTTTGACACCGACGTTGGAGCTTTCATTGAGAGTTCCACTGTGTCGTCGATAGAAAGATTAATGGCTGGCCTCATCACCAGTGATGACGCCACCCGTGGAGATTTTCCTACCTGGGCAGCATTTCGTGTTCGGCGACTTCGTGCTACACGACAACTCGGATGGCCACCTCGAGCAGGTTGACAGCTACGCCCCTGGTCATCAAATCAAGTTTGGAAGCTTGAATTATGTTGCTGACATCAAATCAAGTTGATCTGCAATGGATTCACACCCACGGCTATTGCTCCTTGCCTACACGATGTAGACGTCTCAGATCTATGATCAGATCACATCCAGGGGTCAACACCCGTGACGACTATGGCCCTAGATCCAGAGCAGAACACTTTGGCGAAAGACGGGAGGGTAAACCCCGCCATGGAATGTCTAACCGCAGACTTAGTGGCGGTTGAGCTGCTCACAGACCCCGAATTGAGCGGGATCCTCCCCGCCGCTGGAAAGCCCGAGTTGTCTCAGGTTACTAGCTCCGAAGTTATGGAATCCGCACTATCTGGGCTCAATCGAGCGGTCATCGCCGATCCTGGTCCCGCAGACCCCAAACTCCTACCCAGCTCTCGCTCTTAAACGAGGCGCTGGACTTGCTGCAATCTCTCACCATAACAGAGGATTCTTAGCCGAACTATGCCCTTCAAAACTGGGGGCTCAGGTCAGGAAATTTTGCTTCCCACCCACCACCCACTTGGTAGCCACGGTCGAAGACATAATGACATACTAGACTATGCTTCCGAAGACTTCGATGGGATGGACCACCACGTCGAAGCTGATCAAGGTAAAAACCCGCCTGTGACCAGGCGATGGACGACACTTCTACCTATGATGTGTACATGGTTGATACACCCAATGAAAAACAAGACGACGGCGATAAAGATCTAGAGTAGGATAAGCCCATCGATGAACATCCTAAACGTCGGTGCCAGAAGCGCCACTCGCGATCGCGTCGAGGAAAGGAAAGTAACACCGACACCGGAGACAATGAAGATCTGAGGGAAGACGAAGACTCCGTAGAGCCAGCGGTGGAGCAGGACGAGCGGCAGAATGGACAATGCAGTCTCAAACAACTCATCGATCACAATGATTCCGAAGATAGTCATTATCTACCTATCTCCGAAGAGGATGTCAGCCTGGGAGACGAGGAATTCATAGTCCTATAGGAACCCTCGAACAAAAATGCTTTCAACAACAACTTATTGCCACATCAAGGAGCTTAAAAAAATAGCAGCAGCTGCTTAAGGCCGAGCAGGATATGCTCAATGATATATGGAATGAAGTGCTAGACGCTGAAGAGAGATACGGCCGTGAGCGCCAAGCAAAGAGCTATCCCAAACGCAAACAGCTGCCCCAATTCAACGACGAGGCCCTTGCGCCAATTCCATTGAGGCACGATCAGGCTGATCAACCAGACCGACCACCCCGTGGATGGGACAAAGCGGCTAGCAATGCCGTACACCAGCCAGCACCTCCGCATCGTAGAGGAAAGGATACAGCGGCTCAGGGCCATAAGTATGATTTACGTTAGGATATGAATAAAGAAAGGATACAGCGGCTCAGGGCCATAAGTACGATTTACGTTAGGATTTGAATAAAAAAGTTGGTCAGGCCAGATCAATCTATGGATCAAGAGAACATGCTCCCATGCGGGACGGTGGCTATCAAGCCAAGCACACCGGATACAATCAAGTTCGGGGTCAACACCGAACATAGATGACGTCTGAACTGCGCCATGATGTCGCACGATATAGGGGCGCCACGCACCCTCTATGCTTTACCGGTGAGGTGATGGATCACCAATTTTCGGAAGGGTTTAAACCTTTCAGCATCGAGGCATATGATGGAACGATAGATCCTGCAATATGGATCGAAGACTTTATTCTTCACATCCACATGGATCGTGGCGATGACCTCCATGCCATTAAATACTTACCTCTCAAGCTGAAAGGGCCAGCTCAGCACTGGTTGAAGAGCCACCCAGAGAACTCCATTGGAAGCTGGGAAGATTTAGAGCATGCTTTCCGGGCTAACTTTCAGGGGACTTTTGTCCGGCCTCCGGATGCTGATGATCTAAGTTACATAATCTAGCAACCTGGGGAGTCAGCCCGCAAGATTTGGAATCGGTTCTTAACTAAAAAGAACCAAATTGTCGAATGTCCAAACACCGAAGCCTTAGTGGTATTCAAACACAGCGTCCGGGATGAATGGCTTGCAAGACAGCTCGGCCAAGAGAAGCCGAAGACAATGGCAGCCCTTACTACACTTATGACCCACTTTTGCTCGGGTCAAGACATCTGGCTAGCTAGTAGAAGAAATAGTACCAGCAACCCTAGCACTTCTGAAGTCAGGGACGGCAATGGCAAGCCACGGCGCAACAAGAACAAGCGACGAAACAATGCCGGAGAAACAGATGAAATAGCAGTGAACACCGGATTTAGTGGCTCCAGGAGTGGTCAACAGAAGAAACCGTTGTAAAGCAACAGAGATGGTTCGTCCAGCTCTGAGAAAATATTAGAGAGACCTTGCCAAATTCATGGCACCCCTGACAAACCAGCAAACCACACCAACATAATTGTTGGGTCTTCAAGCAGGTCGGCAAGCTAAGTGCTGAACACAAGGGGAAAGGACGTCAAAGCAAGGATGAAGACAAGCCTCGCCAACGGAACACGGGGGGCAGAAGAAATTTCCCCGTGAGGTGAAAATGGTGAATATGATCTAGACAACCCATATCCCCAATAGGGAACGCAAGCGCGCACTCAAGGATGTTTATGCTGTAGAGCCCGTCACCCCCGAGTTCAACCCATGGGCGTCTTGTTCGATCACCTTCGATCGTAGGGATCACCCAACCAGTATCCATCATAGAGGTTCGGCGGCCCTAGTAATCGATCCTATAATTGACGGATATCATCTTACTCGAGTCCTTATGGACGGCGGCAGCAGTCTCAACCTGATATACCAAGACAATGTCCGCAAGATGGGGATAGACCGGTCAAGGATTAAGCCTAGCAGCACGGACTCATTAACACTAGAAGTAGTATTCGGTTCTCCAGACAATTTTCGAAGCAAGGAGTTAGTCTTCGACACTGCTCCTTTCCGAAGTGGCTATCATGCACTACTTAGAAGAACGGCCTTCACCCGCTTTAACGTAGTCCCGCAAAGTGCTTACTTAAAGGTCAAAATGCCTGGACCATGCGGCGTCATCACGGTCAATGAAAAAATGGAGCGCTCCCTCCATACAGAGGAGGACAATGCGGACCTAGCGGTCGATGTTCAAAGCGCCTTATTCAAGACGAACAGTTCATCGGCCATCAAGACCAGAGACACTGCTAAACGTGTCCGGCCTGCACTACAATGCGGAAGCTCACAAGAAACCGAGCTCGATTAGAAGTTACGTCACTGCCAACTGCCTTACAAGGTGGCAACATATGTACCTCGTGCACACAATTACGCCCTTAAAATACCTTGGGTGGCACCGGGTGCACACTGCATAAAAACAGTCCATAGTTCGGCTTGAACCTATTCGGACTCTAAAATATATTCCTTTAACAGGTTCATTAAAAGAACCCACCTTATCTATGACTATGCAGGTCATTCTTTTCCAGAGTTCTCCTTCCTTTTTCGCAGGCAGCCATCATAACTCCCCTCTTGAAGGACATATTACAAAGGAGAAACGGCGCAGACGTGCAGAAGGGCCCCCGTCGAAATTTCATTTTTCTTAGATTCAGGCTCTATGTAAACCTTTTCCTTTTTTTAGTTTCTTTTCTTATTTTGGCATGTAAAATGCCCAGGATTTTATTGGCATTATATATAACCACACGGTTTGCCGTATTGAACGGGATATAAAAGAAGCAGTGTGATTCCAATTCGATTGGAGTTCGTTCTATTACCACCTGCATTCTCTCCCTACTTCAGATTGCCAGATGTGCCTCAAATCTGGACTTAATACCAGGGGATGTATTCACCTTGCCACACCTCCAAGTCCGAACACCTATAGGGAACTGTTCGGTGTCCCGGATATTGCATTATATGCATCGGCCCCGAATCATGTCTTTGGTCTATAGTTGGGTTTCCCGGCTCCTGTTCTTGCCACCTTACGTTCTGAATTGTTCAGCTAAGGTAGTAAATAGAGAACTAATGCAATTGTATTTCTAGTTCATCCGGTTAAGTACCTTAGTAGAGAAATCCAAAAACTGACTGTCATGATAAGCGAGAGCTGGTCAGCGATTCGGCAACTCAGTGTTATACTACGATCGATAGCGATCTACTCCGTGTTATATGAGGCGTTGGTCTTCGCCCAGCCGCGTAAAGTGGGCATCGTAATCCGGATGGCCGCACACACACTAGGGGCTGGTACTGAGCCCCACAAGTCTAGCTCGTATGGATAAGTGAAAGCAATAAAGCCGCATAGTCTGATTGCCTAGTTCGCTCCGCGGACACCTCCTTTATGGACCAAGACGTTGGATAAATAGTGATCACGCGCTATACTGAACACCCCTGTAGTATCTACTTGGGGGCTCAAGCCGACGACTAGAAACTTTCAGACATATTAAACATCCGCATAGTAGAAAAGTCGCTTGAAATGTAAAGCACGAAATTATATATACATGTCGGTTCATAAGCTTAGTCTTTACAATCTGAATACAACTATTCAAAGGCCACGTCCTTTAAGCACTGGCCCTCTGCAATGCGGGCTCATTCTAGGACATCATCAAAGTACCTTTCTGGCCTCCGATGATCCTTGCCCTCCGGCGGGCCAGCAGTTGGCACTTCGGCGGCCTTCATCTTCGCCGAGTGCATCTTGACGCGGGCAAAGGCCATCTGTGCACCTTCTATACAGGCCGAACGCTTCACAACATCGACATGCGGCCTCGCATTGATGAGCCGCTTCACCAATCCAAAGTAGCTACTAAGGATTGGCTCAACGGGCCAGAGCCGGACTATCAACTCCTTCATGGCTGCACCCGCCATGTTGTGTAGCTCGACCAGCTGCTTCAACTGGCCGTTCAGAGGTACTGGATGTTCTGGCGCAAGGAATTGCGACCAGAACAGCTTCTCTGTGCTATTCCCCTCCTAAACTCTAAAGAATTGGGCGGCATCGGCGATGCTCTTCGGTAGATCCGCAAATGCGCGTGGAGAACTCCAGAATCCCATTAGCGCAAGATACCTCTGACCTCCAAATATACTCTGCAGAAGAAAGCCCTTACCAGCCGCTATCTTCCATGCCTGCTTGATCTCGTCGCGAGCACTCTGGGATTCGACCCGCGCCTCCTTGGCAGCTTTAACAACTTTATCGAGCTCGGATGTTTGATCCGAAGTCTTCTGCTCCATCTCCTCGCACTTACGAATGACATCTCGCGGTTCTTGTTCGACTTCGACCACCCGAGACGCATGTCGTCGGCGGGGGGCCTATTCGGCCTCCAGATCGGCAGCTGCTTTTTTAGCGGCCACCTTGTTTATCTCAGCCTACTTCTTGGCCTCTATAAGTGCGCCCTTGAGGATCTCGACCTCGACAGCGTCAACTATGATATAATCGCATAGCAAAATGAGTGCACACTCATACAATCAAAGCACATTATCTATTGACATGCTAATTGTTTGAAAGTCCGCATACCTTGCGTTTCATCAAACCGCTTGTTGATGCGTTCGAGCTCTTCATCAGCTAATTGCAGCTTCCGATTGAGCTCGGAAACCTCTGCGGCCTAGGCGGGTGCCACCACCAGGGGAGCCTGTTAAAAAATAAACATAGTATTAGCTGACACTGTATGGATCCTCTGTCCCATTCTTTTCCAATTAAAACTAAGTATCAGAGGCTACTGTCCGTATACAGGTTTCTTTACTTATACAAATAAAACATGAAGTTCTTTTAAGAATATTACATCGCATACCTCAAAGCCTGTTAGTAGGCTGTTGAAGGCATCATTCAGTCCGTTCTTGGCGGACTAAATCTTTCCCATCACCGCACCCATCAGGGTACGGTGTTCCGCCACGATGGAAGCACCTTGCAGTGCTTCCTCCAGCGTGTTTGGCGCCTCCGGATTAGTGGAGGATGCCGCTGGAGCTAATGCTCCTCCCCCTATCGTAGGGGGTGACTTCCCAATTCCGGAGCCGTACTAGCCCCCAGAATAGTGTTCAGCGGGAGCCCGGATTGCTTGGGCTCCCCGCCATCTGTCGCCGTAGGGATTACTCCCCCTTGGCTGAGGGCGACCGAGGTGTTGGCCTCGGGCGCCTTCTCGTGTTCCCCGCTCCGACCTGCTCGTGCAGGGGACGCCCATATGGAGGACACTACAGTATCCCCTAGGACGGGCGATTGAGCCTACGGTGGCGTGTCGCTCTCCACCATTTCGGCTGGCAGAGAGGTCCCTGACGATAGTGAAGCGCTAATGAGCGTGTGGGGAGGACTGCAAAATAAACGAATAAAGTTGCTTAGACAATGTTAGCTGATTAAACGAAACACAAATATCGAAAAGTACGAATACTTATGTTTCGGCCAGGGCTTGATCCTGGGTTGTACTTAGAAACTATGCTCGGATGCTGAAGCCAAACTATCCGAGATGTTCAATTTCTTCCTAGGCACCCCCTTGGCTACGTCTATGAGGGTATAGCTCTCCTCCTCCTCCTCTTCCCCTTCTTCTTTATCGTGGGAGGAGTGGGCGTCGGTCTCTCCAGACACTATGTCGGCAGGACCCTTAGGGCGGGGGTCGGTCTTGACCTCCTTGCCCTTCTTGTTGGCCTTCTTGTCCGGCGCCTTGTACGGCGCCGGAACCAGCATCGCCGCTAGCTGAGGTGTGGCTAGATTTTCAGGCAATGGAGCCGGACAGTTTATCCGCTCCGCTTTCTTCGTCCAGGCCTGAATGGAACGTAAAAGTTCTAACTCCTGTTATAATGGAAATATGGACAGGCTACGTATTCGTCAAAATTTTAATTACCTCTAAGGCCGGAGACACGCTGTTGAAGCCCGTTTCCTTGGTCTCTTCAGGCCAACCCTTTTGGGCCTTGAAAAGCTGCCTCCAGATAACTTCGTGCATAGTGCCGAATAGGCTCTTCAGGATCCGTGGATCTTCTGGATTGAACTCCCATAAGTGGGAGGCCCGGAGTTCGCAGGGGAGAATGCGGCGGAAGAGTGTCGGATTACGGGATCCGCAAACCCAAGATGCTCGAACATAGGGTCGTGTACGAAGATCTCTCCCACTCACGTCCACCTAGCGTCTTGACCTCGTCGATGAAGAGATTCAAGTGAAGAACAAGTAAAGCACACAAGAATTTACCCAGGTTCAGGCCACCTTGTGGTGTAAAACCCTACTTCCTGCTTCGGTGGATTGGCCTTAGGAGGGCTTGAATATGGATGAGTACAGTGATTCCTGAGCTCAAGACGAGAGCTTAGGATGGTCAGTAGGCAAGAGTTCTTGCTCCCTTATGCGAGGGCGGTGTTTCTGGATCTGATCCCTCCATTGTGGAGATCCGAGCTACTTATATAGGCGGCCATGGTCCTCTTCCCCCGAAATGTTTAGGCAGGAAGGGATCCCACAATGGCCATTTTGAGCGGGAACACAAGGACGTTCCTACCCTGACAAAACCAATCTTCACTTGCAAAGGGATCCGGTGATGACGCGGTGGTGGGCTCGGTGGTGACATCCTCCCTGTTGTCCTTGCGGTCTTCAGTCTTGTTGCATCGAAGGGGAAACCTTTGTCATACTCCTCAAGAACCTGCGCCTGCGGTGTCTCCCTTGCATCAAAACGGCAACTGTACCGCTGGCACGCACTGGCGCCCGCTGGCGTGGTGCGTCACTGCCTCCTCCTGAGGCAGGCTTGGCCTTGGATTCTCCGCCCCTCCAGAGCAACCTAGCCGAGGACGCTCCTGAGAGGGTCTTGACGTCGTTCTCCTCGCGAGGTCTAGCCCCCTCTCGAGGGTCTTGAGCAGCTGGTCGATCAGCTTGGCCATACTAGGCCATGGCAGGAGCGCGCTGCGGTCCGTAGACAGGCGAGTCTGGGGACCCTAGTTCCCAGGACGCCGACAGTAGCCCCCGAGCCCAAGGCACGCGCGGAGTTGGCTTCGAGGCGAAGCCTTAGTAGAGGACGAAGCGCCACAGGCCCCAAAGGCTGTGGGCCAAGCTGGCGCGCGACAGTTGGATGGGACGTCGGCGACTCCGCTTCCCAGGCAGTCTTGGCAGTCGTGCGTTTTGCCAATCGCACCACCGATAGGCGGACTTCCTCCTGTCGCCCCTGCTTTCTTGCCCTTCAATCGCTTCCTCCCTTTCCTTGCCTTCTTTGCCCCCTGCTTCGTTGTCACCATGCTGCACAGGGCGAACAAGAGGGGAACTGGCGAGTGTGCCACACCGCCGCCCGTGCTCGAGCCGGCGTTGGGTCGCTCCCTCGTGGTGAATCAGGAAGGTTTGCACACGGTGCACCTTGCCTTGGCCAACGCATCTAACAAGTGGGGGCTGACCCAGGTCTGGCTCACCTCTCGGCCAATGGCGGAGCTAAATGCCAATGACATCCAGCTCCACCTCCATGCCATCTTCGGGGGTCTCCTCCCCCCTTTTTCCACCTTCTTCTATGAGGTGCTCACGCACTACCGGTTTCGGGCGCTGCACCTGGACCCTGGATCCATCATCCTCCTCTCCGGCTTTGCGTTTCTGTGCGAAGCTTTCGTCGGTGTTTCCCCGTCCGTGGCCCTGCTTCGCCACTTCTTCACCCTCCACCTGGTCGATAGGGGGCAGCGCTCGGGGTGCGTGTCGCTACGCTTGGTGGAGGCGATTGCTGCCTCCGGGATCGACTTCTCGCTCCACCCGACCACGGCGGGGTCTCGTCGGTAATGGGTGTATGTTGATGCTGCTGCATACAGCCCCCAGTTCCACCTTCCCGACACGCCGACGGTGCCGAACTCGGGCTGGGAGCAGGAGGCCCTCTAGGATCCACGGGTGGAGCCAGTTAGGCATCGGCTGGCGAGCCTGAGGATGAATGGGCTGACCCTGGCAATGGTGGTGAGGGACTTCCTTGTCTTATGTGTCGCCCCGCTTCAGCACCACTCTCACCCGATGTGGGCATTCTCCGGTCTTAATGATCGTGCGCGGCTTCAGCGGAAGTAGCTCCCACCTGAGATGCTCCAGGGGTTGCTGCAGCTACTCGTCGGCGGAGTGCCTGAAGCACGCCCTGTCTCCGTGACTCCCTTGTACTTGGCTCCTGTGGCCGGAAGAGCTTCCGCTCAGAAGATGCCCCGCTTTGATGCGTGGGGGCTGTTGCCGGGGGGCGCCTCTGATCCTCATGATGATCCTTTGGTGGTGGTGCCAGGGCTCACGAGCCCAGCCTTCCCTTTCAAGGCGGATGCGTCGAGTGGAGCCCCTGATCTCGGGTCCACTCCGCCCCCGCAGCAAGCGGATGAGGCACGAGCGCCGGTGTCGACGGAGATGGTGGAAGGTACCGAGGCACCGCTGGCTCTTGTGGTGGCTGAAGGTGAGGCACAACAGTATCCAGTCGGGGCGAGCCCGGAGGACGCCGTAGCGGGAAATGGAGCGCCGGCCGTGGGTGTCCGCTGTGGCCCTGCCCTGGGTCTAGGCGCATCTGCCCCAAGCGGCCTCTTGTCGTCCTTCGCGGTGCTAGGCAAGAGGCGGAGGTTGAGGGGCAGTTCCGGCCCTGCCACGAGGGCTCTGAAGAGGATGAAGCTGACTGTACCGGGTAGGTGCGTGTTCCTTAGCTTTTCCTGCTCTTCCAAATATGGTTCTCCTGACCCCTTGCTCCGTAGGGTTTCCTCTGGCTCATTCCCGAGTCGCTCGCCGAGGCTCGCAGAAGCTTCTGCCCGTGTCCCTGCTCCGGACCATAATGGGTCTTCGACTGACCTCGCGCGGGTTCGCGGGGTTGCGCCCGGACCCTGCCATGTGGGTCATGCTCCCAGCCCCCGAGTGCTCCTGGGACAAGGCATCTGTTGGTGCGTCGGGGGTCCGTCTCGTGCCCCGGGGCTTGTCTTTATCTTGGATCAGCAAGCTCTTGAGGCGGCCCGGACGGCCGACCGCCCATTAGGAGCACGCCTGCCCCTCGCACCGGAGGCAGCGCGCACTCCTGGGGTTAGCCCCGAGCCGCAGGCTGAAGGAGAGGGAGAAGGAGAACCCCCTTTGGGCGGCGTGGATGTCGTGGACGAGCCCGGACGCCTCCGTGAACTTGCATTGCAAAGGAGTGCGGTTCGTCGTGATCTTGTGCGGGAGGCGTTAGACGCCCTGAAGCACCTCGAGGTCGAGGTTGCTGTAGTGGATAGGCGCGTTGAGGCCAAGGGCCTGCTTCTGGCGAAGGGTTGGCGCCAGTTGAGAGCCGCCGTTAACTTGAGCCAATTGCAACATGAAACTGCCCAAAAGAAGGCGGAAGCATCCGCCGCTACATCTCAGGATGCCTGTAACCGCGCCCTGGAAGAGGCTCGAGACGCCGACCGCTGCCGTGCAGCAGCTGAGGAGCATGAGCATGAGCTCAAAGCCTCGAACGCCGCTCTCGAGCGTCAGGTTCGTACACGAAGGGCTGCCCTCGCCGCGCCCACGGCTGATGATGATAGCCCAGCGGGCCTCTCAGCGCGGGAGAAGATGCTAGCTCTCGAGGCGATGGAGCTGAACATGGAGCGCGAGCGTCTGGAGACAATGGAGCGCCAGGTAGCCGAAGCCGAGGGCAACCTTGATGATTGCGAGGATGTCGCGAGGAAGGCTGCCAAGGAGGCAGAGCGCCTGCGGAAGGATTACCGCGAGAAGCTAGGGCTTCACGAGACTCGCTTCGCTGATAAGCGCAAGGAACTCCAGAAGGAGGTCACGGCTCTCAAGGGCAAGCAGGCGGATGTCGAGCATCGTCTGCAGGTGTTGGAGAAGGCTCGTGCCGTAGCCGAGCGTTGTGAGCGGGCGTCGAGGGAGGCCTGTGCTGTAGCGGAGCACCGCGAGTGGGCTTCGGGGAAGGCTCGCGCTGCTGCCAGGGCGGAGTTGTCCTGCTTCCACAAGCAGGTGGAAGACATTTCCACTGTCGCGGCCGGGAACTCCGAGGAGGCCGCGCGAGCTCATGGAATGCAGCACACCCGCTCGAAGATGTTTGAGGCCTTGCGGCACAGGGCCGGCCGAGCCCTGGGTGAGCTCCTAGACTTGATGGTCGATGACCCTCTTGTTGATGATGACGCGTGATATCTCGGGTTCTTCACCAGAGTGGTTGAGCGTCTTGAAGGCGGGGTCATGAAGGCTAGGCATCTTGTTGAGGAGTAGAGCCGCGACATCCTCAGGCGTGCAGTCTCCTGCATCTTTGGTAACTTGCTCCGTCTTGACCCTCGTACGGACTTCAGGGCCTTGCTGGAGCCTGCGCCTGAGGCGGTCGCTCGCCCCTTGGAGGGATGGGTGAGAGATCACGTGGACGTGTTGGTGACGGAGCTCGTTCTAGCCATCGATGACGCACCGGTGCTTAGGGGGGCGACGCCGACGGTCCTGACGAAGATGACGATGCTTAGTCCAGCTCCTGCTATAGGTTTTTTTTGGTTGTGGCTCCAGAGCCGGGTAAGATGAATGTCACAATACTTAAGCTTTTGATGATGTAAGAATGAGTTTAAGAAGTCCCTTGTGGCGCTTGTCCCTGAGGCTAAGACCTCGGGCCCTTGTTGTGTTTCCGAGAGGGGCGTCTGCAGACCCCATCCGACCGCGTCTCGCGAGTACCTGCAGTTGGCGCAAGAGTGATTGGCGGTCCGGCCGCGGACTATACAGGACGTGAGCCCACGCTCCGGCCCCTGCTCGCGGTCATAGTCCGGCTTAGCCAAGCAAGGCGAAAAATGGACCGGGCAAAGGAAAACTCAGCGAAAATCGCAAAACATGGACGAAAAATTCTCCCCCCTTTATTTCAAAAAAATAGAGTCGCACGGCCACGGGATCGACTTGAAAAGACAGATACAAAGGAGGCAAAGGCGAATGGCAAAAGGAGGGGCCGCGTCCGGCGCCTGAGCAGGTCTTCGGTCTTCTCCCCAGCGCGGAGCGTAGGGCTACCACCGGCGGGTGTGGGCATAGCCATTGGAGGGCAGTGTCGACGGCCAGCACGGAGCATGGTGCTTCCACTAGGACGTGGGAGGGAGCCCCCGTGAGGCCCTAGGGCGGCGCTCCACGTACTCCAGGGCGTGTACAGCCCCACTCATTATTACGTGAGAGTGTCATGAGCGGAGATCTTCTGACGTGCCCGCCCCTTCGCTTTGAGGGCCCCGCCCCGCGCTAGTCCGCTCCCGCCATGAACTCACCAGAAGGTGGCATTCTTGAGGTGGGACACTGCGCATGGTGGGGGGATGGGACCTTGGCCATAGGCCCCCCTGCCGAGCACTAGGTGCACCGCTTACGCGATCTCCGAGCGCGCTTCGCCCGTGGGGGCTAACGTCGTCCGGAGACGCGGCGTCCTGAGATGCGAGGGGGACCCCGCCCCACCCACACTCCTAATGACCCCTGAGCTCTCCTGATCAGGGTCGGGCCTAGAGGATACGGGATTATGTGAGCAAGGGGACGGAGCCGTGGTGTTGGGCCCTCCTGGTGTGCATAGCACGGGCTACCGTACCGCCTCCAGACGCACCATCCGCAATCCGGGGGATGGTGCGCCGGCAGGCGCGCCGTCTTGAGCCTGAACGGAGGGAGAGAAGGTGTCACACCCAGCATTTTGTAACATGTCATTTGCATCAATAAACCACGAAGTTTTGGACCAACATTTTTTTTGGCATCATTTGGCTTTTATTTGGAATTAAGTTTTTCTCTCTGTGATTTTCAGTGCTCTTTAAAGTCAACTACTCCCTCTTATATATTTCATCTCCTTACCCCAAACTTCTGCCCAATGATCATACCAAGTGTATCTAACAGTATAGTATTTTCTTACAAAAATAATTTGGCCAAAAAGTATTTCCAAAAATTAGTTTTCCAAAAACCCTAAATTGAGGTTTGCACTGCAAGTGCTTGATTTAGGGTGAGAAAAATATTTCAAAGAGTATATTTGAAACCTAGTAGATATAGGACTCCCATAAACCACAAAAATATAATTTTAAAAGTTATCTTCCTATTTTATTTAATAGCTTTCTCTTAAGGCCAGAAATGGTCTTTAATAGGGAAAAATTATTTAACTATTTCAAAAATGTTTGCCAAAATTCAGGGAGACTCTTAGGACATATATTGTCTATATATAGGAGTTTCAACACTTGGTCATGTTCAAAATATTGGACAGATCCCTCAGAAACCCTTTCTGGATATTTCGAGCTTTTGAAATATTTACAAAGGAAATATTCTCTAAAAATTCCAGGGAAAATCTATCATGTCATATTTGATGATCTTGCCAAGCCCCATGCCTTGAGAAGCAAGGAAACCTCATCAAAACCCCTCAAAACATTCTGTCCATTTTTTAAGTTTGAGCAACTTTACATTGCCAAACTTGTCCAATGCTCTCAAACTTGGTACACATTCTAGAATGGTCTAATAATGCATCTATACCAAATGGCACAAGCTTTGGAGAAGGGTAACTGGATCAGAGTACCCCAAAACCATTTCTGTTCAGATTCAAATTTGAACAACTTTACACTACCAACTTTTTACTTGCGACCTCAAACTTTGTGGGCATGATCACAACCCCAAATGATGACACTACACCAAGTGGTGCACCAAGGAGGGATGATTTGCTTAACTTAAACTTGGAAAATCAATTTTTGTTGATTTCTAGGGTTCACCAAAGTTACATTGGCAAGTTTCTTCAAATGAGCCCAAAAATGGTGGAACACCCTATTTCTATATACCATTTGATCCTGTTAAGTCTCATGTCTATTGCAAATCATTTGATTGCTCAAAACCACATCAAACACCTTCTGGTGATTTTCCAAAACTAACACTTTTACCTCTTTCCTTGTTCTCCTTGAGCTTGGCTTTTTACCACAGCTTCCCCAAGTCCCCTTACACCTCCAGTAACTCTCCCCTGGCCTCAGCTCAATGATTGAGGGGGGGGGGGGTAAAACCCCATTTTACATTCTGGACAACAACTTTCACCTTTCTCTCTCAGCCCTCTCTCCTTCTAGAAGCTCTACCTGGCATCCAACGTCCCTCCCACATTGTTTACTCCTCCCTAGAGCCAATGGACATGGTGGCCGCGTCCATAGCGCGTGAGACGCGGCCATGCCAGCCATATGGGCGCTCTGGAGCGCGCTACAGTTCGCTCCCACACTGTAGCCGTGTCCTGCCCGAGGCGCCCGACCACCTAAGGCGTTGGGATGGTGTCTCCCGAGGCCGCCTCGATGTCCACGACATGGCAGCAGGTCGGCCCCCTCCTCCTTCCCCCTCCTCTCGCCCCAGCTCGCACGCGCGACGGCCACTCGAGAGCTCCAATGAGCTTCCTCACACGCTCGATGCCCTGGCCTCCCCCTTCTCTCTCTCTTCTCTCCCCTGGCTCTGGACCCCATCCAGGAACACCCCTGACGCGGCGCCAGCTCCTCCCGAGCCTTGTGGCAACGAGCAGAAGCTCGCCGGGGCACGGGTCCACGGCACCCCGCCGTTTGCCTATAAAAGGACAACCCCTCGTCTCCCTCTCCTCACCACTCGCTCTCTCACACACCCAATCCCCCCCTACACCACTCACTCCTCTCCGGAGGAGCCCGAGCTCGAGATCGAACTCGAGCTCCGCCGCCTCGGGTCGCCGTCGATCCAGAGGTATAAGCCCTCCCCGCTGCCGCTCTCACTCGATGTAGAACCACAAGATCCCACTGACCATTTCCCCCTGTTTCCCCTCTCTTTAGCTGCCGGAAATGGCCGGAACCACCACACCCGAAGCAACTCTGCCGTGCCTCCTCGTCGCCGGTGAACCAGGCCACCCCGGCGACCTACTCCACCTCCATCCGAACGGCGGCTCCTCCCTGAGCACGACGGTACCACCCATGCATCCTCCCGTGCCCTATATCGCCGCTGGCGAGCTCGCCGTCGCCTCTGGACGGAGGTGGACGACAATGGCCGTGGGACCTGTCCGTCAGCCTCACGCCCTGACGGGTGGGACCCCCCCGTCAGGTTTAAAAACGCAAGCGTGCGCGCACCAGTTCGCCGTCGGTCGAAGGCGTACTTCGCCTTTACGCCTTCGACGTGGCAGCCTCGCGCGGGCTGTTTTGCCTCTGGGCCTGCTGCACTGTGGCCTTTCTGTCCCAGTGGCACAGTGCCACTTTTCTTTTTCTTTTTCTATCTGTTTTATAAAAATTCCTCTGGATAAAATATTTACCCAAATGAAATAATTCCAGTTCCTAAAATCTTGTAATATTCCAGCCTATTTAATGATATAACTTTCACCTATATTCATGAACCTTTTCTGTGCTGTTCAATTTTAAATTTAAATTTGAACACTAAAACCTCTGTTCAAAAATCCATCTACCCCATTCTGTCACTCCAAATCCCAAACTAAGAATTTTTGCCATCTTAGTTTTCCCTCTAGTATTTTATAAAAATAAGTTGACATTTTTCTAAGCACTTTGATTTTTCTGTTTTTATTATTGTTTTATTTCCCCGTTATTTTATTGCGACGATTAGATACCGTATTTGACAAAGTTGCTGAAGAATAAGAAGGGGAAGGATATGAAGACTTAGAAGAGCAAGCCAATCAAGGCAAGTAGCCCTTTGACCATGTTACCCCTCTTGTTCATCGGTACCCTTTTTCCGATTGCATGATGATAAAAAGTGACGGTGGTAAACTTGTCGGGAACCACCACATGGTGCATAACCCTACTCCTAATCTTTACCGTGTGCATAGATGCAATGCCAAAAGATTTGTTGTGATGCATAGTGTTGCATATGTACCATGAACCCTTCGTGGTTACATCCTTTCAAAAACCCCATCGGGTGCCCCTAATGCTCGAGGGTGATGTTGAGTTAAGTTCATCACTTGAGGAAGAAGTGGTGTGCCAAAGAGAGTTCTCGTGTGTGGGTAAAAAGATGGATTTGATTTATGTGTGATTACCGTCCCAACCAAACATGTACAACCACTCTACGCCTTATGGGACGAGGCATTATTGATTACTTAGGTTGATACTAGCATGGTTCCCACATCACTAGTGACGGGAGAGACTTGAGGTCACTCCAGGGACGGGGTCGTGCTTTGATAGGCGACCATGACTGTTTTTATAGGGCACCGGACTCGCCGTTGGTCCCTTCGTGTATGCGTGACATTGTAAAAAGGGCGAGTCCCACGAATTATCGTTTGTACATGAGGGTTGTGCATGAACGAGTGGACCCTATGTTAGTGTCGTCTAGGGAAAGGTAATGACCGTGTGCTTCCCCCGAGTACTCGAGGTATTGCGGGATCGTGGATGACACGAAAGCTTCCCGGATCTTGTGGGTAAAGTGCGCAACCTATGCAGAGTGTAAAACTATTCGAATAGCCGTGTGCACGGTCATGGACAGTTGGGAGGTGCTACTTAAACTATGTCCAAAATTTTACAATCTCGGTGAAAGTGTGTGTGTATGTGTGTGTGTTGAGTCAAGGTGGTGACTTGACTCGTTGAAAGGACCCGAAATGAATTGAACTCTATTTATGTTGATATCTGTAACCTGTCCTCGAGGTTACCCAAGTACATTGATGCACGTTTGCAAATGGTAGAATATTTATCTAGCTTGTAGCTAGGTTGCTTATTGTTGATCAACTTGCATTGTTACCTTGAACCAAATCATGGGTTTCTTGCGAGTACATTCAAAGTACTCATTGGCTTGCCACTGGTTAGTTAATTGGCTAGGCATGGAGGAGCAGGAATTTGAAGAAGAATTCTATGGAGACGAACATGCGAACTAGGACGCTTTCCCAGTCAGAATACCTGTAGGGTTAAGGCAGATGGCATGGGTTCTACTTATCTACGAAGACTTCCGCTACTCAAGTTTATTTGCTATTTAGCCCATGAGGCTTTATCTATGTAAGACTTGGCCATAATGGTCATAATTTGTGTAAGACGGTATGTATGGATGTAAGACTCTTGTTATTCAGCTTCTGTGTGTTCAATGAGCATTGATATCTGGGATCACTGTACACGTGCATTCGGTGATCTCGACTCTTAAGTCGGGGTCCCCACATAGCTGGTATCAGAGCCATCCTGACTGTAGGAAGCCTTAGTTAGCATGGGCGTTAGTTAGGATGAGACCCTTTTCATAAACCTTTTGAACCTCTCTTCTTTTCTAAAACCTTACCAAACCTGAGATATCATCAGCTTATTAACCACTCCTAATCAACCTTTGTAGATGGCCGCTGTACCTGAAGAGCACCTGACCACTGGGTTCCCCTTGCTTCTCGAGGATATCCTCCAGGAGTGCCAGTTCCACCGAGCACCCATCCTCACCAACCATGAGCATTGGGTTAGCAACACTGAGGTGGAGTACCATGTGGAAGTAATCGTGAAGGCAAACGATCCTCCCACAAGTTGGTTCTTCGAGGGACCCCAGATGGCAACACTATCCCTCGCTGTCGAGGCAGCTGCGCTCAAGTCACTAACCCGCCTCCGAGAATTTCTTCCGGATATGGCAGCCAAGATGACAACCCGCTTCTTGCCTTACCGGAAGGAAGGTGAAGATGAAAGCAGCGCGCATGCCCCTCCACTAAAGGAAGGACTTCCACTTCGATTCCAGACCTACTTCAGCCTATGTGCCGACAGCTTGGCACAAGATTTCGCCTCGGAATCGATGAAGCTCCGAGAAGAACTCCACAAGACCAAGGCACTTCTTCGGCGAGCACAAGAGAAGACGGATAGGATCAAGAAGGAAGGTGCGCCTCCCGGGCAACCCGCTATCGCATATCGAGGCGGAAGGCCCTCAGGAGATGTATCTTCCAAGGATGAAGAACCACCCCAGCGATGCCATATGACGGCAAGGGAATATTGCAAGCTTTTCCCTGCACCATCGACAAAAGACCGCCGTATCCAACACCTCCACTCCCCCACACCCTTAAGTGACAGGGGGGCCAGACAGATGAAGACAAGGAGGAACACCCAGAAGAGCCAGAATACGCGACCGAGCATTCCGCCGCTTACGCATCATTCGCAACTCGGATATGCCAGCTCGTGACCACTATGGTAGGATAGGTCGTGTAACCCCTATGCGAAGTCGAGTCCTTGTATGGTTCATATGAAGCCATCTAGTGTTTGCTTTAGTTGTGTTTGGATCTACGTCGTATCTTCCCTTTTGGAATGTGTAAACGACTGCATCACCCATTTGGATTTTAATGAATGTGTTTGACCCTTTTGGCCCTTGCATGAAATAAATAGTGTCACACCGACCCCCTTACCAGCCACCCATCTTTATTGCTTTCCCTCTTCATTCCAAATCATGAGACCTTTACCGTTCCAAGAGGATGCGTGTTGTAACTTGTACTGGTACCTCTACCCAGTAGCCCGAAGCCGGAGCATCCGCCCAAGCAAAGGCCGGCCAAGACCAATCCCACGACCAAGCTCCACCACCACCTCCCCCAAACATGGACATGGCTCAGCTTCTCCAAGCCTTCCGAGAGGAACGCCAAGCCAACATCGCAGCCCTCCAGATGATTTCTCAAGTTGTCACCAATAACCGCCAGCCGGCGGGGAATGGCAATGGACGTTCCACGTTGGCAGAGTTCAAGAAGCATGCACCGCCAACCTTCATCGACACTGCTGAACCCTGGATGCGGACGACTGGGTCCGCACCATTGAGGACTTGCTGGAACAAGTCGGTTGCACCGAAGACCGCGAGAAGGTGGCTTATGCTGCCCACTGCCTCGGGGGGAGTGCTAGAGCTTGGTGGGATGGATTCAAGGTCATGCATGTTGGGCAAGACATCACTTGGAATAACTTCAAGGCAGAATTCCGCAAGGCCCATATTCCTTCCGGAATCATGGCTATCAAAAAGCGTGAGTTTCGAGCCCTGAAGCAAGGAAGTGGCACTGTCAAGGAGTACATGCAGAAGTTCAGTGTTCTGTCAAGGTATGCCCCTGAAGATGTCAGCATAGATGCTGCAAAAAGGGAGCTCTTCATGGAAGGCCTTAATCAGACTCTGCAGTACTCGCTTGTCGTGTGTGACTGCCCAACCTTTCCTGACCTGGTGAACAAAGCACTCATGCTTGAAGACAAGCGGCGTGCTCTGGAAGACACTCGCAAGCGCAAGATGATCAGCAAGGGAAGTTCCAGCAACCAGAAGCCTCGCCCGTGGCAGCCAGCCCCGGTTAAGCTAACCTATCAGGAACCAAGAGCTCCTGCACCTCGCACCAACTATCAGCCTCAGCAGTATGCCAACCCAAGTCCAGCATTCAACCCCAATAACAGTGGTGGCAACAAGATCAATAACCCAAACCAAGTCACTTGCTTTGGATGTGGTCAGTCAGGACACATCTCAAGGGTGTGCCCCAACAAGAAGCCAGATGCCCCGCGCCCCAATGTGCATAAACCAGGACAAGGCCGCGGGATGCCACCACGGAACAAAGCTCCTCGAAACCCGCCCAGCCATGGCAAGGGGTGTGTGAATCACGTCACTTCTGAAGAAGCCCAGGAAGACCCGGACGTCGTGCTGGGTACGTTCCTTATCAACTCAGCACCTGCAACTATCTTGTTTGATTCTGGAGCCATGCATTCATTTGTCACTCAAATATTTGCATTAAAAAGTGGCATGACCCCTACACCCCTGAGTAACCCTATGGTGGTACAAACTCCCATAGCAGAGATGAGAGCCAAGATAGGCTGTAAGGGAGTCAGTATCGTCATTAACGGGGTAGATTTCCTATCCGACCTTATCATCCTGAGATCACAAGGCTTGGAGGTGATCCTAGGCATGAATTGGCTCAGCAAGCACCAAGGCTTGTTAGATTGTGCCAACCGGACTGTCACTGTAACCAATGACCAAGGAGTCGAGGTTAAGTTTTCTTCCAACTCCTCTTCTGCTCAAACCACTCAAGTCAACTGTGTGTCTGAAGTTGGACTGGAGCAAGTGCCGCTAGTATGCGAGTATCCCGATGTCTTTCCGGATGAGCTACCGGGAATGCCCCCTGACCGTGACATTGAGTTCATCATCGAGCTCGTGCCCGGGGCAGGACCCATCTATAAGAAGCCTTATAGAATGGGGACGGAAGAATTAGCCGAGTTGAAGAAGCAACTGGAAGAGAAGCTAAGGAAGGGATTTATCCGCCCAAGTGCCTCCCCTTGGGGATCACCTGTTCTGTTTGTGGGAAAAAGGGACGGTACCATCCGCTTATGCATTGACTACCGTTCCCTCAATGAGGTTACAATCAAGAACAAGTATCCACTTCCCAAGATTGAAGATCTGTTTGATCAACTCAGTGGAGCCAAGGTGTTCTCCAAGATCGACCTCAGATCTGGGTACTACCAGCTGAAGATCAGACCCCAAGATATTCCGAAGACGACATTTGTAACAAGATATGGCCTATATGAGTGCACGGTCATGTCCTTTGAATTAACCAATGCCCCAGCTTACTTCATGTATCTCATGAATAAAGTCTTCATAGAATATTTGGACAAGTTTGTTGTCATCTTCATTGATGACATTCTTGTCTTCTCCAAAATGGAGGAAGAGCACGAGCAACATTTGAGGATGGTCCTAGACAAGCTTCGAGAGCACCAACTATACGCCAAATTCAGCAAATGTGAGTTTTGGCTGCATAAAGTTGGGTTCCTAGGTGATGTCTTGGATGAGGAAGGATTGTCGGTTGACCCCACGAAGATCGAAGCTGTGACCCAATGGCAATCCCCAACGACCGTCAAGGAAGTCAGAAGCTTCCTCGGACTTGCGGGCTATTACCGCAAATTCGTGGAAGGATTCTCTAGCATTGCCCGGCCAATGACTCAGCTCCTGAAGAAGGACAAGAAGTTCGAATGGACGCCAAAATGTGAAGAAAGCTTCCAAGAGCTCAAGAAAAGATTGACCACCACCCCAGTTCTGGCAACACCTGATATTCACAAAGAGTTCGTGATATATTGTGATGCCTCTTGAACCGGATTGGGAAGCGTTCTGTGCAAGAAGGACGAGTCATAGCTTACCTCTCAAGGCTGCTACGACCTCATGAAGAGAACTACGCTACTCACGATCTTGAGTTAGCAGCAGTAGTTCATGCCTTGAAGACATGGCGACATTACCTCCTAGGGAAACGGTGTGAGATATACACAGACCACAAAAGTCTGAAGTATATTTTCTCCCAGAAGGAATTGAACATGAGGCAACGAAAATGGTTGGAACTAATCACGGATTATGACCTTAGTGTTCAATATTACCCCGGGAAGTCTAACGTGGTAGCCGATGCCTTAAGCAGCAAGGCTTGCTCCCTGAATGCCATGATTCGAAGAAGGCAACTAGCCCTGTTTGAAGAGCTGGAACAATTCAGTTTGGAATTGGTCGCCCATGGATTTCTAGACCATCTGGAAGTCAAACCAACCCTGATGGACGAAGTCAAGAAAGCACGAGGTGGGCACGCAAGCATTGAAGGCATCAAGAAGAAGATGAAGCTAGCAAGGCCCCAGGATTCTCCGAAGACGAGCACGGAATTGTTTGGTACAAAGGACGCATTTGCGTACGGAAAAAGATGGAGCTGAAGAATTTGATCTTGCAAGAAGCCCACGACACTCTGTATTCCATCCACCCCAGAGGGACCAAGATGTATCAAGACTTGAAGGAAAGATTCTGGTGGCACGGGATGAAAAGAGAGATTGCAACCTATATTGCAAAGTGTGATGTGTGCCAAAGGGTCAAGGCTGAATATCAGTGACCCGCTGGATTGCTCCGACCGCTCAAGGTTCCTGATTGGAAGTGGGATAAACTCGGAATGGACTTCATCACTGGATTACCAAGGTCGAATAAAGGACATGGCTCCATCTGGGGCATAGTCGACCATTTGACCAAGGTAGCCCATTTCATTCCTGTCAAGACTACCTATGATGGCAACCAGCTAGCAACTCTCTACATCGACAGAATCGTAAGCCTTCATGGCGTTCCTAAGGAGATTGTGTCAGATCGAGGAACCCAGTTTACCTCAAGGTTTTGGAAGAAGTTCCAAGAAGCCTTGGGAACCAAGTTGTCTTTCAGCACGGCTTTCCACCCGCAGACCGGAGGTCACACAGAGCGAGTAAATCAAATTCTCGAAGACATGCTCCTAGCCTGTGTCTTGGCATATGGAGCCAAGTGCGAAGATTGCCTCCCTTTTGCCAAGTTCTCCTATAACAATAGTTATCAGTCGAGCCTTTAGATGGCACCATTTGAGGTGTTGTACGGACGCAAGTGTCGCACACCCCTCAACTGGACAGAGAGTGGAGAAGGGCTAGTCTTTGGACTAGATATTCTCCGCGAAGGAGAAGAGCATGTCCAACTAGTCAGAGAACGTTTGAAGGCCGCCAAATCGAGGCAGAAGAGCTATGCTGACACTCGTCACCGAGATATGAGTTTCCGTGTTGGAGACCATGTGTACCTGCAAGTAACTCCTCTGAAGGGAACCAAGCATTTCCACGTTAAAGGGAAGCTCGCACCAAGGTTCATTGGTCCCTTTGAGATCACTGCACGACGAGGAGAAGTGGCTTACCAGTGGGAACTACCACCTGAGCTATCCGATGTGCACAACGTATTCCACGTGTCACAACTCCGGAAGTGTCTCCAAGTTCCAGACAAGCCTGATCTCTACCAGGATGTCGATCACCAAGCCATTGATCTTCAGCCTGATTTAACCTATCGTGAGAGGCCCATTCGCATTCTGGATGAAGCAGAGCGACGGACGCGAAGCGGCACCATCAAGTACTTCAAGGTCGAGTGGAGCAACCACACGGAAGCAGAAGCAAGCTAGGAACGTGAAGACTATATTAGATCCGAGTATCCCGATCTCTTCTAGGGCCTAGTTTAGGAATCTCGGGGACGAGATTCTTGTAAGGGGGGTAGGTCTGTCACACCCTGCATTTTGTAACATGTCATTTGCATCAATAAAACATGAAGTTTTTGACCAACAATTTTTTTGGCATCATTTGGCTTTTATTTGGAATTAAGTTTTTCTCTCTGTGATTTTCAAATGCTCTTTAAAGTCAACTACACCCTCTTATATATTTCATCTCCTTACCCCACACTTCTGCCCAATGATCATACCAAGTGTATCTAACAGTATAGTATTTTCTTACAAAAATAATTTGGCCAGAAAGTATTTTCAAAAATTAGTTTTCCAAAAACCCCTGAATTGAGGTTTGCACTGCAAGTCCTTGATTTAGGGTGAGAAAAATATTTCAAAGAGTATATTGAAACCTAGTAGATATAGGACTCCCATAAACCACAAAAATATAATTTTAAAAGTTATCTTCCTATTTTATGTAAAAGATTTCTCTTAAGGCCAGAAATGGTCTTTAATAGGGAAAAATTATTTAACTATTTCAAAAATGTTTGCCAAAATTCAGGGAGACTCTTAGGACATATATTGTCCATATATAAGAGATTCAACACTTGGTCATGCTCAAAATATTGAACAGATCCCTCAGAAACCCTTTTTGGATATTTCAAGCTTTTGAAATTTAAAAAGGAAATATTATCTAAAAATTCCAGGGAAATTCTACCATGTCATATATGACATATTTGATGATCTTTCCAAGCCCCATGCCTTGGGAAGCAAGAAAACCTCATCAAAACCCCTCAAAACCATTATGTCCATTTTTGAAGTTTGAGCAACTTTACATTGCCAAACTTGTCCAAATGTTCTCAAACTTGGTACACATGCTAGAATGGTCTAATAATGCATCTAGACCAAATGGCACAAGCTTTGGAGAAGGGTAACATGATTAGAGTACCCAGAACCATTTCTGTTCAGATTCAAATTTGAACAACTTTACACTAGCAACTTTTTACTTGTGACCTCAAACTTTGTGGGCATGATCAGAACCCAAAAAGATGACACTGCACCAAGTGGTGCATCAAGGAGGGATAATTTGCTTAACTTAAACTTGGAAAATTCATTTCTGTTGATTTCTAGGGTTCACCAAAGTTACATTGGCAAGTTTCTTGAAATGAGCCCAAACTTGGTGGAACACCCAATTTCTATATACCATTTGATCCTGTTAAGTCTCATGTCTATTGGAAATCATTTGATTGCTCAAAACCACATCAAACACCTTCTGGTGATTTTCCAAAACTAACACTTTTACCTCTTTCCTTGTTCTCCTTGAGCTAGGCTTTTTACATCAGCTTCCCCAAGTCCCCTTGCACCTCCAGTAACTCTCCCCTGGCCTCAGCTCAATGATTGAGGGGGGGGGGGTAAAACCCCATTTTACATTCTCTACAACAACTTTCACCTTTCTATCTTAGCCCTCTCTCCTTCTAGAAGCTCTCCCTGGCATCCAACGTCCCTCCCACATTGTTTACTCCCCCTTTGAGCCAATGGACATGGTGGCCGCATCCAGAGCGCGTGAGACGCGGCCATGCCAACCATATGGGCGCTCTGGAGCGTGCTACAGTGCGCTCCCGCACTGTAGCCGCGTCCTGCCCGAGGCGCCCGACCACCTAGGGCATCGGGATGGTGTCTCCCGAGGCCGCCTCCAAGTCCACGACACGATAGCCGGTCGGCCCCCTCCTCCTTCTCCCTCCTCTCGCCCCAGCTCGCACGCGCGACGGCCACCCGAGAGCTCCAATGAGCTTCCTCACACGCGCGATGCCCTGGCATCCCCCTGTTGTCTCTCTTCTCTCCCCTGGCTCTGGACCGCTGTCAGGACCCCGATCCTAAGTCACACAGGTCTAGCCGGTAACACATCATATCACTTTGCGGCTTCACGCACGGTATCCCCACGGGTGCCACCTTACCTAGCCCGGGACCGTTTGCGCATTTTGGCACACGTATATGATAGTGTCGCTAGCATCCATATGACAGAGAACCCGGGCCGACATGACTAGTTGTAAACCAAAAGTGGCACTAAATCACAGGGACAAGCATACATGACCCAGCAACGAACGTGTCGGTCATCAACGTATGAACCCAAGTCGTAGCAAGCTACAAGGACTTAAAGGAACAACGCGTGACATTTCCCCTAAGGGACAGACACAGGAACGAAGAAGGACACATGCCGGCCAGCCTAAGTGTTCCGGAGCAGTAGCAAGCTACCAAGGCTCAGTGGAAACACTAGGAGACATTTCCCTGTAAGATAGGCTACCAAAGGTAAACAACTAGGTGTCGGATCCCACACATAGCCATACACATTACACGTACGCATAACATGCAAGTATGTGCTGAACAACAAGGCATCACAACATAACTCAACAACTCATATATATAAAGGCCCAGAAGAGCCATCATAGCATTTATTACAATCAGAGGTCACATGACCCAACATACAGAGCATACAGGCAACGGAAGCATTACATGTCTGAGTACAGACATCTACAAATGGAAAAGACTAAGAAGCCTGACTATCTACAAGACCCTCCCAAGGGCACAAGATCGTAGCTGAGGTAACAAGCTAAACGTCGAAGTCCACGGAACCACTAGCGAGACTGAAGTCTTTCTGCAAAACATAAATTAAGCAAACGTGAGTACAAAGGTACTCAGCAAGACTTACATCAGATCTATCTACATATGCATCGGTATCAACAAAGGGGTGGTGGAGTTTGACTGCAGCAAGCCAGCTTTGACTCAGTGGCTATCCTAAACTATGACTGCAAGTAACTCTTTTGAGGTGGCGCACACGAGTCCACATATTCACCAATCAATACACCACTATGGATCCGCTCCCGTCTCCCTACGAGAAGGCCATCCATAGCACTCACGCTTATCTTGCGCGTTTTAGAGTATCCACTTTCACTTGTCTATGAACTATAGAGGCAACCCAGAAGTCCATTTCCGCGGACACGGCTATTCGAATAGATTATATATATAACCCTGCAGGGGTGTACTTCTTCACACACGCTCTCACCACTTACCGCCGTCTACACGACATGTACTCGGCAACCTTCAAGCGGAGGCCCAGCGAGGGTGTCGGCCACGACCTGACTAACCACACAAGTCTCTCGTCCAGGTTTATCGCCTATTTGGGTTCCATCCGTGGGGAGATCCGGCCGGGGTGTCGCTCACGGCCCCAAACGATGTGTACAGGGTTCCCGCATCACAAAACGGGCAATCGGTACACCGTGCCACGTACCTGCCGCGTCACAGCCCACCCCGAGGGTCAGCGCTGCGCACGACCTCCAGTAAACTACAAACACCAGAAACTAGTTGCAACTCCTGGACAGAGATCATGCTGATTAATAAGTCGAGAGAGTCAATTAAGGATCCCAATGTGTGCTAGTAGCTGTTTCATGGACCAACCAACACAGAACTCAGTTCCTGAGGACGGCTGCAATGAGACAACCCACCATGTACTCCTACATGGCCTCTCATCGCTACCTTTACCAAATCGTGTTCACACACTTAGCTCACACACCGTAGGACAATTTCATCACATTCCAATTCATCCCCGATGAATCAGACCTGACACAACTCTAAGCAATAGCAGGCATAACCAGAAAGCATGAATGAGTAGGAACAACATGGCTCAAACAACTCCTACTCATACTAGTGGGATTCAACTATTTACTGTGGCAATGACGGGTCATGCAGTGGAAAGGGGTTCAACTACCGTAGCAAGTAACAGTTGAAGCGTTGTTGTCCTAATGCAGTAAAAGAGAGCAAGAGCGAGAGAGTGGGATTGTATCGGAATGCTCAATGGGGTTTTGCTTGCCTGGCACTTCTGAAGATATCAATGAGTCTTCATCGGTGTCATCGAACTCATCGTCGGAACGTCGTCTACTGAGAGGGGACAAAACCGACAAACAGGGAAGAACACAATCAATGCAATGCAACAATATGATGCATGATCATGACATGGCAATATGCTATTGATTGAGCTAATGCAACTAGCAACACAATTAAATGAAGTTGGTTTGAACCAAAGGTTCAAATTCAAACTCCATATGTGATTATTTAATTGTCATTTAATTGATTTGACCTGATCATCAGGCTTAGCTTGTCCAAACATGCATGAAAGTGTCATAAACAGATTCCTTGAATTTTTCTGATCATTTTTCATATATAAATTTTTTTCATCTGAGCTACGGTTGATTTTATATGATTTTTACAAGTTTTGGCTATTTTCTGAAATAAATAAATCATTTAAGATTTATTTTAAAATCCAGAAACACTTTACTGCGTCAGCATGACCACATGCTGACGTCAGCAGGTCAACAGGGCTGTTCGGGTCAACCTGACTAGTGGGTCCCACTGGTCAGTCTCTCAGGGCTAACTAAACGTTTTAAAACTAAACTAAAGATTAACAGAGTCTGGGCCCCACGTGTCAGTGACACATCTAACTAACAGGGTTAGTTAGCCTTAAGTTAATACTAACTAAACTGTCAGTGGGCCCAGGGCCCACATGTCAGTGTCCAATCTAACTAACATAGATTAATAACACTAAACTAAATCTAAACCGTAATTAGTTAGGGACCTGGGTCCACCTGTCATTGAGAGAGAGGGGTCAAACCTCTGGACAGACAGGGTCAAACCTCGCCGGTCAAAGCGGTCAACCCGCCGGCGTTTAGCCGCCGGCGAGGCTAGACGCGGCGGAGCGCGTCGGGTTTCACCTACAGGGGTTCTTTTGGCACGCAGAGAGCAGCTACGGGAAGAGGGCGGAGTGGCGCATCCAACGGTGGTGATGCCGGAGGCTGGGGTGGCCGGAGTTATTGCCGGCGACGAGGTCCGCGGCGGCTGAAACTCTGGTGGCGACGGGTTCATTGAAACGGTGCTCGGGAGGGGCTGAGGTTTGCGCCTACGGCCTCTACGAGTGCTCGCGAACTCGTTGGACTAGGTGGTGTGACCAAAAGGTCACCGGAGTGGCGCCGGCGACCAGCCCGAGCGGCGGCGAGCTTCGGCTTCAGTCGAAGCAGTGGCTACGGTGGTCAGGAGGCAAGGGGAGGAGGGGCAAACGACGGAGGAGCTCACGATGGGTGCAGAGGCATCGACGTGGGCTCGGGGGAAGCTCGAAGCAGAGCAGGGCGTCGAGGAGGATCTCCGGCGGCCGGAGCTTCAAGACGAGGTCGGGGAAGACGCCCAGAGGCTCCCGAGATCGCGTGCGTGGGCGTGCAGGTTCACGGGTCCGTGGCGGAGCTCGTAGACATGTCGAGGGGACGAGGGGGAGGCGGTGGCTGCGGCTACGGCGAACGGCGGAGACGGCCGTGTTCGGTGGGGCAAAACGAAGGAGGGGGAAAGCGTTCTGGGGCGAGAGAGAGAGGTGCAGGGGGTCCAAGGGTGTCGTGGCGCTCGTTCAGAGGCATCCAGGGGGGAGGAGGAGGCAGGCACGCAGGGAGGAGCTGGCGCGGCTCGGCGGCGCGCCTGGCACACAGCTGCTTCTCCTCCTGGCAGGAGGAAGAAGACAGCGCTGCCCCTGGTGGGCCGGGCCGCTACAGCGCTGGGCTAGCTGCAGGACAGGTAAGCATTTCCTTCTGTTTTAATTATGTTTCTATTTTCTATTTTGTTTCTGTTATTCTATTTTGTTATTTTGTTCTGGGCTTTATTAAAAATACTTAGGCACTTTCAAAATTCACCAAACTGCTCATGCCCACTGTTTAGCATATAACCAACATGGAACATTTCAGTTTGGGATTATTTGAGCATTTAAAATAATATATAAATTTTAAATGCCCAAATGCAAATAAGATATGATTTAATCCAAAAATCCAGAATGGTCCTAGAAATGTGTGCAGCATTTTTGGCAGTGGTTTTTAATCAATCCAAAAATGATGAACTTTTCCAAGGGCATTTTGGGTTCATTGAAAATATTTTAATTGACCCTAGTTGAATTGCTTTACTACTAGGGTTTAGGCAATCCCCATTTCAAGTTTCTTCTAAGATTAAACATGATGCACACATGAGGCTAGCCTAGGGCATTACCAGAAGCTAGGGATGTGACAACTCACCCCTACTAAACAAGAATCTCGTCCCGAGATTCAGGACGTGAGATAAGATATCAGAGGGGACACTATCTAACACAATCTTCTCGATCCCGGTTCCCTCCTCGAAAATGTTGATTCATTGCATCCTGTAGATCTTGGCATCTTTGATTTCAAAGCTTCATGCAACACGATAACAAAAGAACGTGAGTTCTACAGGATTTGATCTTCTCGAAGATCGAGCAATTCAAGATCAACTCATGGATTGAGACGTCGAAACATCTCTTGAGCTGAGACACGGGACACACATCCAAAGGAATGGGGTGAAACAAACGATGAAGATTCACTTGACGGCAATAATTCCACACCTAAGGTTATGGTAACAATACCACAAGACGGGGCACCTTTAGAGAAGGTGACTCGTAGAGTTATTCCCTTAAGTGGCAAAAAGAATTACTTTTGATATAGAGATCATTGAAATTCCCTATATCAACCTAAGGCAAACACAATCGATCGTTTGACGGAGTCCGAAGAAATGACATTCTCGGCCAAAACGGATGATGTGAACTTCCTTGATGAAGCCAACACCACAGATGATTTTGCTTATCATCGGAAATGGATGGAACCTATGGTATGACCACTCTTGAAGATAATCCTAAACAGCAGTTGCTGAGAAGGGCAACCCATGGAAAATTGGCACATTGGCGGTGCAAGCTGGGAACAAATGCAAATGCTGGGAATGATTCTGGTAACTGGGAAGAATCCCAACAGTAGAGAGTAAATCTACTCTTGAGGGGTTATAGCATAACCAAGAGCACTGGGAGCAATCCCGGTGAGTGCCGGTGATAACACCTAGTGTTTGTGCGTGCTCTCAAGAACTTGAGTATTCCCATATTCATCAAGGTTTTACCAATATCCGTGTCAAGGATCCTAGCAACATCACATACTACCATGATGAATAACGAAGGATGATGCAGATGCAAAGGAAGATAACACTTCTCAGATTTCACCCTAGCGGAGTCAAGGGACAAATCTGGATGATTGACCGAGAGACATTTAGCACTCCGCTTCTAATGTTCTCCTTGATGTGTTAGCGTAAACCATTCATAGATATGTTTGGTATCTTGAACATCAGGTAAAGGTCGGACTTCGGAAGCACAAGAATCCATAAGGAACAACTAGGGAGTAAATCCTACGAAGTCCTTATGGGGAGGTGGCCAACTTCTTCAATCAAGATTCTACAACAATAGGTCTTCCGGCTGGGTGTGTTGGCCACGACATCCACTTTATCGGCTATCGAGAGACCAATATTATAGTTCTTGGGAAAGGCTCCAACCATCATATCTGCCTGAGATTCAGTTCTGGTTGGTGTCAGGATATTCCAGACTCATCGAGTCCAGGAGGAAAAATGAAAGTTTACAACACAAATCGACGAGATGGCGTTGCAAAATTCTCGGGGAGTGAACTACGATAGCAAGCTCCAAAACATGAGCTGGTTCTGCTGCAAACCTGTGAACACGTTGTCCAAGACAAGCATGACCACATAGCAGTCTTATGATAAAACACTACCGAGTTCTGGTTGGGAACCATCATCTAGGATATCGAAGTCCTTAAATAAGTCATATGATTAGCTCTTATGATGGAACTTTTCTCCTTGAACAAATCAATCAGTGGCTTGGTGTGCCAGGGACACATATAGAGTGAAGGTTGCAAATCTTCAAACCACAGAATACTTCGCACGTATGCATGACTGACTTGGGATGATTCCGCAGGAAGCAAAACTAACTTTCTCGAATTCACGGCGGCAACTTGCATCAAATGCACATGAATTAGAGGAAGTCACTTCTTTCTTCCGTACCTATGCTTCACGAACGGGTCATGAAGATAATGCTTATGAAAGTTTCCAATACTCACTGGATGTTCAACATAGATCATGGAGAAGATAACAATGTTGCTGATGGGCTCAACAACAATTCATCCAGGTTTCCATGGAGATGGAATTCCATAATTATGTGAACAAGTGATAGTATTGGTCAGACCCAGAAGATATAATGGTGTATGCTCGAGGGATCAACCACGAGTAAGACAACATTATGAATTTCGTTGGTTCTGATTTGATTTGATAATAGCCCACACTCAAATCAAAGTTTTGACAAGACAATAGATCCACAAATGATCACGGGGATCAATTGGAGAAGATATCATCTATCTTCAATACACACGCAAGATATCCCTTTGGAGTGAGATATGTTGGTTAAGCTTTTACCTTCCAGCTCTCCAAGTTGTTGTTTAGCTTAACAAACTAGTTCGGGGTATCCAACACAGATTCTTGGAGAAAGAATGGTTTACCAGAATACCAACTTGATCACGAGCTCCACATAACAGTCAGGGAACAACCCGGTAATATTTCCGAGAAGATATTCGGAAATCACGAACCACCGATATGTTACTAAGCTCGAGATCAATCTTGCTTTTCAGGGCAAGACGATATGATCAAATGAGCAAGGACTTAACAAAATCCTAACTCATCAATCAAGGAGTGCACCAGGAAAGTGGACTAGGTAGCACAATCAATCTTAGAAGGGTGATTCAGTAATCATCACGCTAAGAATGAAATTGTTGTCCTTTAACTACCAAGCAACGAAGTTGCTAGGAGTATTGATTTCACACATCACAATCCACTTGTCAGCATTCCGGTTATAATAACACGGAGGCCGAGAAATAAACGATGATGGCGAGAAGTATCACCTTATCAAAGGTTCATAGGAGGTTGAGCAATTCCCATGACATTCTTGACATAAAGATGGTAATACTCTAGGTAGAACAGATTAGAAGCTGCAATAGCATTCTTCACCTGCGAGGTACAATTCCTTTGACCCAATCCTGGATATGGATAAGGTACTGGAGTTTGTTTCTCCTAGTCATTCCAGAATAGACTGGCTTGACGGACCACAAGAGTAAAAGGCATCGATGAACACAAGTGCACGACTACTCCTGACTATCAACTGATAGACGAAGGTCATAAAACAACTGAAAAGGGACAACTCAAAGGAACATATATCTTTCTGAGTTGTGGATGCATAGGTTAGTATGTCGAACGAGTTCCACATATTTCTTCCGGATAACCCATGTAGAAAAGTAGGACTGGCAGAGTCACAATATGAATGGAGTACCACTCAGGAGCACTCTGGTTGTGATCTTTTGGTTCGGGAGAACTTCTGCCAAGATGGTTCATGGTACTGGAAGAACGATAACCACGGACCTCGAGGACTATCACAAGGTTACTAATATCCTAAAGGGACGAGCAAATACTATCAACATGAAGTAAGTAGAGTGAATCTTGGGTTCAAGAACCCAGGAATAGATTACCTACCAACTAATTGGCATCACGGGATGCTTTCGAGAATAATGGCCAGAATCATCACACTGAAAATATAAAGCATTGCTAGCTTACTGGATGATCTTCTAAGACAGCTAGGGTCATAATAATAGTTCCAACATATATGTCGAGGTAGCAGAGTACCTCAACATAATGACTAGTGTGGTTAATCTGGCCTAAAAGGACATTAAGAACAGATAGGAATGGTTTGCAAATGCATCAGACTATTTAGAAACCTGGGATGACTCGGACAGCATAACGGCTGCAAATGCTCGAAAATACTTTTGAGATCCAAGCAATAGGGTAGCATATCCACTTAACGTCATCATGTCAAGGTTCTGAGACCAATAGTTAAGCAAACAGAAGTAGTAGAAACTGAACTGAGGGTTGAATCCACAATAACGTGATCCCGATAGACATAAGAGAAAGCCTAGTTCTTAATCCCCGTGGAATAGAAGAAGGTGACTCAGATCAGAAGGTCATAAGGTAAAGGAGTAAAAAGAGCCTTACGTTCCCTTCCACAATCAATTCCCTTATATAACTAAAGAGTTTCTAGACACAACTTCGACCAGTTGGGCTTGCTAATCCTACAGGCAGTCAGGCTCTGATACCAACGCTGTCAGGACCCCGATCCTAAGTCACACAGGTCTAGCCGGTAACACATCATATCACTTTGCGGCCTCACGCACGGTATCCCCACGGGTGCCACCTTACCTGGCCCGGGACCGCTTGCGCATTTTGGCACACGTATATGATAGTGTCGCTAGCATCCATATGACAGAGAACCCGGGCCGACATGACTAGTTGTAAACCAAAAGTGGCACTAAATCACAGGGACAGGCATACATGACCCAGCAACGAACGTGTCGGTCATCAACGTATGAACCCAAGTCGTAGCAAGCTACAAGGACTTAAAGGAACAACGCGTGACATTTCCCCTAAGGGACAGACACAGGAACGAAGAAGGACACATGCCGGCCAGCCTAAGTGTTCCGGAGCAGTAGCAAGCTACCAAGGCTCAGTGGAAACACTAGGAGACATTTCCCTGTAAGATAGGCTACCAAAGGTAAACAACTAGGTATCGGATCCCACACATAGCCATACACATTACACGTACGCATAACATGCAAGTATGTGCTGAACAACAAGGCATCGCAACATAACTCAACAACTCATATAGATAAAGGCCCAGAAGAGCCATCATAGCATTTATTACAATCAGAGGTCACATGGCCCAACATACAGAGCATACAGGCAACGGAAGCATTACATGTCTAAGTAAAGACATCTACAAATGGAAAAGACTAAGAAGCCTGACTATCTACAAGACCCTCCCAAGGGCACAAGATCGTAGCTGAGGTAACAAGCTAAACGTCGAAGTCCACGGAACCACTAGCGAGACTGAAGGCTTTCTGCAAAACATAAATTAAGCAAACGTG
Source organism: Secale cereale (assembly GCA_902687465.1). Lineage (NCBI taxonomy): Eukaryota > Viridiplantae > Streptophyta > Magnoliopsida > Poales > Poaceae > Secale > Secale cereale. The sequence goes on along the minus strand of LR738712.1, from coordinate 318,483,515 downwards.
AGTACAAAGGTACTCAGCAAGACTTACATCAGATCTATCTACATATGCATCGGTATCAACAAAGGGGTGGTGGAGTTTGACTGCAGCAAGCTAGATTTGACTCAGTGGCTATCCTAAACTATGACTGCAAGTAACTCTTTTGAGGTGGCGCACACGAGTCCACATATTCACCAATCAATACACCACTATGGATCCGCTCCCGTCTCCCTACGAGAAGGCCATCCATAGCACTCACGCTTATCTTGCGCGTTTTAGAGTATCCACTTTCACTTGTCTATGAACTGTAGAGGCAACCCAGAAGTCCATCTCCGCGGACACGGCTATTCGAATAGATTATATATATAACCCTGCAGGGGTGTACTTCTTCACACACGCTCTCACCAATTACCGCCGTCTACACGACATGTACTCGGCAACCTTCAAGCAGAGGCCCAGCGAGGGTGTCGGCCACGACCTGACTAACCACACAAGTCTCTCGTCCAGGTTTATCGCCTATTTGGGTTCCATCCGTGGGGAGATCCGGCCGGGGTGTCGCTCACGGCCCCAAACGATGTGTACAGGGTTCCCGCATCACCAAACGGGCAATCGGTACACCGTGCCACGTACCTGCCGCGTCACAGCCCACCCCGAGGGTCAGCGCTGCGCACGACCTCCAGTAAACTACAAACACCAGAAACTAGTTGCAACTCCTGGACAGAGATCATGCTGATTAATAAGTCGAGAGAGTCAATTAAGGATCCCAATGTGTGCTAGTAGTTGTTTCATGGACCAACCAACACAGAACTCAGTTCCTGAGGACGGCTGCAATGAGACAACCCACTATGTACTCCTACATGGCCTCTCATCGCTACCTTTACCAAATCGTGTTCACACACTTAGCTCACACAGCGTAGGACATGTTCATCACATTCCAATTCATCCCCGATGAATCAGACCTGACACAACTCTAAGCAATAGCAGGCATAACCAGAAAGCATGAATGAGTAGGCACAACATGGCTCAAACAACTCCTACTCATACTAGTGGGTTTCAACTATTTACTGTGGCAATGACGGGTCATGTAGTGGAAAGGGGTTCAACTACCATAGCAAGTAACAGTTGAAGTGTTGTTGTCCTAATGCAGTAAAAGAGAGCAAGAGCGAGAGAGTGGGATTGTATCAGAATGCTCAATGGGGTATTACTTGCCTGGCACTTCTGAAGATATCAATGAGTCTTCATCGGTGTCATCGAACTCATCGTCGGAACGTCGTCTACTGAGAGGGGACAAAACCGACAAACAGGGAAGAACACAATCAATGCAATGCAACAATATGATGCATGATCATGACATGGCAATATGTTGTTGATTGAGCTAATGCAACTAGCAACACAATTAAATGAAGTTGGTTTGAACCAAAGGTTCAAATTCAAACTCCATATGTGATTATTTAATTGTCATCTAATTGATTTGACCTGATCAGCAGGCTTAGCTTGTTCAAACATGCATGAAAGTGTCATAAACAGATTCCTTGAATTTTTCTGATCATTTTTCATATATAAATTATTTTCATCTGAGCTAGGGTTGATTTTATATGATTTTTACAAGTTTTGGCTATTTTCTGAAATAAATAAATCATTTAAGATTTATTTTAAAATCCAGAAACACTTTACTGCGTCAGCATGACCACATGCTGACGTCAGCAGGTCAACAGGGCTGTTCGGGTCAACCTGACCAGTGGGTCCCACTGGTCAGTCTCTCAGGGCTAACTAAACGTTTTAAAACTAAACTAAAGATTAACAGAGTCTGGGCCCCACGTGTTAGTGACACATCTAACTAACAGGGTTAGTTAGCCTTAAGTTAATACTAACTAAACTGTCAGTGGGCCCAGGGCCCACATGTCAGTGTCCAATCTAACTAACATAGATTAATAACACTAAACTAAATCTAAACCGTAATTAGTTAGGGACCTGGGTCCACCTGTCGTTGAGAGAGAGGGGTCAAACCTCTGGACAGACAGGGTCAAACCTCGCCGGTCAAAGCGGTCAACCCGCCGGCGTTTAGCCGCCGGCAAGGCTAGACGCGGCGGAGCGCGTCGGGTTTCACCTACAGGGGTTCTTTTGGCGCGCAGAGAGCAGCTACGGGAAGAGGGCGGAGTGGCGCATCCAACGGTGGTGATGCCGGAGGCTGGGATGGCCGGAGTTATTGCCGGCGACGAGGTCCGCGGCGGCTGAAACTCTGGTGGCGATGGGTTCATTGAAACGGTGCTCGGGAGGGGCTGAGGTTTGCGCCTACGGCCTCTACGAGTGCTCGCGAACTCGTTGGACTAGGTGGTGTGACCAAAAGGTCACCGGAGTGGCGCCGGCGACCAGCCCGAGCGGCGGCGAGCTTCGGCTTCAGTCGAAGCAGTGGCTACGGTGGTCAGGAGGCAAGGAGAGGAGGGGCAAACGACGGAGGAGCTCACGGTGGGTGCAGAGGCGTCGACGTGGGCTCGGGGGAAGCTCGGAGCAGAGAAGGGCGTCGAGGAGGATCTCCGGCGGCCGGAGCTTCAAGACGAGGTCGGGGAAGACGCCCAGAGGCTCCCGAGCTCGCTTGCGTGGGCGTGCAGGTTCACGGGTCCGTGGCGGAGCTTGTAGACATGTCGAGGGGACGAGGGGGAGGCGGTGGCTGCGGCTACGGCGAACGGCGGCGACGGCCGTGTTCGGTGGGGGAAAACGAAGGAGGGGGAAAGCGTTCTGGGGCGAGAGAGACAGGTGCAGGGGGTCCAAGGGTGTCGTGGCGCTCGTTCAGAGGCATCCCGGGGGGAGGAGGAGGCAGGCACGCAGGGAGGAGCTGGCCCGGCTCGGCGGCGCGCCTGGCACGCAGCTGCTTCTCCTCCTAGCAGGAGGAAGAATACAGCGCTGCCCCTGGTGGGCCGGGCCGCTACAGCGCTGGGCCAGCTGCAGGACAGGTAAGCATTTCCTTCTGTTTTAATTATGTTTCTGTTTTCTATTTTGTTTCTGTTATTCTATTTTGTTATTTTGTTCTGGGCTTTATTAAAAATACTTAGGCACTTTCAAAATTCACCAAACTGCTCATGCCCACTGTTTAGCATATAACCAACATGGAACATTTCAGTTTGGGATTATTTGAGCATTTAAAATAATATATAAAATTTAAATGCCCAAATGCAAATAAGATATGATTTAATCCAAAAATCCAGAATGGTCCTAGAAATGTGTGCAGCATTTTTGGCAGTGGTTTTTAATCAATCCAAAAATGATGAACTTTTCCAAGGGCATTTTGGGTTCATTGAAAAGATTTTAATTGACCCTAGTTGAATTGCTTTACTGCTAGGGTTTAGGCAATCCCCATTTCAAGTTTCATTCAAGATTAAACATGATGCACACATGAGGCTAGCCTAGGGCATTACCAGAAGCTAGGGATGTGACAACCGCATCCAGGAACACCACAGACGCAGCGCCAGATCCTACCGAGCCTTGTGGCAACGACCAGAAGCTCGCCGGTGCACGGGTCCACGGCACCCCGCCGTTCGCCTATAAAAGGACAACCCCGCGTCTCCCTCTCCTCACCACTCACTCTCTCACACACCTAATCCTCCCCCTACACCACTCACTCCTCTCCAGACGAGCCCGAGCTCAAGATCGAGCTCGAGCTCTGCCGCCTCGGGTCGCCGTCGATCCAGAGGTATAAGCCCTCCCCGCTGCCGCTCTCACTCAATCTAGAACTGCAAGATCCCACTGACCATTTCCCCCCTGTTTCCCCTCTCTTTAGCTACCGGAAACTGCCGGAACCACCACCACCCGAAGCAACTCTGTCGTGCCTCCTCGTCGCCGGCGAACTAGGCCACCCCGACGACCGACTCCACCTCCATCCGAATGGCGGCTCCTCCCTGAGAATGACGGTACCACCCATGCATCCTCCCGTGGCCTATATCGCCGCCGGTGAGCTCGCCGTCGCCTCTGGACGGAGGTAGACGACGACGGCCGTGGGCCCTGTCCGTCAACCTCACGCCCTGACGTGTGGGACCCCCTGTCAGGTCTAAAAACGCACGCGTGCACACCGGTTCGCCGTCGGTCGAAGGCGTACTTCACCTTTACGCCTTCGACGTGGCAGCCACGCGCGGGCTGTTTTCCCTCTGGGCCTGCTGCACTGTGGCCTTTCTGGCCCGGTGTCACAGTGCCACTTTTCTTTTTCATTTTCTGTCTATTTTATAAAAATTCCTCTAGATAAAATATTTATCCAAATGAAATAATTCTAGTTCCTAAAATCTTGTAATATTCCAGCCTATTTAATGATATAACTTTCACCTATATTCATGAACCTTTTCTATTCTGTTCAAATTTAAATTTAAATTTGAACACTAAAACCTCTGTTCAAAAATCCATCTACCCCATTCTGTCACTCCAAATCCCAAACTAAGAATTTTTGCCATCTTAGTTTTCCCTCTAGTATTTTATAAAAATAAGTTGACATTTTTCTAAGCACTTTGATTTTTCTGTTTCTATTATTGTCTTATTTTTCTGTTTCGACGATTAGATACCGTATTTGATGAAGTTGCTGAAGAAGTGGAAGGGGAAGGATTTGAAGACTTTGAAGATCAAGCCAATCCAGGCAAGCAGCCCTTTGACCATGTTACCCCTCTTGTTCATCGGTACCCTTTTTCCGATTGCATGATGATAAAAAGTGACGGTAGTAAACTTGTAGGGAACCACCACATGGTGCATACCCCTACTCATAATCTTTACCATGTGCATAGATGCAATGTCAAAAGATTAGTTGTGATGCATAGTGTTGCATATGTACCATGAACCCTTCGTGGTTACATCCTTTCGAAAACCCCATCGGGTGCCCCTAATGCCCGAGGGTGATGTTGAGTTAAGGTCATCACTTGAGGAAGAAGTGGTGTGCCAAAGAGAGTTCTCGTGTGTGGGTAAAAAGATGGATTAAATTTATGTGTGATTACCGTCCCAACCAAACATATGCAACCACTCTACCCCTTATGGGACGGGGTATTATTGATTATTTAGGCTGATACTACCATGGTGCCCACATCACTAGTGACGGGAGAGACTTGAGGTCACTCCCGGGACGGGGTCGTGCTTGGATAGGCGACCATGACTGTTTTTACAGGGCACCGGACACACCGTTGGTCCCTTCGTGTATGCGTGACAGTGTAAAAAGGGCGAGTCCCACGAATTATCGTTTGTACACGAGGGCTGTGCACCAACGAGTGGACCCTATGTTAGTGTCGTCTAGGGAAAGGTAATGACCGGGTGCTTCCCCCGAGTACTTGAGGTACTGCGGGATCGCGGATGACATGAAAGCTTCCCGGATCTTGTGGGTAAGGTGCGCAACCTCTGCAGAGTGTAAAACTATTAGAATAGCCGTGTCCACGGTCATGGACAGTTGGGAGGTGCTACTTAAACTATGTCTAGAATTTTACAACCTCGGTGAAAGTGTGTGTGTGTGTGTGTGAGTTGAGTCAAGGTGGTGACTTGACTCGTTGAAAGGACCCAAAATGAATTGAACTCTTTTTATGTTGATATCTATAACCTGTCCTCGAGGTTACCCAAGTACATTGATGCATGTTTGCAAATGGTAGAATATGTTATCTAGCTTGTAGCTAGGTTGCTTATTGTTGATCAACTTGCATTGTTACCTTGAACCAAATCAGGGGTTGCTTGTGAGTATATTCAAAGTACTCGTTGGCTTGCCACTGGTTATTTAATTGGCCAGGCATGGAGGAGCAGGAATTTGAAGAAGAATTCTATGGAGACGAACATGCGAACGAGGATGCTTTCCCAGTCAGAATGCATGTAGGGTTAAGGCAGATGGCATGGGTTCTACTTATCTATGAAGACTTCCGCTACTCGAGTTTATTTGCTATTCAGCCCATGAGGCTTTATCTATGTAAGACTTGGCCATAATGGTCATAATTTGTGTAAGACGGTATGTATGGATGTAAGACTCTTGTTATTCAGCTTCTGTGTGTTCAGTGAGCATTGATCTCTGGGATCACTGTACACATGCATTCGGTGATCTCGACTCTTAAGTCGGGGTCCCCACAGAAGGCCCCTCCCCACGCGCATCATACCCGCCGCCGGCGAGCCCCTGGTGAAATCCAGGGTGGGCTCATGCATGACGGGTCATGCGTGAGGGGACGAGGGCCTGACCCGAGCCTTCCCTCCCTTTCTGTCTTGACGCGGTACTTGGGGTGTCTCCTTGGCCTGCCTAAGCCTGGGGCCAGAGATGCCGTCGGCCTAAGGCCTACGGTCAGTGCCGCGATTGTCGACCCCTGCAGGCACCCACGGCGTTTCATTCATGCTCCATGGCCGTCGGTGGTGACGACGGAGAGTCGAGGGCTAAGAGTGGGAGGTCTGCCCCCCAACCTTCTGCCCCTGAGCCACCTCGTGCCGGTGCCTAATGACATCCAGCGTCGGGCGTAGTCCTGCGGTTGCTTCCTGACGGTTCCTCGGCGGGGACGGTACCTGGGTACAAAGGGCTTCGAGGTAGAGGGGCGGCGTCATACGCAGGGTTCAGGGGGTCATACCCCATGTTGCCCTCGTAGGTCGCCATAGGTCTTGACCACACGGGTGACCGGGCGCGGCCGGCGTGGCCCCCGCTTCCTGGCATCGTTGTGTGGAAGCAGAATGGCTCGGCTCCGGTGCTGGCGGCATCGAGGAGCTCGGCCACCCTTAGGAGCAGTGCGCCGTGGCCGGTATCGAGTAACCGGCACCTTAGCAGCTCCCTTGCCACCAGCAGTGCGGCCCTCATGTTTGCCATTTCGCGCCGGTCACGCGAATTTGCTGCCGCGTGCTCGGCGGCCCACGCTGTTGTGCGGCTTTGGCGCCATGTGGGCGGTGGGTGCTGCCGGTCCCCAGGCGGCGGGTCGGTGATGCTCATCGCGCCGTCAGCCCCGATCAAGGCCGGGTGACGGCGAGTCCCGTGGCCAAAGAGCGACGCTCGAGCGGTGCGAGCGCCGCGGGCATCCGCGCGCATGTGATGCGCTTCCGCTAGCGTGGTCGCAGTCCGTTGAGGTAGGGTGACGCGGGGTCGACGGATGAGAGCGGGACGAGGTCGTCGGAGAGGCGAGATTTCAACACGCCCCCTACCTGGCGCGCCAAATGTCGGATTACGGGCTCTGCAAACCCAAGAAGTTCGAACACACGGGCGTGAACGAAGATCTCTCCCACTCACGTCCACCTAGCGTCTCGCCCTCGTCGACGAAGAGATTCAAGTGAACAACAAGTAAAGTAGACAAGAATTTACCCAGGTTCAGGCCACCTTGCGGTGTAACACCCTACTTCCTGCTTTGGTGGATTGGCCTCGGGAGGGCTTGAATATCGATGAGTATAGTGATTCCTAAGTTCAGGAGGAGAGATCAGGAGGGTCAGGAGGCAAGAGTTCTTGCTCCCTTATGTGAGGGCAGAGTTTCTGGATCTGATCCCTCCATAGTGGAGATCCTAGCTACTTATATAGGCGGCCAGGGTCCTCTTCCCCCAAAATGTTTAGGCGGGAAGGGATCCCACAATGGCCATTTTGAGCGGGAACACAAGGGCGTGCCAACCCTGACAAAAGCTGTCTTCGCCTGCAAAGGGATCCAGTGATGACGCGGTGGTGGGCTTGGTGGTGACATCCTCCCTGTTGTCCTTGCGGTCTTCGGTCTTGTTGCACCGAAGGGTAAACATTTGTCCTGCTCCTCGGGAACCTGCGCCTGCGCTGTCTCCCTTGCATCAAAATGGCAACTACGCCGCTGGCACGCGCTGGCGCCCGCTGGCGCGGTGCGTCACTGCTTGTGTCACTGCCTCCTCCTGAGGCAGGCTTGGCCTCGGATTCTCCGCCCCTCAGGAGCAACCTAGCCGAGGCCGCTCCTGAGTGGGTCTTGACGTCGTTCTCCTTGCGAGGTCTAGCCCCCTCGCGAGGGTCTGGAGCAGCTGGTTCATTAGATGGGCCGTACCAGGCCATGGCAGGAGTGCGCTGCGGCCCGCAGACAGAAAAGTCTGGGTACCCTGGTTCCCAGGACGCCGACAAAGAGCATCACCTGAATCCCATTAGTGAGGTGGGTGCCCTTCGCCATCATGTGGAGATGCGGTTTTGAAGTGTCTGCACCTCCGTCTGACACCCCAATCAAGGCGCTTGGTGGTCCATGAGGTGAGGCTCTCTGGGGGTCCAGATCTGAATCCGGGCGTGTCCGTCCACTTGGCATCGCGGGGTTTAGTGATATAGAACCACTCCAGCTGCCATACCTTGTTGGTCTCCACAAAGGGCCCCTTTGGCCAAGTGGCATTCGGGAGCTTACTCACCATAGCTCCCCCGCAATCCGCGTGCTGCCCGTCGACCACCTTCGGCTTCAGATTGAAGATCTTGAGCCATAAGCCGAAGTGTGGGTGGACGCGGAGGAATACCTCACATACAACTATGGAAGATGATATGTGGAGGATAGAGTTCGGGGCCAGATCGTGGAAATCTAACCCATATAAGAATAGAAGACTCCGAACAAAGGGGTGAAGCGGAAACCCCAGCCCCCGAATGAAGTGAGGGATGAATACCACCCTCTCACCCTGCTGCTTCTCGAGCTTGCGTTGTATTCCCTCGAAGAGGAAAGGGTGATGCAGCACATTAGCATAAGTATTTCCCTCGGTTTTTTAGAACAAAGGTATCAATCTAGTAGGAGACCACACGTGAGTCCCTCGCACCTGCACAAACAAATAAGAACTTCGCAGGCAACGCGATAAGGGGTTGTCAATCCCTTTACGATCACTTATGAAAGTGAGATCTGATAGATAGGATAGTATAATATTTTTGGTATTTTTGATATAAGAACAGAAAGTAAATAACGCATAGACCCGGGGGCCATAGGTTTCACTAGTGGCTTCTCTCATGATAGCGGAATTCTACGGTCGGTGAACAAATTACTGTCGAGCAACTGATAGAAAAGTGCATAGTTATGAGAATATCTAGGCATGCTCATTATATATAGGCATCATGTCCGTGACAAGTAGACGGAAACAATTCTGCATCTACTACTATTACTCCACACATCGACCGCTATCCATCATGCATCTAGAGTATTAAGTTCATAAGAACAGAGTAATGCTTTAAGCAAGATGACATGATGTAGATGAATAAACCCAAGCAATATGATATAAACCCTATCTTTTATGCTCTATGGCAATAATACAATACGTGCCTTGCTGCCCCTGTCGTCACTCGGAAAGGACACCGCACGATTGAAACAAAGCCAAGCACTTCTCCCATTGCAAGAACTATAGATCTTGTAGGCCAAACCAAACAAATAATTTGAAGAGACATGCAAGGATATTATAGTCATACATAAAAGATTTCAGAAAAGAATCAAATATTGTTCATAGATAATCTTTATCATAAACCCACAATTCATCGGATCTCGACAAACACACTGCAAGAATACAACTAATAGATCTCCCCGAAGATCGAGGAGATCTTTATATTGAGATCCAAAAAGACAAAAGAAGACATCTAGCTAATAACTATGGACCCGAAGGTCTGTGGTAAACTACTCACAACTCATTGGTGAGGCTATGGTGTTGATGTACAAGCACTCCGTGGTAGATCCCCCCTCCGACGAAGCTCCGGAACAGGCCCCAAGATGGGATCTCACATGAACAGAAGGTTGCGGCAGTGGAATTAGGGTTTTCTCTGTTGCCTCGATGTTTTCAGGGTACATGGATATATATAGGTGAAAGGAGGGCATCAAGGGAGCCAGAGGGTGCCCACGAGGGTGGGGGCGCGCCCAGGGGTAGGGGCGCGCCCTGGACCCTCGTGGCCACCTCTCTTGTTCCCTCACGTGTACTCCAAGTCTTCTGGGTAGATACGGTTCCAAATATAACTCTCCCGAAGGTTTCATTCCATTTGGACTCCGTTTGATATCCCTTTTCTGCGAAACACTAAAATAGGCAAAAAAACATCAATTTGCACTAGGCCTTGGGTTAGTAGGTTAGTCCCAAAAATAATATAAAAGTGTAAAATAAAGCCAATTAAACATCGAAAACAGAATATATAATAGCATGGAACAATAAAAAATTATAGATACGTTGGAGACGTATCAAGCATCCCCAAGCTTAATTCTTGCTCGTCCTCGGGTAGGTAAATGATAAAAACAAATTTTTTGATGTGGAATGCTAACTAACATAATTCTCAATATAATTCTCTTTGTTGTGGCATGAATGTTCAGATCCGAAAGATTCAACATAAAACTCTATATTGACATAAGAAAAATAGTACTTCAAGCATACTAACAAAGCAATCATGTCTTCTCAAAATAACATGGCCAAAGAAAGTTCATCCCTACAAAATCATATAGTTAGGTTATGCTCCATATTCGTCACACAAAATGCTCCAATCATGCACAACCCATGTTTCAGCCAAGCACTTGTTTCATACTTCAATTTTTTCAAACTTTTTCTACTTTCACGCAATATATGAGCGTGAGCCATGGACATAGCACTGCTACTTCTCGAGCTTGCGTTGTATTCCCTCAAAGAGGAAAGGGTGATGCAGTCCGGTAGCATAAGTATTTCCCTCAGTTTTTGAGAACCAAGCTATCAATCCAGTAGGAGACCATGCGCGAGTCCCTCGCACCTGCACAAACAAATAAGAACTTTGTAGCCAATGCGATAAGGGGTTGTCAATCCCTTTACGGTCACTTACGAAAGTGAGATCTGATAGAGATTATAGTTTGATACTTTTGGTTATAAGAACAGAAAGTAAAAGAAGAAAAGTAAAGTAGATTGTAGATTGATATGTTGAGAATATACCCGGGGGCCATAGTTTTCTCTAGTGGTTTCTATCATGATAGTGATATTCTACGGCGGGTAAACAAATTACTATCGAGCAATTGATAGAAAAGCGAATAATTATGAGACTATCTATGCATTATCATTATATATAGGCATCACGTCCGAGACAAGTAGACCAAAACGATTCTGCATCTACTACTATTACTCCACACATCGACCGCTATCCAGCATGCATCTAGATTATTAAATTCATAAGAACAAAGTAACGCCTTAAGCAAGATGACATGATGTAGAGGGATAAACTCAAACATAGTGATATAAACCCCATGTTTTTATCCCTGATGGCAACAATGCAATACGTGCCTTGCTGCCCCTACTGTCACTGGGAAAGGACACCGCAAGATTGAACCCAAAGCCAAACACTTCTCCCATTGCAAGAACTATAGATCTAGTAGGCCAAACCAAACCGATAATTCAAAGAGACTTCCAAGGATATTATAATCATACATAAAAGAATTCAGAAAAGAACCAAATAGTTCTCATAGATAATCTTGATCATAAACCCACAATTCATCGGATCTCGACAAACACACCGCTAAAAGAGATTACATCGAATAGATCTCCTCGAAGACCGAGGAGAACTTGGTATTGAAATCCAAAGAGAGAGAAGAAGCCATCTAGATACTAGCTATGGACCCGAAGGTGTGTGGTAAACTACTCACAACTCATGGTGAGGCGATGATGATGATGTAGAAGCACTCCATGGAAGATCCCCCCTCCGGCGGAGCTCCGGAACAGGCCCCAAGATGGGATCTCATGGGAACAGAAGGTTGCGGCGGTGGAACTAGGGTTTTCTCTGTTTTTTAGATGTTTCCGGGGTACATAGCTATATATAGGAGGAAGGAGGGCACCGGGGGCCAGACAGGGTGCCCACGAGGCAGCGGGCACACCCTATAGGGGGGCGCCCCCACCATCGTGGACGCCATGTCAGCCCTACTCTGTGGTTCTAAAGTCTCCCATGCGTATTTTGCTCCAAAAATATGTCTCCCGAAGGTTTCATTCCGTTTGGACTCCGTTTGATATTCCTTTTCTGTAAAACCCTAAAACAGGCAAAAAACAACAATCTAAACTGGGCCTTTGGGTTAGTAGGTTAGTCCCAAAAATAATAGAAAATTGTATAACAAAGTCTATTAAACATCCAAAACATCATAAATAATAGCATGGAACAACCAAAAATTATAGATATGTTGGAGACGTATCAAGCACTATGTGGAATAGAGTGGTGGTTGTGGAGAAGACAAAAAGAGGAAGATGGTCTCACATCAACTAGGCGTACCGGTGGGCTATGGAGATTCCCATCAATAGATATCAAAGTGAGTGAGTAGGGATTGCCATGCAACAGATGCACTAGATCTATAAATGTATGAAAGCTCAACAAAATAAACTAAGTGGGTGTGCATCCAACTTGCTTGCTCACGAAGACCTAGGGCATTTGAGGAAGTCTATCACTGGAATATACAAGCCAAGTTCTCTAATGAAAATTCCCACTAGTATATGAAAGTGACTAAACAAGAGACTCTCTATCATGAAGATCATGGTGCTACTTTGAAACACAAGTGTGGAAAAAGATAGTAGCATTGTCCCTTTTTTCTTTTCTATTTTTTTGGGCCTTTCTTTTTTTCTTTGGCCTTTCCTTCTTTTTTTTTTCTTTGGGACAATGCTCTAGTAATGATGATCATCACACTTATATTGATTTACAACTCGATATCACAACTCGATACTAGAACAAATTATGACTCTACATGAATGCCTCCGGCGGTGTACCGGGATGTGCAATGAATCAAGAGTGACATGTATGAAAAATTATGCATGGTGGCCTAGCCACAAATACGATGTCAACTACATGATCATGCATCGCAATATGACAATGATGATGTGTGTCATAACAAACGGAACGGTGGAAAGTTGCATGGCAATATATCTCGGAATGGCTATGGAAATGCCATGATAGGAAGGTATGGTGGCCCTTTTAATGAAGGTATATGGTGGGTGTATGGTCCCTGCGAAAGTTGCGCGGTACAAGAGAGGCTAGAAATGGTGGAAGGGCGAGAGTGCGTATAATCCATGGACTCAACATTGGTCATAAAGAACTCACATACTTATGGAAAAAAATATACAAGTCATCAAAACAAAGTACTACACGCATGCTCCTAGGGGAAGGGTCGGTAGGAGTTAACCATCGCGCGATCCCGACCTCCACACAAAGGATGACACTCAATGAAATACCTCATGCTTCAAATTTGTCACTCAACGGTTACCATATGTGCATGCTACGGGACTTGCAAACTTTAACAATAGTATTTCTCAAATTCACAACTACTCTACTAGCACGACTCTCATAGTATTCAATGCACTTTTATGTGAAAGTTTTTTACTATACCTATCTTGGATGCCTATCATATTAGGACTAGTTTTATAACCAAAGCACATTACCATGCTGTTCTAAAACACTCTCAAATAGATATAAGTGAAGCATGAGAGATCAACAATTTCTACAAAATAAAACCACCACCGTGCTCTAAAAGATATAAGTGAAGCACTAGAGCAAAACTATCTAGCTCAAAAGATATAAGTGAAGCACATAGAGTATTCTAATAAATTCTAAATCATATTTATGTCTCTCAAAAGGTGTGTCCAGCAAGGATGATTGTGTCAAACTAACAAGCAAAGACTCAAATTATACATGACGCTCTAAGCAAAACACATATCATGTGGTGAAAATAAATATAGTCTCAAGTATAGTTACCGATAGACAAAGACGAAAGAGGGGATGCCTTCCCGGGGCATCCCCAAGCTTAGGCTTTTGGTTGTACTTGAATTTTACCTTGGGGTTCCTTGGGCATCCCCAAGATTAGGCTCTTGCCCCTCTTTGTTCCATAATCCATCAAAGCCATACTCAAAACTTGAAAACTTCACAACACAAAACTTAGCCAAAAATCTTGTTAGCTTCGTTAGTAGAAGGAAACAAACCACCACTCAAGGTACTGTAATGAACTCATTATTTGTTTATATTGGTGTTAAACCTACTTTATTCAAACTTGTCTATGATTCATACCCCCCGATACTACTCATAGATTCATCAAAATAAGCAAACAACACACGAAAAACAGAATCTGTCAAAAACAGAACAGTATGTAGTAATCTGCAACTTTGGAATACTTCCGTAACTCCAATTTTTTTAAATAAATTGGTAAACGTGAGATATTTGTCTATTAATAATCTGCAAGAAGAATCAACTAAATAACACTCTCCAGTAAATTAATTACAGCCAATCTCGTGAGCGCTAAATTTTTTGTTTTTTACAACATGGTCACATAAACTTCACACAAATCTTCCCAAAGGTTCTACTTGGCACAAACACTAATTAAAACAAAAAAACCACATCTAAACAGAAGCTAGATTCAATATTTATTTCTAAATAGAAGCAAAAAAACGAAATAAATATTGGGTTGCTTCCCAACAAGCTCTTTCTTTATAGCCATTAATATAGGCTTGAAAATTCAATGATGCTCACATGAAAGATAAGGATTGAAGCATAAAGAGAGCATCATATAGCATGTGAAAATCACATCTAAGTCTAACATACTTCCTATGCATAGGCATTTTATAGGAAAACAAATTAGCAAGACAAGCAAGATCTAACATATGAAAGGAAGAAGAAAGAAACAAGATCAATCTCAAAATAATGAGAGGTAATTTAGTAGCATGAAAATTTCCACAACCATATTTTCCTCTCTCATAATAACTGCATGTAGGATTATAAGAAAATTCTACAATATGGCTATCACATAACATATTCTCAACACGGCCCACATGCATGCGAAGTTGACACTATTCCAAAATAGTGGGATCAACATTAACTAAAGTCATGACCCCTCCAAACCCACTTTTATCAAAAAAAATCATAAGATTGATCAATATCCAATGTAGTAGGATAAAAACTTGAGACTCTTCCAAACCCACTTTCAGTATTATTGCAAGCATTATTATCAATCTTACATTCATCATGGGGATTAAATAAATTTTCAAGATCATAAGAATAATCACCCCAATCATGATCATTGCAACTAGTAGTGGGCATAGCAATACTAGCATCCCCAAGCTTAGGGTTTTGCATATCATTAACACAGTTGACATTAATAAAATTTATAATAACATCATTGCTATCATGCTTTTCATTTAAGGAGCTATCCTAAATCACTTTTTCTTTTAACAATTCCTCACAATTTTCAGATTCATGAATTTCAAGCAAAACCCCATAAAGATAATCTAGTGCACTCAACTCACTAGCAATAGGTTCAACATAATTGGATATTTTAAAAAGATTAGCAAGTGGATGACGATCCATAATTTAGAAAGCGAAGATGCAAGCTAATAGAAGGCACATGGCAACACAAGCAAACAAGAAGGCGAACGGAAAAAGGGCGAATAAAACGGCAAAGGTAAAGTGGGAGAGAGGAAATCGAGAGGCAAAAAATGTAGTGCGAAGGATAAGGGTTTGTGATTGGTACTTGGTATATGACTTTTGCGTATGCCTCCCCGGCAACGGTGCCAGAAATTCTTCTTGCTACTTCTCGAGCTTGCGTTGTATTCCCTCGAAGAGGAAAGGGTGATGCAACACAGTAGCGTAAGTATTTCCCTCAGTTTTTTGGGAACCAAGGTGTCTATCCAGCAGGAGACCACGCGCGAGTCCCTCGCACCTGCACAAACAAATAAGAACTTCACAGCCAACACGATTAGGGGTTGTCAATCCCTTTACGGTCACTTACGAAAGTGAGATTTGATAGATAGGATAGTAGAATATTTTTGGTATTTTTGATATAAGAACAGAAATAAATCACGCAAAGTAAAATATATGAAAGATTAATATGTTGAGAATAGACCCGGTGCCATAGGTTTCACTAGTCGCTTCTCTCATGATAGCAGAATTCTACGGTGGGTGAACAAATTACCGTCGAGCAATTGATAGAAAAGTGCATAGTTATGAGAATATCTAGGCATGGTCATTATATATAGGCATCACGTCCGTGACAAGTAGACCTAAATGATTCTGCATCTACTACTATTACTCCACACATCGACCGCTATCCAGCATGCATCTAGAGTATTAAGTTCATAAGAACAGAGTAATGCTTTAAGCAAGATGAGATGATGTAGGGGGATAAACTCAAGCAATATGATATAAACCCCATATTTTTATCCTCGATGGCAACAATACAAAACGTGCCTTGCTGCCCCTACAGTCACTAGGAAAGGACACCGCAAGATTGAACGCAAAGCCAAGCACTTCTCCCATTGCAAGAACTATAGATCTAGTAGGCCAAACCAAACCAGTAATTCGAAGAGACTTGCAAGGATATTATAATCATACATAAAAGATTTAAGAAAAGAATCAAATATTTTTCATAGATAATCTTGATCATAAACCCACAATTCATTGGATCTTGACAAACACACCGCAAAAAGATTACATCGAATAGATCTCCTCGAAGATAGAGGAGAACTTTATATTGAGATCCAAAAAGAGAGAAGAAGCCATCTAGCTAATAACTATGGACCCGAAGGTCTGTGGTAAACTACTCACAACTCATTGGTGAGGCTATGGTGTTGATGTAGAAGCACTCCGTGGTAGATCCCTGTGACGCCCGAAGACCGACGTCCCAAAAGATTCCAGAAGATTCCAGAAGATTCCAGATGTTCCGGGTTCTCCCGTGTGTTTTATTTGTGCTTGCTTTATTTATTTTGCATTGCATCATGTCATCATGCCTTCATGTCATATTTATTTTGCATTTCAACCTAAATAAATTGTGTGGACCTTCGGTCCATTTAAATCGAGGGAAGTGTGCCTTCTCTTTATAACATATAAAAGCCTCTCAATATTTAGGGAGCTATATAATAAATATTCCAATGCTTCTGAATAACACAACACACTTGCATTTTCCCCATGCTTTTCCTACTTCGAGTTTCTCCTTCAAAAACCTTGCCAATAATTCCTTTCCGTTGTTTCGAGGTTCCTCCGAAAATTCGAACATTTTTGGACACTTCAAAATCCTAGTCTTTGATCAAGCCATTTGAATTAAATTCAAAGGAATTTGAATTTAATTTCCAATCCCGCCACTTCTATTTTTTTTCTATGATCAAACTCATTTTGTGAGTCCACGGAATTTCACCCTATGCCCGTATTCCTCCTCTATCCTCTCCTTTTGCCTTTCTCTTTCGTTTTAAAAAAACGGCAGACCTTTTTATTTTATTTCAGCCTCCAGGCCTCCTTTCCCAGCCATCTGGCCAGACCCTTTTTCCACCCCAAGCCTCCCTCTCCTCTAAGGCCCAGCCGACCGAACCTCCCTCCCTGGCCCATCTAGCAGCCCGCGGCCCAGCATCCCGCACCGAAACCTAGCTGGCCTCGACCGCAGCCATCGCTCCTTTCTCCCGCAAGCCGCCGCCGCACCCTCTCGCTCGCCTCCTCCCTCCTCCCGTTCGCTCGCTCGACCGCACCTCCCTTTTTCCCTCGATTCCCTCTGGCTTCATCCCGCGTCTCCTCACTCTCGATCCTCCCACGAGCGCCCCCATCTCCCGATTGTCGCCAGCATCTCCTCGCTCTCCCTCGAGCAAGAGCAGCCCCAGCGCACGCCGCGCTCCTCCCCGGCCTCCCTTCGTCTGCGCCTCCAGGACGCGAGCGCCGCGCCTCCGTGGCCTTCTCCCTCCAGCGCGCCCGCGGCCGCCCGTCCTCCGGCTCCTCCACGCGCCAAGGTCGGGCCCCCGACGCAGCAGCAGCGCCCTCGAGTCCCCCTCGTGCAGCCACCCCGCGACAGCGCCAGGCTGCAGCCACCTCCGCTGGGTCGCCCCGTCGGCCTCCCTCCGTTCCCTGCCGCGCCGCTGCTTCCGCGGGCCGGCCAGGACCCGTCTCCTGCCTCCTCACCTGCCATGGAGCCAAGGCCGCGCCCCGCCCTCTCCGGCGAGCCCTGCGGTGACCAGCAACAACACCAGCGCGCCTTCTCCTCGAAGCCGCGCCTCCGTCCTCCGCAGCTCACCTCCAGCCGCCTTGCTGTTGCCGCTGCCATGGCCTCGTCGCCCTCCCGTGTTGTTTTTTGTTTTTGTTTTTGTTGTGTTGCTGTGCTGCTGATTTGACAGAGACCCTCGTGTACGTCGACCGAACGGCTACAAGATGACCATCAAGTACCACTACAACCGTGAACATCTTCGGATCTTCAAGTTCATCTACGTGGATTCGACAAGTACCCCGCCGGCGAGTACCTCTCCGATGAACGTGAACAACTACCGTCGCCGAGATCGCGAGTACCCCTACGGAAAGAGTTCCCCTATCGTCGCCCCGCGTACCTCTCCGGAAACACTACTTCCTCTTCGGAAACGTGAACGACTACTTCCTCTCCGAACGTGAACGCCTACTTCCTCTACGACTCGCGAGAACGACTTCTTCCTCTACGACCCGTGTACCACTACGTCCCTCGACGACTCGAACCGCCCGAAACGAGTGTTTCGAAGGTATAACCCCGAGACGATGACCCGTGGATGAATGTGGTGTTGTATGAGTTGTTTCCCTTGTATGCTCCGTGCCCGTTGTGCCCTTCTTTTGTCGTGCTCCTCGGTTGCCTCGTCACCGACTCGTGGGAACCCGGCAACGGGATCACCCCACCTTTCTTCTTGTTTCGCTCTCCGTCATCTTTTGCACCGGTCTCCCAACGGGTTACCGGAACCGAGATGTTGTCGTTGCCTCGTTATCGGATCGTTGCCGTGGCACCCTTTCCTTCCACCACGGTGACAAATACTCCATATCTTTTCATGTTAACTTTTAATAAAAATTGCATAAACTTGATCATGTCATCCGCATCATGTTAACAACATTATAAATGTGTGAATTGTTGTTTGCTTATAATTATTAAACATGCTCATGGGGATTTACCGGAATTGTTGTTGTTATTTTCCAGCCCCATTTAAAATGCATAAATAGTGTAGTTTTACTATGCTTCACCTCTTGCCATGTTAAAAACATTTAATCTTGTCTTGTAAATAACAAGAGTCAATTAAATAATTAAATGTGGTGTTTCGTCAATATGCAACTCGGTGCATATTGAGCTCCACTTAACTTGTAGTCTTGTTTGTGCACTTTGCCATGCCATGCATAATTAAACCGGACATGCATCATATTTGGATGTGCATCGTATGCCATGTTTATGCTTGTATGTTTACCATGTTGTTTGCTTCTTTCTGGTTGCTTCTCTTGTTAGCTTCGGTTTTGTTCCGGAGTTGTGAGGATTCGCTCGTCTGTTGCTCCGTCTTCTTCATGGATCCGTTCTTCTCCCTTGTGGAATCCCAGGCAAGATGATCATACCCTTGGATACCTTTACTACCATTGCCATGCTTAGTTGTCTCGATGCTATCATTACATGTCGCGCTACCCATCCTTTATGTCAGCCTCTCCTTGTTGCCATGAAACCTCTAACCTTGAAACCTTCCTAGCAAAACCACTGTTTGGCTATGTTACCCGCATGCTCAGCCCCTCTTATAGCGTTGTTAGTTGCAGGTGAAGATGAAGTTTGTTCCAGGAGGGAACTTGTTGTTGATATATCACAATATCTATAATTATTATTAACACACCTATATACTGGGCATGGGTGGAAGGCTTGGCCTTTTGCTTGGTGTTTTGTTCCACTCATGCCACCTTAGGCGCCAATAAACCGGCATTATGTTCCTTGATTTTGCGTTCCTTACACGATGGGTGGATGGGGACCCCTTGACTGTTCGACTTTGAATAAAACTCCTCCAGCAAGGCCCAACATTGGTTTTAATTTGCTCATAATAACAACTTAATTAATTAATTAAATTGCATAGGGAGTTAGCGCTACCCGAGGATTCTTAATTCTACATAGCAGGGGGGGCCAGTCCTGATGGTGTTGGTCCCAAACGGGGGTCCTGCGGGGCCACCGCGGGGAAACTCGAGGATTGGTTTTACCTGTAGCATCGCCCATCCGGTTGTGGCCTGAGACGAGATACGTGCGGCTACTATCAGGGTGTCGGCACGCCGGGAGGTCTTGCTGGACTTGTTTTACCATTGTCGAAATGACTTTTGCTACCGGGATGCCGAGCCTGATTGGATTTTCCCTAAGATAAGGGGTGATGATATTATATTTATCACTTCAGCTAATCGTGAGAGCTTGTGATGTGCTAAGTTGGAACACCCCTGCAGGGTTATGATCTTTCGAAAGCCGTGCCCGCGGTTATGTGGCAGATTGGAATTTGTTAATGTCCGGTTGTAGAAAACTTGACAGATGATCCGAAGTAAAACACACAACTGTGTGAGTAACCGTGACTGTCTCTTTTCACTTTGAGAAGAAAACACGATGGGGTTATGTTTGACTCGTATGTAGTTAGGATCTTTAGCGATCACTACTTTTGCGACCGTTTGCGTAGATGCTCTTCTGATTCTGGTACTCGTAAGTTAGCCACCATATTATGCCTAGCCGCTGCTGCAACCTCACCACTTTACCTCTTCCTACCCACAAAGCTTTGCTAGTCTTGATACCCATGGTTATGGGATTGCTGAGTCCTCGTGGCTCACAGATACTACAACACCAGATGCAGGTTCAGCCGAGTTTGATGCAGGAGCTGGTTCAACTACTTCACTTGGAGCTTGATGAAGAGAGTGGCCGTTTGCTTGTGACGTTTCGACGATCAGTAGTGGTTTCTACTAGGATTCGATCCTGACCTGTGGCTTTATGTTGTTTTGGTATCTTTCTTTTGGTTCTTCGCCCGTAGTCGGGTTGTGATGTTTTGAATGATGTTTTGCTTATGTAATGTATTGTGTGAAGTGGCGAGTGTAAGCCAACTATCTTCTTTTGCAATTTAATCCCTCTTTTACATGAGTCGTGCAAAGATACCAAACTTGAGATCATTCTAGGATGGGCTTATACCTTTAAGTCGTGCCTCGACACGTAGGAGGTATAGTCCCATCCTGGGCACTACAATCCCCCCTCCGGTGGAGCTCCGGAACAGGCCCCAAGATGGGATCCCACGGGAAGAAGGTTGCGGCGGTGGAATTAGGTTTTCTTTGTTACCTCGATGTTTTCAGGGTACATGGATATATATATAGGAGGAAGGAGGGCATCGGGGGAGCCAGAGGGGGGCCACGAGGGTGGGGGTGCGCCCAGGGGCAAGGGGCGCGCCCTGTACCCTCGTGGCCACCTCTCTTGTTCACTCGCGTGTACTCCAAGGCTTCTGGGTAGATACGGTTCCAAAAATAACTCTCCCGAAGGATTCATTCTGTTTGGACTCTGTTTGATATCCCTTTTCTGCAAAACACTAAAATAGGCAAAAAAACAAAAATTTGCACTAGGCCTTGGGTTAGTAGGTTAGTCCCAAAAATAATATAAAAGTGTAAAATAAAGCCCATTAAACATCCAAAACAGAATATATAAGAGCACGGAACAATAAAAAATTCCCGGCTCAGGGATGGGGATCACCTGATTCTTATCAGGAATCGGGTGCGCTATGTCGTCATCGAGGTAGCCTGCACTCCGAAGATTCTTCACGGTCTTCTCCGTGACTGTGGAAGCTTCCCCTCTTCCCCCTGGAACCGGTTCCAGCCATTTCTGGATAAGGAGGCGGGCGGAAGGGGTGGGATTTGCGAGCGTTGGAGCTATGGGCGCTAGGGCTAAAGAGATTGGGAAGCTAGGGCTTGAGGAGAGCGTGAGGTGAAAGGGGAAGGATATGTGTCCTTTTATAGACGGTAAATACCAAACGCCCCCACTCGAGCTGTAAAACTCATCGGCTCCCAACACGATCATGCGTAAGGCACAGTTGGGTTACCCATGTCATATTGATGAGGATCCCACGATAAGCGGGCACGATCTCTATTTCGGCAAGACACGCCAATGGGGCTATGCCTCGAAACTCGAATCTAGAGCCGAGAAAACAGTTCGAAATACTAAAGGGTCAGACATGACATTTTGCTAAAAAGTTTTCAGTAAAGACACAGTGTCCGTTTTTGACACACTGCCTTTGCGATGAAGGGTTGTACTAATCATGCAGAATCGGACATAGTTCCTTTATGTAGGAAATAAACTTCGTATGTTTGGAAGGAGGAATCCGTCTTGCAATGCCGAAGGCAATACGCGTGCCAGACTTATCGTCATTGAAGACTGGTTCAGAGGCTACTCAGGAAGTCCTGGATTAAGGGGTCCTCGGGTGGCCGGATTACTCGTTATGCGCCGGACTGGTGGGCCGTGAAGATCATCGCTCAAGATTATCCCCCATCTCCAGATAGGACTCCTATATGTGTAGAATGGCAAGTTTAAAGTCCGGGCGTAATGTTTCCTTCCTCTGCAAGATGACCAAGTACAACCCTAGGTCCCTCCGGTGCATATATAAACCGGAGGGTTTAGACCGTAGGGACAGAATCACAACATCATAGGCTAGACTTCTAGGGTTTAACCATTACGATCTCGAGGTAGATCAACTCTTGTAATCCCATATTTATCAAGATCAATCAAGCAGGAAGTAGGGTATTACCTTGATAGAGAGGGCCCGAACCTGGGTAAACATCGTGTCCCCAGTCCCGTGTAACCATCGATTCTCAGACACACAGTTCGAGACACCCTACCCGAGATCCGCCGGTTTTGACACCGACAAAGATTCCCCAAGTGGATTCAAGACCTCCTCGTGGAGAAGATCCCCCAAGTGGATTCAAGACCACCTTGTGGGAAGATCCTCCATGGATTCAATACCTCGTTATGGAGATGAACTAGCTACCCCATGTACCCCCATTTGTTGGATTTGGACCTTTGTTTCCCTCTTGTGTGCTTCGATCTAGCATATGTGTGATTTGATCTTGTCTATTTGAGTGTTGCCTCTCGTTTCCCCCTTTTTGTTCGTTGTGTTCTTCATGAACCCCCTTCCAAATCGTGAAAGATTGGCCCCTAGGGTTCCACCCTACACTACAAAAAAATACACTTCCGTGATGATATGTGTTTGTCACAGTAGGTCATGTTTTCTGTCATGCATGTACATCCATGACGATTTTATGACAGAATCAAGATAGTCATACCTCTGCTATCGTAGAACTGTTCCATGACAATACCAAAATTATCATCACGAAACTGTCCACTTCCATGACGATAAATGGTGTGTCATGGAAGTGTTTTTGTCAAGATTAACCGTCACGTGGCATCCACAATAACGGCCCACCATTAATCTATCTGGTTCTGGGTTGGATTCGATAACCCCTTAACAGCCCCGACCAATCGGGATTTTCCACATGTAAAATTCTCATTCACCGGAGGATCCACGTGTCAGCTCAGCATTGGGACATATGTCATCCACTCATTGTACGTGAGGCGCCTATGATATGTTGAAACATGGAAAGGCCCAACAGTGGCCCATTTAGGTGAAAGAGGCTGGCCCATTCAAAATTAGTAGGCCGACCCGTATAGGGATTACTTGTGTCTGGTCCATTTAGGCCCACGGCCCATAAGGATGTGCCAATTCATCCCGTCAACGGCCTGCTAACTATTTGACACCTTTGCAACCCATCGTCAGTTCGAGCGCGTTAACAACCTGCTATATATTCGGGCTCAATATCGGCCAGACGTAGTTTCAGCCTATTAACAACCCATTCAAGGGATGGGCTGATTTTTAGGATGTACGTCTTTCGGACTTTTAGTGACTCATTTAAGTGTTGGCCCAATTTCCAGCCCGGTCTATGTTTCAGCCTATTAACAACCCATAAATGAGTTGGGACATTTGTAGTCAGACCTGAGTTTTGGCCTCTTAATGGCCCATGCTCTTCATGGTCCAATACCACCCCGGTTTCCCTTCCAGCCTGCTAAAGGCTAATGACCCACAAGTGTAGGGGACCTATCATAGTCCTTTTGGTAAGTAAGAGTGTCGCACCCAACGAGGAGCAGAAGGAAATGGTAGGGAATTTTCAGTAAGGTATTCTCTGCAAGCACTGAAATTATCGGTAACCGATAATTTTGTGATAAGGTAATTTGTAAAGGGTAACAAGTAATAAAAGTAAATAAGGTGGAGAAATATGGCCCAATCTTTTTTTTAGCATAGGACAAGCCTGGACGAACTCTTATATAAAGGAAAGCGCTCCCGATGACACATGGGAATTATCGTCAAGCTAGTTTTCATCACGCTCATATGATTCGCGTTCGTTACTTTGATAATTTGGTATGTTGGTGGACCAGTGCTTGGGTGCTGCCCCTACTTGGACAAGCATCCCACTTATGATTAACCTCTGTTGCAAGCATCCGCAACTACAGAAGAAGTATTAAGGTAATCCTAACCATAGCATGAAACATATGGATCCAAATCAGCCCCTTACGAAGCAACGCATAAACTAGGGTTTAAGCTTCTGTCACTCTAGCAACCCATCATCTACTTATTACTTCCCAATGCCTTCCTCTAGGCCCAAACAACGGTGAAGTGTCATGTAGTCGACATTCACATAACACCACTAGAGGAAAGACAACATACATCTCATCAAAATATCATACGAAAACCAAATTCACATGAGTACTTATAGTAAGACTTCTCCCATGTCCTCAAGAACAAATGCAACTACTCACAAATCATATTCATGTTCATAATCAGAGGGATATTAATATGCACAATGGATATGAATATATGATCTTCCACAAGATAAACCAACTAGCATCAACTACAAGGAGTAATCAACACTACTAGCAACCCACATGTCCCAATCTGAGGTTTTGATACAAAGATTGGATACAAGAGATGAACTAGGAATGTTTGGGAAATTATGTTACGGAAGATTGTAGAACAGAGGAGATGTGCTTGTGTTTTGAGGTTTCTGCATTATGCTTAAGTTCAACCATGGAGTCTACTAGATTGCACATGTGGCAGAATCAGCTAGAATGTAGATGGTATCCAACGGCCGGGGTGATATACGAGAAGGGAGAGGAGGGGTCGACCACGCGAGATATCGATGGATATAGATAGAGGGAAGAGCTCTACAAACGCACAAGCACTGAGATATGGGGGGTACCCGAAGATGGTGCGAGGGGCCAAGTGGAGGGAGACTGGGAAGGAGTGCACAAGTGCGATATCAATATTTAAAGAGAGGGGGCGAAAACGTGCGCGGTTCCGCGAAGTGGTGGAGCCATGAAACTTAAATGAGCTAGGGGGGCCAAGCATTGCTAATCCTTTATGGAAAGGGCCAATTCATAAACTTAAACAATTTTACCAGCAATTGATCTACTGATCCCATTCATATTAGCCTCAATATAGTAATGTTAGGGGGGCCAGGGCCCTTGCTACCCCTATCATCGCCACTATGCGCGCGTCTGAGAGGTGAAGCGGGATGCATAGATGATGAGAGGGAGACGATGGATAGATAATGTGTGTTTATGAGCTATGTAGTCCTATATAGAGATGTATATTGATTGATGTGTACGTGGGAAACTACAGGTAGACCTGACAAGAGATATAGATTGATCGGTTTGTGTGGAAAACTCGGAAAGACATTGCTATATATATAAACACATACATGAACATCGATCGTTGTACATGCATGTGACCGATAAAGAATGCCCGAAGTGATGCTGAGCATCCCATGGTCATCCCCATGGACCTATCTTCGTCTCACCAAGTTCCAAGTGGACCCATGACATGTGCCCGTGCAAGAGCACTCGAGACCGAGGTGACATCTCTCCTTAACCAATTCCATGCAAATCCTGCGAGACATGGCTACTACCTCAAACGGATTTGCTTTGCATACTCAAGTGCCAAGAAGGCCCCCTTGAAGAGGCTCATGAATATGGACAAGTCCCCAAGCCTACGGAGGAAGAGCAACATCGAGCGGAACCGGAGAAGACTCCAAGCCCCAAACATCCGCCCCCCAAGCCCGGACATCCAGCCGCTGGAGCATCCTCGGCCGCCAAGCCCCCACAGCTAAAGCTACAAAGGCCGGACATCCAGCCAGGCCCCAGACATCCGGCCACCCAGGGCTCAGACATCCGGCCCCGAGCCCGGAAATCCGACGCCACACCACAGAAGCATACCCGTGGCTTGACGTTGTCAGCCCGGACATCCGGCGCCATGCTCGGACATCAGGCTCCTCGTGATAGCCCGGACATCCGGCCCGACGCCCGGACGTCCGGCCTCTAATGCCTGCGTGCATTTCGTTTGGGTCGTGGCCCATGTACCCCTTCACCCCCTAAGACTATATATACTCCTCCACCTACCTCCTTATAGGGTTGGATTTTGTGATAGCTCATTTGAGACCTAGAGCTTTGCTCATCCATAGTGGTTCTACTCCACGAGAGAGACCGCGGCCTCTACAGAGAAGATCCACACCGGATTCAAGACCCCTAACGAGAAGATCCCTCGCGGATTCAAGACCTCCTCGCGGAGATGAACTAGCTACCTTGTATCTTTCCTTTGTTGGATTTGGACCGTGTATCTCATTGTGTTGAGGATCTAGCACATGTGTGACCGTTTCTTGTTGATTTGAGTGTTTTCTCTCGTTTCCCCTCGTGATTTCCCCTCGTGTTCTTCGTGTTCATTCCCGGGGATCCCTCCAATCATGAAAGATTGGCCAAGATCGGGTTAGCCCCGCATCACGAAGTGATGAAGAGGGGGAGGTGTGTCTGTGTGCATGCATGGGAGACCGACCTGAAGCAAAAGACTGCGTGTGTGTGATGGATAATGCCGAGTGGTAGTGTGTGTGCCTGCATGCATGATAGAAAGTTAGTGGTACAACTATAAAGAGAATATGACTGTGTGGGCGTAAAAGACGTGGTGAGGTCATAATCAATTTAAAGTTGAATTCAAATATTTGAATAAGTCATCATGTTGTTTGAAACCCATGCATGCATGCATATAATTGAGATATGGGTGATGTTATTTTGAAACAAGCATGCTATTCTATATATACATTGAACAAGTTCAAACTGATTTTAATTTCAGATACCGATGGCAGGCATCATTTGGCCACATTGCATCCATGCATTGACACACTTTCAAATTGGATATGATGGGTGGCTTTCGTAGCGCATATCTAAATGGGGTGTGTGTGTGTGTTTATGCGTGTGTGTGTGTTGGCGTGTTAAACACAATGTACATAGTATGTTCCGTTTACGAACATCTTGCTAGAGCATACATGTACTATGATTTGAATTCAACATAAGAAGGATACATATATCTAAATTCGAGATCTTATGTAAGTCCATCTAATTTCACCCAAATGTTTTCTATCCAAACGAGTTCTTCACGGATTGGGGAGCCTGGACATCCGGCCCGATACCCCGGACATCCGGCCAGTCTGGACGTCCGGCTCTGAGCCCGGACATCGGGCGCCCGCAACCCAATTCCAGCCACCCTCGAGACGCCCCATCTCCGCATACCACCGTCATCTTCCGCAACCACCACCAGTTACCCGCTACTAACTTCGGAAAATTCTGTCACATTTTGTCTTGGAGAATTGAGTTGTGGTTTTCTTCGTTTCCTCGGGTGTTTAGGCTAACTTGGAATGGAACGGCTTCGATAACACTACCGCCCAACCTCGACAAGGACGATAACATCGACAACCCCTTGTGTATCCTACCTTGCAATTGCATTGTCACCCCATTGACCATTTTGCGTAGCTTTCCTATTGAGACTAGCCATTTGAGTATTTCTGGCCCACGACACATGTGCACATTAGTTGTGGGGACCCCGGCTCATAAGTCGTGATCACCGAATGCACGTGTACAGCGATCCCAGAGATCAATGCTCACTGAACACACAGAAGCTGAATAACAAGAGTCTTACATCCATACATACCGTATTACATAAATAGGACCATTATGGTCAAGCCTTGAGTATATCATCGCAGCGGAAATCTTCAAAAACAACTTGGACCCATGCCATCTGCCTTAACCCTACAGGCATTCTGACTGGGAAGCGTCCTAGCTCGCATGCTCGTCACCAAGAAATCTTCATCATAACCTGTTCTCTCATGCCTGGCCAATAAAATAACCAGTGGCAAACCAATGAGTACTTCGAATGTACTCGCAAGCAACCCAAGTGTGATAACAGAATAATTATGCAAGGCTCTACTGCTAGGTTGGCAGTTTTGCGGAAAGCTAGTTTTTCATATGCAATTATGATCAACATATAACAAGGGCATGCATGTGTCTGTAACAAGTATCAGGAGGTCACAGACATCATTATCGAGAAAGAGTTGTAATCAACTCATGCACAAGCCCATGGTGACTTCCTCAAGAATCACATCATCAACATTACTGAACCATGTTGTTTCCTCGCACACACACACCAGGTTTCGCAAACATTGGACGTAGCCCAAGAGCGGTTACCCAACTGTCCTTGACCGCGGACACGGCTATTCGAATAGTTAGACACTCTGCAGAGGTTGCACACTTTACCCACAAGATCCGGGGAACTTCCGTGTCATCCACGACACGCGGTACCTCAAGTACCCGGGGTAAGCACCCGATCACTATCTTTCCCTAGACGACACTAACATAGAGTCCACTCGATTGGTAACAGCCCCGTGCCCCACATTTCTCATCTTATAAATTGTGGAGCCTCGCTCCGTATTCATCACATACCACAAGCACGGGGTACCAACGGTGTGTCCGGTGCCCTGTGAAAACAGTCATGGCCGCCTATCCAAGCACGACCCCATCCCGAGAGTGACCTCATGTCACCCCCGTCACTAGTAATGCTGGCACCATGCTAGTATCGACCTAGGTAATCAATAATGCCCTTTCCCATATAAGGGTAGAGTGGTTGCGCATGTTTGGTTGGAATAACGGTCGCAATTTAAACCAATCCGTTTTCAAAACAACACACACACTTTCCTCGGTACACCACTTTGTCATCAAGTGGTTACCTAACTCACCATCTCCCTCGGGCATAAATGGCACCCGACGGGGTTTTCGAAAAGTCTTTTGAAAGTAGACTGCCTCCGTCACCATGCATATACCCGTCCCATTTGCGTAGCCACTATTAAAGCAACCTAACTACTCCCACCCACATAACCCTCATAGGAAGGTAGGGTCACGTTTGATGCAAGTTACAATAGTAAGTAACGAAGGTACCAACCAAAGTGGTCTCCACCTCAACATGATTCCGATGCATTGATAATAAGGTGCTATGAGACATGCATAAAAAGGTTTCTCGAACATGGTCAAAGGGCTGCTTGCCTTATTCTTCCGAGTCTTCAAACCTTCTGGTCCATCTCCGAGTACTTCGTTTATTTCGTCAACTAACGATGGAAACAATCATAATAAGCAACACAATCAAATCAGAAATAAAAGTGCTCTAAAAATAGGAGTTGGAATTTTCTAGGATACCTCTGGTCATATTAGAAATGACCAAGGTGGTTTCATAGGCATTGGATCAATGGGTGATTTGGAACATTCCAATATGATGGAATCAAGGGGTTTATGGATTTGAAAAAAGTATACAGAAATATTTTCTTGAATGATGAGCAAAGGCACCCATCAACAAGTCATGATTTTAGAAGCATCTAGGAGTTGGTTTCACTGGATTTGGAATTCAAATGAATTTCCTAGGATTTTGCAAAGCTGATAAATATGAAGAAATGGCTCAATATTTGGTGGGGTACAGAAAGTATTAATAAAAATGTTCCAAAACTAAGTTTGGATATGACAAGCATCTAGGAATTTGAATCACTGCATTTGGATCAAAAATGAGCTCTGTGTGATTTTCTAAAGTTCATCACAGAAAATGGAATATGGGCATTTGATAAATATTTGTGAAAGAAATGTGTCTGGAATAATGTGCATGTTGCACCATGTGGTAGAGCATGAATTTAGAGACTACCAGAAATTTGAATCATGCCATTTGGAGTTCATTTGAATATTTGGGTTTTTTTTTGAAGTTTACTGGAAACAGAAAATAAAAGGAAAAAGGGGGTTATACCCTTTTACTGCGCGTCGGGCGAGGGATAGATGATGGGCCGGCCCAGCTGCACGGCCGCGAGCGCACATGTGCTACGTCGATAGCGCCCTCCAGGAAGTATGTCTCCGCTTGCTAGAAACGGTCTCCATGGAATACGTTTCCACTTAAACAGTGGGGCCAGGCCATTGGGTCACTTACAGCCAGGGCCCACCGGGCTCTCTCCCTCTCTCATGTCCCCTTCTTCTTCTTCCCGACGGGAGACAGAGGAGGGCGCCACGCGGCACCAGAGTAGGAGATAGAGAGTGGGGGAGCTCCGCCGGTCTGCTGCGGTTCTCCTGGTGGCCAAGGAAGAGGAGGAGAGGCTCTGGTTCATCAGTGCCGGGCAGAGGCCGACGGCGACCATGGTGGGCATGGCGAGGGAAAGAGGGCACTAGGGGAAGAGGGGGCATGTCTAGGAGATGCACGGGAGAGAGGAGGGTCCAGAAGAGGCAAAGGGCGCTCGGGGGGAGGCTTTATATAAGCGCAGCCGCGGTGCACCGTGAGCTTCGTCCATGGACGTGCTCGGGCAAGCTCGTGGAGAGAGGAGGAGGGCCGGGGAGGATAAGGCCGACCATCCTGCAGGTCGCGGACGTCGAGGTGACCTCGGGGGACACGAGGGGGAGGCCCAAGGCTGTCGGACGCCCCTGATTGGAGGTGGCTACAGTGCGCCAGGGCACTGTAGCGTGCTCCAGAGCGTGAACCCTGCATGCCATGGCATGCACAAGGTGTCATTGGCGTGTCCTCTTGTGTCCAGTAGTGCCAGGGGATAGTAAACAAAGGCGTGAAGGTCTTGGATTCTCTGGGGAGCCTCTGGAATGAGGAGAGAGGTGAAGGAGAGGGTGAAAACTGCTGTCCAGCAGTGTGAATTGGGGTTTTACCCCCACCAATGATTGAGCTGAGACCATGGGAATGTTACTGGGGGGTAGAAGATAATCAGAATAAGCTGTGGTAAGAATTTCGGGTAAAGAGAAAAAGTAAAAGAGGTTCAAACACTGGTTTTGGTAAATGGACAGAAGGTGTTTGATCAGGTTTTGGGGAGGCAAATGACCTCCACTTGACATGGGACTTAACAGGATCAAATGTCACATATAATTAGGCCCTTACACCAAATTTGAGCTCATTTGGGCAAAGTGGCCAATGTAACTTTGGTGAACCCTAGAAATCAACAGAAATGGTTTCACCATGTTTGAGTCAAGAAAATCATCTCCCCTTGATGCTCCACTTGGTGTAGCATCATCATTTGGGGTTATGATCATGCCCACGAAGTTTGAGGCTCCAGGTAAAAAGTTGGTAATGTAAAGTTGTTCAAATTTGAATTTGAACAGAAGTGGTTTTGGGGCACTTTGACCAAGTTATGCTTCTCCAAAACTTGTGCCATTTGGCATAGATGCATAATTACATCATTTTAGCATGTACACCAAGTTTGAGAGCATTTGGACAAGTTTGGCAATGTAAAGTTGCTCAAACTTCAAAATAGACAGAGATGGTTTTGAGGGGATTAGAGGATGTTCCCTTGATCTTCAAGGCATGAGGCTTTGCAAGATCATCAAATATGTCATATTTGACATGATAGAATTTTCCTGGAATTTTTGGAGAA
This sequence comes from Secale cereale, assembly GCA_902687465.1. Taxonomy (NCBI): domain Eukaryota; kingdom Viridiplantae; phylum Streptophyta; class Magnoliopsida; order Poales; family Poaceae; genus Secale; species Secale cereale. Next base: position 318,452,149 of record LR738712.1, on the reverse strand, counting down.
TATTTCCTTTGTAAATATTTCAAAAGCTTGAAATATCCAGAAAGGGTTTTGGAAGGAATTGTCCAATATTTTGAACATGACCATGTGTTGAAACTCTTATATATGGACAATATATGTCCTATGAGTCTCCCTGAATTTCGGCAAATATTTTTGAAATAATTAAATAATTTTTCCCTATTAAAGACCATTTCTGGCCTTAAGAAAAAGCTTTTAAATAAAATATAAAATTAACTTTTAAAATTATACTTTTGTGGTTTCTGGGAGTCCTATACCTAATAGGATTCAAATATACTTTTTTAAATATTTTTCACACCCTAAATAAGGTACTTGCAGTGCAAACCTCAATTCAGGGGTTTTTGGAAAACTAATTTTAGAAAATACCATTTGGCCAAAATATTTTTATAAGAAAATTCTATACTGGTCTATACACATGGCATGATCATTGGGAAAAGGTTTTGGGTAAAGGAGATGAAGTATAAGAGTTGGAGGATTTATTTGATTTTTAGAGCACTAGCAAACAGCAGACAAAAGTCAAATCAAGCAAAGTCAAAAACACTCAAAAGTTTTTGTAAATCCACATTTTTAACATGAAAATAAGCTTAAGCAATGTGACATGAAAATCAGGGTGTGACAGACCTACCCCCCTTACAAGAATCTCGTCCCCATGATTCCCAGACTAGACGTGAAAAGAAAGGCGGAGTCTTGGATACGGGGTAGTCTTCACTTCTTCTTGTTGGTTCTGCTCCCGAATGGTGCTCCATGGAATCTTGAAGAACTTGGTGGTACGGCTTCACGACCGTCGTTCTGCTTCGCCCAGAATGCGGATGGGCTTCTCGCGGTAGGTCAAATCAGGCGGCAAATCAATGGCTTGGAGATCAACATCCTTCTAGAGATTAGGCTTGTCCGGAACTTGGAGACGTTTCCGGAGTTGCGACACATGGAATACATTGTGCACACCGGATAGCTCGGGTGGTAGTTCCAACTGGTAAGCCACTTCTCCTCGTCGTGCAGTGATCTCAAGGGTCCAATGAACCTTGGTGCGACCTTCCCCTTGACGTGGAAACGCTTGGTTCCCTTCAGAGGAGTTACCCGCAGGTACACACGGTCCCTGCCATGGAAACCCATGTTCCGACGGTGAGTGTCAGCATAGCTCCTTTGCATTGACTTGGCTGCCTTCAAACGTTCTCTGACTAGTTGGACTTTCTCTTCCGCTACGCGGAGAACATCCGGTCCAAAGACTAGCCCTTCTCCAGTCTCTGACCAGTTGAGGGGTGTGCGACATCAGCGTCCGTACAACACCTCAAATGGTGCCATCTGAAGGCTCGACTGGTAACTGTTGTTATAGGAGAACTCGGCAAAAGGGAGACAATCCTCCCACTTGGCTCCATATGCCAAGACACAGGCTCGGAGTCATGACTTCGAGAATCTGATTGACTCGCTCAGTCTGACCTCCGATCTGTGAGTGGAAAGCCGTGCTGAAAAACAACTTGGTTCCCAAGGCTTCTCGGAACTTCTTCCAGAACCTTGAGGTGAACTGGGTTCCTCGATCTGACACAATATCCTTGGGAACGCCGTGAAGACTTACGATTCAGTCGATGTAGAGAGCTGCCAGCCGGTTGCCATCATAAGTGGTCTTGATAGGAATGTAATGGGCCACCTTGGTCAAATGATCGACCATGACCCAAACAGAGTCATGTCTCTATCCGACCTTGGTAACCCAGTGACGAAGTCCATTCCGACTTTATCCCACTTCCACTCAGGAACCTTGAGTGGTTGAAGCAATCCAGCGGGTCGCTGATGTTCAGCCTTGACCCTTTGGCACACATCACACTTTGCAACATAGGTTGCAATCTCTCTTTTCATCATGTGCCACCAGAATCGTGCCTTCAAGTCTTGATACAATCTTGGTGTGAGCGTTCCATTGGGAGGAGTGGTTTGCAGATACGCCCGGTCTTCGACGCGGAAGTTTTCTTCTTGATGACGGTGGTCGGTGTAGATCTTCCTTCTTGACAGGATGGTCTTCAAATGTCTTCTATCCAGCTGTCCGTCGCTTCTTCGTCTTCGGGCAGACAAGTAGGCCATCAAATAATGATGTCACCTAACTTGTCCAATCACTCCATGAGGTCTATGGGGGTACGCAAGGTAAGCTGGGGTATTGGTGGTGGTCTCGATTGAGTATTCGCAGAGGCCTTCCTGACTTAGAGCGAAGGCCCGTGGTCGGAATCTGACCAGGTTATGGCTTGGTGGGGCTTAAGGGTTTCAAGGATTCTAGTGAGTGAGTAAACTTATATCATCTTATCCTTAAGCACGGTTTCTGAGATGCCATTAGCTCTATCTAGTACTCCGAACGAAAAAGCATCCTCTCGCGTAGACCAACTTCAATCACCACTCATGCCATACATATCCTCATGATTCTCAGGAGACGGTCTAACAAAATCATATTCGTCTACGATCCCCCAAATCCATATGTATGTCCACCCCTAAAATCCATAGGTGGGTCATACAAGCTGCTATTCTTGAATTAAACTCCACAATCCAAGCACTCAACCTAGTCTTGCAAGGCTCAAGATAATGCATCTTTATTCTAAGGAAACACGTCATATGCCACTCCAAGATTTTGTTTCCTTCCTATAGATCAACTCCGATATCCCGGTAATTACCATCAATCACCACATAATCCAACAATTCTACAAATCTGATGTCTGCGGTGTTCCACAAGATCTCAAGTCCCTACGATACCCAAATACTTGAAAGGACTATGCATTACGATAGTAAGTCCACCAAATTCCCATCGTCCGGGTCAAGTAAACTCCAAGATCACGATTATATAGATCCCTAAATCAACTCCGACAAACAATCCAATCTCCTGGTTATTGTCCACCGAGAAGCATGATATCATAATCAGGATCATAGGTATAAATCCAATTCACCCCGAACCATGCAGACATATCCAGCATTATACCAACCAGAATCACCTACATAAATCCAAATCTCATGTCCAACGGGCACTCCTACATGCTTCCCCAAAGTCATGATCCCACCAACATGAAAACCTCACAATCCATCAAGGTCTCAGATAGTTCCTCGAAGTCACTGATATAAAGCCACCAAGTCATCTGTCCAATATCCTCAAACTGGTCTATCTATGGCATCGTCAGTTCTCGTGCTATACTAGGATGAAAATGTGCTTGTTCACCGTGTCCACTAGTTCCTTTACGAACCCAGTGTTGTGCAAGGTTACAAAGGCTTAACAGGTTCTCTCGCTTTACCATGGGTTAGGCACATGGTTAAGGATTCGTGCTGGAGTGTCTCGTGAAGTCTCAAAGGGTCTAGAAAGAAGGTTACTGGTCTGGAGGGTTAAACATAACTCTACTGGGTTGCACTTGGCCACGGATGTTGTAGCAGAAGTCTTCAGTGCCAGTTGGCTGCCGAGGTAGAATCCTTGGTTCATCTTGTCTTGCGGTCTTCAGTTGGGGAGAGAGAGAATAGAGGGAAGAAGCAGCGTAGAGGAGGGGAATGCCTAAAGGGGGTTCTATAGTGCAGGTGCAACAAACAGATGCAAAAAGGCCGAAACAAAAGAAACAAGGCAATGAAGGTGATATAGCCCTGCACTTGTTGCCTGGGGCAAAAGTGCGACTCATATCAAAACACAAGCAAATAAAAGCAAACAACACACAATCATGGTTCTATTCGAACCATCATACGGACTTGACTGCGCATAGGGGGTACACGACTCATCCTACCCTAGGGGTTCTCGGACTCAGTGCCGTGACTTGTGCCTCGTGCAGTCTTCTGAGCCTCCTCGGGTGTTGCTACGTCCCTTGTAGTTGCTTGATGAACGATCCGGGTTGATCCTGAAGAATCTTCAACAACTTTTCGCCGGATGTGGTGAGGTGGTGGAGGTGCGTCCTTGTAATCTGGCGTTGACTTGTCTTCTCTTGTCTCTTTAATCATGATGATCCCTTGTGCCTTCTGGGGCGTCGAGGGTACCAGGTAGGCAATCCATATGTAATGACAATAACAAGGCATAATAGAGGTCCAACATGTCGGTTTCGTTGATGGAAACATCGACACCAAGAGCGGGGGACGAAGAGAACCATTTTCCTGCTCACTATAGTGAGGCGGACCAAATGGCAAGGTTCTCATCCACCGGTGGTTGTCGATACAACAACGGTAGTGACAGGATTACTCTATTAGCGATGCATATCATGATTTTGCATAACCTATACCCCTGGTCATCATAGGCCAATGTTGCATCTTCTCGGGGCACTGTCAAGGGTGTCATTATCTTCTGGGACTTCATGTCCTCATCCATCGAGGATGTAATTTCCGGTTGGTATCGTCTTGTCGTGGTGTCGCCAATCTCGTGTGCAGAAGTGGTGAGTGAGTGTTTGGCAAGGTGCACTCCACGAGGATTACAGAAAATCCAGTGGTCTGTGGCACAAGGGTTCTGGCGACCAAAAGTTTTGAAGGGGAAGAGATCAAGTATAGCATAGTTTTCGAAAAACTGAGAAGGGAAGAGATGTATAGATAGTTTTTGAAAACTAATAATAGTTCTGAAAATAGTTTTACCGTAACTAACGACCATGCTAACTAAGGCTTCCTACAGTCAGGATGGCTCCGATACCAGCTCTATGTCGACCCCGGCTCATAAGTCGTGATCACCGAATGCACGTGTACAGTGATCCCAGAGATCAATGCTCACAGAACACACAGAAGCTGAATAACAAGAGTCTTACATCCATACATACCGTATTACATAAATAGGACCATTATGGTCAAGCCTTGAGTATATCATCGCAGCGGAAATCTTCAATAACAACTTGGACCCATGCCATCTGCCTTAACCCTACAGGCATTCTTACTGGGAAGCGTCCTAGCTCGCATGCTCGTCACCAAGAAATCTTCATCATAACCTGTTCTCTCATGCCTGGCCAATAAAATAACCAGTGGCAAGCCAATGAGTACTTTGAATGTACTCGCAAGCAACCCAAGTGTGATAACATAATAATTATTCAAGGCTCTACTGCTAGGTTGGCAGTTTTGCGGAAAGCTAGTTTTTCATATGCAATTATGATCAACATATAACAAGGGCATGCATGTGTCTGTAACAAGTATCAGGAGGTCACAGACATCATTATCGAGAAAGAGTTGTAATCAACTCATGCACAAGCCCATGGTGACTTCCTCAAGAATCACATCATCAACATTACTGAACCATGTTGTTTCCTCGCACACACACACCAGGTTTCACAAACATTGGACGTAGCCCAAGAGCGGTTACCCAACTGTCCTTGACCACAGACACGGCTATTCGAATAGTTTTACACTTTACCCACATGATCCGGGGAACTTCCGTGTCATCCACGACCCGCGGTACCTCAAGTACCCGGGGTAAGCACCCGATCACTATCTTTCCCTAGACGACACTAACATAGAGTCCACTTGATTGGTAACAGCCCCGTGCCCCACATTTCTCATCTTATAAATTGTGGAGCCTCGCTCCGTATTCATCACATACCACAAGCACGGGGTACCAACGGTGTGTCCGGTGCCCTGTGAAAACAGTCATGGCCGCCTATCCAAGCACGACCCCGTCCCGAGAGTGACCTCTTGTCACCCCCGTCACTAGTAATGCGGGCACCATGCTAGTATCGACCTAGGTAATCAATAATGCCCTTTCCCATATAAGGGTAGAGTGGTTGCGCATGTTTGGTTGGAATAACGGTCGCAACTTAAACCAATCCGTTTTCAAAACAACACACACACTTTCCTCGGTACACCACTTCGTCATCAAGTGGTTACCTAACTCACCATCTCCCTCGGGCATAAATGGCACCCGACGGGGTTTTCGAAAAGTCTTTTGAAAGTAGCCTGCCTCCGTCACCATGCATATACCCGTCCCATTTGCGTAGCCACTATTAAAGCAACCTAACTACTCCCACCCACATAACCCTCATAGGAAGGTAGGGTCACGTTTGATGCAAGTTTCAATAGTAAGTAACGAAGGTACCAACCAAAGTGGTCTCCACCTCAACATGATTCCGATGTATTGATAATAAGGTGCTATGAGACATGCATAAAAATGTTTCTCGAACATGGTCAAAGGGCTGCTTGCCTTATTCTTCCAAGTCTTCAAACTTTCTGGTCCATCTACGAGTACCTCGTTTATTTCGTCAACTAACGATGGAAACAATCATAATAAGCAACACAATCAAAGCAAAAATAAAAGTGCTCTAAAAATATGAGTTGGACTTTTCTAGGATACCTCTGGTCATATTAGAAATGACCAAGGTAGTTTCATAGGCATTGGATCAATGGGTGATTTGGAACATTCCAATATGATGGAATCAAGGGGTTTATGGATTTGAAAAAAGTATACAGAAATATTTTCTTGAATGATGAGCAAAGGCACCCATCAACAAGTCATGATTTTAGAAGCATCTAGGAGTTGGTTTCACTGGATTTGGAATTCAAATGAATTTCCTAGGATTTTGCAAAGCTGATAAATATGAAGAAATGGCTCAATATTTGGTGGGGTACAGAAAGTATTAATAAAAAATGTTCCAAAACTAAGTTTGGATATGACAAGCATCTAGGAATTTGAATCACTGCATTTGGATCAAAAATGAGCTCTCTGTGATTTTCTAAAGTTCATCACAGAAAATGGAATATGGGCATTTGATAAATATTTGTGAAAGAAATGTGTCTGGAATAATGTGCATGTTGCACTATGTGGTAGAGCATGAATTTAGAGACTACCAGAAATTTGAATCATGCCATTTGGAGTTCATTTGAATATTTGGGTTTTTTTTTGAAGTTTACTGGAAACAGAAAATAAAAGGAAAAAGGGGGTTATACCCTTTTACTGCGCGCCGGGCGAGGGATAGATGATGGGCCGGCCCAGCTGCACGGCCGCGAGCGCACATGTGCTACGTCGATAGCGCCCTCCAGGAAGTACGTCTCCGCTTGCTAGAAACGGTCTTCATGGAATACGTTGCCACTTAAACAGTGGGGCCAGGCCATTGGGTCACTTACAGCCAGGGCCCACCGGGCTCTCTCCCTCTCTCATGTCCCCTTCTTCTTCCTCCCGACGGGAGACAGAGGAGGGCGCCGGCCTTGCTCGCCGCCGGCGCTGCTCAGCCTGCCGGCGTCGACCTGCGGTGGGGACAGAGCCGCGGGGCCTAGCCGCATCCGCATGAGGGGTTGCAGGGAGGCGCGGCGTGCTCCTTGCGTCCGTGGAGACCGACGGGTCTGGCGCTCGGTGGACTCCCGTGCCGGCGACTACGGCCATCCCCGACGACGTCCGGCGTACCGGCGGATTCATGAGGCCGAGCCGCGCCCATCTATGGCCCCCATGCAGGCTGGGGAGGTCCAGTGTGACGGTGACCCTGACGCCGGCGGACGAGGCATCGGGGGAAGATGGTTGCGGCGCCACATGGCACCAGAGCAGGAGATAGAGAGTGGGGGAGCTCCGCCGGTCTGCTGCGGTTCTCCTGGTGGCCAAGGAAGAGGAGGAGAGGCTCTGGTTCATCAGTGCCGGGCAGAGGCCGACGGCGACCATGGTGGCCATGGCGAGGGAAAGAGGGCACTAGGGGAAGAGGGGGCATGTCTAGGAGATGCACGGGAGAGAGGAGGGTCCAGAAGAGGCAAAGGGCGCTCGGGGGGAGGCTTTATATAAGCGCAGCCGCGGTGCACCGTGAGATTCATCCATGGACGTGCTCGGGCAAGCTCGTGGAGAGAGGAGGAGGGCCGGGGAGGATAAGGCCGACCGTCCTATAGGTCGCGGACGTCGAGGTGACCTCGGGGGACACGAGGGGGAGGCCCAAGGCTGTTGGACGCCCCTGATTGGAGGTGGCTACAGTGCGCCAGGGCACTGTAGCGTGCTCCAGAGCGCGAACCCTGCATGCCATGGCATGCACAAGGTGTCATTGGCGTGTCCTCTTGTGTCCAGCAGTGCCAGGGGATAGTAAACAAAGGCGTGAAGGTCTTGGATGCTCTGGGGAGCCTCTGGAATGAGGAGAGAGGTGAAGGAGAGGGTGAAAACTGCTGTCCAGCAGTGTGAATTGGGGTTTTACCCCCACCAATGATTGAGCTGAGGCCATGGGAATGTTACTGGGGGTAGAAGATGATCAGCATAAGCTATGGTAAGAATTTGGGGTAAAGAGAAAAAGTAAAAGTGGTTCAAACACTGGTTTTGGTAAATGGACAGAAGGTGTTTGATCAGGTTTTGGGGAGGCAAATGACCTCCACTTGACATGGGACTTAACAAGATCAAATGTCACATATAATTAGGCCCTTACACCAAATTTGAGCTCATTTGGGCAAAGTGGCCAATGTAACTTTGGTGAACCCTAGAAATCAACAGAAATGGTTTCACCATGTTTGAGTCAAGCAAATCATCTCCCCTTGATGCTCCACTTGGTGTAGCATCATCATTTGGGGTTATGATTATGCCCACAAAGTTTGAGGCTCCAGGTAAAAAGTTGGTAATGTAAAGTTGTTCAAATTTGAATTTGAACAGAAGTGGTTTTGGGGCACTTAGACCAAGTTATGCTTCTCCAAAACTTGTGCCATTTGGCATAGATGCATAATTACATCATTTTAGCATGTACACCAAGTTTGAGAGCATTTGGACAAGTTTGGCAATGTAAAGTTGCTTAAACTTCAAAATGGACAGAGATGGTTTTGAGGGGATTAGAGGACGTTCCCTTGATCTTCAAGGCATTAGGCTTTGCAAGATCATCAAATATGTCATATTTGACTTGATAGAATTTTCCTGGAATTTTTGGAGAATATTTCCTTTGTAAATATTTCAAAAGCTTGAAATATCCAGAAAGGGTTTTGGAAGGATTTGTCCAATATTTTGAACATGACCATGTGTTGTAACTCTTATATATGGACAATATATGTCCTATGAGTCTCCCTGAATTTTGGCAAATATTTTTGAAATAATTAAATAATTTTTCCCTATTAAAGACCATTTCTGGCCTTAAGAAAAAGCTTTTAAATAAAATATAAAAATAACTTTTAAAATTATACTTTTGTGGTTTCTGGGAGTCCTGTACCTAATAGGATTCAAATATACTTTTTGAAAGATTTTTCACACCCTAAATAAGGTACTTGCAGTGCAAACCTCAATTCAGGGGTTTTTGGAAAATTAATTTTAGAACATACCATTTGGCCAAAATATTTTTATAAGAAAATTCTATACTGGTCTATACACATGGCATGATCATTGGGAAAAGGTTTTGGGTCAAGGAGATGAAGTATAAGAGTTGGAGGATTTATTTGATTTTTAGAGCACTAGCAAACAGCAGACAAAAGTCAAATCAAGCAAAGTCAAAAACACTCAAAAGTTTTTGTAAATCCACATTTTTAACATGAAAATAAGCTTAAGCAATGTGACATGAAAATCAGGGTGTGACATTAGTGATAGTCATAGATATTGCATATTACATCATTACTTCCCGGTGTGTCACAAGGGTGTGCCGCATACACAATAGCTATCTTGGTACGAGAATCTCGCATAAGTGGCCAAAGAAAGAGCTCAAGCTTCTAAGCAAAAGAGCCATCCAAAAGCTTATAAGCAAATAAACTTAGCATCATACATCGAGCATCAAAGAGATCTTATGGAATAGCAATACAACATCTAGTGATAAAGCATCGGCATATCATGCACTTATAGCATACTTGTGATAGTAAGTCGCTACTTTTGTCTCTATAGATCGTGCAAAACTGCATATCCGCCTATTAAGCAATCGGTTAGCGTCGCTCTAGTGTTGTGCAACATGAGCATTTTCCATGGTTTCCACATTTTCGCTCACCCTTGGTTGCACAACCACATCTATCTATTCATGCGTGTGTTCCGTGTGACTTATTCTTGCTAGTGATCTACTTGTTGCTTGAGCAAATTTGTGAATCATTCACAACATCATTGATTCTTGTTAACGGTTGCATTGATTTTGTGCCACTATCCTAACCAAGCTCCATCAAAATCTTTACTTGTGTAGGTGTGAGAGATCGCCAAGATACGGTACCAATTGTGCTATTTCCGGGTTACACTATTGAGTGATCATTGATCCATCTTCAACTTCGGTCAAGGTACATTTGGTATAGTTCTTCCTTTCACGAACTCACTCATTCTTGCTTGCAATGATGGATAGGCCAAGTACATCTAGGAACCCGCTATTTGAGGATCCTCAAGAATCGAACAACTATGTCACCAAACTACATCTCTTCGGTGTCCAACGAGCTCTACATCAAGAGAATGAAGTTCTGCAAGAGTGCATTGAGCAAGTCGCCGGCAACGCACGACAATTCGAAGCACGCACATGAGAGAAATTCTATATCATCAACACCAACATGTCTACCCAATTTGATGAGCTACGTACTTTGATAGTCAACAGACGCTCCTCATCCACGTCTTCTCAAAGACGGAGCCCCTCAAGTCGTCATACTGACTACACTTTCGGCTCAAGTACACCTACATCGAACACTCCTCGTCAAGCCGCGCGTCAAGCTCGACATGACAACCGGAACCCACTTCATGACAACAGTTCACAAGAGCTATTTGAAGAGAAAGAAAGTCGACATCATAAAAACCAAGCTACACTTGAGCAAGCACAAGAACAGTAATGACTACGCCAACAACAAGAAGAGCGAGCACGTCAACACTAAGAAGAACAAGATGTCGAGGCTCGACGTCAAGCACAACAGCGCCGAGAAGCTCAAGATCTTGAGGCGCAACATGCCCTACGTGATTCACATCGCAATGTTGCAACTCACAATCGACACATTCGTCAAGAAGATGAAGCACTTCGGGATGAGATGCAAGAGAGGCGTTATCAAGCACGAATAGAACGTCAAGTTCCTCCTCAAGCACGACAAGAGCAACAAGCTCAACAAGAACCACAAGATGGACAAGAACAACATGGTAATGAGCAACATCTCCGCCAAGAGCAACATGAGGTTGACGATCCTCCAAATTAAGAACGTCCTCACAATAGGCAAGCAAACAATGAAGAGCATTGGCAAGCTCACGTTCACCATGCCAAAGTTCTCTAGAAGCATTGATCCCGAAGACTACCTCTCATGGGCATCCCTTGTGTTGCAAGACTAAGTTCTCATTTGGTGGGGCGAGTCATTGAGATAAGAGAAGCAAAAGGAGAACCACCTATCACTACTTGGACTCAAATGAAGGAAGTCATGAGAGCACGTTTCGTGCCAACACACTACAACAGTGACTTGTTCAAAAAGTTGCAACTCCTCAAGCAAGGAACCAAGTCTGTTGAAGAGTACTACAAGGAAATGGAGATTGCCATGATAAGAGCCAACATCACAGAAGATGAAGAGCAAACTATGGCGAGATTCTTGAATGGACTCAACTATCCTATCTAGAAGATTGTGGAATTTCAACCATACATGTATCTCCAAGAGCTTTTGCACCAAGCAACCAAAGCGGAGCGACAAGTACAAGAAGACTACAAGTACTCCAAGTTCACCTCCAAGAACTACGGCTCCTACAATCAAGCTTCAACGACTTCAGCACCTCCTACCTCTATCAAACCATCTACAAGCTTAGGTGACAAGTTAAGCTACAAGAATTCGACTACATCATGTCAACCCCCTTCTACGAACAACTGCAAGCCAAGAGCTTCATCATCTACAACTCCAACTGAGGACACCTCCAAGGCGAGTTCCATCAAGTGTTTCAAATGCCAAGGACGAGGCCAAAATTCATTTGAGTGCAAGACCGTTCGCACCAGGATCATCAAGGACGACGGATCATATGACTCAATGAGCGATGATGAGATGGAAGCCTTATGAACGCAGCTATGCATCGGCAAGTGAATGAAGATGAAGACAATCAAGTGTTTTGCGACAATGACGTTAGTCCCAATCTCATTGTCTCCAAGGTGTTGACACTTCAACATCATCAAGATGAAGATCAACGATGTCACGTCTTCCATACCAAGGCCGACATCAATGGAAGTTCCGTCAAGGTTATCATCGATGGAGGAAGTTGTCATAACTTGGCAAGTGAAGAACTTTGCAACAAGCTACAATTGGTCAAAATGAAGCACCCTCACCCCTACAAGGTCCAATGGCTTAGCGATGCCAGAACGATTCACGTCGAGCACACCGTGCAAGTATCTTTCAAGATAGGCGCCTACGAAGACACATTGGAGTGTGATGTGGTGCCTAAGTCCGTGTGCCACCTTCTTCTTAGATGACCATGGAAATACAATCGCATAGTCACCCACAACGGACGGACCAACCATTATAGCTTCAAGATGAAAAGCAAAGAGTTCGTGCTACGTCCAATGTCACCAAGTCAAGTGGTCGCCGACAAACACATTCCTACCAACCATCATGGAGAGAAAGGTGAGAGAGTGAACCACTAGAAAGAGAGTGAGAGCCACAAGCCAAATTCGAGCGACTCCACGATGAGCGACAAGAAACAACTAATGTTATTCGCCACCAAAAGTGAGATGCGAGAAGTGTGTGAGAACCCATTGAGCATCTTTCACCTTTTGATTCTATGCAAAGGGGAAGAAAAACCTACTAACACTTCACCACCTCTACCTTCAGTGTTGTCTCAATTGTTGCAGGAATTATCGGACGTCTTTCCCAATGAGCTAACACCGGGTCTACCTCCACTTCGCGGCATCGAACACCGCATTAACCTCATACCCGGCGCACCACTTCTGAACAAGGCTCCTTACCGCGTCAACCCCGAGGAAACCAATGAGATACAACGGCAAGTACAACAACTCATCAAATAAGGTCATGTACGTGAAAGCTTAAGCCCTTGTGCCATTCCAGTTATTCTCGTGCCTAAGAAAGATGGAAGTTTTCGCATGTTCTCCAATAGTCGTCCAAAATTTGCTATCACCATTAGATATCGTCACCCTATTCCACGCTTACATGACATGCTTGATGAATTATGTGGTGCTACCATCTTTTCAAAAATCTATCTTTAAAGTGGCTATTACCAAATTCGCATTCAAGAGGGTGATGAGTGGAAAGCAGCTTTCAAAACCAAGTTTGGGTTATATGAGTGGTTAGTCATGCCGATGGGCTTATCGAAAGCGCTCGGTTCATTCATGCGTCTCATGCATTTCATTCTCCGACCTTATATATGCGTCTTTGTAGTGGTTTACTTTGATGACATCCTCATCTTTAGCAAGTTGCTTGAGGATCACGTCACACACATCCGCATGGTTTTACAAACCCTTCGGAAATAAAGCCTCTATATTAACATGGATAAATGCACTTTTGGCGTTGATAAGGTTGTTTTCCTAGGATTAGTCGTTTCTTCACAAGGTGTTCATGTTGATGAAACTAAAATTGAAGCAATTAAAACTTGGCCACAACTAATGAATCTCCAACAAGTGCGTAGCTTTCTTGGTTTAGCCGGTTTCTACCGACGCTTCGTGAAGGACTTCGGCACAATTGCTTTGCCTCTACACGCTTTGAGCAAGAAAAACACACTCTTTGTTTGGGGTCCTTCGCAAGACACCGTGTTCAATGAGCTAAAAACCTTGCTTACCCACGCACCACTTCTTGCCCTACCAAACTTTGACAAACCGTTTGAGATACATTGTGACGCTAGTGGTACCGGCATAGGAGGTGTGTCAATGAAAGAAAAGCGCCTGATTGCGTATTTTAGCGAAAAACTTTCCGGAGCGCAACTTAACTACCCAATCTATGACAAAGAGCTCTATGCCTTAGTGAGAGTTTTGCGTGTTTGGGAACACTATCTTCGACATCATGAATTCATTCTTCACACGGACCATCAGACACTCAAGTATCTCAAGGGTCAAACTAAGTTGAACAAGCGTCATGCTAAGTGAAGTGACTTCATAGAGTCTTTTCCTTATGTCATCAAGTACATCAAAGGCAAAGAGAATGTTATGGTGGATGCACTTTACCGCAAATGCATGCTTGTCACCCAACTTGAGTTGAATGTTATTGGCTTTGAGCATATCAAAGACTTTTATGAGCATGATCCTTTCTTTTCAAATCCTTATGCCAAATGTGTGACACACACTTCTTGGGAACGATATTATATCAATGATGGATATCTTATGAGAGTTAACAAACTTTGCATTCCCGAGTCGTCTCTTCGTTTGCTCCTTTTGCAGGAATTGCACGCCGGTGGACTTATGGGACATTTTGGACACGACAAGACATTCGCAACACACTCCAAGAATTACTTTTGGCCCAAGATGTTCCATGACGTCTCACGCTATACCAACCGGTGCTCTCCATGCCGCAAAGCTAAGTCCAAAGCTCAATCCCATGGTCTTTACATGCCACTTCCTATTCCATACCAACCTTGGGAGGACATTAGCATGGACTTTGTACTTGGGTTGCCTAGAACTCAAAATGGAAAGGATTTTGCGTTTGTTATTGTGGATAGAATTTCCAAAATGGCTCATTTCATTCCTTGTAACAAGATAGATGATGCTTCACATGTGGCGAATCTTTTTTGTAGGGAAATCTTGCGCCTACATGGAGTGCCCAAGATAATCATCTCGGAACGTGACGTCAAGTTCTTGAGCTACTTTTAGAAGACTCTATGTGCCAAACTCGGCATCAAGATACCATTCTCTTTGGCATACCATCCACAAACGGACGGCCAAACGATGGTGAAGAACCGGATGCTATCAAGGATTCTTCGTGTGTTGATCAAGAAGAACATCAAGGAATGGGAGCAATGCTTGCCCATCGCCGAGTACATTGACAACCACGCAAGACACACAACAACCGGCATGCCCCCCTTTGAGGTCATCTACGGCTTAAACCCTTTGTCTCTTTTGGACATCCTTCTTCTACCTCTACAAGAGTGCACCAACATGGATGCAAGTGCTAGAGCAAGTTATCTAAAGAAGATGCACGAATATACAAGGGCAACAATCGAGCGACAAGTACATCGCCTCGCCACCAAGATCAACATCAACAAGACACCAATGGTGTTCCAACTAGGAGATCTCGTACGGATTCATCTTTGCAAGGACTGCTTCCCCAACTAGCGCAAGTCCAAACGACTACCTCGAGCCGACGGACCCTTCAAGGCGTTAGCATGCTACAACAATAATGCCTACAAGATCGACATGCCACGCGACAAGTACAATGTGAGCGATACCTTCAACATCAAGGATCTCTCTCCTTTCCATGGTGATGAAGATTTCGATCCGAGGTCGGATTTTTTCCAAGGTAGGGGATATGATGTGGAACATCCCATGGTCATCCCCATGGACCTATCTTCGTCTCACCAAGTGCCAAGTGGACCCATGACATGTGCATGTGCAAGAGCTCTCGAGACCGAAGTGACATCTCTCCTTAACCAACTTCCATGTGAATCATGCGAGACATGGCTACTACCTCAAACGGATTTGCTTTGCATACTCAGGTGCCAAGAAGACCCCCTTGCAGAGGCTCATGAAGATGGACAATTCCCCAAGCCTACAGATGAAGAGCAACATCGAGCGGAACCGGAGAAGACTCCAGGCCCTGGACATCCGGCCCCCAATCCCGGACATCCGACCCCTGGAGCATGCTAGGCCGCCGAGCCCCCACAACTGAAGCTACAGGGGCTGGACATCCGACCAGGCCCCATACATTCGGCCCGGAGCCCGGAAATCTGGCGCCACACCACAGAAACATACCAGTGGCTCGACGCCGTCAGCCCGGACGTCCGGGGCCAGGCCCGGACATCCGGCTCCTCGTGACAGCCCGGACATCCGGCCCGACGCCCAGACGTCCGACCTCTGATGCCTGCGTGCATTTCGTCTGGGCCGTGGCCCATGTACCCCTTTGCCCCCTAAGACTATATATACTCCTCCACCTACCTCTTTCTAGGGTTAGCTTTTGTGATGGCTCATTTGAGACCTAGAATGATGCAGGGCTAACCCGATCTAGGCTGATCTTTCATGAAATCGAGGGGATCCCATGAAGAACACGATGAACACGGGGAAGAACAATGACAAATGACAAGGGAAAACACTCAAGAACAAGTCCAATCACACATCCACTAGACAATCAAACACACAGGATCACAAGGTACATGAACAACAATGGGAAAGATACAAGGTAGAGTTCATCTCCAAGAGGAGGTCTTGATGATATCCCGTAAGATCTTCCCATGAGGGGCCTTGAATCCCATAGGATCTTCTCCGCGAGGAGGTCTTGAACCCGGTGTGGATCTTCTCCGTAGAGGGGCCGCGGTCACTCGTAGGAGTAGAACCACATAGATGAGCGAACCTCTAGTCGAAAATGAGCTATAACATTTGCTAACCTTAGAAATGAGGTGGGGGTGGTCTATTTATAGTCTTGGCCACGAAGGGTTAAGTGGAAGAGGGATACAAGGCCAAAGGCCCGCGGCTGCGCACAGGCAGGTACCAGACGTCCGGTAGGGGTCACACGTCTCACGACTCGTTGGGGACCGGACGTCCGGCGGGCATCGGAAATCCTTTGTTTTGCTTCTAGATAGGTGGAACCGGATTTCCGGTAAGCGTCAGACGTTCAGTGGCTGGGACTTGTCGGACGTGCAGTGGTCGCCGGTCGTCCGGGCACTGTAGAGGGTCGGACGTCTGGTGGCTTCCGGTCGTCCGGTCGCTGTAGATTCTACAACTCCTTCTTCTTCCATCTTCTCTTCCACGCTTCCCTCGCGGATGGTGTAGGTGATCCTTGGCATTTGCGCTCCTCGTCGTCGTCCGTGAAGCCCCGACAATACCTATGCATGCACACGAGTGGAGTGTCAAGTGGTATACCATCCTCGAAGGGGTCAAGTGAACACGTGTAAAGGAGATGATTCACCTTTATGTATGAGAAATAGAGGTCGCACGTGTCATTTGCCAAGCAGACTCTTGACATGGTGATGTCCATAGGATGCTCCACAGCATCCCCTCCCACTTGGGAAAGATCCGGCCTCGAATCAAAAACCAAATCACCATGGGAAAGATATGGCGTCGCCATGTAGAAGTGGACGATCACCAAGTACTCATCATCTTGAAGCTCAAAGTTGGCACTCTCCAATGTCACACCGTCTAGTGATTCCTTTAAAAGGAGCAAGAACAACAAACACTTGGAAAAACAAATGTGGTTAGCATTAGTGTTAAACTAGGCATTCAAGATGTTATTCACCAAACAAGTGTCGTCATCAAGCATTGCTTACGGTGTGACAAAGGATTGTGACATGGCATGTAAGCGCATAAATTGAGCACAATCAAGGAAATCATGGAAACAAGCATGTAAATCTGAGGCAGAGATGCAAATATGTGTGACAAGAGAAGAAGCATCTACCTCGTGGTCATAGCAAGCATGCATAAATCTCTCAATGAAAGGTCTATGGTAGGCATATAATTCATTCACAACACCAAATAAAATGAAGTGTCTAAACACATAGGTCAAGTGCAAGACAATCCAAGCATAATGTCTATAGGGTGAAGTGAACATCGAGTGGCACTCAACACAATAGAAAGAGCAATTGTTCAACATGTGTGAGGCAATCAAGTTAAGCATGTGACAAGCAATGGGACATGGCATATGTGAAGAGCTGACATTTTTGCAACCAATCATATGATAGGGACAAGTAATCCACAAGTCGGATGCAACACACAAGGCATATATATCATGAAGCATGGCAATGTGGCAATGGCAAGTCGAAGCAAGATCTCTAATATGTGTGCAGTCAAGTGGTCCAAGATGACCAAGAAGTCTCATGGTGCAAGCAACACATGTAGTATGATCCACAATATTCATCCTCATGGTTTGGTGGTTCTCGAGAGAGAAGGATATTACCTTGAAAGTGTGTCCTTGTGCGTCCTTCACAATGCTGAAGCACAAGCAAGTGCATTGTAGAATCATCGTGGTAGAAGGTGGTTCGCTCTGAAGAGCTCGAATGGTCAACTCACGTGAAGTGGAAGTCGACACGGAGTCCAAGTATCCTACACATGCACACAACAAAACAAAGAACGTAGGCGCATGGTAGATAAACACATCATCCGTCATGATGGTTATCTTCTCTTGCACATAACCATTAGGAGCAAAAGTGCACGAATAATATGATGCAATAATGGTTATATTCATGGCACTAGGCATATGGTGCAAAGAGGTAAGACAAGCATGCTTCACAAGAATTATGTCAAAATCTCCAAATAAATGTGAGAATGCCATGGGGGCTATCTCATTAGCAAGACTAAATTCACGGTTGCACTCAATACATGGAAAATCATATAGCTTGAGAGAGGCAACATGTGGAGATATATGACAAGAAGCAATATTAATCAAGTGCAAAGCATGGTAATGGTTGTCATCAACCGCATGAAATGAGCAAGTATGAATCAATGGTGATGCAACATAGGCAAGCAAATCGATCATGTCGTGTAAACTAGTGGAGCGAAGATGCAACACACTAGAGGAAAACATGGTAATCATGTCATGGGAGCACAAAGTATGCATAGGCAATGCACATAACACATCACAAGCATGAGCACATAGCATGAACAAGGTATCATCATAGTCATTGGGCATAAAGCAAACATGTCAATAACAAGAGAAATCTCCACCAAACTTCCAAATACACATACAAGGACTAGAATCATGGATCATGTGTAATGAAAAGCATGGGTCACAAATGCATGTCACAGTCATAGGAATGAGCTTATCATGCAAATTGAACATGGCAGTATGGGCAAATGATACATAACGGACAATAATCCATAACCATGTGAGGTCCATGTAGCAGAAATGCGCGAAGTCTTTGCGCGAAGGGAGCGGTGGGAAAGATAATCCACGAGATCCCAAGTCATCATTGCTCTCTAGAACTTGTTTTGTCAGCTCATGCTCTTGCGAGGTTGACGAGTATGCATGGGTACCTACACAAAAGAACCACAAACCAAAGAAATTGTCTGCATGGTAAATGTACACATCATCCATCATGATGTGTATGTGCACGTGTGAGTTTGCACAAGATAAGCATTGCTCAAATAAATTTGATGCATGGTATAAGAACATGTCATCCATCATGAAAGAATAGTTGTCATGTATAGTACGACGGGGACACAAATTAGAGCAAGTATGTGGCACAAAAATAGCATTTTCATTCATGGGGAGCATATTGTGCATACAAGTATGGGGATCATGCAATGGATGTGATGGATCAAAATCTCCTAAAATGTAAGAGGAAACTATGTGGGTCTCCTCATGAGAAATATCGGAAGCATAATGTGGAGAAGTGGAACAACATCCAAAACAATTCATGTCCGAAGGTAGGTAATCATGGCATGGCATATGATGGATATGATGCAAAGGAAGCATTTCAATACCATCACAAGAAAAACAAATGCCAATAACCATGGGCTTGTCATCTATGCCATATGTGCAAATTGGGTTTATTTTAATGGCATATGCATATGACAAGTCAAGCAGGATGTCAAACATGATGTGACCGAGAGAATTATCACAAGAAATCCTATGCAACATGGCATCAAAACTAATAGACTCCACGTGGCAATCATCAAACTCATCATAAATGGGTATATCATCGCATGTGGAAATCATTCAAGAATGAAGCATGTCAATAGGTGGATCAACATCATGCAAGCAATCAATGTCAACATAGTCCACTAGTGGGACGAGATCATCACCTTCACCTTTGTTACCTTTCTCATTCCACTCATGTGGTGTAGGTGAGGTGGGAAATACCAAATGGTGGTCATCATCGTCATCTTGATGGAACCATGTGGGGAGTGCATCATATTCCACCATGGCCATCGTCTAGTACAAAGGAAGGACAAAGTCGTCAAGGATCGGTGCATCATCAAATGTGGGACCTAGTACCAAATGAGAAGACACAATAGAGGTAGAGGTCAACTCGTTAGTTTTGAAAGTGGCCTCACAAGCCATGTCAACTATCTCACTCTCTCTGTGTGGTGGCTCACTCACTCCCTCAAGGTAGGTGCACTCAATGTCGCATATGGTGGAGTCACTCGTCTCACTCAAGTGGTGGGGGTTGTGGCTCTCCTCACATGGGAATTTGGGAAGCTCATAATATATGGGGCTAGTGGTGAGCTCTCTCTCTCACTCTCAATATGGTGGCAAAAGTCATTCAAGTCATCATACGTCGCCGTGGTCGAAGGGAAAATCCCATGCTCAACCATCCCATCATCGTCGTCATGGATGGAGGCCAAAGATGGCGCATCATCACTCTCGCCTCCAAAGAAGGAAGCATCATCCTTGCTCGTCACCATGTCGTTCTCCTCCAAAGCTTGGTCCTCGAATGGCTCCGTAGTCGTAGTCGTCGCCGCACCATCTTGAAAAAGAGTCGAAGTAGACTCGGCATCATCATTGCCACAAAGAGGGATGGCGGTGGAGTCGAATTTGGGGGCGTTGTCTTGGAGCTCGTTGGGCTTGGACATCATGGTGGTACTAGCCTCATGCTCTCCGTCTTGGAGCTTCGTCTTAGAGAAGTGTGCTTGCGGTGGAGAAGCCTTGGCCTTCATGAGTTCTTGTTCCGCCTTGAGAGCTCCACTTTAGTTGTCGTCGAGGGACTTGTAGTTCTCGAGGAAGATAGTCTTGGAGATGTCGTTGTTCAATCCCATCATGAAGTGGAACTTCATCAAAATGGGGTCGTCCACACCGGCTTGTCGCAAGGCATTCTTCATCTCCTTGAAGTACTTGTCGATGGACTTGGATCATTGTATGGTGTTCTCCAATTGGCATCGAAGATCTTCCATGTAAGTGGGAGGCACGAACTCTCCCCGCAAAGCTTTCTTCGTATTGGGCCAACTCATTTCATACTAGTCCGAAGGTGTGTGAAACCACAATGTCAACGCGAAGTCGTGGACGTTTCTTGTGGCGCACTTCACTTGATCTCCGGGAGGAACTTGATTTAGCATGAACTAGTCGTCGATCAAGCGTTCCCCATCGAGATACTCATCGGGTTATTGAGTCCCATAGAAAGGAATCTCGTGGTCGTTGTCGAGGTCGTAGTAGCTAATGGAAGTCGCGGACTTGAGCTTTGGGAGCTTCTCTTGAGCATAAGCTTGAGGTCCTTGTGGGCGAAGATGCCGTATGTCGAAAGGTGAAGATGCCTTGAAGTCGCTTGGCGAAGATGCCAAGGTACATTGTGAAGTCATTGAGCGGTTGTTGATGTTGAGCTCGTGACCTTCACGTTCTTGTCGTTGATGGTGTCGATGCCGATGTGATCTTGCCAGAGATGGTAGCTCGGAGGGGTGTGCACTTGAGCATCTTCTCGAAGATGAGGGAGACCTCTTGCGGTTCTTGATGAGGGCTTTGAGCTCCTCCATTCGAGCATGCATGTTGGCGCACAAGTTGGTCTTCATGGCATCGAACTTGTCGTTGTTGGTGTAGACCAAAGTAGATGATATGCTTTGCCTATCCATCACAAGACTCGAGCAAAGGTGAGTAGGTGATGAGATAAACAATACCACGCTACCTTTTCCCAAAGTTGAGGATGTATCCCATTCACTCAATGTGAAATGAAACAATAGTGGAATTGGTACCGGACTCGTTCACTCACACCTACCAAGTAAAGCTTATCGAGTGGCTTGGTTAGGATAAGTGGCACAATTTTTTTAATGAAAAATGTTAGCAAGAGTCAATAATGTTGAAAGAGATTCACAAATTTTCAAGCGAAACAAGTAGACCAATAGCAAAGAATGGCACAAGGAAACACACACACAGATAGATAAATGGGGTCGTGCAACCAAGGAATGAGCACAAAATGTGGAGTCCATGGAAAACGCTTGTTTTGCAGAACTCAAGAGAGACGCTAGCATGATTGCTCTATAGGCGGATACGACACTTGTGCACAACCTATGAGATGCCAAATGTATCAACTTTCTATCCCAAGTATGCTATGTATGTATGATGTTCCGGTGATGATCCAAGGCGATCAGATATGACAATCTTATGAGCAATGTGGTATGATGCTATGGCTATTTGCTTACAAGCTTCTTTGTCTTTCTCTTTTTTGCTTAAAAGCTTGTTATTTTTGGTATGGCCACGATGTGGAATGCACAAACCAAGATAGCAATTGTGTATATGCGGCAACAATCTTGTGACACAAGGGATGATATGATGATACCAAGATGATATGGTATGTAGGCAATGTATGCGTGGATCGATGATCACTAATGTGCACAGGTAACGTTGCCGGGAATACTCAAAGGCTAGTCTCGATAGGAAAGTGACGCAAAATGGGCTAGGGGTTAACAATGCAATTGTAAAGGGGAATATACAGTGATGTCGTCAAAGTTATCGTCCGATGATGTTGATGAGATGTGGTGCTCTTGATTTAGAACAATTCCTAATTAGCCGAAACACCTTAGGAAACATAAAAACTATAAGTCAAAATCTCAAGGATAAATGTCAAATGGTGGTAGCGGACAAGCAGTGGTGGTTGCGAAAATGTTAGTGGAAACCCGGTCAAAATGGGTTATGGTGGCGGAAGGGTAAAATGGGCTATACACGGTGTCGGGGTTGAAGTCACGGTCCCTAAGTAGCCTAAACACCTTAGGAGACTAAAATCACTAATATAGTGTAGCGACCAGACCTCAAACAATCTGATCTCTGTGCATCAGTGTCATCCCTGGATCAGTAATGCTCACACGCACAGTACTTGAAGGATTTATAACAGAGTAGCAATCACACACTTATTACATCGATAGTCCAACGATGAATTTATTACAAATAATATGGCTGAAGGCCATCTAACACGATAACAACGGAAGGCTTGGAAGATAAGTGAGTCCATCAACTCCAGCGGCATCACTGAGTATAGAACCACGACCAAAAAGGGCATCTTACTCGTCGTTTGAAAAGTCTGCAACATGAAACGTTGCAGCCCGAAAACGGGTCAGCACATGGAATATGCTGGCAAGGTAACACAAGAGATGCAATGAAAGTAAAGCTATATTATATGCAATATGGCTGGCGGAAAGTTCTATGGTTAAGTTTTTTCGTAAAGCCAATTTTCCCTACTTCAAAGGAATGCATTTTAATTAACTATCATGGTAGTTGAAACATCGTTGAGAAGATAGACATCTTCTCAACCCCAATTAAAATAATCATTAACCCCAACAAAATTAATTAAAGTAACATGATGAGATTCACATGATAATCGAAGTACTAGATACTCAAGACGTCCATAACCGGGGACACAGCTAATCATGATAAGTTTGTACACTCTGCAGAGGTTTGTGCACTTTTCCCCACAAGACTCGATCTCCTCCGTTTGATTTCTCGCACTGCATGGTGTTTGAGAAAAGGATGACCGAGACACAGTCCTTCCGAAGAGGTCCCCTTAACCAGATAGATAGGCCGGTACACCTACAAAAACCCACTACATCTGCTAGCCCATCATGGAAAGGTTTCCCACAACTTACTCAACTATGCCAGAGCCCATATTGGCATGTGCCTGCACACAGAAGTTTCTAGTATGAAAAATCTCATGATCCCTTTGAGCCTGGGTGGCGGTCCAAAAGAAAAACAGGCAATCACTGGAATAACCAGATGCCTCAATCCACCCAGATGTGTGTCAAAGTTGCCACCTTAAGTTGAACCATTAATTAAAAACCTCACATCTGTCATGGATTTCACTCACCCAATCCACGTCTACGAGCATAGCATGTCCAACAGCAAACGTAGAAGTAACTCCCAAAGGTTTGAATGCAATGCAGGTAATAGGTACTACCTCAATCTACTTCCCAATCCCACAAGTTAATTGATCCTACTCATGCAATGTGTGAGGGTTGGACTAATGCAATGAAAACTGGGTAACTGGAAAGTATGATCAAAGTGTTACTTGCCTTGCTGATGATCCGCAAAACCTAGAGACTCAAAGTAGCAAGCGGCGTACTCCGGGTACTCTATCGCAATCAAACAAGCACACAATAAGTACTTAACTAATGCACGGGTAAAACTCAAATAAGAGATCTAACCAGAAAGTTCAACTTAAGAACTCCGGTTTGCAAAAAGAATCAACTCGAAAGAAGCAACGAAACTCAAACTGCGAAAGAAACGAGCTCCGAATTACTAGTTGGCCTATAGTCAAATTTTACAGTAGCCAAAATCTTGTTCCAGTTGATTAAACGTAAAGAGGGCATCGAGACGAAGATCTGAGATTTTAAATCACCTGATTCCAACACTCGAGCGAAAAGAAAAACGCAAAACAAGATCAGGGCAGAAATCACGATCGGAATAACCACGGATAAATACCACAAAAAAGAAAAACGACGAACAGGCTAACGAACGACCGTTCGCTGTCTGCGGTTCACTAACGAAAACCGTTCGTTAAAACGAACATACGGACGAACGTCCGCTAAATAACTAAACCGACGAAAACCGAACCGATCTATTCTAAAAAAACAGATCTGGGGTTTTCCTAAAAAAACCGATCGGTTCTTTAAAAAAACCGATGGCGGCGGCGGCGTATACCTCGGCGACGGCGGCGAGATCCGGCGGGCGGGGCGGCGGTGGCTCCGACGGGCGGCGGTGCTGGCGGGCCGGGGCGGCGGTGGCTCCGACGTGCAGCGGCGGTGTGCGGCGCGGGCGGCGGCAGTGGCGGCGGCGGCGGGTGCGCTAGGGTTTGGGGCAGGGGGCAGCTGCGGGCTGGGGAGGCGACGGGCCGGATCAGGCGCTTATAAAGCCCAGGAGTCCTGGGCTAGTAAGACTCCTAGTCGGTTTCCCTTTTTTTTTTCTAAAAAGAGTCCCGGCTTAGAAAAACTAACGAAAGAAATGCCAAACGGACTCCAAAATTCCTGAAATAAATTTTCGCCGTCCTCTAATAATATTTAGGACAAAGTGAACATTTTTCCCGGACCTAAATGCAATTTTGAAAAACGCGTATTTTCCTATGCAAATAAATCCGCAAATAAATCCAGAAAAATACCAAAAGTGATTTTAACATTTTTCCTCCAATATTTCTGTTATTTTGTAGAAGTCATATTATCTCCGCTCATATTTTGTATTTAGAAATATTTTTAGGAGAGAAAAATAATTAGAATCACACTGTCCTCCTACCGGTATTCGAGCGAACTCAAATACGAAAACGGTAAAATTCCCAACTCTCTCCGTAGGTCCTTGAGTTGCTTAGAATTTCTAGGAACGCCACGAACAAAAATGCAAAAATCATGAAATGCAATTATGAACTATGTATAACATTCCAAGTTGAAAATTTGGGATGTTACAAACCTACCCCCCTTAGAATGAATCTCGCCCTCGAGATTCGACTTGGCTAGTGAACAGGTGTGGGTGGTCCTTGTGTAGATCATCTTCTCGTTCCCAGGTGGCTTCTTCCTCGGTATGGTGATTCCACTGAACTTTGCAAAACTTGATATCTTTACTGCGGGTAACTCTGCTCGAAAATTCGAGAATCTTAACGGGTTTCTCCTCGTAGGACAGATCGCTATTCAACTGAATTGCTTCCAGTGGCACTGTGTCTCTAAGCGGTATATCGACCATCTCCGCGTGACACTTCTTAAGCTGCGAAACGTGAAACACGTCGTGCACTCCTGACAATCTTCGGGCAATTCCAACTTATAGGCAACCTCTCACATGCGTTCCAAAACACGGTAAGGTCCTACAAATCTCGGGGCTAACTTCCCTTTAACTCCGAAACGTTTAACTCCTCACAGAGGCGATACTCTTAAGTATGCTCTGTATCCGATCTCATAGGCTATCTCCTTGCGCTTCGAGTCTGCATAACTCTTCTGCCTGGAATGAGCTACCTTCAGTCTATCTCGAATCAACTTTACCTTCTCCTCAGACTCTTTGATTAAGTCTGGTCCAAACAACTGTCGATCTCCAACTTCATCCCACGACAACGGTGTTCGGCATCTCCTTCCGTATAATACTTCGAAAGGGGCCATCTTCAAACTGGCTTGGTAACTGTTGTTGTATGAGAACTCCGCATAGGGCAAGTTGTCATCCCAACTAGATCCATAATCTAATGCACAGGCTCTTAACATATCCTCCAGAATCTGATTGACTCTCTCCGTCTTTCCATCTGTCTGTGGATGAAACGCTGTGCTAAACTCTAGCCTGGTACCCAAAGTTTCATGTAACTGATTCCAGAACTTTGAGGTAAACGGGGTTCCTCTATCTGATACAATACTCCTCGGAACTCCATGCAGACATACAATTCTGGTCATGTATATCTTAGCCAACTTTGCACTGGTATAAGTGGTTTTCACAGGGATAAAGTGGGCTACCTTTGTCAATCGGTCTACTACTACCCAGATTGAATCATATCCTGCTTTGGTCCTGGGCAATCCGGTGATAAAATCCATGCCAAGCTTCTCCCACTTCCATTCGGGTATTGGCATAGGTTGTAACAATCCTGCTGGCTTCTGATGTTCTGCCTTTACTCTTTGACACACATCACAAACTGCTACATACTCCGTGATATCCTTCTTCATACCGGTCCACCAGAAAATATCCTTCAAATCCAAATACATCTTAGTATTTCCTGGGTGAATCGAGTATGGTGAATCATGGGCGTCCTGTAAAATCAACTTCCTGATCTCCGGGTCATTAGGCACATAGATTCGATCCTCGAACCATAGGGTGTCGTGTTCATCCTCACGAAATCCTTTAGCTTTTCCTTCGTTCATCCTCTCCTTTATAGCGACAATCTCTTTGTCAGCTTTCTGAGCTTCTCTGATTTTATCCATCAGGGTAGACTGGATTTCTAATGTTGCTATATAGCCTCTCGGAACTATCTCCAAACGTAGTTCTCTTAGGTCCTCGGCTAGCTCCTTTGGAAACTCCTCCATCATTAGGGTATTGACATGGCTCTTACGGCTTAGCGCATCGGCTACTACGTTAGCCTTTCCGGGATGATAATGCAATCTCATGTCATAATCCTTAATGAGTTCCAGCCATCTCCTTTGCCTAAGATTCAGCTCCTTCTAAGTGAATATATACTTCAAACTCTTGTGATCCGTATATACTTCACAATGGTTCCCAATAAGAAAATGTCTCCACATCTTCAATGCATGCACTACGGCTGCTAACTCCAAATCGTGGGTGGCATAATTCAGCTCATGAGGTTTTAGTTGTCGTGACGCATACGAAACAACTCTTCCTTCCTGCATAAGAACTGCTCCTAGTCCTCGACGTGAAGCGTCGCAGTACACCTCATAATCCTTATGTTGATCTGGCAGAATCAACACAGGGGACGAGACCAACCTTTTCTTTAATTCCGGAAAATTGGCCTCACATTCTTCCGTCCAACTGAACTTGGTGTCCTTCTTTAACAACTCCGTCATTGGCTTTGCAATCTTCGAGAAATTCTCGATGAATCTCCGATAGTATCCTGCGAGTCCAAGAAAACTCCTGATCTCTCCAACTGTTGTTGGTGCTTCCCAATGGGTCACAGTGTCCACCTTAGCAGGATCTACTGTTATTCCTTCTCCGGATATAACATGTCCGAGGAATCCGACTTCCTTCAACCAAAACTCACATTTGCTAAACTTGGCATATAGCTGATGTTCTCTGAGCTTCTCCAATACCAAACGCAAATGCTCTCCATGCTGCTCTTCATCCTTAGAGAAGATCAATATATCATCTATGAACACTACGACGAACTTATCCAAATACTCCATAAACACTTTGTTCATCAGGTTCATAAAGTATGCCGGTGCGTTTGTCAGACCAAACGACATAACGGTATACTCGTACAACCCATACCTAGTGGTAAAGGCCGTCTTAGGTATATCTTGTTCTCGGATCTTCAATTGATGGTACTCTGATCGCAGATCGATCTTGGAAAATATCTTAGCTCCTTGCAATCTATCGAACAGATCATTGATCATTGGTAATGGGTACTTATTCTTGATCGTTACTTCATTCAATCCACGGTAATCAACAACCATTGTTAAGGATCCATCCTTCTTCTCCACTAGAAGTACTGGCGAACCCCAAGGTGAAGAACTTGGGAGTATGAATCCTTTATCCCGTAACTCCTTAATCTGCTTCTTAATCTCCTCCAAATCCTTTGCGGGCATCCTATATGGTCTCTTAGAAATTGGCCCGGTGCCTGGCAAAAGTTCAAACAAAAACTCTATATCTCTATCCGGTGGCATGCCAGGTAACTCCTCTGGAAACACATCCGGATAATCCTTCACTACTGGCACTTCCTCCTGAACAACTCCCGTGAGAGAATGTACTTGAGTCCTTGTAGGCGAATGCCTAGATACATACTTAATCCTTTTTCCCTCCGGGGTGGTGAGGAAAATAGACTTACTGGCACAGTCTATGTTACCTCCATACTTCGATAGCCAATCCATACCTAATATCACATCCAATCCTTGTGACTCTAGAACTATTAGGTCAGAGGGGAAAGTGTGGCGTCCTATGATCAATGGCGTCTGAAAACATCCTTGGTGTGCCATATAATCTGCTCCAGGCGAACTTACTAACATGGGGGTCTTAAGAACTCGGGTGGACATCCAATGTCTATTTAGGAATCCCCTTGAAATGTATGAATGCGATGCACCAGTATCGAAAAGAACTATTGCGGTAAATGTCTTAACCAAAAACTTACCGACAACAGCATCTGGTTGCTCTTCTACCTCCTCCACGGTCACGTGGTTCACTTGTCTTTTATTGAACGGGTTGGGCTTCTTCCCGGCGCTTCCATTGCCGTTCCCATTCTTAACTTCTGGGCATTCATTGGCATAATGTCCAGTCTTCCCACACTTGTAACAAGTGACATGGCTAAAATCCCTCTTGGTGGGTGTGGACGGTGTAGGGCGGTTCTGGTTTCCATTGGCTCCATTCCCATTCCCATTACCATTTCCATTCTTGGTGCCATTGTGGTTGTGTGAGCTACTTCCTCCATGGGTATGCTGAAACTGTCCTACCGCTGTAGGGGTAAAGTGGGGCTTCTGCTGAGCTCCAGAATTATACTTTCCTTGCCCATACTTCCTCTTGTGACTCTCAATCTGCTGGTGCTTCCTTTCAATCATTAGGGCGCGGTCAACCAACTCCTGGTAGTTATTGAAAGTTGCCACCATCAACTGTACGCTCATCTCATTATTCAGCCCTTCCATGAATCTCTCCTGCTTCTTGGTGTCTGTAGCCACATCATCTGGGGCATAACGAGATAGGTTACTAAACTCATCCATCTTCTGGGCCACAGTACGATTCCCTTGGCGCAAATTGCGAAACTCCTGCTTCTTCATACTCATGGCTCAAGTTGAGACATGGGCGGTGCGAAAAGCTTGCTGAAACTGATACCAAGTCACATTGGCTATGGGGTAAGTGGCTGTGTAATTCTCCCACCATGCTGCGGCTGGTCCAGACAACTGGTGTGTGGCAAATCACACCTTCTCAGCATCCGAGCAACTGGCGGTGGTCAAATCCCTTCCAATCTTGCGTAGCCAGTCATCAGCCACAATTGGTTTGATGCTGCTAGCAAACATGGGTGGTTGCAACCTTAAGAAACGGGTCAGGTTGTCCACGGGTGGTGGTGGTGGAGGGTTGTTGTTGTTGTTCTGGTTGTTCTGGGTGTTCTGGACAAGAAGTTGCATTAGGGTGTTCTGCTGCTGGATCAACTGATTGAGCTCAGGGGGAAACTCGAATTCATGTCTTGGAGGCATCTGATGGGTGTAGAGGGAAGAGATTAGAATAGAAAAGAGGTCTAAGGGAAAATCACTACGCATATGCACATGAGACAAACACACAATGATATCACACCAATCAATTTCAAACAAGGTCTTACTAACTAACGATCGTTTACAAAAGTGCTCTAAATCTAATATATGGTAGTAACTGCTAGTCACAGGGAGGTCATCTAAAAATATTGATCGGCAGAGGATTCCATAATATCTGCTCCAGCTTCATCTTCATAGTCTTCATCCTTGCTATCCTCAACTTCCGAATCTATGTCATCTATGATGATATAGTCTTCCGGTGGAATCTCCTTGGGTTCTTCTTCCTCGTCTTCTTCTCCCATGAGTATCCCTAACTTCCGGGTCAAATCATCATTCTTCTCCACAAGTATCTTCATCTCCTCCTCATATCCGTCGCGTGTAGACTTGAGTTCTTCTTCTAGCTCCAAATTCCTATTTAGGGCTTTCTTCAGGTCTATCATCCCTGCACACATCTGGTGCTCCTGGCGACAATGTGGTGGTTCAACTCCTGGATGAATGCTGCAATGGATATACCCTTCCGTGTGCTGATCATATCCCAATTCTCATCTCGGCGTCCACAAATCTGGTAGATAGTGTCCTTTAGCTCCTGCTGGTAAACTTCTCCAATCCTTGCCATAGCAATATGGGCTGCCATGCTCCTTCCTAGGCTCCATGTGGGTGCATTAAAGGAAAATGCTATGAGTGAGGTGACGGGTGCAAACGTCCTTCCTGGAACTTGGGCTTGAATCAACCAACGCTCCTCCTCTGGTAGAGTGGCATTGTAGGTTCCCGTGAAACTTGGTAATCCAATGTTTAGATATTTGGTGACTTCCTTCAGGTGTCGTCCAAATGGCGTGTCATCATCCGGTTGCATGAACTTGTGCTTTGCTTCCACCATCCTAAAGAGTAGAAAAGATGAGGAGTCAGAAAGAGAAGAGTGAATTGTGTTCTAGGGCTTGTCTTAGTGGTCGTGTCCTACAGTCAGCGTGTGCTCTGATACCATCTTGTAGCGACCAGACCTCAAACAGTCTGATCTCTGTGCATCAGTGTCATCCCTGGATCAGTTATGCTGACATGCACAATACTTGAAGGATTTATAATAGAGTAGCAATCACACACTTATTACATCGATAGTCCAATGATGAATTTATTACAAATAATATGGCTGAAGGCCATCTAACACGATAACAGCGGAAGGCTTGGAAGATAAGTGAGTCCATCAACTCCAGCGGCATCACTGAGTATAGAACCACGACCTAAAAGGGCATCTTACTCGTCGTCTCAAAAGTCTGCAACATGAAACGTTGCAGCCCGAAAACGGGTAAGCACATGGAATATGCTGGCAAGGTAATACAAGAGATGCAATGAAAGTAAAGCTATACTATATGCAATATAGCTGGTGGTAAGCTCTATGGTTAAGTTTTTGCGTAAAGCCAAATTTTCCCTACTTCAAAGGAATGCATTTTAATTAACTATCATGGTAGTTGAAACATCGTTGAGAAGATAGACATCCTCTCAACCCCAATTAAAATAATCATTAACCCCAACAAAATTAATTAAAATAACATGATGACATTCACATGATAATCCAAGTACTAGATACTCAAGACGTCCATAACCGGGGACACGGCTAATCATGATCAGTTTGTACACTCTGCAGAGGTTTGTGCACTTTTCCCCACAAGACTCGATCTCCTCCGTTTGGTTTCTCGCACTGCATGGTGTTTGAGAAACGGATGACCGAGACATATTCTTTCCGAAGAGGTCCCCTTAACCAGATAGATAGGCCGGTACACCTACAAAAACCCACTACATCTGCTAGCCCATCATGGAAAGGTTTCCCACAACTTACTCAACTATGCCAGAGCCCATATTGGCATGTGGCTGCACACGGAAGTTTCTAGTATGAAAAATCTCATGATCCCTTTGAGACTGGGTGGCGGTCCAAAAGAAAAACAGGCAATCACTGGAATAACCAAATGCCTCAATCCACCCGATGTGTGTTAAAGTTGCCACCTTAAGTTGAACCATTAATTAACAACCTCACATCTGTGATGGATTTCACTCACCCAATCCACGTCTACGAGCATAGCATGTCCTAACAGCAAACGTAGAAGTAACTCCCAAAGGTTTGAATGTAATGCAGGTAATAGGTACTACCTCAATCTACTTCCCAATCCCACAAGTTAATTGATCCTACTCATGCAATGTGTGAGGGTTGGACTAATGCAATGAAAATTGGGTAATTGGAAAGTATGATCAAGTGTTACTTGCCTTGCTGATGATCCGCAAAACCTAGAGACTCAAAGTAGCAAGCGGCGCACTCCGGGTACTCTATCGCAATCAAACAAGCACACAATAATTACTTAACTAATGCATGGGTAAAACTCAAATAAGAGATCTAACCAGAAAGTTCAACTTAAGAACTCCGGTTTGCAAAAAGAATCAACTCGAAAGAAGCAACGAAACTCAAACCGCGAAAGAAACGAGCTCCGAATTACTAGTTGGCCTAAAGTCAAAATTTACAGTAGCCAAAATCTTGTTCTAGTTGATTAAACGTAAAGAGGGCATCGAGACGAATATCTGGGATTTTGAATCACCTGATTCCCACTCTCGAGCAAAAAGAAAAATGCAAAACAAGATCAGGGCAGAAATCGTGATCGGAATAACCGCGGATAAATACCCCGAAAAAGAAAAACGACGAACAGGCTAACGAGCGAACGTTCGCGGTCTGCGGTTAACTAACGAAAACCGTTCGTTAAAACTAACGTACGGACGAACGTCCGCTAAATAACTAAACCGACGAAAACCGAACCGATCTATTCTAAAAAAACAGATCTAGGTTTTCCTAAAAAAAACCGATCAGTTCTTTAAAAAATACCGATGGCAGCGGCGGCGTATACCTCGGCGACGGCGGCGGGATCCGGCGGCTCCGGCGGGATCCGGCGGGCGGGGCGGCGGCGGCTCCGACGGGCGGCGGTGCTGGCGGCGCGGGGCGGCGGTGGCTCCGGCGGGCGGCGGCGCTGGCAGTGGCGGTGTGCGGCGCGGGCGACGGCGGCGGCGTCTGCGGTGGGCGCGCTAGGGTTTGGGGCAGGGGGCGGCTGCGGGCTGGGGAGGCGACGGGCCGGATCGGGCGCTTATAAAGCCCAGGAGTCCTGGGCTAGTAAGACTCCTAGTCGGTTTCCCTTTTTTTTTCTAAATAGAGTCCCGGCGCATAAAAACTAACGAAAGAAATACCAAACTGACTCCAAAATTCCTAAAATAAATTTTCACCGTCCTCTAATAATATTTAGGATAGAGTGAATATTTTTCCCTGACCTAAGTGCAATTTTGAAAAACGCGTATTTTTCCTATGCAGATAAATCCGCAAATAAATCCAGAAAAATACCAAAAGTGATTTTAACATTTTTCCTCCAATATTTCTGTTATTTTGGAGGAGTCATATTATCTCCGCTTATATTTTGTATTTAGAAATATTTTTAGGAGAGAAAAATAATTAGAATCACACTGTCCTCGTACTGGTATTCGAGCGAACTCAAATACGAAAACGGTAAAATTCCCAACTCTCTCCGTAGGTCCTTGAGTTGCTTAGAATTTCGAGGAACGCCACGAACAAAAATGCAAAAATCATGAAATGCAATTATGATCTATGTATAACATTCCAAATTGAAAATTTGGGATGTTACATCAAGCAACCACAAATGCTATGGTGGAAAAATGGGTTAGGTTGCGGAAGGTTATGGTGGCTATGCGGATGATATGGTGGAAGGCCTAGGCAAACTTGCCAAATTAGAAAAAAATTGATGGAGTCAAATGATGATGGTAGTATTTTTATGGTATGGGGGATGTCAAGAGTTTCAAAAACAAGCTAAAGAACATCAAAATCGGAGTTCGGATGAATTAATTATGGACAAAATAATCAGCCGAAGTGGGAATCTACACGTACCGAACGTCCGGAAAGTAGAGGATGTCCGATGACCGGACGTCCGGAATACATCAGAAATCCATTATTTTCTTCTGTATACGTGGTTCCGGTCGTCCAGTGGTTGACGGACGTCCGGTGCTTCGTGGGGGTCCAGACATCTGGTAAAACGTCGGTTGTCCGGTGGGTCTGGGTCAACGCGAGATGCGAGTTTCGGGACGGGATTTTGGGCGGAAAATGGAGATTTTGGGCTCGAAATTGATGAGATTTCGTGGGTGAAAGATGTGCAAACTTGGGGAAATGCTAGATCCACTTGAAACCAAGCAAATCAATGGATCAAAATTAACAAAACATCATCAAACCAACAAATCACAAAAAAAGTTGGGGCTATTTTTGGTGGGGATTTGCGAATTTTGGGACGAAATCAAGCACAAGAGGGCTAGAAAACGGTGGGGGAGACTCCAAATTTATGATAAACGTGGCTCATAATACCATATGATGCGGGGCTAACCCGATCTAGGCTGATCTTCCATGAAATGGAGGGTATTCCATGAAGAACACGATGAACACGGGGGATAACAAGGAGAAATAACAAGGGAAAACACTCAAGAACAAGTCCAATCACACATCCACTAGGAAATAAAGCACACAAGATCACAAGTTACATGAACAACAAAGGAAAAGATACAAGGTAGAGTTCATCTCTGAGAGGAGGTCTTGATGATATCCCGTAGGATCTTCCCGTGAGGGGCCTTGAATCCCGTAGGTTCTTCTCCGTGAGGAGGTCTTGAATTCGGTGTGGATCTTCTCCGTAGAGGGGCCACGGTCACTCATCGGAGTATAACCAGATAGATGAGCAAAGCTCTAGTCTGAAATGAGCTATCACATTTGCTAACCCTAGAAATGAGGTGGGTGTGGCCTATTTATAGTCTTAGCCATGAAGGGGTAAGTGGAAGAGGGATACAAGGCCAAAGGCCCGCGGCTGCGCACAGGCAGGTACCAGACGTCCGGTAGGGGTCGGACGCCCGATGGCTCGTGGGGGACCGGACGTACGGCGGGCGTCAGGAGTCCGTCGTTTTGCTTCTAGATAGGTGGCACAGGATTTCCGGTAAGCGTCGGACGTCCGATGGCTGGGAGTTGTCGGACGTTCGGTGGTCGCTAGTCGTCCGGGCACTGTAGAGGGTCGGATGTCCGGTGGCTTCCGGTCGTCCGGTCGCTGTAGACTCGTCATCTCCTTCTTCTTCCATCTTCTTTCCACGCTTCCCTCGCGGATGGTGTAGGTGAACCTTGGCGCTTGCGCTCCTCCTCGTCGTCCGTGAAGCTCCGACAATACCTATGCATGCACACGAGTGGAGTGTCAAGTAGTATACCATCCTCGAAGGGGTCAAGTGAACACGTGTAAAGGAGATTATTCACCTTTATGTATGAGAAATAGAGGTCGCACATCTCATTTGCCAAGTGGACTCTTGACATGGTGATGTCCATAGGATGCTCCGCATCATAGAGCTTTGCTCATCCATAGTGGTTCTACTCCACAAGAGAGATCGCGGCCTCTACGGAGATGATCCACACCGGATTCAGGACCGCTAACGGGAAGATCCCTCGCATGTTCAAGACCTCCTCACGGAGATGAACTAGCTACCTTGTATCTTTCCTTTGATGTATTTGTGTCAGGACCCCGATCCTAAGTCACACCAATCTAGCTTGTAACACGTCATATCACTTTGCGTCCTCACGCACGGTATCCCCACGGGTGCCACCTTACCTAGCCCGAGACCGTTTGCGCATTTTGGCACACGTATATGACAGTGTCGCTAGCATCCATATGACAGAGAACCCGGGCCGACATGTCTAGTTATAAACCAAAAGTGGCGCTAAATTACAGAGACAGGCATTCATGACCCAGCAACGAACGTGTCGGTCATCAACGTATGAACCCAAGTCGTAGCAAGCTACATGGACTTAAAGGAACAACGCGTGACATTTCCCTAAGGGATAGACACAGGAACGCAGAAGGACACATGCCGTCCAGCCTACGTGTTCCGAGCAGTAGCAAGCTACCAAGGCTCATTGGAAGCACTAGGAGGCATTTCCCTGTAAGATAGGCTACCAAAGGAAACCAACTAGGTGTCGGATCCCACACATACCAAGCATTTCAATCATACACACAATATGCTCAATATGTGCAAATACAACATTGCATCACAACAGAACTCTATGACTCAAAGTACTTTATTTAAGAGGCTCCAAGAGCCATACATAACATATTCATACAGGTAGGGGTCACATGACCCAACACTCAAGTCATCCAGTCATACAAGCACAAGCGGAAGCTACATGTCTGAGTACAGACAACTTAGAAAATAAAACAGGCTTGGTGTAGCCTGACTATCTACAAGGCCCTTCACAAGCTCCAGATCTCTGTCTGGGTAGCAAGCTACTCGTCGACGTCAACGTCTATGTAGAACCCATCAGAAGGGGCAGGGTTCTCCTCTGCAACAGTTATTAAGCAAACATGAGTACAAAGGTACTCAGCAAGTCTTACAATAGAACCTATCATACATGCAACATTATCAACAAGGGTAGTGGAGTTCATAGCAGAAAGCCAACTCTGACTCTTGGCTAACCTATACTACGACTCTCAACAGATTGCAAGATAATACTACGTACACGAGTCCTCTACTCACCACAACAATACACCACCGAGGATCCTCTTCCGTCATCCTACGGAAGGGCCATCCACGGCACTCACACTTGTCTTGAGGCTTTTAGTAGTGTCCATCAACTTGTCTATGAACTGTAAGAGTAACCAAGTAGTCCGTACCGCGAACAACGGCTATTCGAATAGATTGATAACCCTGCAGGGGTGTACTTCTTCACACACGCTTCCACCACTTATCGCCGTTTACTCGACATGTACTCGGCAACCTTCAAGCGGAAGCCCAGCGAGGGTGTCGGCCATGACCTGACTAACTACACAAGTCTCCCGTCCAGGTTTATCGCCTATTTGGGTTCCATCCATGGGGAGATCTGGCCGGGGTGTCGCTCACCACCCCAAACGATGTGTACAGGGTTCCCGAGTCACCAAACGGGCAACCGGTACACCGTGCCACGTACCTATCGCATCACAGCCCACCCCGAGGGTCAGCGCTGTGCACGACCACCAGTAAACTACAAACACCAGAAACTAGTTGCAACTCTTGGACAGAGATTAAGGGTAATTAATAAGCCGAGAGGGTCAATTAAGGATCCCAATGTGTGGTAGTAGCTGAAACTTGAACCACACATACAGATCTCGGGTCCTAAGGACGTTTCCAATGAAACAACCCACTACGTACTCCTACATGGCCTTTTATCGATACCTTTACCAAACATGTTCCACACTTCCTTCTCTTTACCGGTATGATCATTTCACTCCGATCCATCGCCCAGATGAACCAGACCTTACATAACTCTAAGCATAGCAGGCAACATAAACAAATAGCATGGTGGATCACACATCACATGGCTCAATCAACTCCAAAACATGCTAGTGGGTTTCAACTATTTACTGTGGCAATGACAGGTCATGCAAGGAATATAGTTCAACTACCGCAGCAAGTAGCAGTTCACACGCTGTTGCCTTAATGCAGTAAAAGAGAGCAGGAGCGAGAAGATGGGTTTGTATCGGAATGATCAATGGTTGCTTGCCTGACATAGTGGTTGTCGGGTACTGCTCTTCAGTTGGATACGCAGAAGTATCCTCGGGAGCAGGACCTAACAAGGAGAATACCGTCGATACAATTAATAAGCAAACAATGCAACAATATGATGCATGCTCATGATATGGCAAGATGCATGTGTCTTGGGCTAATGCATCTATAAACAGAAGGGTTTGAGCCCATTTGAATCAAAGATTCAAATTGAAACTCAAACTATTATTTATTTAAGTGCATTATCATGTTTAAAAGTATACAACAAGGTTAACTTGCTCAAACATGCATGAAACCAGTGCCATTGGAAATATTGGAATTTTCTGATCAATTTTCATATATAAATCTTTTCCATCTGAGCTACTTTTGAATTTATATGATTTTTTTTAAGTTTAAAGCATTTTTTGGAATTTCCTGAATTGTTTTTAAATCAAATAATCCCAGAAAATCCTTTACTGCGTCTACATGACATCATGCTGACGTCAGCAAGTCAACATACCTGATCCAGGTCAAACCTGACTGGTGGGTCCCTCATGTCAATGTCTCTGGGCTAATTCCGGTCAAAACTAGAGTTGACTGGGTTTGACTATGTAGTGGGGCCCACTGTCAGTGACTGTGGTGGTTAAACTAATCACTATTAGCTCCTAATTAACAGGCCACGTCAGCCCGCCGAAGTTTGGTCGGCGGCGACCATTTCGCACGGCGGTGACTTGTCGGAATCCTTGTTAGCTTGCTGGTGAGTCACTGGTCCTAATGACATGCTCTGCTGCGAGGCATAGCGCCTGTGGCCACGGCGGCGGTGAGCTTCGGTCAGCAAGGGTGCGGCAGCTACAAGGCGTAATCGAGCCCGGGGAGAGGGGGGTTCGAAGCGTGAGCTCACAGCGGTCGCAGAGGGCGCCGAAGCGGGCTTGGGGGAGGTCGGACGGCGGCGTACGGGCGGCGGCGATCTCCGGTGCCGAAGGTTGAAGACGACGGCAGGGAGGGCGTTGCAGGGCTTCTGGCGTCGTGTGCGTTGGTGGGGAGCTTCAGGGCGATGCGGCGGAGCTAATGGTGCGTCGGGGAGGCCAGGGAGTGGCGTAGGGCGCGGTGGCAGCGATCGGCGGCGACGAGCTCGCTCGGTGGAGCTCGGCGGAAGGGAGAGAGGAGGGGGAAGACACGGGGGAGAATGAGAGAGGCGCCAGGGGGGTGTGTGGCGTCGACTAGGGGCGTCCAGGGCGTCGAGGGAGCAGCCAGGCAGGCAGGAGGTGGCTGGCGCGTTGGCGGCGCTCGCCACCGAGCTGCTTCGTGCGCTGGCACGGTGAAGAAGACGGGCGTGCCCCTGGTGGGCTGGGTCGTCTGGGCCAGTAGGTAAGTGGGCTCACGTAAGTCTGCTTCCTTCTTTTTTTTCTATTTACTTTCTGTTTCATTCCTTTTGTAACTTTGTTCAATTAATAAAAAATGCTAGAACATTTTTATAGCTCATAAAACTAGTCATGCCCACTGTATATAATATGAACAGTATGGAACATTTTAGTTTATGATTATTTGAGCACATAAAATATTTTATAGCATTTAAATGCCCAAATGCAAATACCATATGAATTAATCTAGAGACCTTGGATGTCCTAGAAAATTGTGCACCATTTTTGGCAGAGGTTTAAGACCAAGGCAGAAATGATGAACATGTTTGAAGGGCATTTTGGGTACATTGGAAAAGATTTTATCAAACCCTCGTTGTTAGAAGAGGGGTGCTGGGGTTTTTGTCATTCCCATTTCAATTTTCTTTGGAAAGTAATCATGATGCACACTCTAGCTAGTCCTAATGCAAGCACTAACTAGGGATTTGACAACTCACCCCCACTCAAAAGAATTGCATCCCGAGATTCGAGTTCCTCCGGAAAGACGGTGGGGTACTCAAGTCGAAGACGATCCTCCCGTTCCCAAGTAGCTTCACTCTCAGAATGATGTGACCATTGAACCTTGAGAAACTTGATATTGTGACGTCGAGTGGTACGCTCGGTTTGATCAAGAATACGAACGGGTATTCTCGATATGTGAGATTGTCCTCCAGATCAAGCGTTTCGTGGTCCACTCCGCGGATCGGATCCGAGAAGCAACACCTGAGTTGAGAAACGTGGAAGACAACATGAACTCTGGAAAGGTGCGGGGGAAGTTCCAATTGGTAGGCAACTTCTCCTCGTTTGGCAAGAATGCGAAAAGGACCAATGTAACGAGGGGCCAATTTGCCTTTGATACCGAACCGATGGGTTCCCTTAAGAGGAGTTACCCAAAGGTAAGCCTTATCAGCGACTTCAAAATTCACAGCCTTATGATGACTATCATATTGGCTCTTTTGGCGAGACTGGGTTGTTTTCAATTTCTTACGAACGATACAAACTTGCTCTTCTGCTTCCTGGATCATATCCGGACCAAAGAATTGTCTTTCCCCGGTTTCTGACCAGTTAAGAGGTGTTCGACATCTTCGTCCATATAGCACTTCGAAGGGAGCCTTACCCAAGCTGGCTTGATAACTATTGTTATAAGCGAATTCGGCAAAGGGAAGACATTTCTCCCAATCCATACCGAAAGAGATGACAGAGGCTCGAAGCATATCTTGCAGAATTTGATTGACTCGTTCCACTTGACAACTTGACTGAGGATGGAAGGCGGTGCTGAAAGAGAGATGAGTCCCCATAGCATTCTAGAAACTTCCCCAAAATCGTGAAGTGAAAAGACTTCCACGGTCTGAGTTAATCTCCAACGACACACCATGAAGTGATACTATCCGAGAGATATACAAGTCTGCTAGCTGGCTAGCGGTTATACTCTATCGAACAGGTAGGAAATGGGCTACTTTGGAGAGGCGGTCGATAACGACGAAGATAGCATTATTCCCTTTCCTGGTCCTGGAACCCGGTAATGAAATCCATACCGATCTTATCCCATTTCCATTCAGGAATAGCTAAAGGTTGGAGGGTGCCAGCAGGCCGTTGATGCTTTGCTTTAACTCGACGACAAACGTCGTAGTTAGCAATGAATTGAGTGATTTCTCTCTTCATCCTAGTCCACCAGAACCTCTGGCGTAGGTCCTAATACATTTTGGTCCTACCGGGATGAATCATGAGAGGAGATTCATGAGCCTCCTTAAGGATCATCTGTTGTAGTTGTTGTTTCTTGGGTACCACCAAGCGGTTCTTGAAGTACACAACACCTCGATCATCCATAGAGAAACTTTTAGCAACTCCGCTAGCAATGTTCTCCTTGATCCGAGATATACCTCTATCATACCGCTGGGCAGCTATGATTTGATCCGTAAGGGTAGGTTTCGCCACGAAGGTGGAAAGGAATCCTCGAGGAACAATGTGAAGGTTAAGCTTACGAAATTCCTCGTGGAGAAGTGGTTGTCCTTGTTGTAACATTAAGTTGTTACAATAAGACTTACGACTTAGTGCGTCAGCCATGACATTGGCCTTCCCAGGGGTGTAACTGATTCCTAAGTCGTAATCTGTGAGCAACTCAACCCAACGTCTTTGCCTGAGATTTAGATCCGGTTGGGTGAAGATGCATTTCAGACTTTGGTGATCAGTGAAGATTTCATAGCGATTACCAAGAAGGTAATGTCGCCATGTTTTGAGTGCGTGGACTACAGCTGCAAGCTCTAAATCATGTGTAGGATAGTTATCCTCATGTGGACGCAACTGCTGGGATGTGTATGCGATCACTTGACGATCTTGCATGAGTATGCAACCTAGTCCTTGTCGCGAGGCGTCGCAGTTGATAATAAAATCCTTAGAAAAATCTGGTGGTACCAGTACGGGTGCAGATGTCAGGCGTCTTTTCAGTTCCTGAAAGCTGGACTCGCACTATGGGGTCCACTCAAACTTTTTATCTTTCTTGAGGAGTTCAGTTAGAGGTTTAGCAACCTTGGAGAAATTCTCAACGAAGCGTTGGCAATAGCTCGCTAAGCCAAGGAAACTCCTAACTTGCTTGACCAATTCAGGGGGAGTCCAATCAAGGACGGCTTGAACTCGCTCGGGATTTACGGCAATACCCTTACCAGAGATCACATGGCCTAGATAGGTCACTTCTGGCAACCAGAATTCACATTTAGAGAATTTGGCATAAAGGCGGTGCTCTCGAAGTTTCGTCAATACCAGCCTTAGATGCTCGGCATGATATTTCTTGTTCTTGGAGTAGATGAGTATATCATCGAGGTATACCATGACGAATTTATCCAAATACTCCATGAATATAGAATTCATTAGCCGGGAGAAAGTGGCTGGGGCATTGGTTAACCCGAAGGACATGACGGTGTACTCGTATTGGCCATAACGAGTAACAAAAGCCGTCTTGGGAATGTCCCCATTCTTGATTTTGATTTGATGGTAGCCCAACCTCAAATCCATTTTGGAAAAGACTGAGGATCTAGCGAGCTGATCATACAGGTCGTTGATCCTGGGGAGCGGATACTTGTTCTTTATGGTGACCAGATTGACAGGTCGGTAATCTACAACCATCCCTTCCGTTCCATCCTTCTTCTTGGCGAAGAGGACGGGACAAGCCCAAGGGGAAGAACTAGGATGGATGAAACCCTTTTTCAAGGACTCATCGAGTTGTTTCTTAAGCTCAGCTAGTTCTAGGGGTGCCATCTTATAAGGTCTCCTAGAAATTAGGACAGTTCCTGGAATAAGATCTATCACGAACTCGACATCTCTGTTAGGTGGAACACCTGGCAGTTCTTCTGGAAAGACATCCGGAAAGTCACGGACCACCGGGATATCTTCGAGTTCTCGTAGAGGGCTGGCATTAAGGGAGTAGAGCTGACGCTCAGCCATTCGGGTCAAGACATTGACTATCTTGCCGGATGGGTGTGTGAGTTGAACGGTCCTAGTGTAGCAATCAATCTTGACCTAATGAGTTGTCATCCAATCCATACCCAAGATGATGTTTATGTTCGAGGACTTGAAAGCGATTAGTGATGCAAGGAAAACAAGTCTATCGACAAGAATTTCCTTTCCATGGCTTACCCTAGAGGTTTGCCACTTTGAACCAGGAGTTTGAATAACCATGGGATTAGGCATGTCACAAAAAGTCATGATGAGCATTCGAGCATAGATCTCAGATATGAACGAATGGGATGCTCCAGTATCGAAAAGAACAGATGCCGGATGGTAGTTAACGAGAAGCGTACCAAGGACGATGTTAGGATCCTCATAAGCCTCCTCAGCAGAGACATAGTTGACATGACCACGTGCAGTGGGGATTGGCTTGACATAATTCACCTTGCCGGTTGGCTTACGACGGCCAACGGACTTTTCTGGCTGGTTCTGAGGACACTCACGCCTATAGTGCCCCGGTTCTCCACACTTGAAGCATGTCACAGTGCCAGTGCGTGGAGCAAAGTTGGTAGGTGGTCCTTCTTAAGTCTTGGCAGGTGCATACTGTTGAGTTGGGCGAGGCGCCTCATAGGATGGCCTCGGTGTGTACTTGGGTGGCAGGGCAGTATTAGGAACCCACACACGGCGCTTGTGAGAGCCAGAGCCGGATGAGGAACCAAGATCACGAGGATGCTTGCGTGTGGCTTTGAAATCAGTCTTGCCCGTCACAGCACTGATAGCTTTGTTCACCAACTTCTGGAAGGAGGTGCACTCGTGCAGACGTAGATCTCGGTGGAGTTCAGGGCTGAGTCCCTTGCGGAACCTCACCTGCTTCTTGGCATCGGTGGATACTTCCTTAGGTGCATAGCGTGCCAAGTTGCCAAACTCGCGACTATAGCCATCCACGGTTAACTGGCCCTGGGTGAAATTGCAGAATTCCTCCCGCTTGCGATCCATGAGACCTTCCGGAATGTGATGTTCACGGAATGCCTCACTGAACTCAACCCAAGTAGTGATTTGGCCAGCAGGACGCATAGCTTCAAAGTTCTCCCACCATAGACTGGCAGGGCCCTCAAGATGGTAGGCGGCGTAGGTAACCTTGTCAGCTTCGGCCACACGGGCAGAGTGTAACTTGTGGGTGATACTACGAAGCCAGTCATCCGCATCCAGAGGTTTAGTGGAGTGATGGAACTTAGGTGGGCACATCTTGGTAAAGTCATTGATTGACACCACGTCATTCCTCTGACGGAACCCAGTGTTCTGCTCTATGCGTTCCAGCAGACGGTTGGTCTCTCTCTTGTTCCGTTCTGCCTCCAGCATAACTTCAGCCAAGGAGGGTGGCTGTGGCAGATTCTCATCTCTAGCCCCACTAGCCTCACCCTGCTCCTAAGCAGCAGGAGTGCTGCGAGTGTTGACCATCCTAGGAAAAACAAAACAACGGTTTAGATAAGGATGGCAAAACTTGACATAGGAGTGCAGAATGTAATGGATGACACGGAA
Source organism: Secale cereale (assembly GCA_902687465.1). Lineage (NCBI taxonomy): Eukaryota > Viridiplantae > Streptophyta > Magnoliopsida > Poales > Poaceae > Secale > Secale cereale. Next base: position 318,408,507 of record LR738712.1, on the reverse strand, counting down.
TGCAGAGATGATCATCTGTATGACAAGGTAATATAGAAACTGCCATATATACACCATGGTCATACACACCATACATAGTTTAGTACAAGCCAAGGCTAAAGTACAACTGCGGTGAAAGATGATACATCTCATCAGAGGCATTCCAAGCTCCTATACATTATTTAACTACACCTCCGGAACTCGGTACTGGCTAAGTCATATTCCACAAGACACGCAGGACAGTGAAAATACAACAACTACGATACTACTACTGCCACGGTCTAGCTCTGACATTCCCGTAGTATTCTTCGTAAAGATTAACACCGTAGCCTGGAAGTGGAACAGATGGATCTTGAAACTCTCGAGCACTCGAAGGCTGTGGACCATAGGGACATGGATGTGGCCTCGGGCCTGATGCTGGTGGTAACCGACGCCCACGTGGAGGCGTAATACCCCCAACGTCACGCCAATCCATACGATCAGGCATTTGAGTCCGCACGGGGTACAAATCCCGCATATTCAGATATCCGGCATGCACAGCAGGTGCAAGCCATGTCAAAGTGGTCCAGTGGGCGGCTCGAGTGTTATACAACTCCATTCGGAGGGCACAGACCTCACGGTCCCTATCCTCCAGCATCTGGACAGTAGTCTGAAGTAGTGGCTCCTCATGAGCAGCATCAGTATATAGACCAGTGTAGTAGCCTTCCTCTCTGGGAAGTGAGGCTGGCAGATAACAGAACTCAGTGTTCAGCAGCAGGGCATGCCTAGCCCGGAGGATGGTCATCATCGAATAAGCGGCATCCTGCACTGCCATCTCAATAGTAACTCCAAGTCCATAAGACCAATGGATGGGGTCATTAGCTCCGGGATAGAGGGGTATATCCGGACTGTGCAGAAATACTGACTCTGGTTGAAATCCCGGTACTGTTCCTCCACGGTGTACTCAGGATACCAGCGGTAACCGGTCTCAGTCAACACACGGACTAGCATGGCCGTGTGACCGGCCACATTAATGCACCGAGTCAAACGAACCACTTGGTGAGGTGTGCGGCCAGACATCTGAAACACGAAGTAATGCAAAGACATTAGTATTTCTGGAAGAAATCGGGCAGCATAACAACTTTAAATGCTCAAAAAAGATTTTGAGACATCATACAAATGATAGCATAGCCACTCAACAATATCATATCAAGGTTACGGTTCCAACTAATCATCATACAAAAAGGGTGGAAACTGAATTGAGGCTTGAAACCAACAATCCTATGAGTCTACGGATTAGTAACACGTGAACCTAGTAAGGATAAGAGGCCTAGTCCTAAAACCCCATGGAAAGAATAGACTGACTCAGATCAGAAGGGCATAAGGTAAAGGAGTAAAAAGAGCCTTACGTTCCCTTCCACAATCAATTCCCCTACATAAAACTAAGAATTTTTCTAGACTCATCATCGACCAGTTTGGCTTGAGAAACCTACAGGCAGTCCGGCTTTGATGCCAACGCTGTCAGGACCACGATCCTAAGTCACACCGATCTAGCTTAACACGTCATATAACTTTGCGGCCTCACGCACGGTATCCCCACGGGTGCCACCTTACCTGGCCCGGGACTGTTTGCGCATTTTGGCATATGTATATGACAGTGTCGCTAGCATCCATATAACAGAGAACCCGGGCTGACATGGCTAGTTATAAACCAAAAGTGGCGCTAAATTACAGAGACAGGCATTCATGACCCAGCAACAAACGTGTCGGTCATCAACGTATGAACCCAAGTCGTAGCAAGCTACATGGACTTAAATGAACAACGTGTGACATTTCCCCTAAGGGACAGACACAGGAACGAAGAAGGACACATGCCGGCAAGCCTACGTGTTCCAAGCAGTAGCAAGCTACCAAGGCTCATTGGAAGCACTAGGAGGCATTTCCCTGTAAGATAGGCTACCAAAGGAAAACAACTAGGTGTCGGATCCCACACATACCAAGCATTTCAATCATACACACAATATGCTCAATATGTGCAAATACAACATTGCATCACAACAGAACTCTATGACTCAAAGTACTTTATTTAAGAGGCTCCAAGAGCCATACATAACATATCCATACAGGTAGGGGTCACATGACCCAACACTCAAGTCATACAGTCATACAAGCACAAGTGGAAGCTACATGTCTGAGTACAGACAACTTAGAAAATAAAACAGGCTTGGTGTAGCCTGACTATCTACAAGGCCCTTCACAAGCTCCAGATCTCCGTCTGGGTAGCAAGCTACTCGTCGACGTCAACATCTATGTAGAACCCATCAGAAGGGGCAGGGTTCTCCTCTGCAACAGTTATTAAGCAAACATGAGTACAAAGGTACTCAGCAAGTCTTACAACAGAACCTATCATACATGCAACATTATCAACAAGGGTAGTAGAGTTCAAAGCAGAAAGCCAGCACTGACTCTTGGCTAACCTATACTACGACTCTCAACAGATTGCAAGATAATACTACGTACATGAGTCCTCTACTCACCACAACAATACACCACCGAGGATCCTCTTCCGTCATCCTACGGAAGGGCCATCCACGGCACTCACACTTGTCTTGAGGCTTTTAGTAGTGTCCATCAACTTGTCTATGAACTGTAAGAGTAACCAAGTAGTCCATACCGCGAACAACGGCTATTCGAATAGATTGATAACCCTGCAGGGGTGTACTTCTTCACACACGCTTCCACCACTTATCGCTGTTTACTCGACATGTACTCGGCAACCTTCAAGCGGAAGCCCAGCGAGGGTGTCGGCCAGACCTGACTAACTACACAAGTCTCTCGTCCAGGTTTATCGCCTATTTGGGTTCCATCCGTGGGGAGATCCGACCGAGGTGTCGCTCACGGCCCCAAGCGATGTGTACAGGGTTCCCGAGTCACCAAACGGGCAACCGGTACACCGTGCCACGTACCTGTCGCATCACAGCCCACCCCGAGGGTCAGCGCTGTGCATGACCACCAGTAAACTACAAACACCAGAAACTAGTTGCAACTCCTGGACAGAGATCAAGGGTAATTAATAAGTCGAGAGGGTCAATTAGGGATCCCAATGTGTGGTAGTTGCTGAAACTTGAACCACACATACAGATCTCGAGTCCTATGGACGGTTCCAATGAAACAACCCACCACGTACTTCTACATGGCCTTCCATCGATACCTTTACCAAACATGTTCCACACTTCCTTCTCTTTACCGGTATGATCATTTCACTCTGATCCATCACCCAGATGAACCAGACCTGACACAACTCTAAGCATAGCAGGCAACATAAACAAATAGCATGGTGGATCACACATCACATGGCTCAATCAACTCCTACAGATGCTAGTGGGTTTCAACTATTTACTGTGGCAATGACAGGTCATGCAAGGAATAGGGTTCAACTACCGCAGCAAGTAGCAGTTCACACGCTGTTGCCTTAATGCAGTAAAAGAGAGCAGGAGCGAGAAGATTGGTTTGTATCGGAATGATCAATGGTTTCTTGCCTGACAGAGTGGTTGTCGGGTACTGCTCTTCAGTTGGATACGCAGAAGTATCCTTGGGAGCAGGACCTAACAAGGAGAATACCGGCGATACAATTAATAAGCAAACAATGCAATAATATGATGCATGCTCATGATATGGCAAGATGCATGTGTCTTGGGCTAATGCATCTATAAACAAAAGGGTTTGAGCCCATTTGAATCAAAGATTCAAATTGAAACTCAAACTATTATTTATTTAAGTGCATTATCATGTTTTAAAGTATACAGCAAGGTTAACTTGCTCAAACATGCATGTAAAGAGTGCCATTGGAAAGATTGGATTTTTCTGATCAATTTTCATATATAAATCTTTTCCATCTGAGGTACTGTTGAATTTATATGATTTTTTTGAAGTTTAAAGCATTTTCTGGAATTTCCTCAATTGTTTTTAAATCAAATAATCCCAAAAAATCCTTTACTGCATCAGCATGACATCATGCTAACGTCAGCAAGTCAACAGACCTGATCCAGGTCAAACCTGACTGGTGGGTCCCTCATGTCAGTGTCTTTGGGCTAATTCCGGTCAAAACTAGAGTTGACTGGGTTTGACTATGCAGTGGGGCCCACTGTCAATGACTGTGGTGGTTAAACTAATCACTATTAGCTCCTAATTAACAGGCCATGTAAGCCCGCCGGAGTTTGGCCGGCGCGACCATTTCGCACCGCGGTGACTCGTTGGAAACCTTGTTCCGGCGACCATTTGTTGCGTGGATGGGCTCTATGTGCTCCTGGTGATGCACCACATCCAACGGTGCCATTGGTTGGTCGATTGGTCTCCGGAGTTGACGGCGACGAGCTCGTCCACGGCGGCGCTCGCACGGAGTTGGCCGGGACGGCGTTGTGGTGCACGGGAGGAGGAGTTATGGGTGGCGTTGGCTTGCTGGTGAGTCACTGGTCCTAATGACGTGCTCGGCTGCGAGGCACAACGCCTATGGCCACGGCGGCGAGTTGGCCGGCGGCGGTGAGCTGCAGTCAGCAAGGGGGCGGCGGCTACAAGGCGTAATCGAGCCCGGGGAGAGGGGGGTTCGAAGCGTGAGCTCACAGCAGTCGCAGAGGGCGTCGAAGCGGACTTGGGGGAGGTCGGACGGCGGCGTACGGGCGGCGGCGATCTCCGGTGCCGAAGGTTGAAGACGACGGCGGGGAAGGCGTTGCAGGGCTTCTGGTGTCGTGTGCGTCGGTGGGGAGCTTCAGGGCGATGCGGCGGAGCTAATGGTGCATCGGGGAGGCGAGGGAGTGGCGTAGGGCGCGGTGGCAGCGATCGGCGGCGACGAGCTCGCTCGGTGGAGCTCGGCGGAGGGGAGAGAGGAGGGGAAAGACACGGGGGAGAATGAGAGAGGCGCGAGGGGGTGCGTGGCATCGACTAGGGGCATCCAGGGCGTCGAGGGAGCAGCCAGGCAGACAGGAGTTGGCCGGCGCGTCGGCGGCACTTGCCACCGAGCTGCTTCGTGCGCTGGCACGGTGAAGAATACGGGCGTGCCCCTGGTGGGCTGGGCCGTCTGGGCCAGCAGGTAAGTGGGCTCAGTTAAGTATGCTTCCTCCTTTTTTTTCTATTTACTTTCTGTTTCATTTCTTTTGTAACTTTGTTCAATTAATAAAAAATGCTAGAACATTTTTATAGCTCATAAAACTAGTCATGCCCACTGTATATAATATGAACAGTATGGAACATTTTAGTTTATGATTATTTGGGCACATAAAATATTTTATAGCATTTAAATGCCCAAATGCAAATACCATATGAATTAATCCAGAGACCTTGGATGTCCTAGAAAATTGTGCACCATTTTTGGCAGAGGTTTAAGACCAAGGCAGAAATGATGAACATTTTTGAAGTGCATTTTGGGTACATTGGAAAAGATTTTATCAAACCCTAGTTGTTAGAAGAGGGGTCCTGGGGTTTCTATCATTCCCATTTCAAGTTTCTTTGGAAAGTAAACATGATGCACACTCTAGCTAGTCCTAATGCAAGCACTGAATGGGGATGTCACAAGTTGGACCATGTATCTCGTTGTGTTGAGGATCTAGCACATGTGTGATCGTTTCTTGTTGATTTTAGTGTTTTCTCTCGTTTCCCCTCGTGATTTCCCTCGTGTTCTTCGTGTTCATCATCGGGGATCCCTCCAATCATGAAAGATCGGCCTAGGTCGGGTTAGCCCCGCATCATAAAGTGGTGAAGAGGTGGAGGTGTGTGTGTGCATGCATGGGAGACCGACCTAAAGAAGAAGACTGTGTATATGTGATGGATAATGCCGAGTTGTAGTGTGTGTGCCTGCATGCATGAGAGAAAGTTAGTGGTACAACTATAAAGAGAATACGACTGTGTGGGTATAAAAGACTTAGTGAGTTCATAATCAATTTAAAGTTGAATTAAAATATTTGAAAAAGACATGATGTTGTTTAAAACCAATGCATGCATGAATATAATTGAGACATGGGTGATGTGGTTTTGAAATGAGCATGCTATTCTATATACACATTGAACAAGGTCAAACTGATTTTAAGTTGAGATATCGATGGCAGGCATCATTTGGCCATATTGCATCCATGCATTGATACACTATTCAAATTTGATATGATGGATGGCTTTCGTAGCGCTTATCTTAATGGTGTGTGTGTCTGTGTTTGTGTGTGTGTGATGGCGTGTTAAACACATTGTACATAGTATGATACATGGTTTTGTTTCCCAACATCTTGCTAGAGCATAGATGTACTATGATTTGAATTCAACATGAAATGGAGACATATATCTAAATTCGAGATCTGGTGTACATGTAGTTCATATTTATATGGAAATTTACTACTCCTATATTCATGTCATGTGTTGTGAAGATAATATTTAGATGGTTGTATAACTAACCCGAGTACAATACGATTCAAACAGGGAAAATGTACTCAAATTTACACCATATGCTAGATAGTACGAATTGTTTTTTATTGATGAGGGAAGTGAAAATTGATTTGGTACTGTGCATGTTATGCTTGGTGTCTCAATTTTTTTTGTCTTTTGTTGTTATTTTTGAATGGCATTTCTAGTAATATAGTAAAATGGGACATGGTTCTCTCTAGTGGGGTGCAAATGGCCTTTTTTGTACATGTTAAGCTTGTTCTCCTGAAATTTCAAATCACGCCTTGTTATGCCGAAATTTCAAGATAGCATCTCTGTCTATCATGCTGCTAAACTCCCGCTTCTTCAACCCGCGCCTTGTTATCCTGAAAATTTAAGATATCTCTTCGTCTCGTTGTGCTCCAAAAACACACTCCATCTCAACCCACGCCTTTCTATCCCAAAACTACAACACGCGCGAAAACTCCCACCTCATGCGAAATCCCGAGAAACGAAATTCCCGTGATACCCCTGAACCGAAAGAACAGCCTAGTTCAAATATTTTGGTTTACTTTCATAACTTACCACACATTTTGGACAAGCACGTCCCTAAGCCATGGTTCCCCCTCCCATCCCCTCACCCCATTCGTACGCCGAGGACGCGGAAATCCACAAAGCCCTGCACCCTCCTCCGTCCGCCAGCCAACCGAAGCCTCTTCTGCGATGACATTGTCAACCGCAACAGCTATACGGCCTCATCCACCATACCGGATGAGGATCCATTGTCGATCTCATCATCCTGTCAGATCAAACACCCCATCATCCACCTCCAAGGTGCTGCCCCGATGTTCGCCTTGTCTATCGCGCCAGCTCCATTCCGACATCCCCGTCTTCACCTGCACCACTAGAAGAGTAGCACCATCATCGATTCCTCAGATGAAGCTGAGGCCTAATAAACGCTACCAAAGAGGTTCTACACTAATCATTGCATTTTCTTCTTGATTCGATCTCATGGTGCTGCTGGTGCTCGGTCTCGTGCCGCCATGGCGTGGCCCCATCTACGGCGTCGTCGCCGGCCACTTCCTCCAAGGCGTCACTCCCTCAATGGTGAGGTCCACATCAGTAGAAGCTGCTACTAATGCTTTGAGTCTCGTTGGCCTTGTAGCTACTTCGGTTATCGCTCGTGCTGCTGCTCTGCTCTTGCTCTAGGTCCCCTGCCTGGTCTGCTCTTGCTCTTTCTCGCGCTGCTGCTCTTGCTCTTGCTTGCGCCGCTGCCCTAATCTTTCTCGCATTGCTGCTGCACGAGCAGCAGCTCCGGCTCTCTCATGAGCTACTGCTGCAGTTGCCCAAGATGCTATTACACGACCAGCTACCCCGGCTCTCGCACGCGCTGCTGCTCATGGCGCTGCTGCTACTGCACGACTAGCTGCCCCGGTAGCTCTCGGGTAGTACGTTCCCTGCTGGAGCGGCTACCGATTTAGATCACTTCTACTCTGCCCCTAGTGCTCGAGCGGCCAAAACTATTAGTGCACAACTTTTTTGCTACTAGTCCATTCAGTTTCGATGGTAAAATTGAGTTTTGATAGCAAAATTCAATTTCGACAACAATATTCAGTTTCGACAGATAAATTCAGTTTCGACAGTTAAGTTCAGAGATGTGTGGCTAATGTATTTTTCATCTAGCACTTTGTGGTTACGTGTTTTACATCATCTATTGGAGATTCTAATAGAATTCCACTCGGGTTCACATTGTCTCTCTTGTCCTGCGTCAGCCTCGCTGTCGTACAACTCTCCGGAGCTGCTCCAACGATGAAACCGTCCATCACAGCGGAGCAGTACCCTTGGCTCTATCTCCAAATGCCTAAGATCTTCTTCCCCTCCTCCAGCAGCCACATCAGCCACAACATCCTCAGCGACCAACCCAATGATGTTGTGATCGACATGGCTTCGCCAATGAGGTTGTACACTTGTTGCATTGCTTTTTTACTCTACATGTTATATATATATTGTCCACTTAGCATGCTTAGTAACGTGAAATACAATTAGTTTCTCCTACTATATGACAAGTAGTGAGGTACCAGGCAACATAGCTATCCGTGATGGACTCTCTCGAAAGCCATCGTTATTCATTTCTGTGTTGATGAGCTGTGCATTTGTAGATGGGCCTAGGAGTTGAGCTAGTAGGGCAGTGGCCTGGGTCTAAAGTAGTAGAAGTAGCAAAAGAACATTTTTGGATTGTAGGCTTTTGCATGTTCAAGCTTGCTTGCTAGAATAGCTAGTGCTTGAAAGGAAAAGTGAAGGAAAAACATAGGAATTGGAGAGTTTCCTATTGTACTACTATTCATGCATTTGGTTCAAAGGAATAGAGCAAACAAAAATTGTAGGATTTGTTACTTTAGTGTCTCCTTCGAAGAAAAATCATAGAAATTTTAATATCCACTTAACCTCCTTTTCAAATTCATGTTCATGACGCACAAGACTAAGAGATAGTACCATAATAGAATTATAATTGTACATTTTCTTGTGGTTTGACTTAATTTCACCATGCTTCTTGGAATTCCTGTGATCATCCAATTCTTGTGAACCAAACACCCAGATTGATAGAAATCGTGTATTTTTAAATTCTGTATTTTGCATGTGCATTCATATCCTATCCCTATGTATTTCCTATCCCTGCATTGTTAGAATCCTCCAATTCAGACAAGCCCTTGCAGAATTAATTCTATTACAGATATGTATCAAAGAAAACCTTGTGCGGTTTGTCCCGCTCCTGCTGCGCAGCGGTCCACCCCAACTCAGCTGCTCCAACGACGAAAGGTTTTACCACAACAGGGATCCACCCGCCAGACTGTATTTCCCCGCCTCGGCCACGATAGCTGCATTGCCATCATCAACTGAGCAGATGACGTCGAGGACTACACGGGTCCGCAAGAGAGGTTACACTATTTTGTGTCTGCTTACGTTATGCATCGGTTAAAATGACATGCTATTTTATCATCTTGTTCACCGATTAGACTCCGAGTCAAGTGCAAACTAATGCTCAGACTTGAGTTTTTAAACGGTTGTGGGGTACATATTGGGGCAGCAATCAATAGTGTATGTCTACTATTTGGTTATTCTCGGGTGTCAACTATGAGTTTCATGTTGGGTGGGAAACAACATTAAAGGAGACATTATCTGTATTTTGTAACTGAAGATAATTCTAATATCTGCCTGCTGTCATTGGTTTTGGGTCTATCCATGGGTTGCTACCATCAGTCTAGATTTGTGCATGCACTCCTTACGTAATCTCACTATGTTTTATTCCTATGCATGTCAGTTATTGTACACAATGGCACGGAACATGTAGAGCAAAACAGGCGAGCCTTGTGTGGCAATTAAATTTCATGCAGGCGTTGCTCCATGGTGGGCGTAAAAGCAACCCCCTCCCCCATTCCAGACTATAAACAACAAGAAGATAACTATTCAGTGGAAGCAGGTCACTCCTATTTACCCACTGAGGTCTTTTGCTCTAACTTGGCATGCTGACGTTGTTCATATAATGCATATGGTGCCTTGCATTGCTTATTTCATACATAAAATATGCCATTTGCTTAGTTTAGACATGCTTTGTGTAAATGCCATATGTTTAGTTTCTATATCGTATATATGAATCATGCAATGCCATCATGTTTAGTGCGGCATCATATATGTGAACTTTGCAATGCCATCTTGGTTAGCCAGTCATCTTATATGTGAATTATATCATGCCATCCTTTTTCTATTCTGTATTAAATTTTTCAACAATGTTAGTACATTCAATTACTCTTCCTGTGCATTAGCCATTCAACACGGTAATGGAAAACTCTGTATTGAAAACAAGGTCTTCAGAGCAGATAGTGCTATCTGATGAAGCACATGTCTTGCTGGTTACGGATAGCTTCTCAGAGGAGGATTCAGATATAGATGACTAGTCCTATTCCCCCTAGGTGCATGCCCTAACTTGGCAGGGCTATATTGCTTATATCGTGCATCTCGTGTCTTGCATTGCTATGTCATTTCCTTAGTTTAGACATGCTTTGTGTGAATGCCACATGATTAGTGTCTAATTACCATATATGTGAATTATGCCAGGCCATCTTGTTGCAGGACATTATATATGTGAATTATGCAATGCTATCTTGTTGCAAGGCATTATATATTTGAATTATGCAATGACATGTTGTTTACCCAAGTGTCATATATGTGAATTATATCATGCCATCCTTTTTTGTATTACATATTCCATTTATCGACAATGTTTTTATATTCAACTACTCTTCATGTGCATCGGCATTTGAATTGGTGATGGAAAAATATGGAGTGAAAACATGGTCTTCAGAGCAGATAATGCTACGTGCTGAAGCAGATATCTTTCTGGTTACAGATAGCTCCTCAGAGGAGTATTCAGAGATACAAGATATGTCCTAGTTCCCCCCTTAGGTGTATGCTATAACTTGGCAGGGTTATATTACTCATATCATGCATATGTTGTCTTGCAAGGCTTAGTTTTTACATCATATACACAATATTGAGTGCCATCTGCATAGTTTACACATCATATATGCAATTTCCCTCTTCTCACTTGCTTAGTACATAAATCATATATTTTAATTATATAATGCCATGATGTTTACATAGACAACATGTATCTGAATTATGGCATGCCAACCCATTTTCTAAAGACATAATATAGTTATATCATCCCATCATGTTTACATAGTCATCATATTTTGAATTATGTCATTCTATCCATGAATTATATCATGCCATCATGTTTCCATCGATGGCATGTATGTTAATTATGGCATGCCAGCCACTTTAATAGACACATCATATAGTTATATCATCTCATCATGTGTACATAGTCATCATATTTTGTAGTATGTTATTCTATCATGTTTAGTTAAGCATCATATATGTGAAATTGTGTCAAGCTATCCTATTTAGTTAGCCATCATATATGTGAAATTATGTCATGCTATCTTGTTTGGTTAGACCACATAAATGTGAATTATTTCATGTCATGTTTTCTTCCCTACTATCCATTGCACCTGTCTATCATACAATGTATGTACATTCAATTACTTTTCTTGTTTATCAACCATTTGAATTGGAGGGGGTGATGGCAGTATCTATGGGAGTAAAAACACAGTCGTAAGAAAAGATAGTGCTACCCATCGATGCAGATAGAACCACGGTTTTACTTGCCAAGAACCAGCCCCACCATATATAACCCAGACTCACACAGATTATACCCCTACCGACTTTGACAGAGAACCAGCTACACCCATTCTAACCCCAACCCCAACAGATAGTAACCCAGTTCCAGTTGACACAACATTGTCTCCACCACAGAGCACCCAAACATGAGCAGTTAGTAAGGAAACTGCAATGCCTAAAGCATGAGGACCACCACTCTGAACCCCAAGTCAATGCTTTAAGCAAAAGAAGAATTGTTCTTAGGCCAGGTTCCGTAGCCATGGTTCATACTCCTTTGCTCTTGCATCAATGTATTTACTCAGACCTACTAATTTCAAATTTGAAGGATGTAACTGAAACTCCAATGGTGCAATAGGTATGTTTTAAAACTGTTTCTTTAACTGGTTTGGTGTTGTAACTTGCTCTATGTTGATTTCAGTTTCAATTGAATAAACAGTTATGTTCTCATGCCACGCACATTACAAGTGTTATTAGTGTTGTCTAGTTTCCCACACTTATATTCTGTCTATGTTGCTTTATCTTAAAAATATATGATTTGAATTGTCTCTATCTTGATTTGGCAACATAAACTAGAATGACATAGAACACACAATGAACATGGTACATAGATATATGTTTGTTTCATGATGTTATCCTGTCCACCTTACTACTTAACTTGTTTACCAAAATGAGTTCCATATACAACATGGTAAACCCATGATGTGTCTCCTTCTTTCTCTTTTAATATGCAGACAAAATATTGGAGAAGAGTACCCTGTTATGCACTGGTAAAGGAAGTAATCTAGATAAGGTTCAAGATAGTGAAACATCCCTGATGGTCTCCAAAAAAACTAATAAAAATATCTTGAAGATAGTGAGACAACCCCAAAGTCCTGTCTTGATGTAGTGTTCGAGTTAATGGCCACTACTGCTGCCACAAGTTGTTCAAACTTGATGCCTGACTCCGTTCAGCTTCTTGTGTCTCAACTTCAAGTTGAAAAACATCGATCAGATGTGCTGCGACACGAAGCCGAAGGACTGATGGAGTCCCTGCAGAATTTAGACGCATACTTTTTGGTGCAAACACAAGCACTTGAGGATTTAAGCACCAAACAAGAGAAAGCTAATAAGCTTGCTAACCTTTTTGCCAGCATGGTGGATACACTGGATATTGTTTCTTTAGCTCTTATGAAGTAGTTTTGGTAATGGACTTGTTTTGCTGCGGCATTTATTTGCACTAGTCGCCAACTTTGACAACCAGTGTATGTAATATGCTGCTTTGTTCCCCATATTTGCACTCGTGTCGAACTTTGATGCCCAATGGATGTAATATGTGTAATAGTCATAATAGCATAGCATAAGTTGCTTGCTTATTTATTTCCTTGTTGTCCTGTTTATTTGTTTGCTTGTAGTCAGTGCAGTTCTTTTTCCGCGGTTTGCTAGTGGTCGCAGTAACCTATTTTTTATAAGGCCAGAATATCCATGGGCAACATACAGATCGTTGTCACCATGGTCCTACTATATGCTCTAGTGACCATGCGCCTCCTATGAGGCTTTTATGGGTCGTAGAATCAATGGGCCTTCTATGGGCCGTATGATCGATTGGACAAACACGGGCCAATAATGGACCGCGTTATGGGCCGTAAACGGGCTAGAGTGGGAATTGTCCGTTCATGTGCTGACCATAATGGGTTGTTAATAGGTCGATGAGTATAACGGGCTTAATTCCATCGACATGCACAACGAGTCGTTAATGGGCCATATTTGAAGATGCTAGGGAAATGGCCCAACGGATTAACGGGCCACTAACGGGCCGACTTTGACCATAGGCTGAATTTGAACCACAAGGAGAACGGGCAAGTAATGGACCGTAATTACCCAAATGCTACAAATGAGCCGAACAATAAATGCGCCCTTAAAAGGAAGAAAGATAACACGAGCTGGAAATGACCCAATGGAGTAACGGCCTTTTAATGGGTTTAAAGTGATATACTGTTCATCGTGGGCTAGTTTCGCCAAGGGCCGTTAATGGGCCAAGAGTTACTAAGGGCCTCATATGGGCCGAAAGACGTCATGGGCCATACATGGACCGGAAGTTACAATGGGATGCAATCATATTGGACGGCCCAGATGAAGCTACTGGCCCGTATTCAGAAAGGCCATAATGGGTCATGAGTTAGCGGGCCTGAATTGGCCATATGCGAGCAGGCTGTTAACAGGCTTTTGATGGGCCGACCCATTAACTTTTGACCTAGTCAAACAGGCCGGCCTTTTTACTCGAATGGGCCACTGTTGGGCCGAGCCACATGTCGACGTATCATAGGCGCGTCTCGTCCATATGCTGGATGACATCTGGCCCATCGCAAATCTGGCACGTGTTTCCTCCGACCAATGAGAAATTTACATGTAGAAAATCACCATTGGTCGTTGCTGTTAACGGGTTATCGGATCCAAAACCGGACCCGATAGGGTTAACGGCATCCCGTTACAGTGGATGCCATGTGTCGATTACCCTTGACGAAAGCACTTCCATGACACGCTATTTATCGTCATGGAAGTGGACACTTCCGTGACGATAATTTCAGTGTTGTCATGGAAAACTTTTGCGACAACACATGTATGACTATCTTGATTCTATCATAAAATCTTCATGGATGTACATGCATGACAGAAAACGTGACCTACTGTGAGAAACACGTATCATCATAGAAGTGCCTTTCTTGTAGCGCTTCCTAGGCCTCGTCATCGTCCACCGCCTTGGTGCTCTCGGCATAGTGTGGTCAATGAACGACATCCATCGGTAGATGACTGTACGTGGAGAGGCTGACAGCTGGGTCCACATCCACACGCAAGGAAGTGCCTCCTTATTACACGCAAAATAATGATTCCTCCATCAGACAGTGGGGACCCACTAGAAGGGCCTCTGTATTTTGCGAAAAAAACACTCCCCCTGTTAGCTGGGACCCACTAGCTACATCTTCACACTAAAGGAAGTGCCTCCTTACCCCCTGAAAACTGGGACCCACCAGGTCGAAGCGTACATAGCGCTATCTATCTGGTCATGAATGTCAAAGTACATAGCGGTCCATCGGCTTATCTGCAGTGATGAACCGTGGTCGAGTAAGGAGCGACACATGTTATAGTAGAACCGCGGGCGTAGCATGTCACGCAGTCCCATCTATATCGTGTACATGTACGTACAGCCACACTACAAGAAAGTAAATATGGATAAGTACGTACATACTAGTGGGGTATCGAACGAGTATAGCGACGACGTCCTGTTCATCGGCAGCCAACCGGCTGGGTCGGAACGGAGGAACCTACGTCGTGTTAATCGGGAGGAAACCAACTGCGTCGGAATACGTAATGTTCATCCGGAGCCAACCGGTTTGGATGAAACAGCCGAAATGAGGTCAGGCGTACCGCGGGATGGAGGAAACGGCCTTCTGTTTGACCATATGCGGTCAAAATGACGTCCTGTTCATTGAGAAGTATCTGCTGTACCGCAAACGGACTTCTGTCCGAGTGCTTACAGTCAAAATGGGGTATGTTGACAGGGAGGGGTGTGGCGTACTGCGAAATTGAAGAAACAGACTTCTCTTTGAGTGCCTACGGTCCAAACGGGATCATGTTCATCGGGAGGGGTGTGGTGTAACGCAAAACGGGACTCCTTAGGTACTATTCATCCACCATCTACGGCCTCGCTCCATCCTCCGCAACTACTATTCACACAATGTCGACTTCCTTGAACCTGCACCTGCTACTGTTCATCCACCGTGACTTCCTCCTGCCTCCACGAGCTACTGTTCATCCAGCCTCCACTGGCTACTGTTCATCTAGCCTCCAGGGGGTCTTGTTCATACACCCCCAACCAGCTAGGGTGTAGTGGCCTCCTCGGAGTCATGTTCATCCAACGGTGACTACGCGAGGTCCTGTTCATCCAAACCCCATCGGGAATAGTTCATCCACAGCCAGCCAACCGACTCAACTCACCATGTCTCGACTCGTTCTATGTGTTGCACGCGCGGTAGCAACAGTCAATGTTCATTGAGAGGCAACCCAACACCGGTTGGCCACATCTCGCACGGGGGCTCTATCGGCTTCAGTAAGCAGCAGCAACGATCGATCGCTCAGGTTCGGTTACTAGTAGTAGCGAAGAAACTGCTCGGGTTCAGTCGGTGGTGAAGGATTCGCTCGGGTTCAATTAACAGCCAAGGGATCGATTGCTCGGGTTTAGTAAGGTAGCTAGGGCAATCGCTCGGGTTTAGAAAGTGAATGCCTCGCTCGGATTCAGTTAGAGCCCAATGCCTCGCACACACGCGCGTACGTATACGAGAGAAATGCGCAAATCATAGTGCATCGCTCGGCCCCGACAACCCATCATAACCCGAAACTTCCCGAAATTTTCCTCACCCTCGCTTCTACCATGATTTTTTCCATCATGGATGGCCCAAAGAATGTCATGCAGTTGCTTCTCCAGCCTGCACAGGACGAAAAAGCCATTTTCTATCATGATTTTTGTCATAGAAGTAGGAACCCACCACATCTATGATGATACGTGTTTTTATCACAATTATCATCATCGAAATGTCATGAGCATGACAGAAAAAAATTCATTTGGGCCATAATGTCACAGATGTGCCTTTTTTGGAGTGAAGTCCTGGGCTCCAACTAAACCAGATAAAGCACGCACGAGGATCAGGATTGTGTGCAGATGTGTTGGCAGGGCAAGGCTCAACTTAATCTACTAGGGTTTTGGAAGGCTGACACATAAACACGGCAAAGGATAGTCTGGGTGATCACGGATCACTTCATGTTCAAAAGCATTGCATAATGCAAGTGGAACATGCTGCACTAAAGAAGGCTAGGGATGCTTGGAGAAACTGGAAGCACATGTTGTACAAGAAGTACCTGAGTGAAGGCAAGGACCCAATCCCTGCATAGCCCCAAATTACAAAGGCAGACTGGGTAAATTTCAAACGGGTCAGGGCAACTACATAGTTTACTAAGAAGAGTGCCAAGCAATCATAACTTCAGAAGAGGAACACACACACGCACTATATGGGTATGGCAGGATACTACAGTATGAAACCGATATGAGACCAGGAGGACAAAGAAGCGGTGGCCATGAGTGGGAAACCTGCCTCTAGTGAAATCAGGGGCAAACGCGCTAGAGACTGTTTGCGGGCACGTGCAAGGAGGCACGATGATGGAACTTATTACTTTGAAAACTCACATGATGAAGAACTATATCGCATGATGTTAAAGGCATCCAAGATTCCTAGAAGGTTCTACATTAACTCAGGGCTATGTGACATTTTGTATGATGCTCTGGAAAGAAAAGAGCCCCCTAGCCTTGCAAGGGTTATAGGTGTCAATGTCCCGCACAAGAGGGCTTTTACACTCATCAAAGAAGAGAGGCTCAACATGAAAAAAGCGAGGAGTGAAATGAAGCAGAGTCAATTGGATGGAAGGTTGAGGAAGGACATGTATCCTGGGCTTCGAAAGGAAATTGACGAGTCAATGATGATGATACAGAAGACTCGAACACTAATAGATAGCTAGCAGATGGGTGGGGCAGGCATGGAGGATGGTGCTTATTGCGTGACAACACTGCACAAGAGTAGATGTGCATGAGCTGACCCTAGCGACACTGAGACTTCAGCTATGCATGATGATGCTGTATCTGATCTATCTGGAATGAAAGATAGACTGATGGGCATGCTTACACATTATGAAGGTATGTTAAAATGTGCAATAGCCTGGGTTTGCCCCCCCCCCCTTATTGGAAGGGGCCTCTTGTTGGACATTGTGCCATTGAAGCCGGGTTGTGACGTGACTTAAGTAAATCCTAGATTCAACGAATTTGCCCTAAAGAATGACTTATGGGATGTTGATGAGTATAGGACCTTGGGAGAAACACTGTTACATCACATCCAGTGGCCACGACAAGAAATAGACTTCATGGATGAGATCCATGAAGCTCCGCCAAGAGCAACCAATGCGGCCTTTCAACAGGTAACTCTTTCCTTGCCATAGCAGCTCTCGCCTGCTTCCTCCAAGGAACTTGATACTCGTAATCCAATGGCTAATGCGTCAAGCTGTGATTAGCCCATCCGACTTTGTGCCGTACAGGCCATGTCATCATCCACTGATACGTTTCCATCGTATCTATATTTTTTTATTGTTCCATGCCAATATTCCAAAACTTTAACATATTGTTGGCAACATTTTATATTAATGTCTACCGCAGCATTCTATTTCACCCATAGTGCTATATCCATGGCTTGCGCTCATGTATTGCGTGAGGGTTTAAAATTCTGAAGCACATTAAAAAGTACGAACCAATTGCTTGGCTGACACCAGTGTAGTACATGATTTATACTTTGTTTTAAGAGGACGGAGCATGACAAGACTATACAATTTTGTAGGGATAGCGTTCTTTAGCATTGATATTATGAAAAGCATGATTGTTTGTTGTGATGCCTGAGTGTTAATGTCTTTATGTCAAATTATAGACTATTTCTTTGAATCACTCATGTCTTAATATTCATGTCATGATTAGATTATATGATCAAGATTATGCTAGGTAGCATTCCACATCAAAAATTATCTTTTGTATCATTTACCTAGTCAAGGACGAGCATGAATTAAGCATGGGGATGTTGATACATCTCCATCGTATTTATAATTTTTATTGTTCCATGCCAATATTACACAACTTTTTATATGATTTATTTTACTAACATATTGATCCAGTGCCCACTACCAGTTCATATTTGTTGCAAAAAATATCAAGGAATATCCATATCAAACGAAGTACAAAGGCAATAAATAATTATGGGGAATTATTTTGGAATATATGTGATTTTTGGGAGGTGGAATCAACGCAAGCGGAGGCCCACGGCCTCTACAAGACACAAGGGCTCTGCCAACCACCTGGAGCGCGGTGGTGCCTTTGGGGCACCCCATAAGTCAGTTGGGGCTCTACTTTGGGCGTAAGGAAGCTTATATCCGAAAAATCGAGTTAAAATTTTAGCGCAATCGGAGTTACGGGATCTCCGGATATTTAAGAAATAGTGAAAGGCCAGATCTGGGGGTCGTGAAACAGAAGAGAAACAGAGAGAGAGATCCAATCTAGGAGGGACTCTTGCCCCTCCACTTCCATGGAGACAATGACTTTCTTGCTACCGTCAACACCAAATTTCTCCACCTCTGTGTACTGGTGTAACCACTGTATTCCCCCTATAATTCTCTACCTAAATATGGTGCTCAGCACTATATACTATTATCCAATTGTATCTCGCTATCCTATGATGTTTGAGTACATCTATTTTGTCCTATGGGCTAATCAATGATTGTGGTTGGTATGAGTTGTATGTTTTATTATGGTGTTTTCCTATGGTGCCCTCCGTGTCATGCAAATGTGAGGGGTCCCCGTTGTACGCTGTTGCAATATGTCCATGATTCTCTTATAGTGTGTAGCGTGAGCGATAGAAAAACATTGCCGAGTAAGGGGGTTGTTGTGTATGGGAGTAAAAAGGACTTGATACTTAAGGCTATGGTTGGGTTTTACCTTAATGATCTTTAGTAGTTGCGGATACTTGCTAGAGTTCCAATCATAAGTGCATATGATCCAAGTATGGAAAGTATGTTAGCTCACGCCTCTCCCTCATATAAAATTGTAATAATGATTACCGGTCTAGTTATCGATTGCCCAGGGATAAAAATGTCTCTTGTGTTACAAATAGCTTTTTGCTACACTACTAAGTTTATTATCTTGTAATTTATTCTTAGTTTTATTCTCGCTAAGTAATTCCAGTTATATTCTTGTTTTAGGTAAAGCAAACATTAAGTGCGCGTAGAGTTGTATCAGTAATCGATTGAAATTGAGGGAATATTTGGTCTACCTTTAGCTCCTCGTTGGGTTTGACACACTTACTTATCGAAAAGGCTACAAACGATCCCCTACACTTGTGGGTTATCAAGACCTTTTTCTGGCGCCGTTGTCGGGGAGCAATAGCATGGGGTGAATATTCTCGTGTGTGCTTGTTTGCTTTATCACTATGTACATTTTATTTTTGTTCTAAGTTGTTCTCTACCTTTAGTTATGGATATGGAACATGGAATGGCAAAAAATTAGGTGTACTTGCTACTCATGGAGATGGGTAACCTCCTAAAACCCTCGATGCTCGTTATGTGAAAGACATTAAACACTACTTTGATAATCCTGAGAAAACCCCATTCAACTTAATAATGGAAGACACGTTGGATCAACGTGAACACTTTAGAGATTATCACTTGACTCTAAAAGCAAAACTCTTATGGGAACAAATTGAAATGTTGGATTGGTATGCTTGGAATTTATGTAAGAGATATTATTATACTTGTTGCTCTAGGATGAAGGCTAGACACCTTGACTTTTCATGTGAATTTAATGATAATGCAACCTTGGCTTCTTATGCTAAAGGTAGATATGATTACTATGATGTGGAATGAATAGAACAATCTATTGCTTTTAAGGGAGCTTGTGAAATTGAATCTTGGTTTAAAGAGTATGAAAATTATGGTGATGCTCTTTACAGACATGAAAAAATTGCTAGACTTTAATATTGCTTTGAGAATTATGAATACAATGCCGATATTGATGCATTTATTTAGAAAGTATCCGTTGTCCAAGAAGAGACTAATATTTTGTAGGAATATATGGAAGAAGAAACTGATGACACTGTGAGCTCGTTACATGAAAAATATGAGGAGGAGAGCGAAGAACAAATGGAGGAAGAATGGATTAGATACCCATGCCCATATTTTGATGAGAGTAACACATCATATCATACATTTTTTAATTTCCCTTCGTGCTTACCAAAGGATGAATGCTACGATAATGGCTATGATCCCTTGGATTCGTTTAAAATATCCCTTTTTGATGATGCTCGCTATTCTTATGGCCATGATGCCAATATGAATTATGCTTATGGAGATGAACTTGCTATAGTTACATATGTTAAACATGAAATTGTTGTTGTTGCACCCACACATGATAGTCCTATTAGATGTTTGAATTCTCCCAACTACACTATATCAGAGAAGCTTGCATTTATTAAGGATTTCATTGATGGGTTGCGTTTTACCACTACACATGATTATTTTGATGAATATAATGTGCATGTGCTTGCTCCTCCTCCTTGCAATTATTATGAGACGGGAACTACATCTCAACCTCTCTATGTCTCCAGCAAAATAAAATTGCAAGAAACTATTTATACTATGCATTGGCCTTTACTTGATGTGCATGAATTGTTCTTTTATGACATGCTGATGCATAGGAAGACAATTAGACTTCGTTATTGCATGATATATGTTTCTTTTGCTCAATACTAAATTACAAATCATTCTTAATTAAAATTGGCTTTGATATACCTTGGGATCCGAGTGGATCTATTACTTGAGCACTTTATGCCTAGCTTGATGGCTTTAAAGAAAGTGCTGGCAGGGAGACAACACAGAAGTTTTAGAAAGTTATTTATTTCTATTAAGTGCTTTTAAACATGTTTAAAAACAAAATATATAGAGGGGAACCTAAAACTTTTCAAAAAGAAAAGTGAAAGTAAGAAAGACGAGCACCGTTAAAGTGGGGGAGCTCCTTGAACTTTGTTTATGCCCATGGGAACTTTGCAAATCTTGAACTACATAAAAGTTTCAACAAAGATAATTATCCCCTTATACAAATCCATTGTATTTTAAAAATAATGTGCCAAAATTTGCTTTAGGATGATTAGATTGCTTGTTTGGTATGTGCGTTGCAAAAACATAAACTTTGGCTGTAGTGCGTGAATATATATATTTTACTGGAACGTCAAAAGTTTCTAAAAAAATTACACAGTACTGATATACACTTTTTATTTCGTACTAATTTTTAAATTTTTAGAGTAACAGAAGTGTGGTCAATGTTCAAATTGCTATAGACTG
Organism: Secale cereale; assembly: GCA_902687465.1. NCBI lineage: Eukaryota > Viridiplantae > Streptophyta > Magnoliopsida > Poales > Poaceae > Secale > Secale cereale. The sequence continues at coordinate 318,386,955 of LR738712.1, read as the reverse complement.
TTCAATTTTTGACATATTCTATTTTTGATGCATTGTTTTGCTTGTTTTAATGAATCAATGGATTGTATGAGAGGGTATAAGTCATAGTGAAGTTAGGATATAGTATGTATAATGCAAAAATAAAATATGATTTTTTTCCAATAGCACTTAAAGTAGTGGTTTGCATTATTATACTAATGGATCTCACGAGTTTTCTGTTAAGTTTTGTGTGGATTATGTTTAATGATCGAGGAGGTTTCGATATGAGAAGAAGGAGGAGAGGCAAGAGTTCAAGATTGGGGATGCCCAAGGTACCCCCAAGTAAATATTCAAGGAGACTCAAGCGTGTAAGCTTGGGGATTCCCCGGAAGGCATCCTATCCTTATTCAACAAGTATAGATATGTTTCGGTTTTTGTTCTGTTCAGATGATATGTGTAAATTCTTGGAGCATCTTTGTGTTTATTTTTTCCTTTACTTTTATGCACCATGCTGGTATGAGATAGTCCTTGGTTAATTTATAGAATGCTCATTGCACTTCACTTAAATCTTTTGAGTATGGCTTTATATAATGCTTTATGTGCTTCACTTATATCATTTGAAGTTTAAATTGCATGTTTCTCTACATCTAGAAAACCGTTAGTTGTAGAATGCTCTTTTGCTTCACTTATATTTGTTAGAGCATGATCTTTTGTAGAAATAATTAAACACGCTTTCTTCACTTATATCTATTTAGAGAATCAATGGGAATTGGTCATTCACATGGTTAGTCATAAAATCCTACATCAAAGTTGTGGATTACCGAATATGATATGTTTGGTTCCTTGCAATAGTTTTGCGTTATAGAGATAATAATATGTGGGTGGTACTTGTGGATAATTGTGTTTAGTGGGAATATTGGTGTTATGGTTTCTGATTCCTAAAGCATGCACGTATAGTTTCTCGTTATGCTAGGAAGTTGGAGCACAATTTATCCTTGATTGTCTATCTTTGCGAGAAGGTCGTGGGCGTGCGATGGTTAACTCCTACCAACCTCCCCCTTAGGACATGCGTAGTAGTACTTTGCTTTGAGGGCTAATAAAATTTTGCAATAAGTATGTGAGTTCTTTATGACGAATGTGAGTCCATGGATTATACACACTCTTACCTTTCCGCAATTTGCTAGCCTCTTCGATGTCGTGCATTGCCCTTTCTCACCTCATGATGTGGCGCAAACTTCACCGGTGCATCCAAACCCCGTGATATTGTACGCTCTATCACACATAAACCTTATTATATCTTCCTCAAAACAGCCACCATACCTACCTATTATGACATTTCCATAGCCATTCTGACCTATATTGCCATGCAACGTCCATCATCATATACACGACTTAAGCATTCATTTTCATATTTCTTCGCATGATCGTAAGATAGCTAGAATGATATTTTCATGGCGAGTCATATTTTGATATCTTTTGTATGATAGATCATTACACATCCTGGTATACAGCGAGGGGCATTCATATAGAGGCATATTGTTCTAGGTATCAAGTTGTAATTTTGAGTTGGAAGTAAATAGAAGTGTGATGTCATCATTATTCATTATGAGTGAATGTCCAAGTGAGAAAAGGATGATGGATACTATGATTCCTCCACAAGTCGGATGAGATTCTGAATATAAAAAAGGAATAAAAAGAAAGAAAAAATTGAGGCCAAAAAGAGCCAAAAGAAAAAAATGAGAGAATGGTGAGAAGGGGCATTCCTACTATCCTTTAACCAACTTGTGGTTTAAAGTAGCACCATGTTTTTCATATAGAGAGTCTCATATGCTTTTACTTTCATAAACTAATGGGAATTTTTCATTATAGAACCTGGATTGTATATTCCGATGATGGGCTTCCTCAAATGCCCGAGGAATTAGAGCAAGCAAGTTGGATGCACACCCACCTAATTTTTAGTTTGAGCTTTCATACACTTATAGTTCTTAGTGCATCCGTTGCATGGCAATCCCTACTCCTCGCATTGATATCAATTGATGGGCATCTACATAGCCCATTGATTAGCCACTTCGATGTGAGACTATCTTTCTTTTTGTCTTCTCTATATTAATGTCTACCACCGCATTCTATTCCACCCATCATGTTATATCCATGGCTTGCGCTCATGTATTGCGTGAGAGTTGAAATTTTTGAAGCGCCTTATAAAGTATGAACCAATTGTTTGGCTGATACCAGGGTCGTACATGATTTATACTTTGCGTTAAGAAGACGGAGCATGACAAGACTATATGATTTTGTATGGATTGCATTCTTTAGCATTGATATTTTGAAAAGCATGATTGTCTGTTGGGATGCCTGAGTATTAATATCATTATGTCAAATTATAGACTATTGCTTTGAAACACTCAGGTCTTAATATTCATGTCACGATTAGATTATATGATCAACATTATGCTAGGTAGCATTCCACATCATAATTTATCATTTTTATCATTTACCTACACGAGGACGAACATGAGTTAAGCTTGGGGATGCTGATACATCTCTGTCTTATCTATAATTTTCCATTATTTCATGCCGGTATTACACAACTTTCACATAAATTTGGCAACATTTTATATGATTTATTGGACTAACATATTGATCCAGTGTCGTGCCAGTTCCTGTTTGTTGCATGTTTTTTTTCGCAGAATATCCATATCAAACGAAGTCCAAACGAGATAAAATTTTACACATAATTACTTTGGAATATATGTGATTTTTGTTAGGTGGAATCATATCAAAACGAGGCCAATGACCTCCATAAGACACCAGGGCACAACCTCCCCACCCCTGTGCACGGTGGTGCCTTGTGGGCACCCGTAAGTCAGTTGGTGTCGGGGCTCGATGCACACAGTCACCTATGGGCCCAAGGACCGCTTGTGATTCGAAAGGGGGAGGTCATGTTGCACAAAGAGCAGAGGTGGAGAGGCAGCACAGTGATGAGACGCTAGTGTCTTTACCCAGGATCAGGCCGCTGAGAAGCGTAAAACCCTACTCCTTTTGTGGATTGATGAGAGGAACACGAAGCACACGCATCGCTCAAACCCAGCAAGGTCACCTTCGGGAGAGCTGCAATGCGAGTACAAGTGTCCAAGTGTCCGAATTCCTATCTACTTTCCTTGAGCCTCCTTTAAAAGATCAAGGGGTAACCACAGTGGCAAAACAGACATCATCTAGTGATTGGATAGCCAATAGTGCCATCATACCTAACTCTGGCACTTAGGACAAAATGCCATAAATGCTAGTCTAGGGGGCATGCAGGGGTGCATTCCCAACAAGCTTTTACCATTGCTCTAGCTAACTATTGCTTATTATGTTGACACACTTCTGGACGGGTGTCAAACAAGCATAATTTGTCTTCCAGCAAGCTGCCACGTGTTTAGCGAGAGATACTTAGCCACCTGAGGGCTGGACACCGCATCGACAAGTGACTGGCATTCTGATGCGGTGTAGCGGTGTCTAATCGGCTTGCGCCTGCCGAGGGATGGCTTGCCGGGGCTTCCTGAAGATGGGTGCGCCTCACTCCCCGGTAGGCGCCGGGGACGCGACTGGCATGGCCCGGGCCCGTCCTGGGCCGTTGCTTCGACCTTGCTGGCGTTGCTTAGCCAGTAGAGGTTGCTTTTGTTGGAGTCTTGATCTTCTTGATATGCTCGTTCATCTCACGTAGAGCGGCTCCTCTGGCTTAGTCTTGTTTTGACTGTACTTACATTGATGGGTTCTGCTACTACAACATGTGCATAACTCAGGGGCACTGGGTACTCCTATCCTAGTGCACCGACAGGAGCCCCCGGGTCTGGCCCAAACACGCTCGCCAAGCGCCATTGGGCTAGGCCAAAATTTATGAACATGCGTGCAATATGAGGGCGTAACTGCCAAGTTTCAAGCCAACACTTACCCACTACCTCATGCCGTTTCCGCAACGCGCACCGCGTGCATTGCGTAGAGTTTCAGGTGGATGCGCATGGCTTCAAGGCGTGGGTGTGGCAGAAACTTCGGTGCCAGGGATTGGGGCAATGGGGCGCTTACCTATTCGCCCGTGATCTGGGTAGTGGGATTGGTGGAGATGAGTGGCCTCCTTGGAGCGGAGGAGAGCCAGCCCTCGTGCCCTCCCCTATAATTTGGGGGGTCACAGCGGGCGGTGCTCATCCATTCCCTTCTTTCCCACGACCTCGGGCTTACATAGCTTGCCCTTCTTCTCCCGTCGTTAGACGGACTAATCACCACCAAGACGAGGGGGCTAGGTTAACGCCCAGCTTCTGCTGCGGCGACGAGATTTTCCCCTCAGGATCATGCCGCTGCTTCAGCCGCCGAGGCGGAGGGCGGTTCCAGTGCGTGCCATGGGAGCGCTAGAAGGGACTGGGGCCGATGGGGGGCTCGTGGCCGCGGGAGGCGGAGCGCCACTCTCGATCCTTCTCCAGCGGCGATTCCTACCCTAGCAACGGAACACACTGAAGGTACGGTGCTGGAGTTCGTCGTCCGACTGTGTGGCCTTCCCCTTAGCCGTCTGCGACTCCCTCGCCCTTTCTCCAGGGTGATTGAGGCCGAAAGCCGCACATGATGTGGCTGTGCATGCACAGCTATTGTAATGTCACTATGCAGAATGACGTCGAGTTTCCGGCACCCCGCATCATGTTCCTCAGGCATGGGTCGAAATACTTGCATGTGACGATAACTTCATGGGCGGGCATGTCATTCGCTTCAAGCTGGTGGAGGCCGACTTGCTCTCTATCAAGATCTATGAGCATTCGGGCACTTGTTTTGGCAGCTGCAAAGAGAGCTCGAGTGATGATGAAAGCTCATCCTCGATCGACAGTGACGAGGAGGATAAAGTCGATGAAGATGATGACAGTGAGCACCTGGTCGTCAAGACAGAGAACAACGACTCGGCCTCTGGATGATCGCTGGTTGCATCGTCATCGTCAGCTAGCCCCACCCCTTCCATTGGCAGAGCGATTTGCCAGGGGTTCTCGACTTGGTGTCATGGAAGAACACGATCACCTATGGGGCCGTCGGCCCCTTGTGGTTTGGCCCGGGGAAGCTCACATTGCACAAAGAGTGGAGGCCATGATGCAACATGACGATGGTGGCACTGGTGGTTTTTACCCAGGTTCAGGCCGCCGTGAGGCGTAAAACCCCACTACTACTTTTGGTGGATTGGATGAAGGACGCCAAGAACACGCAACACTCAAGACTGGCAAGATGGCCTCGGGGAGAGCACTATGCGCCTACAAGTGTATGAGGGTCCAAATCTTTTGCTAGTTTGCCTTGGACCTCCTTTTATAGCATAAGGGGTGACCACACAGGCAAAACAGTATTTATCTCCTGATTAGATGGCTAACCGTGCTATCATACCTAACTCTAGCAGTTAGGACAAAGTGCATTAAATTCGCTGCTAGGTGTCATGCTGAGGATGTAGCCCGACAAGCCTGCCGCGCCGCTTAATCATCTTCTGTTTTTCTGCTTGACATGCCTCTGGACGGGTGTCATACGAGGGTAATCCGTCTTGCAAATGGCCGCCACGTGCTTAGTGGAAGCTACTTAATCACTCGGGAGCTCTACACCACACTAATAGCTAACTTACGTCATGGTGTGCTGGAGCGGTGGCGCCTTGGCAGGGAGATATTTCCTTAGCGGACCCGACAAGCCTGCTAGGGAAATCTGGGACTTTTCCTTGGGGCGGCCTCGACCCGGCCAGGCTCTTCTACCCGGCAAGGGAGGCATTCCCAGGGTGATGCTTTGTTGTCTTAGTCGTCTTGGTCTTCTGGCTTGGCCTTGCTTGGTATGTTGGTGTAGCTATGCCTTTGCCAGCTTTGGCTGTCGGGGTTAGGGCTGGACCAAAAGCTCGTAGCTCGTGAGCTTAATGAGCGCTCGATAGTTTGGCTCGTTAAGCTCGTAGCTCGCTTCTTAATGAACAGAGCCAATCATGGATTTTAGCTCGTTAAGCTTAAGGAGCTTCACGAGCGAGCTAATGAGTTTCACGAGTAGATCGTTAAGCTCGTTAGTAACAACACAACACATATTTTTATCTTATGTGGCAAACACTTTGTAGCACCTCAGCTCTCCTATTCAATCTAATCAACATATGATGCAACAAACTAGTGTATTTCTTTTTGTAGCCACCATATTTCATCGTAAAAACCACACATATGCACTCATATTGTAGACCGTAACACAGTATAATCTGTTAACAAGCGCTCGCGAGCGCTCACGAGCTTAACGAGCTTCAAAGGAACCGAGCTGAGCAGGTTTTCTGCTCGTTAATCTTAACGAGCTTAACGAGCCGAGCCTTAACGAGCACGATCTTAACGAGTACGAGCTTAACGATCCGAGCAGCTCGTTAATCCACCCCTACTCGGGGTGGAGGCTTTCTGTCCGTGCACAAGTCAGGGCAAACATACACCCTTGTTTGTGTACCCCGACAGAAGTCCCCGGCCCTAAGCCATACGTGTCGCCGGGCACGTTGGGATAGGCCCCAGACAGTGCACGGACACGTGTCGAAGTAGCATTGCACATGTAGTGGTTTTTCATGATGACCAGTCAATGCAACATCCACTTTGCGTAATTACCGCAGGTCGTAAGGTCCTGGGATAGTGGTAGTTAATGGGTAGTGCGCCTGTAAAATGGTAACTTTCTAAGAAAAGATAGCGAAGAGCTAGCCCCTGCACCCATCCCCAATAAAAAGGCAACGAGAAGGGGCACTGCTCATTCACATCTATTCTTTCTTCCATCATCTTCTTCCTCAAGGAAAGGAAGAGCTCCCACGCCAACATTCGCCTCCAACGCCCTGCTAGATATTTCGCTTTCTCCGTGATCTCAAAAGATGGGAAAGGAAGCCGCCACTGTGAGGGGGAACGGGCGGCCACGACGAAGGATGCAGCAGTTGAGGGGAAGAAGAAAAGAGCGGCGGAGCTGGACATGAAGTGGGGAGATGACGTGGTTTTCTTCCTGTCAAACTTGGATGGTAACACTTTGACTGCGAAGTACTTGTATATGTGGGGGAGGGCAGTTCCCAAGGGGCACGGAGAGCCCGTGGTCTTGCCGGAGGGGACAGAAGTTCGACTAAACTCGTACCATTTCTTCGGTGCATATTTTCTCTGCGGTCTCTACCCCCCCTTCTCTGATTTCTTTGAGGCCATGATGGTGGTATATGGATTCCATCTTCTGGATTTCACGCCCAATGCAATGGTGTGCATGGAAATCTTCACCCATCTGTACGAGAATTTTGTCAGAGTCGCCCCCAATGTGGACTTGTTCAGGCACTTCTTCGCCCCACGGGTCGAAGACAAATTTCATCGCTCGGGGAATATAAGCAGGTCCTCGAGGAAAGAGGGAGGACGGGGATTATCTTCCCGGTCAGAAGCGCATCAGATGTGAAGAATGGAGGGTAGACTGGTGTTGGATTCAGGATGAGGACGCCCCAGAGTTCTGCGTGGGGCGGACGAAATGCATCGCGTGCGGCAGTGACTGGAGGAAGTCAGGCCTTACTGGGGACATGCTTCGCCCGGCGCCAAACATAATTGCCTGCCTCAAAGCTGCCGGGTTAACCATCGAACAGGTCGGTCCGACTTCGTCCGGCGCCGCAACGCGCCACTTCAGAAGAGAGACCGATTCGCCTGGGAGTACGGGGATGCCGCCGACAGAATGCATCTGTACCCGTGCCTTGTCAACAATTTATCGATATATGGCCATGGTTGGCTGTGCGAACAACTGTACGGCAGCCTTGGGCCATTTCATTTGCTGGCAAGAGTTGTCCCGCTGCATATCAACTCCGTCCGTGACTAAATTCTGAAGTGGATGCCTAACTGCAATGCTTAGGTAGTCGAGGCTAATTGGCAAATGCCTGAGCTGGATGGGGAGCTAGAGTAGGTCTCCAATCTGGAAGAAAGGGCTTCCAGGGTGGAGAGCAATATGTTCAAGCGTACCTCCAAAGCAGAGGCGGAATTTATCAGGAGGCGGATCAAAGATTGTAAAGTGCTCTGTGTTGCCAGGAAGGCGGGGCCCGAAGAAGAGGAGGAGAAGGAAGAGGAGGCCGAAGTTGGAGGTTCATCAGATGAAAAGAGCGAGGAGCACGCTGTGGAGGAGGCTGCCGGGATCGAGCCTACCGGGGTTTAAATTCTTCAAGACGCAACAGCGGAGGCTCAAGGAGGAGACGGGGTCGAGGAGGCAGAGCATACTAGTGAGGAATGGCTTGCAATGGGCCCCCAAGCCCAAGAGCCACATCTTGACTAGGACCCCCGCAGGCGGGCCAACCGGGGAACAGCGGACCTTGCTCCCTCGCTAGTCACTAAGAGGGTGAATAAGATTGCATCTAAGAGCGACAAGCCATATCTGGCATGCCACCATTCCACCCGCCTTTCCGAGGCCAAGCCATCTCACGCCAAGCGGCGAGCGGTTACGGGGGTTGATCCCAGACCCCAGTCAAGTCTAGCTTCCTCACGCAGCTCAATCCCATTAGAACCCCCGGCTCCATCGAATTCCTTCACCAACTCTGGAGAGGGGGAGAGCGACCCCGCCACCCGCGGGATACATGCTAGACACCATGCTCATAGACCCAGAGTAAGGGGAACAATCGATCCTTGTCGTGGAGGTACTACATACTTGATATTTGCTAATTCAATCTTGCTTGTTGACTTGGCAGAGACGAAGAACCCCTCATCCACCGGGCCAAACAAAACAAGCAGGTGACGGCGCCGGGGCCCTTGGTAGGCACGGGTCTGGCAGGAGATAGCACAGAGGACCCCGTGCCACTAGTGCAGAATCGGGCTTTAGTCTCGGTTCGTAAGGACCTTTAGTCCTAGTTCTGCAACCGACACTAAAGGGTGGGGACTAGAGGTCCCCCTTTTGTCCCGGTTCAACACGACCTAGGACCAAAGGCCCACCACGTGGCATGAGCCCGCCCCGGGGGCTGGGGGACCCTTAGTCCCGGTTGGTAACACCAACCGGGACTAGAGAATGTTTTTTGAAAAAAAATGATTTTTTTTATGATTTCAAATTTCTGAATTATTTGACGATTTAATCTCTAATCACCCCTCATCACTGCTCATGTGTGGAGTACTTATTCCAAATTGTCTAACTTGCCGGCCGGTCACCCATCCTCTCACTACTACAGCCTGAGCACGCTTAACTTCTGACTTCTATTCCCCCTAGTTTCCAATTCTGCACTTGTTGTTTTCCTGACAATAGTAAGCTGTCAATCCTATTAACCCTCGAGAGTTTAGCTTGAGCATGAAGTCACACGTTTCACCATTTGAATTTGAAACTATTATTCTAAAAAAGAATAATTATCTAGTAACACTAATATTTCTTGAATTAGTAGTTTGACCAGATTTGACGAAATTTCAAAAAAACTAAAATATCTATTTAGTAACACTAATATTCTTGAATAATTATTTAGTAACACTAACATTTCTTGAATAAGTAGTTTGACCATAGCTTGACCACAGTTTGACCAGATTTAACCAAAATTAAAAAAACAAAAATTTGAGCATAACTTTTTTTAGTTTCGGAATTTGAGGATTCAAACAATTTGCAAAATGGCCTATGGTCGTCCAAATCGGAATCGGATTTTCGTGCTGAACATTTTGATATATTATACGTGTGTTTTCTACATTGTATGCAAAAGATATAGTCGTTATACTTTTCATAACACTTTTTTGCAAAACATGTCAAAATTTATGTTTTTAAATTTCCCTAAGTAGTAGATGTAGTAACATAACTACATCTCAAAGGATTTTGATTTTCGAAGTTTTTATCATTTTCTTTTTTTTTTGAAAACTGAAAAGGCGATACAGGAGGAGGTGTAGAGTTTGAAAATTGCAGAACCCCTTTAGTCCAGGTTGGGGCCACCAACCAGGACTAAAAGTTTAGACCCCTTTTGTCCCAGTTGGTGGTTGCAAACAGGACTAAAGGTCTAACCTATAGTCCAAATTTGTGTCACAAACTGGGACTAAAGGGGCTCCCGGGGCCCCGGCCTGACGCCAGCCTGTCACCACCCCTTTATTGCCGGTTTGTGACACAAACCGGGACAAGAGGTCACAAATGAACCGGGACTAATGCATAGTCGCTGGAACCGAGACTAATGAGGTAAACTTAAGGTCATTTTTCTACTACTGTGCATAGCCCCCAGCCCAGCTTCCGGCGTGAAAATATGGGGCAAGTTTTGCTCGCTTGGAGAGATGTGGAAGAACATGCCCCATCCTCCACCAGGGAAGGCGAGGTGATTCACCAGGGTGAGGTCCACCAGGAGCGGCCCACCCCTCCCAAGGTTGAAGGAGAGAAGTCACCGGCATGGGCTCCCACCAAGGGCTCGACCCATACCGAGGTCACGACCACCGAGGAGGACACGAATCGTACCCCGTCAACTGACACTACCGGGGAGACTCAAGCCCTTTCGCGGCAAACACCACCGCGTAATCCACTTGCCCTTGTCTCTTTATTTTTCTGGAATTGCTTCACTTCTAGGTCTCTCACTCAACGGCTTTGTGGTATCTTATCTTTGTTGCTTGTTGGTTTTATCTGTTGTTCCGTTGGTAGAAGAACCTGAGCTGCTAGAGGAAGTGGCCGGTATCGGGAATGATGTTGCAGAGGAAGCGGGAAAGATTGCTGCAGTGGAAGGCCATGAGCAGGCTGCCTGGGGTATTGATGACCCACAAGTATAGGGGACCTACCGTAGTCTTTTCGATCAGTAAGAGTGTCGAACCTAATGAGGAGCAAAAGGAAATGACAAGCGGTTTTCAGCAAGGTATTGCCTGCAAGCACTAAAATTATCGGTAACAGATAATTTTGAGATAAGATAATTCGTAACAGGTAACAAGTGACAAGTGCAACTAAGGTGCAACAAGGTGACCCAATCATTTTTGCAGCAAAGGGAAAGCCTTGAAAAACTCTTATATAAAGCAAAGTGCTCCCGAGGACGCATGGGATTTATTGTCAAGTTAGTTTTCATCATGCTCATATGATTCGCGTTTGTTACTTTGATAGTTTGATATGTGGGTGGACCCGTGCTTGGGTGTTGTCTTTACTTGGACAAGCCTCCCACTTATGATTAACCCCTCTCACAAGCATCTGCAACTACGAAAGAAGAATTAAGATAAATCTATCCATAGCATGAAACATACGGATCCAAATCAGCCCCTTACTAAGCAACGCATAAACTAGTGTTTAAGCTTCTGTCACTTTAGCAACCCATCATCCACTTATTACTTCCCAATGTCTACCCCTAGGCCCAAATAATGGTGAAGTGTCATTTAGTATACGTTCACATAACACCATTAGAGGAAAGACAACATACATCTCACCAAAATATTGAATGAATACCAAATTCACACGGTTACTTATAACAAGACTTCTCCCATGTCCTCAGGAACAAACGTAACTACTCACAAAGCATATTCATGTTCATAATCAAAGGAGTATTTGATAGCATCAAGGATCTGAACATATGATCTTCCACCAAATAAACCAAATAGCATCAACTACAAGGAGTAATCAACACTACTAGAAACCTACAAGTACCAATCTGAGGTTTTGAGGCAAAGATTGAATACAAGAGATGAACTAGGGTTTGAGAGGAGATGGTGCTGGAGAAGATGTTGATGAAGATTGACCCTCCCTCGATGTAAGAATCGTTGGTGATGATGATGGCTTTGATTTCCTCCTCCCGGAGGGATGTTTCCTCGCCAGAATAGCTCCGCTGGAGCCATAGATTGGTTCTGCCGAATTTTGGCCTCGAGACGATGAAGCTTCGTCCCGAAAGTTCTCACTTGATTTTTTTTCATGTCAAAATGCTTCATATAGCAGAAGATGGGCATCGGGACCTGCCAGGGGGGCCACAAGCCCTGGGGGCACGCCCTGGCGATAGGGTGTGCCCCCAGGCTTGTGGCCATCTGGTGGGTCCTCCTTTGGATTTTCTTTTCCCAATATTTTTTATATATTCCAAAATAATTCTTCGTTAATTTTCATGGCTTTTGGAGTTGTGCAGAATAGGCCACCTAGATTTGCTCCTTTCCGATCTAGAATTCCAGCTGCCGGCATTCTCCCTCTTAGTGTAAATCTTGCAAAATAAGAGAGAAAAGGCATAAGTATTGTACAATAATGTGAAATAATAGTCCATAATGCAATAATTATCAACATAAAAGCATGATGAAAAATGGACGTATTAGGTATCCATGAGTCCTTGGATAAGGTTGAGAAAACCCCGGCAGCACATCTAGTCTAGGCATAGCCATCGAGGAGAAGGCGCCCCTCCAATCCATGCGGCCTTTCCCTTTGAGATATCCTTTGGCTATGGCTCCTGTCGGGGCCGGATTTCGGGAACACAATATTCCAGAAATTAACCCCTAGTGTCATCACCAGCCCAGGATTACTGTTACTGGTGGACACATCCTTGTTACAGATTACCAAGCATTTACAAGAATTTGATACAAGACCATATAGGTCTACTGATACAACAATGACTCCGGTGGTGGATGAAGGAATTGGCTTGTGGATCTCCACATCGATGGGGCTCCATTCCCATAGGAACAGCTGACCCGGATAACTCCTATCCCGCGTGGCTATACTCCTAGGCTTCGCACGGACGTCACTGTGGTACTCCTTGTAGAACCCCTAACCTGACCAAGTAAATAGCCAGGGACAAGCCTGTGAGTACGTTTGAATGTACTCGCAAACATCATGGACAAATGATATAACAAATGCATCAAACAATTATACGGTCATGATGAAATAAACTATATGCATATGCTCATGATGGACTTATATTAAATGCATGCTGACAGGAATTAAAATATGGCATGGTGAATAATGGTTAGTGCAGGAAATAAATATTAGCATAAAAAAAAATATAAAAGAAATGCCGCTCGGTTGTCAAGTGACACCACGGTCGGTCTTGAAAAGAAATGCCAGTCGGGTGTCTAAAGGAGAAATCGGACGATACCATCCGAGAACTCAGGCAACGCCACGAAAGGACTTGAAAAGAAATGCCAGTCGGGTATCCACAAGAGTAGTGGCGTGACAGACCGCCTGACACTCGAGGGACGCCACAAAAGGGCTTGAAAATAAAAACGAATGTCCGGGGTAGACTAGCCAGCCCCTGAGACATTCTGGAAAGTAAAAATAATAGAAACGGGTTAGTCCACAATAGTAATCATATCATCCATAATATTCATAACAACACCAGTAGCAGTAAAAATTATCCTGCATAATACACCATGCTCAAATTTAAATTTATTTCCTCCGGAGACCGACTCTAAGACCGACACTTGACCAACCCAGACTGTAGTCCTTAACCACGGACACGGCTATTCGAATAGATACGACTCTGCAGAGGGTGTACTCTTTACCCACAAGTATAGGATTTCTTTAGTTAGTATCGGGACACTGACTAATTCCCATTATGGTCTTTGGGTTGAAAACACGCCTGACCAGCACACACCAGCTTAACTTTTCTGCTGCCAGGAATCACCCAGAACAACAGTTAAGTAAAACTCTAAGTGGGAAGGCTACAACCTCCAATAGCATGGGATCACTATTCAAACGCGCGGATTACAAGGGTACACTCCCTCTCGGCTACAATCGGAAACACCCATGCCCCCTTGACCCGATGACTGGATTTAGTCCAGGGCCCTGGAAACCCTCATCGTGGCCCTCTGTACGGTGTGTGCATGGAAAGGGGTTAACAACTTACTAAACCATACCTTACACGAGGCAGGGACAAGTGGTAGCACGAAACAAGTATGGAGGTTACCGGAACAAGACTCGATCTATGGTCGACTCAGGAGGCCTATAATTCCTGCAGTGGTTAGCACAACAAATTATTCTTTCAACCATATCATCAGGACAGGGCCACAACCCTTGCCTGCTTCCACATATAACTCATGACACCACCGTGTCAAATATGGCCCGTGCCCACCGGCACGTCCAAAACAGGAGCACAACCCTGGACTTTCACAATTTATGCATAACACAACTAGAGTAGAATGCATGCAAGAGAAAATATGCCCATGACCCTGCATGCACTACTAGCAATATGCAATTTAATTGAATTCAACATAGTCATGTTTATATTATTCTAGCAAATAGTTCACCATGCAATTATCATATCAAGTGTTCAAGATGCTTGCCTTGAGCATGCAGAAATATTGGGTGCACTCCAAAAGTTTGAAATATTCATCCCCCCTTCATTTCCTATTTTCAAAAATATCTAAATCACTACATAATCCAAAAACAGCACTAAAAAGTATTTCAAATATTTTTGAAATAAATACTAAAATAAACTAGGGAATGTTTAAGAAATAACAGAAAAAGAAATAATTTAATTAGAGCATATTTGAATTACTAATGGAATTACTAAGTGGAATATATGATTAAAAGTACTATTTAAAAGATTAAACAGAAACTATATATAGGAAAAAAAATGTTCACCTAATTTAAATAAACAGAGCATGATTTTAGAAACCTACAGAAATTTGAAATACCAATTTTAGAGTAGAAATGGCTACTATGGAATTATTTGCAAGCTGCTGGGAAAGATAAAAAGAAAGGACAGAATTGCGCCCTGAGCGCTGTTTAGCTCCACGGCGCCACTGGGCCGAGCCCAGTCATCTGGCTGCGGGGAGAGGTGCTGACGACGAAGGCGAAAAAGGGGAGTACGTTTCCCTCACGCGGAGACGGGCTTTGCGGAACCCGTGTCCACACACACAGCGTGCTGTGGGTCACTGACAGTGGGCCCGCCTGGCCCACTGGTCAGGTTTGACCACGGTCCACCCGCCCTTCTTCCTGGCGACAGAACGGGGCGGGACTCCGGCGATGTTTGCCGGCGAACGGCAGGGCCCCATGGCGAGCCGAGCCCACCGTTGAGTCCAGGAGGCCGAGGCGGTCCCATGGGTACCCTCCTTGGTCACCGGAGTAGACGGGGTCGCCGACGGCGAGCACACCCGAAGAGCTCCGGCGAGGCGATTTTGGGCGTTTCGCCCATGGTGGTTCCCGAGATAATTTGAAGGTGGGGATGGGTCGGTGGATGCTCAAGGAAGATTTTGGTGCAGAGAGTGGGGAGGGGAAGGCTCTGGAGGGGTGGTGAGCTTCGAGAGAGTGGCGGCGGCAGAGGCGGCCGGAGTCGAGGAAGATGGCTCCTCCGGTCGTCTTGCTTGCTCGGGGAGGCTTGGGATGGTTTGCTGGAGGAGGGGAGAGGTGGAGATGAGGAGCCGGGTGCTCGGGGCCCCTTTTTATAGGCGGGGAGAGGCCATGCCGCGGCTTCCCGAACGCGGACACGGTGGCAACGCCATTACTGCGCCGGCGAGGTGGTTGCGGCGAGGGCGGCGCGACGTGGCAAGCTACTGAGGGAAGCCACCGTCCAGGGGCTGAGCTGGCTGGCTCGGGGAGGTGCCAGGTATCTTGGACGGCGCCGTCCACGGGCGGACAGAGGCGGCGGCCATTTACGGCGGCGGGTGAGGCAGGTGAGGCCGGTGGGGTTCTGTGGGGACGGTGGCCGTCCATCTTAATGCCAGAGGGAGGCCGGTGGAGACAGTGGCCGTCCGCCATTAAGGCGAGGTGCGTTGGCTGGCTCAGTGCTGAGCCACGCGTCTCGGCAGAGACGTGGCGGAGCTGGGTTCGTCGGGCGGCGGCTCCGGTCGGCGTGGACGGTGCTAGAGGACAAACGGAGGTGTCGGCGAGCTTCGGGGTGGTCGAGCTGATCCAGGGGAAGATTAGGGTGAGAGGGGGGGGCAGCAGGGAGGCCACGCGTGGCGGTGCCGACGCCTGCCAAACGAGCGCTCTGCTCGTGCTCTGAGCATGCACACCAAGTGTTTGGCAAAATGCCGATGGCATCTACAGGCATTCGAACACGTTGCAACTTAGCAGGATGGTGCTTTAGGGCATGAGAGAGGTCATGGACATGCTGGTTTGGCCAAAAGTGCAAGTCTCTAATGCAGTTAAGAGAGAGGCCAATTTCCTGCCATGCCCACAGGGTGTTTGATGAAATGATAGGGCTACGTAGGGAGTTGTGTTGGGTGTGAAAATTGGCAGTATGATGCCTCATTGGATGATAGAGATGATGGTGGAGTTAGTTTGTGAAAAGAGAAAACTTGCTAATGCAAGTTTTACTGAAATTCAGTTTTGGACAGAAACTTCAGAGGGGTATTTGGTGGGTCTAAATGATGCTAATGGAGCTGATCTTCTGGGGTTAAGGTTTTGGTAAGGAGAACAAAAAGATGGCCAAGGCTCAGAACTTTTCGAGCAAGAAATAATGGGGTTGTAGTAGAAACCTAGAAAATGGACAGAAATAGAAATGAGGATGCTTCACTCAAATTTTGCAAAACATCACGTTGGGTTTTTGCACCAAAGTGACATATAGGCATCGTAAGACCTCTCAGAATTATGGTGGAATTTTTAGAGATTTATTTAAATTAGTTGTAGTGCAACAGAAGCATTTAAAACACTGCAAAAGCTATTAAAAGAATTTTCTAAGGAAAATTTTTATTATGAAAATAATTTCTAATGTTATCAAACAAATAATGAAATGACCCAAGATACAACCAGAGCCCACAAAATTATTTCCAAAAATTTACTATATGAAGAGAAGATTTTCTAAGACAGGAATAGAAAAGGCTCTGAAAATTATTAAAGAACCTAATATAATTCAAAATTTTATTTCTAGCCAAATTTTATTTAATAAAAATGTGGTTAAAATTTTGGGGTGTTACAAACTCTAACCCCCTTAGAAAAATCTCGTCCTCGAGATTTGTTAAGGGCGGAAGAATTAAAAAGCATACCACACAAACAAAACACTCATATGAAAAATGCAAACAGGGCAATACATTCATGACATCCAAACAAAACAAGATCACATCATGCAAACAAACACTACACGCTATGCCAACGCACTCACGACCGTCTACGGTCCGAAAACGAGATTTACGGGGTCAAGCGGAAGGCTTCCCGGTGTTGGAACACATCCTTCTACTTCCGGAGGGAGTGGAGGAAGTTGAGGGAGCAAACGAAGAACGTGTCCCTCCTGAGTTGGCAGAGGGGGTCCGCCAATGGCGATCCGGGGATTCAGAACAGCAAGGTAGTGGAGATACTCCAGTATTTGCTGGGTGAAACGCTCCTGGGCCATCACATATTGAATGAGATAGACCAGGGCTGGATCGCTCTCCGCACGTCCACAGCGGAACGTAGCTTCTGTTCCAAAAGCAGCGTGGCTTGGGAAATAGCAGTATTCTCTTGTGCTGGCACAAGGTACCGCAAATCGAAGACGGGTAACTGCTTCATACGCAGCAGACTCAATGGCCATGCCTGGCGTTGGCATGGATCTCCCGATGAAAATCACATAGGGAGGGCCTTGGTTTAAATCTGCTGGTGGAATATGTACAGCTGCCCAGTATTTTGAGAGATCAGGAGTGATTCTTGATTTGAATAGCTCATACAGGGGTGGATGGGTGGAGCCAAGAGTATTGCGGGTAAAATCCCACAATAACATAACAAAACTACCAGGTCTTGCATCGGGGGTCCTCAGATAAGCTCCGGGGTGAGACATGGATGGATGAATGGAAAAGGCAGTGCTTGATGCTGATGGTTGCTGGTGTGGAAAAATGAGCGTGGCCTCTTATAGAGAGCCTGGGTCATGAAACATGAAATGGTGCCGGTACGACTGAGACACCGACTCTGGCGCGGGGCTGTCTGAGTCAAAGTCTCAGGCCTCAATCCCCAAAAGAAAAGTGACATGTTACTGTGCGTGTCGGTTAGGGGTCACGTCTAGAATTTACTCTGCAACCACTCATCAAGCAATTTACGCCAAAACACATATACTATTAGATGGTGACACACAGGGGGTCTACAAACTCACTACGCCACACACCAGCTACTGCGGGACTAAAGGAAAAACCGAGCCACTAGGGCTTGATAACAATTCTGGTGGACTCAGTCCACCTGGTTGATATCTAGCCGGGCGCGTCTTGCGGATGCCGAGTCCTCTCCGGGTGCTTCCGCGTCGGAGCTGGCCGGGGTAGGATGGGGAGCTACAGGGCTGGAGTAGCGGTGGTGGCCTTCGCGGGGTGTCGAGGTCACCGTCCCATTGGAGTAGGCCTCCAAGAGACGACGGAGATTTCCGGGTGAGGCGATGGCATTGCCCGGGTAGGTGACATGGTCAGAGCTTGGGGGCTCAACCGGCCTTCCAAGCAGCATTATCGGGGTGTCGGGGGCGGGTGCGGCTTCGCTCCTTGCCGGGGTTAGGAGAGCGAGCGTCCTGCGGGTCTCAATCAGGTCAAGAGTGACCTGATCAAATAGTGCCTCTTGCGCTCTCAGGTAGCGCACCAGATGCACCAGGGCAGGATCCGACTCATGGTCTCCGCTGGCGACCTGGGTCGGGCTACCATAGCCTTCACGACTAGGGTAGTAGTAGAAGGAGCGGCAGTTGACCCTTGGCGACAGGTGCCGAAGATGAACTATAGCCTCTCGGGCTGCAAGTTGGATGGCTTGGGGTTCGTCGGAGGTCGTCCTCCCGGTGAATCGGTAGGGACGCTCTGATGTGGTGCCCCTTCCGTAGAGGTGCACCGCGGCCCAGAAGTGATGGATGGAGTTACTCGTGTGCTCTTGGTACACGACATATTCCGGCGGCTCGGCGATGCCAAAGACACGACGGGTGAGATTGGCGAGGATGGTTACGAAGCCTTCAAGCTCGACTGCGGTGGTCTCGTTGTGCACGAGGGGGCCTGGCATCTTGGTGGTTGGATATCGAACTGGGAATGAGGCTGTGATGTGTTGAGTTTGGGGTAAGGCTTCCTTTATAAGTCAGCCGAGTCTTCCATCGCACGCTTGTGGATGGGAAAGCTCAGGTGTTGGCACAGGCACACGGCCTATGGATAGACTGATAGGTTGGGCACCGGCTATCAAAAGATGTCGGTTGCCACTATGGATGGGATAGACTTGACCGTGGACAGGAAAAGTTGTGGATGGTGTGGAAGCCTAGGGATGGTGACCGGGCTAAGATAGGATTAGCCAATGGTCAGCCTGGCTCTGATACCAAGGCTGTCGGGGCCGGATTTCGGGAACACAATATTCCAGAAATTAACCCCTAGTGTCATCACCAGCCCAGGATTACTGTTACTGGTGGACACATCCTTGTTACAGATTACCAAGCATTTACAAGAATTTGATACAAGACCATATAGGTCTACTGATACAACAATGACTCCGGTGGTGGATGAAGGAATTGGCTTGTGGATCTCCACATCGATGGGGCTCCATTCCCATAGGAACAGCTGACCCGGATAACTCCTATCCCGCGTGGCTATACTCCTAGGCTTCGCACGGACGTCACTGTGGTACTCCTTGTAGAACCCCTAACCTGGCCAAGTAAATAGCCAGGGACAAGCCTGTGAGTACGTTTGAATGTACTCGCAAACATCATGGACAAATGATATAACAAATGCATCAAACAATTATACGGTCATGATGAAATAAACTATATGCATATGCTCATGATGGACTTATATTAAATGCATGCTGACAGGAATTAAAATATGGCATGGTGAATAATGGTTAGTGCAGGAAATAAATATTAGCATCGAAAAAAAAATATATAAAAGAAATGCCGGTCGGTTGTCAAGTGACACCACGGTCGGTCTTGAAAAGAAATGCCAGTCGGGTGTCTAAAGGAGAAATCGGACGATACCATCCGAGAACTCAGGCAACGCCACGAAAGGACTTGAAAAGAAATGCCAGTCGGGTATCCACAAGAGTAGTGGCGTGATAGACCGCCTGACACTCGAGGGACGCCACAAAAGGGCTTGAAAATAAAAACGAATGTCCGGGGTAGACTAGCCAGCCCCTGAGACATTCTGGAAAGTAAAAATAAGAGAAACGGGTTAGTCCACAATAGTAATCATATCATCCATAATATTAATAACAACACCAGTAGCAGTAAAAATTTTCCTGCATAATACACCATGCTCAAATTTAAATTTATTTCCTCCGGAGACCGACTCTAAGACCGACACTTGACCAACCCAGACTGTAGTCCTTAACCGCGGACACGGCTATTCGAATAGATACGACTCTGCAGAGGGTGTACTCTTTACCCACAAGTATAGGATTTCTTTAGTCAGTATCGGGACACTGACTAATTCCCATTATGGTCTTTGGGTTGAAAACACGCCTGACCAGCACACACCAGCTTAACTTTTCTGCTGCTAGGAATCACCCAGAACAACAGTTAAGTAAAACTCTAAGTGGGAAGGCTACAACCTCCAATAGCATGGGATCACTATTCAAACGCGCGGATTACAAGGGTACACTCCCTCTCGGCTACAACCGGAAACACCCATGCCCCCTTGACCCGATGACTGGATTTAGTCCACTGCCCTGGAAACCCTCATCGTGGCCCTCTGTACGGTGTGTGCATGGAAAGGGGTTAACAACTTACTAAACCATACCTTACCCGAGGCAGGGATAAGTGGTAGCACGAAACAACTATGGGGGTTACCGGAACAAGACTCGATCTATGGTCGACTCAGGAGGCCTATAATTCCTGCAGTGGTTAGCACAACAAATTATTCTTTCAACCATATCATCAGGACAGGGCCACAACCCTTGCCTGCTTCCACATATAACTCATGACACCACCGTGTCAAATATGGCCCGTGCCCACCGGCACGTCCAAAACAGGAGCACAACCCTGGACTTTCACAATTTATGCATAACACAACTAGAGTAGAATGCATGCAAGAGAAAATATGCCCATGACCCTGCATGCACTACTAGCAATATGCAATTTAATTGAATTCAACATAGTCATGTTTATATTATTCTAGCAAATAGTTCACCATGCAATCATCATATCAAGTGTTCAAGATGCTTGCCTTGAGCATGCAGAAATATTGGGTGCACTCCAAAAGTTTGAAATATTCATCCCCCCTTCATTTCCTATTTTCAAAAATATCTAAATCACTACATAATCCAAAAACAGCACTAAAAAGTATTTCAAATATTTTTGAAATAAATACTAAAATAAACTAGGGAATGTTTAAGAAATAACAGAAAAAGAAATAATTTAATTAGAGCATATTTGAATTACTAATGGAATTACTAAGTGGAATATATGATTAAAAGTACTATTTAAAAGATTAAACAGAAACTATATATAGGAAAAAAAATGTTCACCTAATTTAAATAAACAGAGCATGATTTTAGAAACCTACAGAAATTTGAAATACCAATTTTAGAGTAGAAATGGCTACAATGGAATTATTTGAAAGCTGCTGGGAAAGATAAAAAGAAAGGACAGAATTGCGCCCTGAGCGCTGTTTAGCTCCACGGCGCCACTGGGCCGAGCCCAGTCATCTGGATGCGGGGAGAGGTGCTGACGACGAAGGCGAAAAAGGGGAGTACGTTTCCCTCACGCGGAGACGGGCTTTGCGGAACCCGTGTCCACACACACAGCGTGCTGTGGGTCACTGACAGTGGGCCCGCCTGGCCCACTGGTCAGGTTTGACCATGGTCCACCCGCCCTTCTTCCTGGCGACAGAACCGGGCGGGACTCCGGCGATGTTTGCCGGCGAACGGCAGGGCCCCACGGCGAGCCGAGCCCACCGTTGAGTCCAGGAGGCCGAGGCGGTCCCATGGGTACCCTCCTTGGTCACCGGAGTAGACGGGGTCGCCGACGGCGAGCACACCCGAAGAGCTCCGGCGAGGCGATTTTGGGCGTTTCGCCCATGGTGGTTCCCGAGATAATTTGAAGGTGGGGATGGGTCGGTGGATGCTCAAGGAAGATTTTGGTGCAGAGAGTGGGGAGGGGAAGGCTCTGGAGGGGTGGTGAGCTTCGAGAGAGTGGCGGCGGCAGAGGCGGCCGGAGTCGAGGAAGATGGCTCCTCCGGTCGTCTTGCTTGCTCGGGGAGGCTTGGGATGGTTTGCTGGAGGAGGGGAGAGGTGGAGATGAGGAGCCGGGTGCTCGGGGCCCCTTTTTATAGGCGGGGAGAGGCCATGCCGCGGCTTCCCGAACGCGGACACGGTGGCAACGCCATTACTGCGCCGGCGAGGTGGTTGCGGGGAGGGCGGCGCGACGTGGCAAGCTACTGAGGGAAGCCACCGTCCAGGGGGTGAGCTGGCTGGCTCGGGGAGGTGCCAGGTATCTTGGACGGCGCCGTCCACGGGCGGACAGAGGCGGCGGCCATTTACGGCGGCGGGTGAGGCAGGTGAGGCCGGTGGGGTTCTGTGGGGACGGTGGCCGTCCATCTTAATGCCAGGGGGAGGCCGGTGGAGACAGTGGCCGTCCGCCATTAAGGCGAGGTGCGTTGGCTGGCTCAGAGCTGAGCCACGCGTCTCGGCAGAGACGTGGCGGAGCTGGGTTCGTCGGGCGGCGGCTCCGGTCGGCGTGGACGGTGCTAGAGGACAAACGGAGGTGTCGGCGAGCTTCGGGGTGGTCGAGCTGATCCAGGGGAAGATTAGGGTGAGAGGGGGGGGGCAGCAGGGAGGCCACGCGTGGCGGTGCCGACGCCTGCCAAACGAGCGCTCTGCTCATGCTCTGAGCATGCACACCAAGTGTTTGGCAAAATGCCGATGGCATCTACAGGCATTCGAACACGTTGCAACTTAGCAGGATGGTGCTTTAGGGCATGAGAGAGGTCATGGACATGCTGGTTTGGCCAAAAGTGCAAGTCTCTAATGCAGTTAAGAGAGAGGCCAATTTCCTGCCATGCCCACAGGGTGTTTGATGAAATGATAGGGCTACGTAGGGAATTGTGTTGGGTGTGAAAATTGGCAGTATGATGCCTCATTGGATGATAGAGATGATGGTGGAGTTAGTTTGTGAAAAGAGAAAACTTGCTAATGCAAGTTTTACTGAAATTCAGTTTTGGACAGAAACTTCAGAGGGGTATTTGGTGGGTCTAAATGATGCTAATGGAGCTGATCTTCTGGGGTTAAGGTTTTGGTAAGGAGAACAAAAAGATGGCCAAGGCTCAGAACTTTTCGAGCAAGAAATAATGGGGTTGTAGTAGAAACCTAGAAAATGGACAGAAATAGAAATGAGGATGGTTCACTCAAATTTTGCAAAACATCACATTGGGTTTTTTGCACCAAAGTGACATATAGGCATCGTAAGACCTCTCAGAATTATGGTGGAATTTTTAGAGATTTATTTAAATTAGTTGTAGTGCAACAGAAGCATTTAAAACACTGCAAAAGCTATTAAAAGAATTTTCTAAGGCAAAATTTTATTATGAAAATAATTTCTAATGTTATCAAACAAATAATGAAATGACCCAAGATACAACCAGAGCCCACAAAATTATTTCCAAAAATTTACTATATGAAGAGAAGATTTTCTAAGACAGGAATAGAAAAGGCTCTGAAAATTATTAAAGAACCTAATATAATTCAAAATTTTATTTCTAGCAAAATTTTATTTAATAAAAATGTGGTTAAAATTTTGGGGTGTTACAGCTCCTCGACCTTCCCCGAGCAAACTGGCACATGTCCTTGCCTGATCTGGTCCTGATACTCCTGGATTAACTCTCTCTGCGGATGCGAACCTTGATGAAGAGATCAAACGCATACTGACATCGCTGTCCCGAGAAGCCGATGAAGTTGATGACTCTGCAGACTGTGCCAAGGCCTTGGCTTTTCTGGAGTCCATGGCCACATGTTTCAATGACGTGTAGAGCAGGTACAACTCCAACTGGCAGGCAATCAAGGAGGAGCGCAGTTCAGCAGGAAGGGTGGATCAGCAGTTATAGGACAAGGGTAATGAGTTGCGCGTGTGGTACAACCAACATTTCCTTTCTCTCAAGAGGCAGTATGAGACACTAGCTATGGCCAAGGAGGACATCACATCACAGGAGACTCGGCTGGCAGAGCGCATAGCAGTTCTGGACGGCAGAGTGGACTAAGGACTGGAAGACAGCCACGGAGCCACTCTCAGCATGCTGGCCCTTGATTTTGCGGCCCAACTGATTAAGATGACTGACGAGCTCGCTGTCAAGAATGAATTTGAGCATCAAGTGGGCAAGCTGGCGGAGGACCGTGCCGGGCGAAACAAGGAGATCATGGCCCTCAAAGAGTAAGCACAGAAAGCAAGGACCTTTTTGGCAGAGGTGCAATCGCAGCTTTCCTCCAAGAGCGAGGACCTTGATACTGCCAACGGTGCTATCTATGACATGAAGGAGAGGCTCGGTTCCTTGCAAAGGGAAATTGAGTCTATCGGGGCTCGTGATAAGCTGTTGTTGTCAGACATGAACAAGGCAAGGACCCTCCAAATAGATTCATAAGACAGACTAGAAAACCAAGTTTAATAGCATGACCTATGGATCAAGAGCTTGGTGGATATCACGGAATGCCATCCTTCCCAGATCACGAAAACAAGCATGAACAGCTGGGTCTTCTCCGTCAGCCAGCACGAAGTCCCAAGTGTTAAGCTGACGCTTTTCTTCGAGGGCTTGATCATGGGACTGAAGACGTACGAGGACGACAGGGACACGTGCTTTGCTGACGAGTCCCGGAAGATTTCTCGCGACGCTCTCTTCCTGGTCTTGAGTGATACGTCTCCAACGTATCTATAATTTTTGATTGTTCCATGCTATTATATATGATGTTTTAGATGTTTAATGGGCTTTATCATACACTTTTATATTATTTTTGGGACTAACCTATTAACCCAAAAGCCCATTGCAGATTGCAGTTTTTTTGCCTATTTCAGGGTTTCGCAGAAAAGGAATATCAAACGGAGTCCAAATAGAATGAAACCTTCGGGAGAGTTATTTTTGGAACGATATCTTCATGAGAGACTTGAGCACCAAGGCAAAGGAGACATGTGGTGCCCACGAGGGTCCAGGGCGTGCCCCTTGGGCGCGCCCCCACCCTCGTGGGCCCCATGTTGCTCCACCGACGTACTTCTTCCTCCTATATATACCAATGTACCTTGAAAACATCGAGGCAACAGAGAAAACCCTAATTCCACCTCTGCAACCTTCTGTTCCCGTGAGATCCCATCTTGGGGCCTGTTTCGGAGCTCCACCAGAGGGGGGATCTTCCACGGAGTGCTTCTACATCAACACCATCGCCTCACCATGAGTTGTGAGTAGTTTACCACAGACCTTCGGGTCCATAGTTAATACCTAGATGGCTTCTTCTCTCTTTTAGGATCTCAATACCAAGTTCTCCTCGATCTTCGAGGAGATCAATTCGATGTAATCTTTTTGCGGTGTGTTTGTCGAGATCCGATGAATTGTGGGTTTGTGATCAAGATTATCTATGAGAAATATTTGGTTCTTTTCTGAATTCTTCTATGTATGATTATAATATCCTTGCAAGTCTCTTCGAATTATCGGTTGCTTTGGCCTACTAGATCTATAGTTCTTGCAATGGAAGAAGTGCTTGGCTTTGGGTTCAATCTTGCAGTGTCCTTTCCCAGTGACAGTAGGGGCAGCAAGGCACGTATTGTATTGTTGCCATAGAGGATAAAAAGATGGGGTTTATATCATATTGCTTCAGCTTATCCCTCTAAATCGTGTCATCTTGCTTAAAGCATTACGCAGTTCTAACGAACTTAATACTCTAGATGCATGCTGGATAGCGGTGATGTGTGGAGTAATAATAGTAGATGCAGAATCGTTTCGGTCTACTTGTCCTGGACGTGATGCCTATATATAATGATCATGCCTAGATATTCTCATAATTATTCGCTTTTCTATCAATTGCTCGACAGTAATTTGTTCACCGACCGTAGAATTCTGCTATCATAAGAGAAGCCACTAGTGAAACCAATGGCCCCCGGGTCTATTCTCACAATATCCATCTACAATCTACTTTACTTTGCTATTTTTACTTTCGGTTCTTATATCCAAAAATACCAAAAATATCAAACTATCCTATCTATCAGATCTCACTTTCGTAAGTGACCGTAAAGGAATTGACAACCCCTTATCGCGTTGGCTGCGAAGTTCTTATTTGTTTGTGCAGGTGCGAGGGACTCGCGCGTGGTCTCCTACTGGTTTGATACCTTGGTTCTAAAAAACTGAGGGAAATACTTACGCTACTGTGCTGCATCACCCTTTCCTCTTCGAGGGAATACAACGCAAGCTCGAGAAGTAGCAAGACGAATTTCTGGCGCCATTGCCAGGGAGGCTTACACAAAAGTCATATACCAAGTACCTATCACAAACCCTTATCCTTCGCATTACATTTTTTTCCTCTGGTTTTCCTCTCCCCCACTTCACCCTTGCCGTTTTATTTGCACTTCTTTTTGCCATGTGTTTACCATTCGCTTGCTTCTTGTTTTCTTGTGTGTTGGATTGCTTGCTGATTACTATGGCTCAGAACAATACCAAATTGTGTGACTTCTCCAATACCAACAATAATGATTTTATTAGCACTCCGATTGCTCCTATTACCGATGCTGAATCTTGTGAGATCAATGCTGCTCTGTTGAATCTTGTTATGAAAGATGAATTTTCCGGCCTTCCTAGTGAAGATGCCGCTACCCATCTGAACAACTTTGTTGATTTGTGTGATATGCAAAAGAAGATGGATACGGATAACGATATTGTTAAATTGAAGTTATTTCCGTTTTCACTTAGAGATCGTGCTAAAACTTGGTTTTCCTCTTTGCCTAGAAATAGTATTGATTCGTGGAATAAGTGCAAAGATGCTTTTATCTCTAAGTATTTTCCCCCTGCTAAGATTATCTCTCTTAGAAATGATATTATGAATTTTAAGCAACTAGATCATGAGCATGTTGCACAAGCTTGGGAGAGAACGAAATTAATGATACGTAATTGCCCTACACATGGTTTGAACTTATGGATGACTATACAAAACTTTTATGCTGGCTTGAATTTTTCTTCTAGAAATCTTTTAGATTCGGCCGCAGGAGGCACTTTCATGGAAACTAACTTAGGAGAAGCTACCAAACTCCTAGATAATATTATGGTTAATTATTCTCAATGGCACACCGAAAGATCTACTATTAAAAAAGTGCATGCTATTGAAGAGATTAGTGTTTTGAGTGGAAAGATGGATGAACTTATGAAATTATTTGCAACTAAGAGTGCTTCTTCTGATCCTAATGATATGCCTTTACACACGTTGATTGAAAATAATAATGAATCTTTGGATGTGAATTTTGTTGGTAGAAATAATTTTGGTAACAATGCTTATAGAGGAAACTTTAATCCTAGGCCTTTTCCTAGTAATTCCTCTAATAATTATGGTAATTCCTACAATAACTCTTATGGAAAGATTCCTTCTGAATTTGAAACTAGTGTTAAAGCTTTAATGAATTCGCAAAAGAATTTCAATGCTTTGCTTGAAGAAAAATTGCTTAAGATTGATGAATTGGCTAGAAGTGTGGATAGAATTACTCTTGATGTTAATTCTTTGAAACTTAGATCTATTCCACCTAAGCATGATATCAACGAGTCTCTCAAAGCCATGAGAATTTCCATTGATGAATGCAAAGAAAGAACCGCTAGGATGCGTGCTAAAAAAGAGTGCTTTATGAAAGCGTGTTATTCTAGTTATCATGAAAATAAAGATGAACATATGTAAGTTATTTATGTGTCTCCTATTAGATTCTTGTTTTCTAGTATGAATCTTTATAAAGATGGGACTGGAGATGAGTCTACTTTAATTAAAAGGCGTCCCAATGATTCGGAGTTTTTAGGTCTTGATGCTAAAATTATTAAAAGTGGGATTGAAGAGATTAAAACTTTGCATAGTGATGAACCCACTACTTTGGATTTCAAGGGATTCAATTATGATAATTGCTCTTTGATAGATTGTATTTCCTTGTTGCAATCCGTACTAAATTCTCCGCACGCTTATAGTCAAAAATAAAGCTTTTACCAAACACATAGTTGATGCTTTGATGCAATCTTATGAAGAAAAACTTGAACTAGAAGTTTCTATCCCTAGAAAGCTTTATGATGAATGGGAACCTACTATTAAATTAAAATTAAGGATCATGAATGCTTTGCTTTGTGTGATTTGTTAGGTTTCCATGAGCTTGATGATTGTTCTTTAAATTTGCATCTTGCGGATTCTACTATTAAGAAACCTATGGCAAGGATTAATGATGTTCTTATTGTTGCCAATAGGAATTATGTGCCCGTAGATTACATTGTTCTTGATATAGATTGCAATCCTTCATGTCCTATTATTCTTGGTAGACCTTTCCTTAGAATGATTGGTGCAATTATTGATATGAAGGAAGGAAAGTATTAGATTCCAATTTCTGTTAAGGAAAGGCACGGAACACTTTCCTAAAAAGAATATCAAATTACCTTATGAATCCATTATGAGAGCCACTTATTGATTGCCTTCCAAAGATGGCAATACCTTGATCTATCCTTGTATCATGCCTAGCTAGGACGTTAAACAAATAGCGCTCGTTGGGAGGCAACCCAATTTTATTTTCTATGTTTTTTCTTCTGTTTAGGAATAAATTTTGCATCTAGCCTCTGTTTAGATGTGGTTGTGTGTTTTAATTAGTGTTTGTGCCAATTATAACCTTTGGGAAGACATGTGTGAAGTTTATATGATCATGCTGTAAAAAACAGAAACGTTAGCGCTCACGAGAATAGTCACCAGATTTTACTGGAGAGTGACAGAGGCGAGGGGCCCGATCTTTCGATGGGATGGTAACTATCGATTTGGTGGAGACGACTTTGACGATCCGACTACAAACGTGCACGACGTTGCGCCTTAGCAATCGCTAAACCAATCTCCAGGGGTTACTGACGATGCCAAAAGCACAATCAGCCTGACCACGAAGGTCTATTCCTGCATGCAATCGAAGAACAAGCAAGAATATGATAAAGCAATCTGAATATTGCAAATATAGATGAAGTATTGATAAAGATGGGGATCCGTAAGCGGTCTTGGTCTGGTCGTTGGACACAAACGAAGTACACGAAGTTGCAATGGCTAACTTTTGACTAAACAAATCCCAAAGAAAAAGCTACTAGATGGATCTACTTATATAGGAGCAAGGGGTGGCGGCCAAGGAGGTGGAAGGACGTCCCAAGGCAGCCTAAAACTAACCCTAGGTCGTACAAGGCTCATGGGCCCAAGTAGAGGTGATGTAACACCTTTGGACTTGTAGTTTGACTCGGATTCTGCTGCAGTGTCAGATTGTTTCGTCGGTATCTCAACGCTCCGGACGAATTTGATGGTGAATCCAATTGGGTTAGAAAGTGTACGAAATCTAGTTTCCAACAAAAAAAGAATCACCCAATTCGGAGTCCATATGAAGGAGTTCTTGGCGTTTTGATTCAGGTATGTCTGTGCAGTCCGAATCTGGATGCAGAACGTGAGAGACTTGGACTCTATCTTCTCTTGGCCCAAAAGTGACGTGAGAGTTTTTGAACAGCACCTAAACTTTTGTTTTTCCCTTATCTTCATATGTGGATTGTACAAATGTCTCATACACCTGGAATTAGACATGGCACAAAAGTCTGTGAAGTATTTTTGTCCTGGATGACATAAATAAATTGTTGCATAGTTTGCATTAGAAATCACCTCACAAATATACATGTATGCAATATTTTTGGTTGTATCCAATGTAGTCATGTCCTCATCAGAGAGTGCTATTTAGTTGACTCTTTTTGCAGATGATTAATAGACAAATTCCTCACGTTTACCAATTTATTTCAATTTTTTTACTTAAAGAAGTATTCGAAAGTTACAGATTACTACATACTGTTCTGTTTTTGACAGATTCTATTTTTCGTGTGTTGTTTGCTTATTTTGATTAATCTATGTGCAGTATTGAGGAGTATGAATCATAGAGAAGTTGGAATACAATAGGTTTAACACCAATATAAACAAAGAATGAGTTCATTACAGTATCTTTGTGTGGTGGTTTGTTTTCTTATACTAACGGAGCTCACGAGATTTTTGGCTAAGTTTTGTGTTGTGAAGTTTTCAAGTTTTGAGTATGGCTTTGATGGACTATGGAACAAAGAGTGGCAAGACCCTAAGACTGGGGATGCCCAAGGCACCCTAAGGTAAAATTCAAGGACAACCAAAATCCTAAGCTTGGGGATGCCCCGGGAAGGCATCCCCTCTTTTGTCTTCATCTATCGGTAACTATACTCGGGACTATATTTTTATTCACCACATGATATGTGTTTTGCTTGGAGCGTAGTGTATGATTTGAGTCTTTGCTTGTTAGTTTGCCACAATAATCCTTGCTGGACACACCTTTTAGAGCGAGATAAATATGTCCTAGAATTTGTTAGAACACTCTATGTGCTTCACTTATATCTTTTGAGCTAAATAGTTTTGCTCTAGTGCTTCACTTATATCTTTTAGAGCACGGTGGTGATTTTATTTTGTAGAAATTGTTGATCTCTCATGATTCACTTATATCCTTTTGAGATTCTTTTAGAACAGCATGGTAATGTGCTTTGGTTATAAAACTAGTCCTAATATGATAGGTATCCATGATGAATGTAGTAAAAACTTTCATACAAAGTGCATCGAGTATGATGAGAAGTTTCATACTTGATGATTGTTTTGAGATATGAGGATGGTGATATTAGAGTCATGCTAGTGGAGTAATTATGAATTTGAGAAATACTTCTGTTAAAGTTTGTGATTCCCGTAGCATGCACGTATGGTGAACCGCTATGTGACGAAGTTAGAGCATGAGGTATTTGTAGAGTGTCTTCCTTTGTGTGGAGGTCGGGGGCGCACGATGGTTAACTCCTACCAACCTCCCCCCTAGGAGCATGCGTTGATTGCATTATTTTGATGACTCATAAATTTTTTCAATAAGTATATGAGTTCTTTATGACTAATGTTGAGTCCATGGATTATACACACTCTCACCCTTCCACCATTGATAGCCTCTCTTGTACCGCGCAACTTTCGCCGGTATCATACACCCACTATATACCTTCCTCAAAACAGCCACCATATACCTTCCTCAAAACAGCCACCATACCTACCTATCATGGCATTTCCATAGCCTTCCAAGATATATTGCCACGCAACTTTCCACCGTTCTGTTCATATGACACGCTTCATGTTGTCATATTGCCATGCATGATCATGTAGTTGACATCGTATTTGTGGCAAAGCCACCATGCATAATTTTTCATACATGTCACTCTTGATTCATTGCACATCCCGGTACACTGCTGGAGGCATTCATATAGAGTCATACTTTGTTCTAGTATCGAGTTGTAAATCAATATAAGTGTGATGATCATCATTATTAGAGCATTGTCCCAAAGAAAAAAAAAGAAAAAAGTAAAAAAAAAGAAGGA
This sequence comes from Secale cereale, assembly GCA_902687465.1. Taxonomy (NCBI): domain Eukaryota; kingdom Viridiplantae; phylum Streptophyta; class Magnoliopsida; order Poales; family Poaceae; genus Secale; species Secale cereale. The sequence goes on along the minus strand of LR738712.1, from coordinate 318,355,696 downwards.
AAGACCAAGAAAAAGAAAGGCCCAAAAAAGAAAAAAAAAGAAAAAAAGAAAGAAAAGGGACAATGCTACTATCTTTTTTCCACACTTGTGCTTCTAAGTTGCACCTTGTTCTTCATGATAAAGAGTCTCATGTTTAGTCACTTTCATATGCTAGTGGAAATTTTCATTATAGAACTTGGCTTGTATATTCCAATGATGGGCTTCCTCAAATGCCCTATGTCTTCGTGAGCAAGCAAGCTGGATGCACACCCACTTTGTTTCTTTTGTTGAGCTTTCATACATTTATAGATCTAGTGCATCCGTTGAATGGCAATCCCTACTCACTCACATTGATATCTATTGATGGGCATCTCCACAGCCTAGTCGATGTGAGACTATCTTCCCCCTTTTTGTCATCTCCACAACCACCACTCTATTCCACCTATAGTGCTATATCCATGGCTCACACTCATGTATTGCATGAAAGTTGAAAGGTTTGAAAAAATTGAGTATGAAAACAAGTGCTTGGCTGAAACGGGGGTTGTGCATGATATGTATATTTTTTGTGATGAAAAGGGAGCATAGCCAGACTATATTATTTTGTAGGGATAACTTTCTTTGGCCATGTTATTTGGAGAAGACATGATTGCTTTGTTAAGTATGCTTGAAGTATTATTATTTCTTATGTCAATATAGACTTTTTTCTTGAATCTTTTGGATCTGAACATTCATGCCAAAATAAAGAAATTACATTGAAAATTATGTTGGTTAGCATTCCACATGAAAAAATTTGTGTTTATCATTTACCTACTTGAGGACGAGCAGGAATTAAGCTTGGGGATGCTTGATACGTCTCCAACGTATCTATAATTTTTTATTCTTCCATGCTATTATATATGATGTTTTGGATGTATAATGAGCTTTATCATACACTTTTATATTATTTTTGGGACTAACCTATTAACCCAAAAGCCCAGTGCAGATTGTTGTTTTTTGCCTATTTCAGGGTTTCGAAGAAAAGGAATATCAAACGGAGTCCAAACGGAATGAATCCTTTGGGAGAGTTATTTTTGGAACGATATCTTCACGAGAGACTTGAGCACGAAGGCAGTGGAGACACGTGGTGCCCACGAGGGTCCAGGGCGCGCCCCCTCCCCCTGGACGTGCCCCCACCCTCGTGGGCCTCGTGTTGCTCCACCGACGTACTTCTTCCTCCTATATATACCCATGTACCTTCAAAACATCGAGGCAACAAAGAAAACACTAATTCCACCGCCGCAACCTTCTGTTCCCGTTAGATCCCATCTTGGGGCCTGTTCCGGAGCTCCACCGGAGGGGGGGGGGTCTTCCATGGAGTGCTTCTACATCAACACCATCGCCTCACCATGAGTTGTGAATAGTTTACCACCGACCTTCGGGTCCATAGTTACTACCTAGATGGCTTCTTCTCTCTTTTTGGATCTCAATACCAAGTTCTCCTCGATCTTCGAGGACATCTATTCGATGTAATATTTTTGCGGTGTGTTTGTCGAGATCCAATGAATTGTGGGTTTATGATCAAGATTATCTATGAGAAATATTTGGTTCTTTTCTGAATTCTTTTGTGTATGATTATAATATCCTTGCAAGTATCTTCAAATTATTGGTTTGGTTTGTCATACTAGATCTATAGTTCTTGGAATGCGAGAAGTGCTTGGCTTTGGGTTCAATCTTGCGGTGTCCTTTCCCAGTGACAGTAGGGGCAGCAAGGCACGTATTGTATTGTTGCCATCAAGGATAAATGGATGGGGTTTATATCATATTGATTGAGTTTATCCCCCTACATCATGTCATCTTTCTTGAAGCATTACTCTGTTCTTATGAACTTAATACTTTAGATGCATGCTGGATAACGGTCGATGTGTGGAGTAATAGTAGTAGATGCAGAATCATTTCGGTCTACTTGTCTCGGACATGATGCCTATATATAATGATCATGCCTAGATATTCTCATAATTATTCGCTTTTCTATCAATTGCTCGACATTAATTTGTTCGCCCACCGTAGAATTCTTCTATCATGAGAGAAGCCACTAGTGAAACCTATGTCCCAGGGCCTATTCTCAACATATCAATCTACAATCTACTTTACTTTGTTGTTTTTACTTTCAGTTCTTATATCCAAAAATTCCAAAAAAATCAAACTATCCTATCTATCAGATCTCACTTTCGTAAGTGACCGTAAAGTGATTGACAACCCCTTATCGCGTTGGCCGCGAAGTTCTTATCTGTTTGTGCAGGTGTGAGAGACTCGCGCGTGGTCTCCTACTGGATTGATACCTTGGTTCTCAAAAACTGAGGGAAATACTTACGCTACTGTACTGCATCACCCTTTCCTCTTCGAGGGAATACAATGCAACCTCGAGAAGTAGCATTGAGTAACCTTGCCTTCTTCCATCCAAACCTCAACCTCACCGATGGCTTGCAGAAACTGCCGCCTGGTGCCCACATTTCTACTACCGCGGCGAAGGACACCCCCCTTGCCGACAAGGTCCTCGCCGTCCTTATGGTTCTCGGAGATCACCAGGCCCAGCCTTAAGCCCTTTTTATTGTCGTGGTTTCCTGTTACAAAACATAATACATGTCTTGTGTTTAGGACCCGTAATGTTCGTCATTTGGTGCTCGTCGAACCGATGTTTAATTATGTTAATGCATGCTATCCCTCTCATGTTTACCCATCAATATTTGTATGATTATCTTCTTTTGCGCTCTTTGGTTGCTTGCTGATAGCATGCTGTCGCGATCGCTGTGAGGAACAAGTCCTTAGCATTCAGCTGGGGAGGAAATGTCACCGACATGTTTTTTCTTAGCATTCTTTGATGCTACCACCCACTTCGTTGAACAGGCTCGAAACAAAATGGGGGCGTAGAAAATACAGTAAGGTGCCACCACAGGAAAGGCTAGCCATACAAAGACCTTGGTTGTCCGAGGGATAAGAAATTGCAAGCTTTGAAGAAAAGCTAATAGACGTGTTAACTTATCTTCCATTTGTGCTACCCTCCTTGGCGGGGCATGCATTCGGTCACGTATAACACTTCCTTCCCCACTCGCCATCGTGCGTCCAGTTTGTGTATCTTAAAGAGATAGCGCTTGTGTATCATAGAAAAAAAAGAAGGATCGGCCCCTCTCCCTTTTTCCCTTAACTTCCAATGATATCATGCGAGCGGGCACGAAGGCCACACCGGCATGAAGGGCCTTGCCAGAGCACACTTGCCGGGGTGTTAACCAACGGATTCGCACCAGCGCTCCGCTCAAGATTTACCCTTAGTGGGATAAATGCAGGACTGAGCTCCACGCGGGCTCATCGACGCTGGTGACACTACCACTACACGGTTCGATCATTGTCAAGTGAGAAGGGACGAGGAGGCCAACCATGTACCATGTCTCTTGTTCGTCCAAATAAATGACCCTTCTCAGATCAGGACGCGCTCAACTCGGAGTTGTGAAGAGGGGCGGTGATATTCTACATCTCCCTCCTTCTTCGGGTCGTGGGCAATGAAATGGCCATGCCATCCGTGCCTCCCATGGCACCCGCAGCGCCACCGCCCCTAACCTATGTTGCTACCACCGCGCACCAGCTGATACAGGAAATGAAGTTTGGGACGGACGTGACTGGAGAGTATCGCTGTCTTTCCTCTTCGAAGTTGTTGACGAAGAGGGTGATGATGAAGATGATCGATAGGTTGTTCCTAACCTCGGGTTCGCGCAAGCGCCCCCCCTACCTGGCGCGCCAAACATGTCGTGGAAGAACAAGATCACCTATGGGTCGTTGGCCACTTGTGGTTCGGCAAGGGGGAAGATCATGTTGCACAAAGAGCGGAGGCCATGAAGAAACACGACCATGGTGACACTGGTGGTTTTTACCCAGGTTCGGGCCGTCCCGAGGCATAAAACCCTGCTCCTGCTTTTGGTGGATTGGATGGAAGGACGCCAAGAACACACTATGCTCAAGCCTGGCAAGATGGCCTCACAGAGAGCACTACGTGCGTACAAGTGTATGAGGGTCTAAATCCTTTGCTAGTTTGCCTTGGACCTCCTTTTGTAGCTTAAGGGGTGACCATAGTGGAAAAATGTTCTTTATCTCTTGATTAGATGGCTAACGATGCTATCATACCTACCTCTGGCAGTTAGGACAAAGTGCATTAAATGTGATGCTAGGTGTCATGCTGAGGATGCAGCCCGGCAAGCCTGCCGCACCGCTTTATCATCTTTTTCTTGTCTGCTTCACACGCCTCTCGACGGGTGTCATACGAGGGTAATCTATCTTCCAAATGACTGCCACGTGCTTAGTGGAAGCCACTTAATCACTCGGTGGCTCGACACTGCAATGATAGCTGACTTGCGTCATGCTGTGATGGGGCGATGGCGCCTTGGCGGGTATATTTTCCCTTGGCGGACCCGACAAGCCTGCTGGGGAAATCTCGGACTTGTCCTTTGGGTGGCCTCGACCCGGCCATATTCTGCCTGGCAAGGGAGGCTTTCCCAAGGTGATGCAATGTTATCTTTATCGTCTTGGTCTTCTTGATCCGCTCTTTGATCTCACAAAGAGCTGCTCTTCTGGCTTGGCCTTGCTTGTCATGTTGGTGTAGCTATGCCTTTGCCAGCTTTGGCTGTCGGGGCGGAGGCTTTCGGTCCATGCACAAGTCAGGGGAAACATACACCCTTAGTTGTGTACCCCGACACTTGGGCACCGCCTCCTCCTCTAGCTGGACCTTGTCACGCTCGTGGACTCCGGCTTCGTCTTCCCTGTCAGTGGTCCTGCCGAGCCACGTCCTGCTGGCCCTGACGGGGCTAGGCTGGGCTTGTGACCATGTCATCCTTTCGTCATTTCTACTTTTTGTAGCTTGTTCCTTGGGGGAGAAAGTCCAATAAAGGGTTATTTGAAGTGCCTCCTCTAATCTATCTCTATTCATTTGTACCGAAAATTAATGAAAGAATGCTATTTATCTTCCTTAAGTATTGCCCCTTTTTCCTTTTGTTTGTACCACAACAGGATGTTCGTCCTTGCCACGCAAAACGACTCGCTGGGTCAGTACTAATCGCGAGCGCCAAATGGGGAGCGAGCCCCCGACAACAGGCAGGTAGCATTTATCGGCAAGTCTCCTTTTTGGTCTCGGTGCGGCCCCCCGGAGTTGTGGAGCGACAGGAGCTGGGGGACGGCTTGTCTCGACAAGGGTTTCCATTGTGTCAAGGATTCCATTGTACACAGTCAAAAGGATAGGAAGGGTTTCTTAAGGGAGAAAATGGCACTAATCTTGGAATACACAATTAGCCTTAACTTTTTAGGCGGTATCCCTTCCTAGAGTACGACAGGCCACCGTCCTTGTTTATTTGCTCTTATTCTTTGCTTTCTTGACAGTCAAGCACGTAGGGCAAGAGGCCTCTGTCCTTTGAAGAGGGAGAGAATGCGGTAACAAGGATCATAGGCTTATCAAGTACTCTTAAAAAATATGTAAAACTTAAAAGCGGTAACATTGCAACATAAAAATGTGTGGTAAACATGCAGTTCAATGGTATGGTACAATGCCTAGCTTTATTGTTGCATGAACAGGGTCTGCGCCTGGCTTGGTACAAAGGGTTACATGCACTGTGGCAAGGCTTGTACAAAAGGTGGTTGCCGGGGACTGAGCCCGTCAACCGCGCCTTATGGGTAGAACTTACGAAGATGCTCAATAATCCATGAGTTAAGCATTTTAATGCCATCTTTACTCTCTCGATGGACTATGCCAGGTCTGGTGACTCGTGCTACCCGGCAAGGGCCTTCCCACCTCGGCGTCAACTTTTAGTACCCTTGGCGGCCTGAACGTGCCTAAGGACAAGGTCGCCTTCCTCAAGGCTCTAGGCATGAACCCTGCGGCTATGATAGTTGCGCAGGGCCTGTTGGTAGCGTGCAACATGCACAACGTCCTGGAGATGATCTTCCTCGAGGAGCATGGCATCGTCATGCCGTAGGTGCTCTTGGTCTACTTCATCGTAGGTAAGTACTTGATGTGACCCGTATAGGAGTTCCATGGGGAGAACTGCTTCAGCCCCATAGACTAGGGAGAAGGGCGTCTGACCGGAAGCTCAATTTGGTGTCGTTCCCAGGGACCAAAGAACCACCGGTATCTCATCTACTCAGCGATTGCCGCATCTTCCCAGTCTATCGAAAGTTCTTGTCTTGATCCCATGCAACACTTCAGCGTTCATCCTCTCAGCTTGCTCATTGCTTCTTGGGTGAGCAACAGAGGCGAAGGTGACCTTGCTTACAAGGCTTTGCATGTATTGCATAAAGGTGTGGCTCATGAACTAGGTGCCATTATCGGTCATCACCCTATTGGGCACTCCAAAATGGCGCACCAGTCCTTTCAGGAAATTGACAGCTCAGTGCGCGGTCATCTTTCTCACTAGTTCCACCTCAGGCCACATTGTAAACTTGTATATTGCTACGAACAAGAATTCAAAGCCCCGTTAGTGCAGGGAAAGGGGCCCAAAATATCAAGCCCCTGACCAATAATGGCCAGGATAAAGGGATCGTCTGGAGATCGTGCGCTTGTAGATAAATGTTCTTGGAATTTTAACTAGCAGGCTTCACACTTGGCGACTAGCTCAGTTGCATCCTAGAGAGCAGTGGGCCAACAGAAACCCTGTCAGAAGGCTTTTCCGGCAAGGGCCCTTGATCCAATGTGAAAGCCACACATGCCTCCATGTATCTCTGCCAATAGCTCCAGTCCATCTTCCTACCAAATGCACCTCAATTTCACACCATTTGGCTTTTTTTGTACAGAGTGTCATCGACAACAGGTACATATTTGGCTGTCGGGATACTTTTTCGGCTTCTTCTTCCTCTTCGGGAAGTTCTCCTGTTTCAAGGAAGTGGACTATGTGTTGTCCCCAAGCTTGGGCATGTGGCTCGACAACGAGGACTAAAGGCATCTCCTCGTCCATAGGAGCACTTACCTGGGCTGCAAGACCCTAGGGTCCTACAGGAGGGAGCTGGTCACCAACCGAAATAAGACTGTCCCTGGTAGCCTCTCTACCAGTGACTTTAGGAAGCTCTGCCAGGAAATGCTTGCCGGAGTTCAACTTTCTCCTTTTTCTGGTCATCGTTGACGGGGATACTAATACCTGAGTGAGGTGGAGGACAAAAGTTCCTGGTTCCACAGGAAGCTTTTGCACGACGCACTTTGATAGATGATCAGCGATGTTGTTTTCTGCTCGTGGCACAGGCTCTACTTGTAATCCATCAAAGTGCTCCTCCAGCTTCTTCACCTCTTCCACGTATGCTTCCATCAATGGGCTCTGATAATCTTTGTTGACTTGCTTCACCATGAGTGGAGAATCTCCATGGATGATCAGTTTCTTGATTCCCAACTCCACCGCAATTATAAGTCCGACAAGGATCCCCTCATACTCAGAGGTGTTGTTGGTGGCCTCCTCCTGGTGAAAGTGCATTTGAATGAAATATTTGAGGTGCTCTCCGGTGGGTGCGATGAGGAGCACGCCTACTCCAGCTTCCTGAAGCTAGAAAGCACTGTCAACATACATGATCCTTTCCTTAGGCGCTTCTTTGTCGGGGAGAATTGTCTTAGGAACCACTTCGTCTAGTGTGGGCATCCATTCCGCAATGAACTCCGCCAAAGCCCTGCTCTGAATTGTGTAAGTGCTTTCATACTTCAAACCAAAGCTTGATAACTATAGTGTCCATTGTACTATCCTACAAGTGGATTCGGGGTTCCTCAATATACGTTGCAGCAAAAGTGGGTGGCAACTGTGATCTTGTGGGCTTGGAATTAGTGGTGCAGTTTCCTCGAGGCTATGATCATGCCAAGGATTAGCTTCTGCACTCCGGAGTACCTTGACCTAGCCCCATGTAAGAAGGAGCTGACAAAGTATATTGGTCGCTGCACCAGTTTCTTCCTTGGCACTTCTTGGGGACTGCCTTCATTTGCTTGCCTTCGTTCCCCTTGGTTTGTTCTAGGTCTTGTCGCGGATGCCTCGGTTCCTTCCCCGGAGAGATCAGTTGCAGTAGCTGCATCTTTGCCCACTTCTCTCTACGCCACCAGCTCTGCACTAACCACTTGATTCCTTGCCGCCAAGTATAGCAACAAGGGCTCTTGCAGTTTAGGTGTGACCAAGGTGGGAGCGGAGGAAAGGTAAGCTTTCACATCTTGCAGCGCTGTTTCTGCTTCCGGGGTGCACTTCATCGGGCCAGCCTTTTTCTAAATCTTGAATAATGGCAGGGCGCATTCACCGGATTTTGACATGAACCTACTCAATGTGGTAATGCATTCGGCCAAGCATCTTACGTCCTTGACGGTCTTGGGCGCTTGTATCTGCTCGATTGCTTCGATCTTGTCAGGATTGGCTTATATTCCCCGCTGAGATACAAAGAACCCAAGTAGCTTGCCGAATGGGACACCAAACACACACTTCTCAGGGTTGAGCTTCAAATTGATCTTGCGCAAGTTTGTAAACACTACCAAAGAAAGACACATCCATGACATTTTGGGCCGAACGATTTTTTTTCCTGTCATGCTTATGACACTTCTATGATGATAATTTTGACAAAAACTCTTATCCTCATAGATGTGGTGGGCTTCCACTTCTATGACGAAAAATCATGACAGAAAATAGGCTTTTTGTCTGGGGCAGGCTGGGGACGCACATGCATGACATTCTTTGGGCCGTCAAGGGAGGGAGAGGAAAATTTTCGGGAGTTCCTAGTTACGGTGGGTGGTCGAGGCGTAGCGATGCACAGAGGTTTGCACATTTCTCTCGTACATGTGACACGTGTTTGAGGCATTGGGCTCTAACTAAACCCGAGCAATCGCACTACTAGCTATGTTACTGAACCAGAGCGATCGATCCCTTGGCTGCTGATTGAACCCAAGCGATTCATTCGCTGCTGCTAGTAACTGAACCGAGCGATCGATCAGTGGTGCTGCTTACTGAATCCGATCAAGCCCCCGTCAAAGATGTAGCTAGCCGGTGTTGGGTTGCCTCTCAATGAACAGTGACCATTGTTACCGTGCGCGCGGTACGTAGAACGAGTCGAGACGTGGTGAGTCGAGCCGGTTGGTTCGATGTGGATGAACAGTTCGGTGGGGGTGGATGAATAGGAACCCGTGGTAGTAGGACGTTGCCGCTAGATGAACATGACCCCGAGGAGGCCGCCGCACCCCAGCCAGTTGGGGGTGCATGAACAGGACCCTCGTGGAGGCTCTATGAACAGTAGCAGGTGGAGGCTAGATGAACAGTGGCTGGTGGAGGCTGGACGAGCTCGACGGTGGATGAACAGTGGCCCATGGAGGCTGGAGCGAGGCAGTAGGCGGTGGATGAACATGTCGCCGTTTTACCGTAGGCGCTCCAACACAAGTTCGTTTCCTCCGTTTTGTGGTCCGCCAGACCCTTCCCAATGAATATGACCCCGTTTCGACCTTAGGCACTCGAATAGAACTCCGTTTCCTCCATTCTGTGGTATGCCAGACCTCATTTCGGTTGTTCCATCCAAGCTGGTTGGATCCCGATGAACACGATTTATTCTGACCCAATCAGTTGCCTCCCGATGAACACGATTTTGTTTCCTCCTTTCGGACCCAGCCGGTTGGCTGCATATGAACATGACGACGTCGATGTACGCCTTTGAGACAATGTCTGTATGCATGTACGTAGCTGTATTTACTTTCTTGCAGCATGGTTGTACATATGTGTACACATTATAGACGGGACTGCGTGACATGCTACGTCTGTGACTCTACTACGACACGTGCCGCTCCTTACTCGGCCACAGTTCATCGCTGTAGAGAATTCAATCAACTAGAATGTACGTGCACATTCGTGACCTGATGGACAAGACTACGTAGGCTTCGACTAGGTGGGTCCTAGCTGTTACTTGCGTGCGAAGATATAACAGGTTGGTCCTAGGTGTTTGTGGGAAGAATCTTTTTTTTCCTAGCAGGGACGCACTTCCTTGCGTGCGAAGATGTAGCTGGTGGGTCCAAGCTGTCAGGGGGGAAAAGTTTTTTCGCAAAATACAAAGTCCCTTCCAATGGGTCCCTGTTGATAGATGGATGAATAATTATTTGACTCGTAATAGGAGGCACTTCCTTGCTATGGCCATGGACCCAGCTGTCAGCCTCTCCATGTACAGTCCTCTTCCGATGGTAGTCGTTCCTTGTCCACATTTACCATGCTGCACCGAGAGGACCAAAGCGGTGGGTGACGGCGAGGCCTAGGAAGGGGATGCCACTGAGCCAGGGAAGACACAGAAATGGATACCCATGTGGAGAGGAGTATGAGCGTTGACTGGTTCGGTTACGGTGTGAGGCTGCCGTCACCATAGAATAACAGGGGTTGTGGGTGATTAGAGAGATGGCCTGGCCAGCGGTTGGAGTAGGAGGGGACGGTGAGGCCTGCATTGCAGCACAACCGGCCACAAGAGGTAGGAGCAGGCGACACGATAGTCGTTGGATGGACATCGTATGGTCACTGCACCTAGAATCATTTATATTGAGTAACTTGACAAAGCCCTATGTCCGTGTCAACTTAGTAGGCCCACAAGTAAGCCTCCAAATATGGTGGGACCCACCTAGCAGTGGGGGTAAACTACTCACAACTCATGGTGAGGGCGATGATGATGATGATGAAGGCCTCCGTGATAGATCCCCCTCCCGGAACAGGCTCCAAGATGGGATCTCCACGGAAACAGCAGCTACGGCGGTGGAATTAGGGTTTTCTCTCTGCGTACGGAGTTTCTGGGGTACGTAGGTATATATAGGAAGAAGAGGGGCACCGGGGGCCACAGGGGCTGCCCTCGAGGCAGGGGGCGCGCCCTAGGAAGGGGGCGCACCCCCCACCCTCCAGTGTGGCCATTTTGTCTCCTGGCTTGGCCCCGAAGTCTATCGTGCGTGATTTCCTCCAAAAATATCTCCTGCAAAGGTTTCATTCCGTTTGGACTCCGTTTGATATTCCTTTTCTGCAAAACCCTGAAATAGGCAAAAAACAGCAATTTGGACTGGGCCCCTGGGTTAGTAGGTTAGTCCCAAAAATGATATAAAAGTGAATGATAAAGCCCATTAAACATCCAAGACTTCATAAATAATAGCATGGAACAATCAAAAATTATAGATACGTTGGAGACGTATCAAGCATCCCGAAGCTTAATTCCTGCTCGTCCTCGAGTAGGTAAATGATAAAGAAATAATTTTTGATGTGGAATGCTAACCAATATAGTTTTTCAATGTAATTCTCTTAGTTGTGTCATGAATGTTCTGAAAGATTCAAAATAAAAGTCTATATTGACATAAGAAATAACAGTACTTCAAGCAATACTAACAAAGCAATCACGTCTTCTCAAAATACTATGGCTAAAGAAAGTTATCCCAACAAAATCATATAGTGTTGGCTATGCTCCCTTGCTATCACACAAAAATATTCATATCATGCACAACCCCGATTTCAGCCAAGCATTTGTTTTCATGCTCTATCTTTTCAAACCTTTCAACTTTCACGCAATACATGAGCGTGAGCCATGGATATAGCACTATTGGTGGAATAGAGGTGGTTGTGGAGAAGACAAAAAGAGGGAGATAGTCTCACATCGACTAGGCGTATCAACGGGCTATGGAGATGCCCATCAATAGATATCAATGTGAGTGAGTAGGGATTGCCATGTAACGGATGCACTAGAGCTAAATATGAATGAAAGCTCAACAAAAGAAACTAGTGGGTGTGCATCCAACCTGCTTGCTCACGAAGACCTAGGGCATTTGAGGAAGCCCATCGTTGGAATATACAAGCCAAGTCCTATAACAAAAATTCCCACTAGTATATGAAAGTGACTAAGCATGAGACTCTCTACAATGAAGAACATGGTGCTACTTTGAAGCACAAGTGTGGAAAAAGATAGTAGCAATTGTCCTTTTTTTCTTTTTCTTTTTTTGTTGCCCTTTCTTTTTTTTGGCCTTTCTCTTTTTTCGTTTTTCCTTTTTTTTGCGGAGGGGCTTTATAGATTCAGCATTTCCTCCCATGGGACAATGCTCTCAAAATGATGATCATCACACTTTCATTACAACACAAGATTACAACTCGATACTACAACAACAAAGTATGACTCCATATGAATGCCTCCGGCGGTGTACCGGTATGTGCAATGAAAATACGATGCATGGTGGCCTTGCCACAAATACGATGTCAACTACATGATCATGTAATGGCAATATGACAATATGATGCGTGTCATATAAACGGAACGGTGGAAAGTTGCATGGCAATATATCTCGGAATGGCTATGAAATGCCATGATAGGTAGGTATGGTGGCTGTTTGGAGGAACAATATGGTGGCTGTTTTGAGGAAGGATATATAGTGGGTTTATGGCACCGACAAAAGTTGCACGGTACAAGAGAGGCTAGCAATGGTGGAATAGTGAGAGTGCGTATAATCCATGGAATCAACATTAGTCATAAGAACTCATATACTTATTGCAAAAATCTACGAGTCTTCAAAACAAAGAAATCAACGCATGCCCCTAGGGAGGAGGTTGGTAGGAGTTAATCATCGTGCGCCCCAGACCTCCACACAAAGGTTGACACTCTACAAATACCTCATGCTTTCACTTAGTCACACAACGGTTCACCATACGTGCATGCTATGGGAATCACCAACTTTAACAAAAATATTTCTCAATTTCATAATTACTCCACTAGCATGACTTTAATATCACTATCCTCATGCCTCAAAACAATTATCAAGCATCGAACATCTCTTTCTACACAATGCACTTGGTGTGATTTTTTTTTTACTACATTGACGTTGGATGTTTATCATGTGAAGACTACTTTCTTTAGCCTAAACACTTTACCATGCTGTTTTAATAGACTCTCAAATAGATCTAAGTGAATCATGACAGTTCAACCATTTCTACAAAATATTATCACCACCGTGCTCTAAAAGATATAAGTGAAGCACTAGAGCAAAAACTATTCAACTCAAAAGATATAAGTGAAGCACATAGAGTGTTCTAATAATTTCTAGGGCATATTTAACTCTCTCAAATAGGTGTGTCCAGCAAGGATTATTGTGACAAACTAACAAGCAAAGACTCAAATTGTACAAGATGCTCCAAGCAAAACACATAGCATGTTGCGAATAAAAATATAGCTCCAAGTATAGTTACCGATGTATGAAGACGAAAGAGGGGATGCCTTCCCGGGGCATCCCCAACCTTAGGCTTTTGACTATCTTGAATTTACTTGTGGTTCCATGGGAATCCCCAAGCTTAGGCCTTGGCTACTCCTTCTTCCATAGTCCATCAAAGCAATACTCAAACATGAAAACTTCACAACACAAAACTTAGACAAAAATTCTCGTGAGCTTCGTTAGTAAGAGAAAGCAAACCACCACTCAAAGGTACAGCAAGGAATTCATTCATTGTTTATATTGGTGTTAAACCTACTGTAATCCAAGTTCTCTATGGTTCATATCCTCCAATATTACTCATAGATGCATCGGAATAAACAAACAACACACGAAAAATAGAATCTGTCAAAAACAGAACTGTCTGTAGTAATCTGCTGGGTTCGCCTACTTCTAGAACTCCAAAATCTTCAAACTAAATTGTTAAATTTGCGCCATTTGTCTACCAATCAGCAGCAAAAAGAATAAACTAAAAATCACGCTCCAGTAAAATCTTAAGACTACTTTAGCGAGCGCTAACGATTCTGTTTTTCACAGCAAGATCAAATAAACTTCACACAAGTCTTAACAAAGGTTCTACTTGGCACAAACACTAAACAAAACATGAAAACACATCTAATCAGAGGCTAGATGCAACATTTATTTCCTAAAATCAACAAAAGCAAAAAACATAAAATTGGGTTGCCTCCCAACAAGCACTATCGTTTTACGCCCCTAGCTAGGCACGATACAAGATAGATCTAGGTATTGCCATCTTTGGAAGGCAATCCATAAGTGGCTCTCATGATAGATTCATGTGGTAATTTGATTTTCTTTCTAGGAATGTGTTCCATGCCTTTCCTTAGCGGAAATTGGAATCTAATATTTCATTCCTTCATATCAATAATTGCACCAATCGTTCTAAGGAAAGGTCTACCAAGAATAATAGGACATGAAGGATTGCAATCTATATCAAGAACAATGAAATCTACGGGCACATAATTCCTATTGGTAACAATAAGAACATCATTAATTCTTCCCATAGGTTTCTTAATAGTGGAATCCGGAAGATGCAAATTTAAAGAACAATCATGAAACTCGTGGAACCCTAGCAAATCACACAAAGATTTTGGGATAGTGGAAACACTAGCACCCAAATCACACAAAGCATAGCATTCATGATCTTTTATTTTTATTTTGATAGTAGGTTACCATTCATCATAAAGTTTTCTAGGTATAGAAACTTCCAACTCAAGTTTTTCTTCATAAGATTGCATCGAAGCATCAACTATATGTTTAGTGAAAGCTTTATTTTGACTATAAGCATGCGGAGAATTTAGCACGGATTGCATCAAGGAAATACAATCAATCAAAGAGCAATTATCATAATTGAATCCCTTGAAATCCAAAGTAGTGGGTTCATCACTATGCAAAGTTTTAATTTCTTCAATCCCACTTCTAGCAATTTTAGCATCAAGATCTAAAAACTCCGAATCATTGGGACACCTTAAAGCAGAATCATCTCCAATCCTATCTTCATCAAGATTTATACTAGAAAACAAGGACCTAATAGGAGACACATCAATAACTTTCAGATCTTCATCTTTATTTTCACGATAACTAGAAGAACATGATTTAATATAATCTTCTCTTTTAGCACGCATTCTAGCGGTTCTTTCTTTGCATTCATCAATGGAAATTCTCATGGCTTTGATATCATGCTTAGGTGGGATCGATCTAAGTTTCAAAGAGTCAACATCAAGAGTAATTCTATCCACATTTCTAGCCAATTCATCAACTTTAAGCAATTTCTCTTCAAGCATAGCATTAAAATTCTTTTGCGAGATCATAAACTCCTTGACACTAGTTTCAAATTCAGAAGGCATCTTTCCATAAGAGTTGTTGTATGAATTACCAAAATTATTAGAGGAATTACAAGGAAAAGGCCTAGGATTAAAATTACCTCTATAAGCATTCTTACCAAAATTATTCCTACCAACAAAATTCACATCCAAAGATTCATTGTTATTCCCAATCAAAGTGGACAAAGTCATATCATTAGGATCAGAAGAAGCACTCTTAGCAGCAAACAATTTCATAAGTTCATCCATCTTCCCACTCAAAACGCTAATTTCTTCGATAGCATGCACTTTTTTTACTAGTAGATCTTTCGGTGTGCCATTGAGAATAATTAACCATAATATTATCTAGGATTTTGGTAGCTTCTACTAAGGTAGTTTCCATGAAAGTGCCTTCGGCGGCCGAATCTAAAAGATTTCTAGAAGCAAAATTCAAGCCAGCATAAAAGTTCTAAATAATCATCCATAGATTCAAACCATGCGTAGCGCAATTACGTATCATTAAATTCATTCTCTCCCAAGCTTGTGCAACATGCTCATGATCTAGTTGCTTAAAATTCATAATACCATTTCTAAAAAAGATGATGTTAGCAGGAGGGAAATACTTAGAGATAAAAGCATCTTTGCACTTATTCCACGAATCAATACTATTTCTAGGCAAAGAGGAAAACTAAGTTTTAGCACGATCTCTAAGTGAAAACGGAAATAACTTCAATTTAACAATATCGTTATCTGTATCCCTTTTCTTATGCATATCACACAAATCAAGAATGTTGTTTAGATGGGTAGCGGCATCTTCACTACGAAGGCCGGAGAATTGATCTTTCATGACAAGATTCAACAAAGCAGCATTAATCTCACAAGATCCAGCATCGGTAATAGGAGCAATCGGACTGCTAATAAAATCATTGTTGTTGGTATTGGAGAAGTCACACAATTTGGTATTGTTCTGAGCCGTAGTGGCAAGCAAGCAATCCAACACACACAGGCAAACAAGAAGCAAGCGAACGCGAAACACATGGTGGAAGAAGGGCGAATAGAATGTCAAAGGTGAAGTGGGGGAGGGGGAAACGAGAGGCAAATAAATGTAATGCGAAGTATAAGGGTTTGTGATAGGTACTTGGTATATGACTTTTGCGTAAGCCTCCCCGGTAATGGCGCCAGAAATTCTTCTTGCTACCTCTTGAGCTTGCGTTGTATTCCCTCGTAGAGGAAAGGGAGATGCAGCATAGTAGGGTAGGTATTTCCCTTAGTTTTTGAGAACCAAGGTATCAATCCAGTAGGAGACCACGTGCCAGTCCCTCGCACATGCACAAACAAGTAAGAACTTTGCAGCCAACGCGATAAGGGGTTGTCAATCCCATTACGGTCACTTATGTTAGTGAGATCTGATAGAGATGATAATTATATTTTTGGTATTTTTGGTTTAATAAAACAGCAAAGAAACAACGGCAAAAGAAATTAACGGGAAAGTAATATGATAGAGATAGACCTGGGGGCCATGGTTTTCTCTAGTGGCTTCTCTCATGATAGCGATATTCTACGGTGGGTAAACAAATTACTGTCGAGCAATTGATAGAAAAGCGAATAATTATGAGACTATCTAGGCATGATCATTGTATATAGGCATCACTTTCGAGACAAGTAGACCGACTCATGCCTGCATCTACTACTATTACTCAACACATCGACCGCTATCCAGCATGCATCTAGTGTATTGAGTTCATATGAACAGAGTAACGCTTTAAGCAAGATGACATGATATAGAGGGATAAACTCAAGCAATATGATGAAAACCCCATCTTTTTATCCTCGATGGCAACAATACAATATGTGCCTTGCTGCCCCTACTGTCACTTGGAAAGGACACCGCAAGATTGAAACCAAAGCCAAGCACTTCTCCCATTGCAAGAACTATAGATCTAGTAGGCCAAACCAAACCAATAATTCGAAGAGACTTGCAAGGATATTATGAGCACACATAAAAAGTTCAGAGAAGAACCAAATATCTTTCATAGATAACCTTGATCATAAACTCACAATTCATCGGATCTCGACAAACGCACCGCAAAAAGAGATTACATCGAATAGATCTCCTCGAAGACCAAGGAGAACTTTGTATTGAGATCCAGAGAGAGAGAAGAAGCCATCTAGATACTAGCTATGGACCCGAAGGTCTGTGGTAAACTACTCACAACACATGGTGAGGGCGATGATGATGATGATGATGAAGGCCTCCGTGATGGATCCCCCTCCCGGAACAGGCTCCAAGATGGGATCTCCACGGAAACAACAGCTACGGCGGTGGAATTAGGGCTTTCTCTCTGCGTACGGAGTTTCTGGGGTACGTAGGTATATATAGGAAGAAGAGGGGCACCAAGGGCCACAGGGGCTGCCCTCGAGGCAGGGGGGGCACGCCCTGGGAAGGGGGGCGCGCCCCCACCCTCGAGGGTGGCCCTTCTGTCTCCTGGCTTGGCCCTGAAGTCTATCGTGCGTGATTTCCTCCAAAAATATCTCCTGCGAAGGTTTCATTCCGTTTGGACTCCGTCTGATATTCCTTTTCTGCAAAACCCTGAAATAGGCAAAAAATAGCAATCTGGACTGGGCCCTTGGGTTAGTAGGTTAGTCCCAAAAATGATATAAAAGTGAATGATAAAGTCCATTAAACATCCAAGACTTCATAAATAATAGCATGGAACAATCAAAAATTATAGATACATTGGAGACGTATAACCATGCAACACAACCAAGATCGTGAGGACGACATGATGAAGGTCATCACCGAGCCCACCATGGCGTCACGACCAGAAGCTTTGCAGGCGAAGAACAGCTTTCGTCAGGATAAGATGAACTAGTTGTCTCCCTACAAATTTGGCTGTTGTGGGATCTCTTATCACCTCCATTTTGGGGGAAGAGGATCGGGGCCACTATAAATATAGCCTAGCCACCACCATAGCAGGGGACGGATCATTCAGACCGCCCTCACCACCACACAAGCAAGAACACACCTCCTGAGGTTGTTCCACCACTGTACTAGTTCATCCTCAGCCAACCTCAAGGCAATCCACCACAAAGCAGGAGTAGGGTATTACACCGCGAGGTGGCCCGAACCTGGGTAAACTACTTTGTCCCATTTCCTTCCTGTTCATCGAGCTAGGCCGTGAGATCGATAAGTAGGTAGACAGGGGAAGTAGAGTTCTTCGCACGCACCCAATTGTTCGAATCTATCAAGGGTCTGTGGAGCCCCGAATCCAACAACGTGTCAAGCATACACATAGAAGATGGCTAAGCGGCACGGCGGGCTTGTCGGGCTGCGTTGTCACATCCCTAGTTTAGCTTTTGCATTAGGACTAGCTAGAGTGTGCATCATGTTTACTTATCAAAGAAACCTGAAATGGGAATGACAGAAACCCCAGCACCCCTCTTCTAACAACTAGGGTTTGATAAAATCTTTTCCAATGTACCCAAAATGCCCTTCAAAAATGTTCAACATTTCTGCCTTGGTCTTAAACCTCTGCCAAGAATGGTGCACAATTTTCTAGGACATCTAAGGGCTCTGGATTAAATCATATGGTATTTGAATTTGGGCATTTAAATGCTATAAAATATTTTAAATGCTCAAATAATCATAAACTATAATGTTCCATACTGTTTATAATATATACAGTGGGCATGACTAGTTTTATGAGTTATAAAAATGTTCTGGCATTTTATTTAATTCAACAAAGTTGCAAAAGAAATGAAACAGAAAGTAAATAGAAAAAACAGGAAGAAGCAGACTTACCTAAGCCCACTTACCTGCTGGCCCAGACGGCCCAGCCCACCAGGGGCATCCCCGTCTTCTTCGCCGTGCCAGCGCACGAAGCAGCTCGGTGGCGAGCGCCGCCGACGCGCCGGCCACCTCCTGCCTCCCTGGCTGGCCCTTCGACCCTCTGGATGGACCAGGACGACGCCACGCAGTCCCCTCGACTGTTTCCCCTCTCCCCTGTGTCTTTCCCCCACCTCTCTCCCCTCCGCCGAGCTCCACCGAGCGAGTTCGTCGCCGTCGATCGCTGCCACCGCGCCCTATGCCACACCCTCGCCTCCCCGACGCACCATTAGCTCCGCCGCATCGCCCCGAAGCTCCCCACCGTCGCACACGACGCCAGAAGCCCCGCAACGCCCTCCCCGCCATCATCTTCAACCTTCGGCACCGGAGATCGCCGCCGCCCGTACGCCGCCGTCCGACCTTCCCCGAGCTCGCTTCGACGCCCTCATGCTTCGAACCCCTCTCTCCACGGGCTCGATTATGCCTTGTAGCCGCCGCCCCCTTGCTGACCGAAGATCTCCACCGCCGGCCAACTCCCCGCCGTGGCCACAGGCACCATGCCTCGTGGCTGAGCACGCCATTAGGATCAGTAGATCACCAGCAAGCTAATGCCAGCTTTAACTCCTCCTACCGTGCACCACAACACCATCCCGGCCAACTCCGCGCGAGCACCGCCGCGGACAAGCTCGTCGCCGTCGACTCCAGCGACCAATCGACCAACCAGTGGCACCGTTGGATGCGGTGCATCACCAGGAGCACACAGAGCCCATCCGCGCGACAAATGGTTGCTGGAACAAGGATTCCGACGAGTCACCGCCGTGCGAAATGGTCGCCGCCGGCCAAACTCCGGCGGGCTGACGTGGCCTGTTAATTAGGAGCTAACAGTAATTATATTAATCACCATAGTCACTGACAGTGGGCCCCTTTGCTTAGTCAAACCCAGTCAACCCTAGTTTTGACCGGAATTAGCTCCTGAGACAATGACATGAGGGACCCACCGGTCAGGTTTGACTTGGACTAGCTCCTGTTGACTGACTGAAGTCAGCATGATGTCATGCTGACGCAGTAAAGGATTTTCTGTGATTTTTAGATTTAAAAATAATTCAGGAAATTCCAGAAAATGTCTAAACTTCCAAAAATCATATAAATTCAACAGTAGCTCAGATGGAAAAGATTTATATATGAAAAATGATCAGAAAAATCCAATCTTTCTAATGGCACTGGTTTCATGCATGTTTGAGCAAGTTAACCTTGCTGTATACATTAAAAAATGATAATGCAATTATTTAAATAATAGTTAAAATGCCAATTTGAATCTTTGTTTCAAATAGGCTCAAACCCTTCTGGTTTTAGTTGCATTAGCCCAACACACATGCATCTTGCCATGTCATGAGCATGCATCATATTGTTGCATTTGTCTATTTAATGATTGTATCGCCGGTATTCTCTGTGTTAGGTCCTGCTCCCGAGGATACTGCTGCGTATCCAGTTGAAGAGCAGTACCCGACAACCACTTTGTCAGGCAAGCAATCATTGATCATTCTGATACAAACCCAATCTTCTCGCTCCTGCTCTCTTTTACTGCATTAAGGCAACAGCGTGTGAACTGCTACTTGCTGCGGTAGTTGAACCCTATTCCCTTGCATGACTGATGGGCCTCTAACCCCTCGTTGGTTACCCCAAGTGGAAGGTGTGAGATGCAGTGTTGTGGAAGTTTTTCCCTTAGCAAAGATGCCAAGGATCGAATCCCCAGAGACTCCTAGGTTCAACAAGTAGGTGTCAACTGCTAACGGCGCCAGATATTAGCAATCAACGTGGACCTGCACACAGATACAAATAACTTTGCTCCCAACGAGTACAGAGAGGTTGTCAATCCCTCCGGCCTTGTAGTTCACAAAGGATTAAACGCAAATGATAGTAGTGATAGATAATGTTTGCAATAGTAAATAATAGCGAAAAGTAAATAGCGGATGTGATCAATGATGGTAATATGGACCGGAGTCTCATGATGTTCACTAGTGATGTCTCTCTCCCAAAAGACGATAAAACATCTATGTGAGGTAAACGAATTACAACTGGGCAATTGACAGGACCACGAACGCAAACCAATGCTGACTACATTGCAAGAAAGGTTGAGGTTCAAAGCATGGGCGGTACGCCAAAGTAAGTAGACCGAAATCCATCAATATCTACTACTAATCATCCACCTTGAGATATCTATCCAGAACATCTCGCTGGTATTAAGTTGCGAGCCCCACCCATAGTGTAAACTCAAAGCAACAGACAACTCCATTAAAAGAACTTTGCGTAAAGTAAACAATCCTTGCACCCGCGGGCACAAGCATCGTTGTTTTCCCCCTTGTGGCAACATCACATCCCCTAGACTCATGTTTCTGTCACTCAAGCTAGTCATCGAGGGGCATGAACCCACAATCAAGCATAACGTTCCCTCTTGGAGTCACTACGTATTACTTGGCCAAAGCAATAAATAACAACGGAGAACATGCAAGAATTACTTATGAACATAAATATAAAAGAGGTAGATCAAATATATTACTCAATCACAATCTAAACATAATCTCATAATCCATCGGATCCCAGCAAACTCATCATAGCAACAACATAAGGATTACATATGTGCCTCGATCATGTAGGGCAGCTCACGAGGACTAATTAGTGAAGCACAAGAACGGGAGGAGAACATCACATAGCTACTGGTCATGGACTCATGGTCCAAGGGAGACTACTCACAACTCATCCGGGAGGCGTCCATGGTGTTGGAGAGGCTCCCGATGGTGATCCCCCCCTCCGGCAGGGTGCCGGGAAGAGTTCTCCTGGTGCTTCCGATCTTGGAAGCGGCAGCGGCGGCGGAACAGAGATGAGATCATGAAAAAGAGTTCCCGTCCCGAGGGTTTCGAAGGACGCTCTAAATATATGCCAAAGGGGGGCACCAGACGGGGCTCGGGGGGCCCAAGCGCCCCCCCCCCGGCGCGGCCCAGGGGGG